>CM053593.1:316723149-316754961 GCA_028646575.1 Pseudocheirus occidentalis | reverse complement strand
TTTTTTTTCTTTTTTCTCATGGTTTCTCCCATTGGTTCTAATTATCTGTACAACACGACTAATGTCATAAAAGGTTCAATATAAATGTACATGTAGAGGTGATATCAAATACCATCTTTGGGCGAGGGTGAAGCAGAAAGATTGGGAGAAAATTTGGAATTCAAAATCTTAGGGAAATGAATGTTGAAAATTAAAAATAAATAAATATTTTTTAAAACAATAGTCAATAAGTTTGTATGCTTCCCAAAGGAGTGAATGACAGACTCATGACAATGTAATTGCCACTTGCAGGAAAAGTGCCACACCACCATCATCAGCACATATGCTCCCACCATGATGAATCCTGATGAGGTCAAAGAGAAATTTTATAAAGACCTGAAGATCCTCATCGTCAATGTGCCAAAAGAGGACAAGCTTGTAATTCTGGGTGACTTTAACACCAGAGTGGGTACAAAATATCAGACATGGCAGCGAGGAATGTTTGGGAAGAATGGAGTTGGAAAGAGCAACAGCAAGAGTCACTACTGAAGATCTGTATACCTCATGAAGTTCTCATTACCAACACTGTCTTCCATTTCAAATATAATAAAACTTTGTAGATAAACCCTCACAGCAAACATTAACATTTAGGATGTAAGAATGATGAAGGTGATACATGGCACAGAGCACTAGACAGATCATAGACTTAGCCTCTCCAACCTAGACATTCATATTCAACAAAAGCAGCAATCTTAGGGAAAAATGAATACTAGAATACTTAATGTCAACAGATTAGCGCACTTCTCCATGCATGAACAGTTTGTTGCTAATGTGGAGGGAAAGTTGAGCCAAAACATGGCTGGCAACAGTAGAAGAGGAAAGGACTAAGGCAGCGTTCAGCAATCTGGTGTATAACACTACTTTTTTTTTTTTGGAGGGGGGAGGGCAGGGCAATTGGGGTCACACAGCTAGTAAAGTGGGTCAGAACTCTTACAAACACCCAACTGGTTTGATAAAAATGATGGGAAAATTCAGAAGCTGCTAAATGAAAAACAAGAACTCCACAGGGTTTACCAGTAGGATATCTCATCCATCTCTAAGAAGGCAGCATTTAACTCCATCAAAAGTAAAGTACAAGAAAAACTTAGAAAGAGGCAGGATTCTTGGCTCAGTAAGAAATCAAATGAAATTCAGCTTTATACTTAATAGGTTGTTCCTTCATCTGGAAGATGATCCTCTACCTCAGAGCCAGTGTGGCTTCAAAAAAGGCTGAGGAACAGTCAACATGTTGTTTGCCGCCAAATAACTCCAGGAGAAATGACAAGAGCAGAAAAGAGGTCGGTACACAATATTTGTTGAACTAAGGCCTTTGACAGAATCAGTCATGAAGGCTTGTAGAGTACAATGTGAGTCAAAAGCACCTTTGTCCCACGGGAAATCAGGGACTGCCTCAGGGCCTCTTGGTTTCAGGGCCTCCCTGTGCCATAAGAGAAAAGGAAGCGCTGAGGGTCACAGCCCAGTTGCCGGCTCACAAGGAACTCTCCTACAAGACAGCTCACTTGATTAGCAGCACCTGACATGCCTGGTTCGCACCGCCTTCCCCTCCATTGGTCCATACCCACCTGTGCACAAGGAGATCATGCTCGAATCTTGTTGCCCTTAGAGTATAAAAGGAAAACTTCTCTCACCTCTGGTCTCTTCAGTCCCTCCTGAGAATACAGCCTAAGGCTGGCCCTTAGGCTACTGAAGAGAGCAGCCATTGGAAAGGCTTGTCAAAGATCCTGGTGAAATTCTTTGCCTAGAGAAGTTCATCAGCACTGTACATCATTTGCACAAGATTATTCTTACTCAGATTCCTGACAATGGACAATGCTCTCACACTTTCCGCAGTGACTCATGGAGTAAAGCAAGGGTGTGTTCTTCCTTCCATGCTTTTTAGCATGATATTTTCAGCAATGTTGTTAGATACCCTCAATGAGGATGAAAATGGCATCAAGGTCTGCTACTGCACTGATGGTAAACTATTTAACTCGAAAAGGCTACAAGAAGCCCAGACCAAAGTGGAGGGAGAGTTGTTACATGACTTTTTGTTTAAGAGAACTATACTCCATGCAGCCTCAGAGGTGGAGACGTAACAGAGGATGGATCAATTCTCTGTCATTTGTGCTACTTTTGGCCTGACAACTAATGCCAAAAAACAGAGATAATCCACCAGCCAGCACCATACCACCCATACATGGAACCACTGGTTACAATAAATGGAGAGATTCTGAATGCTGTATGCAAGTTAATTTACCTTGCCAGTACACTTTTCCAGGGATATACACATAGATGAGGTTGATACACACATTGCTAGAGCTAGCTCACTGTTCATGAGGCTTCAAAGGAAAGTGTGGGAGAGAAGACTAGGCTGCCTACCAAAATTAAAGTCTACAGAGTCATTGTGTTGACCTCATTGTTGTATGCCTTTGAAACCTGGACAGTCTACCAGCACCAGGCCAGGAAACTGAATTACTTACATCTTAATTGTCTTGGGAAGATTGTGAAGATCTCAAATTGAATGGCCAAGCATTCAAACTCCGCTGCAGAGAGTACAACTTCAATTGGCTAGCCCTGTTGTTCAAATGCCAAATGCATGTTTGTCTAAAAGATTATTTTACAGAAAACTCACACAAGGTAAGTACTTACATGAAGGTCAGAAGAAGTAATACAAGGACACTCTCAAGATTGTTCTGAAGAATCTGGAATTGATTGTGAGATATGGGCGATACTGGCATGGGACAACCCAGCATAGTGTGTCTACATCTTTTGTTGCTCTATGAGCAAAGCATAATTATAGGAGCTCAAAAGAAACTATATTGTATATAGTAAGATATTATAATGGTAATTTGAAGATCTTCCCTGCCCCTTAATAAGCCTAAGGGAATTTGAAGACCTTCCTTGATTTGAAGATTTTCCCTACTCCCTAACAGGCTGAATGTAAACACATGGACCCTGTGGTGGGAGGAGTTTGCTGAAGGGTGGGAAAGAGCCCATAGGAAGTTGGGAGTCAAGAGCAGTTAGAGACAGAAGGGGGAGAGGATGCACCCAAAGAGACACCTAGTCTCTGGAGTGTTTGTTTGTGGAAAGGCTAAAGGATGGTGTAGCTCTCTGTTGCATTGTAGTATATTAACTTCTATGTTGCTATGATGAATTCGGTTTCCTGGTGTTGGCATTTGGTTTTCTGGTGTTTGAATAAATGTTTTGCTTCTGTCTTCTACAAGGAGAGTCTGTCATATTTTGTGATTGAGCACTATGCCAGCATATTCATAGTTGATTTGGTGCTGTGAATATTGCTTTGGCACTACATTTGATGACAAGGATGGGATCACAAAATATTGGACCTCTATTTGGAGGCAGAAGGGATTTAGAAAAAGAAATGGATATCCCAGGATGGGAAGATTTACCTTATTCCTTCCTAGTAAGGGAGAGGGTTTTATAAAAGTACAGGGCTCTGTGAAAACTGGGAACTGAGACTACAGAAGGGAGACCCTAGAGATTTAGAAACATGTTTGCAAAGAATATCAATAAAATCAGGGAGAGAACTGGAAGGAGTGTGTAAGAGGCTAGGTTTTATTAATAGGTTACCATATTATACATAAGAGTAGAGACAAACAGCTACAAGAAAAAACTCACATGGAAATGAAGTTAGCTGATTTGCATAAGAAACTGGCTGTGTTACAGTGTTTGGACTCTCCTTTAGAACAGCAAGCTGGAAGGTCTCAGGTGTCAGGAAAGGAGGTTGCTTTCATAGGTTTGGCTCAGAAAAAGAAGAGAAAACCTAACCAGAGGAATATAAACACTGCCTTAATACAGACTGAGCCTAGTTACCATGACAACCACTGCTAAGAGAGTGAATAGGCACACAATGATACAATATTAAATGATGATGCTTTTACAAGGGCAGAAGTTTGCCCCATACTAAGAAGAAAGCAGGAAACTCAGGTAAGCCAAACAAAGTTTAGGGAGATAACTGAGGATTTTACTCAGAAGGAGGTTATTGACGTATTAAGTAGATTTACTCAAAGGATGGGAGAATCTTTAGTGCTGTGGATGATGACAATCAGTGATGAAGGGGCTGGAAGTTTTGGTAGATAGCATGGATTGCTTGAAATTTATAGGTATTTGTCAGAATCCTCTTGTCCAGCAAGCTTTTAGAGCACTAGTTCTCAATCTTCCTAATGCTACGACCCTTTAATACTCATATGTGGGCATATCTGCATGTGGGAGGACCTGTCTGGAGACAGATAGAGAAGCGGTGTCACAGTTCCTAAGACAATCAGAAATGTTTTCTGACGGTCTTTGGTGACCCCCAAAGGGGTTGCGACCCACAGGTTGAGAACTGCTGTTTTAGAGATGACCATATTCAAGGAAGTAACAATAAAATCAGTCTGTTATCTTTAGCTGCTGATGGATGAAACAAAATATATCTCATTGATTCTATGTGGTCTAGTGGAGAGAGACCCTGGTGTTTTCTTAGGGACTATATGACAAAGTTAAAGGAAGAAGTAATGAAAACTGCTATCATGATAGGAGATGCAAATGCGTATCATGATATCCCCTTAAGAAGTTTCTCACAGAACTATCATAGTGAAGATGGCTCCTCCTACTTATAAACACCTATTTTTGACTCTACTAATTGGCAAAACAGGGAACCTTCTTTCAGAGATGCTGGATAAGTGACTTAGGGGAATGGGAAAAGGATAAATTTCCTCGAGAAAGAAGAAGTAATTAGCCAGCAAATTCAAAGTTGGAATGGACTGACAAGAAAAGAATTGCTTACTGCTCTATCGAGAGCAGGGGTGAATTTTGGAAGAATTGATGGCATTCCAACTAATGAACTATATGAAATGTATCGGGAAAAGGAGCTTAATATTAGACAGAATACAGAAGTAAGGATTGCCCCTACAGATCTTCCTGAATCCTTGTATCCAAGTTTGTCACATGCTCAGGGAGAATAAGAAATTGGTTATGCCAGATTAAAGCGCCAACAGTGACTATGAATATGCTGGCACAGTGCTCAATCACAAAATATAACAGACTTTCCATATAGAAGACAGAAGCAAAATATTTATTCAGACACCAGAAAACCAAATACCAATACCAAGAACTTAAATCTACCACAGCAACATAGAAGTTAATATACCACAATGCAGCAGAGAGCCACACCATCCCTTACCATTCCCACAAACAAACATTCAAGAGTCTAGGTGTCTCCCTGTGTGCATCTTCTCCTCCTTCCATCTCTAACTGCTCTGACTCCCAGCTTCCTGTGGGCTCTGTTCCACCTTTCAGCAAACTCCTCCTACCACAGGCTCCATGTGTTTACATTCAGCCTATTAGGAAGCAGGGAAAATCTTCAAACCAGGGAAGGTCTTCAAATTCCCTTAGGTTTATTAAGGGGCAGGGAAGATCTTCAAATTACCATTACCATTACCGATACAAACATCAGGAAACATCTCCACTGCAAATGTTCATATGGACTATTTGTACCCGACCTGTGACAGAGACTTCCAAGCTCATATTGGTCTGATTGATCCTTGATCCCAACATAGTAATGTCATTTTGGTCCTCTTCAAGCAGAACGGATAACAGCCAACCAAGTAGTATCTATTTAAAACTAAAGGCAAATGTTATCTGTAATGGAGATAAACTAGAAGCCTTCCCAATAAGTTCAGGGGTAAAGCAATTATTATTCAACACTGCACTAAAAGTCTAATTTTAGCAATAAGACAAGAAAAAAAATAGAAGGAATAAGAACAGACAATGAGGAAACAAAATCACTTTTTGCAGATGATACGATGGCATACTTAAAAAATCCTTGAAATGAAACTAGAAAACTAATCAAAACAAAGAACAACTTTAGTTAAATGACAGGATACAAAACAAACCCACAGAGAATCAATGGTACTCCTATATTCTACCAACAAAACTCAGTGGGAAGAGACAGAAGGAAAAATACAATTTAAAATAAATGCAGACAGTCTAAAATACTTGAAAGTCTACCTGCAAAGATAAACTCAGGAATCATGTAAACACAATTACAAAACACTTCCACACAAAAGCAAATCTAAACAAGTAGATAAATATTAACTGCTCATGGGTAGACCAAGACAATATAATAAAAATGAAAATTCTACCTGAATTAGCTTACTTATTCAATGCCATAGCAATCAAGCTACAAAATACTTATCTTATAGACTAGAAAAAAACAATATTTTATCTGGAAGAACAAAAGTTTAAAAATCAAGAGAACAGATTAGCCCACAATATAAAGAACTACATTAACCAAAGTAATCTAATATTTGATAAACTGAAACATCCAAGCTCTACAGGCAAAAATCTGTTATTCCACAAAAATTGCTAGGAAAACTAGAAAGCAGTTTGGCAGAAACTAGGCACAAACCAACCAACATTTCACACTGTATGTACCCATTTAGACAGAAAGAGATCATAAGCAAATTATAGAAGCATGGAAAAAAATTACCTGTCATATTTTTATATGAGAAGAATTCATAACCAAACAAGAGATAGAGAGAACCATAGGAAGCAAATTGGATCATTTTGATTACATAACATTTAAAAAGTTTCACACAAAAACAACATAGCCAAAATTAGAAGAAAAGCAGAATTTAGAGTAAGTTTCTCAGATAAAGGTCTCATATAAGGAACTGCATAGGGAAATATGTAGGGAACTGAGTCAAATTTATTTTTAAAATATGAGCCATTCATTACCTACTTTACAAATAGTCAAAGGATATGAACAGGCTGTTTTCGGGGGGGAAAAAAATCAGAGCTACCAACAGTCGTATAAAAAAATACTCTACTCCAAATCACTAATGATTAGAGAAATGAAAATTAGAACAACTCTGAGGTACCACTGCACATCCATGAGATTGAATAACATAACAGAAAAGGAAAACTATAAATGTTGGAGGAGCTTTGGAAAAAATAGGGACATAAATGCACTGTTGAACCTGTGAACTGTCACCACCATTCTGAGGAACAATTTGGAACTATGCCCAAAGGGTTATAAAACCCTTTGACCCAGCAATACCACTACTAGGTCCATATTCCAAAGATATCAAGAAAAAGGAAATAAATCTTTATGTACAAAAATATTTGTAGCAATGATTTTTGTAGTGGCAAAGATGTTGGGAACTGAGGGGAACCTGTCAATTGGGAAATGGCTGAACAAGTTGTGACATATGATTGTGTAGGAATACTATTGTACTATAAGAAATGATAACAAGGATGGTTTAAAAAAAACCTGGCAAGTGATGCAAAACGAAGTGAGCAGAACCAGGATGACATTATAGAAAGTAACATAAATATTGTAACAATAATCAGTTGTGAAAGACTTACCTACTCTGATCAGCTACTCTGATCCATGACAGTTCCAAAGGACTTATGATGAAAAATGCTGTCTACCTCCAGAGGAAGAACTAATGAACTCTGAATGCAGATGAAAGCATATTTTTCACTTTATTTTTCTTGCTTCCTACCCTACCCCCATAACATGGCTAATGTGGAAATATGTTTTAGATACTTCACATGTATAATGGATATCATATTGCTTGCATTCTCAGTGGGTGAGATGTTGGAAGGAAGGTAAGAGGATCTCAAAATTTTGAAAAAAGAAATGTTAAAAAAAACTTAAAAAATTATAAACTCATAAAAGATTTAACTAATCAATACACTGATCCCCAACAATTCCAAAGGACTCCTGATTAAAAATGCTATTTGCCTCCACAGAGAAATATGATGAACTCCAAGTACAGACTGAAATATTTTCTACTTTATTTTTCATGCCTTTTTCCCCCCTCACAGCATGGCTAATATGGAAAAATGCTTTGTGTAACTTCATTTAAATTTCTTGCCTTCTCAATGGGTGGCGTACCAGAGTAGAGAAAGAGAAAATTTAAAACTGGAAAAATTTTTTAAATTAAAAATGAAATATAAGTTAGTACTGACAATGCACTAAAATGTATTTACAACAATCAAATGTGTCTTTTCATTACAATTTTTGTTTTTCTGAGATTTTGGTGTTTAATGATTGAATCCACAAAATATTAATATAAACCTGAACAACATATGGCCCATGGGCAGCTTACGGCCTAACAAAGGATTTCAGGAGGCCCACAAAAAACATTGAGGGTATAAAGAAAGAAAAGATGTAACAAGTGCTTAGTTTGTGTCCCATTTAGCCAGTCTTCTACTAATCTCTACTGTGCCTATCATGTAACTTTGTAGGTGGACTGCCACTATGTACTCGCTCCTGTTTGTCACATGACCCACAGGGACCACCATCAGTCTGTCTGGTATGAGAGGAACAAGAATCATATCTTTTCATTGTGTTTTTAGTTGCTACTAAATATATCAGTGAAAAAACCTGGAAAATATGTTAAAACTTGTACTGATTAGCAAAATAATTTTTAATTAATTAATTTAATTAATTTAATTTAATGTGATTTCATGATAAATAAAAATATCAATAAGTGCTAATTGATATTAATTGAAATTCCCCTATTATAAAAAATATGGTTTATTTCCAAAATAGTTTAATAATTAATTAGACCTTTACTTAGAAAATAAGCTGCTAAAAACCTATCTGCAGCCTGAAGAAGTCTAGCCTATTTTAATTTTGGACCCTACCTACTGCCAAGTTGTACAGATCTGTATTAATGGAAGAATATCAGTATGAAAGAAGTGGACTGACTTTTATACTGAAGTAGCAAGTTTGGTATCTTGTACAGAACCGAGTGAATCCCAGAATCTATTTTCCTATGCTTATTTTATTATGTTGGTTCCACCCTCAAAACTCTGGCTCCAAGTGGCACTATGTTGCAGTCAACAAGGCAGTTTTAACTCTTTTGCGTCCTGCCCTGGACTCTGAATACATCAGAATTCCAAATGTATCAAAGGATCAAATAAATTAGCAGAAGAGAGGCTGTCTAGGTTCAAATTCTCACTAAAAGTTATAAAATACCTCTACAGCATCCCAAAGAAATAATCATCATCGAGTATTCCATTCGTCCAATGATGAGGAACCCTATTTTTCATGGCAGTCTATTCCAATGTGAATCCTCTCTAAATGTGTTTTTAAATTATTCTTTATATTATTAACTTACCTACCCAAAACTATCACACAGTTTCTGCTACACCATTTAAGAAAGGCAAAGGATTTTTCTTTCACATGACTGACATCCAATTATTTGAAAATAGTTCCCCCCAAGTCTTCTGTACCCTCAGTTCCCTCAGCTGTTCTTAATAATAGATTCTTCAACATCCTAAGAGCCCGACGATTAGGGAAAAGTTAATAAAGGAAAGGTTAATAACTTGTACAAAGACTAGTAAAAACAGAATGTCAACTGGTAAGAAGCAATTTGTTACATCACCTTACATACTGGAAAATCCAGGAACATTAGTACAGTATAAGAAAAACATTTAACATGGAATCAGCTTACTGCTTTAGTCAGCCAACAAATACTTATTAACTGCTTACTATGATAACCTAAATAGTGAGCCTTTGGTGACTGAAAAGATACTGGTGACCCCAACATTAATAATAAAAATTAGAAAAATGGGAAGAACTTGGGATAATGATAATAAGTTTTTGAACTTCTTGTGTTTCAAGATGTCTACAGGACATCAAGTTTGAGGTGTACACTAAGCAGTTAGAAACACAAAAATGGAAGTCAAAAGAAAGGAGATGGCTGCTAAGTAAATCTGAAAATCGTCTGCATAGAGATTATAACTAAACCCTTGGGAGGTGATAAGAGGTAGAAGCTGATGAGATATCACCATACAAAATATAAAAAGAGAAGAGAAGGAAGAGGACAGAACCTTAAGGGAAATACACGGTTAAAAGGCATGACCTGGAAGATGCAGCAAAGGAGACTCAGGGGCATTCAGGGATGCAGAAAGAAAACCAGGAGAGAGTAATATCATGAAAACTAGACAGAAGAACCACTGTGAAAGCCTAGTGAGAAGTTCAGAAGATTATTAGAACTGGCAATTACTGAGGCAGCTATGTGATGAAATGGATAAAGCACTGGACCTGGTATAAGGAAAACCTGAGTTATAATCTAGCTTCAGATACTTACTAGCTGTATGACCCTGGGCAAGTCACTTAACCTCTAACTGCCTCAGTTTCCTCAACTGTAAAATGAAAATAATAAGAGCACCTCCCTCATAGGACTGTTGTGAGGATCAAATGAGATTATATCTGTACTGTGCTTAACACAGTGTCAGGTATATAGTGGGTACTATATAAATGACCTGTTCTCCCCAATCAAGAGTTCACTTGGAGCCACTTCAGTTACATGTTTAGGTAGGAAGCCAGACTACAAAGAGTTAAGAAGAAAATGAGAAAAAAAGGAAGTAGAGGAACCAACTGTAGGTCACCATCTCAAGAAATGCATTCACCAGAGAGAAAATATATAGGAGGATATCGAGCCAAGATGAACAGATCATATTGTTTTCTGAGGACAGGAAATACATGGAAATGACTGTAAGCAGAAGGGAAACAACCAGTGCACAAGGAGAGAACAACAATTAGGAAGTGGCAGGAAGCAGTCTGCTGGACCCAGCATTCCACCCCAACAGGACAGGATAGGATCGCCTGAGCACGTAGAAGTATTAGCTTTGGCAAAAAGAAGATTAATCTCTTCATGTGAGGCAGGGCTGAATAACACAGTAGCAGAAGGCATCTCAATGATGTGACATGAGTAAGGAGGAAGAAGGGAGAACTCTCAATAGCCTCAAATTTTTCAGTGAAATATTTGACAAGGTTCTCAGATTAAAGATTAGGGGAAAGGGAGCCTTTGGAAGATTTAAAGAGCAAGGAAAAGGTTTGGAAAAATCATGATGAGTGTGTGGTGAGATAAGCACAGTTTCTTAATTTTCTCCAGTTTCCTTTGACATCATATGAGCAAGAGCAAAGGCAGTAGATGGCAGGAGTAATGCAAGGCTGAGGTTTGGCAAAGTAATATTTTCAATAGTGGCAAAGGACACAAGAGAAGACAACACTATAGAGTTCACCTGGCTCTCCAAGTATACTCAGTGATAAACTAGGAAAGAAATGAAGAGTAGAGAATCAGAAGTCATGGTGAATCAGTCAGTCAGTCAGTCAGTCAGTCAATAAGCAAATGGACAAAGAACAGGGTTTGAGGTTGCAAGGTAAAGGCAGAAATAATAGATTATGATCACATAAAGGAATTTCAGAGCTCTTAAAAACAAAAATGGAATACTTATGGGTGATTGCAAGATCAAGGATATTATGATTTCTCTGTATAGCTGTGATAGAGTGAAGGAGTAGGTCACAGGAAAAAAAATAAGCTGAAAAACTGGAAGATTAGGGTGATTCAGGGAATACCGATAGATATATGGAAAAGTTCCCTCATATGAGAAAAAGATTGAGTCAGGCAATGAACTGATTGAAAAAGAAAGGAAAGTATCTTGGAGGTCAATAGAAAACAGCCAGTAGAATACTGATTGGTGAAAAATAATAGTTTTTTTTTCTAAAGTGCTTCAGTCACCATTAGGAAATTAGAGACAAAAGAAAATCATCCATCCTACAAAAATACTTTTTGTATTTGTACTTGTGTTATACTCTATACCTGCAGCACTTTCATCTATAGCAAAGAACCAGAAACAAAGTATATATCAAATGATCTATCACTGAACAAATTATGGTATTTCAATACAAAAGAGTATTATGGGACTATAAAATATTATGAAAGGCACAGATTCACAGAAACCTGGGGAAACATGTATGAACTGAAACAGAATGAAGAAAGCAGAACCAACATTTTTATATTTTATTTTTATTTTATATTTATATAATAAATTTATTTTTATTTATATAATGAATACAACACAGGAAGGGAAAACAACTCTGAAAGACGTATGTGCTCTATGACAAATCAGACTAAAGAAGCATGGCTTTTGCTTCTTAGGGAAGAGGTGATAGACTACAGGCACAGACTGAGACACATACCCAGACACAATCACTACAACACAAATCTGTTTTGCTTGACTATGTTCCTGTTACAAGGAAGAGTGTGTGTGTGTGTGTGTGTGTGTGTGTGTGTGTGTGTGTGTGTGTGTGTGTGTGTAGAGGGGGTTGGTTACAGGAACAGAAAGTAGTACCAAGTGGGAAGCAAAAAAGGTCAGGGAGGGAGAAAAGAACACCAAAGAAACATTTTGAATATAATGAGGGGAGATCTGAGGGAAGCTTAGACGGATACACAAACAAGCAGAGGAATACTGGTACTAGCACATTAAATTTATATTATATATTATTTAAATTATATAACATAAAATACATATAAATTAAATTATTTATATTATGGTTTATTAGTATATTATTTAAAAGGATTGAGCTGTATATAATAAATTTACAACTTCAAGTATAATTCCCACTTATTTCCTTCTTTGTGAAAGGAAATGTTTGAGGTGGTTGATGATTTTCTAGTTCAAAACAAAATTTTCTTTAAATAAATAGCTTATTTTCCTTATTATTTACTTTAATCAAGGTCTACTCTTGAGTCAATGACACCACTGACTCACCTTGATTCTCACTCCCATGGTGGTTTCTCAGACTCACGATAAACCTGTCTTACTAAGTTTTATGAACTTAAGATATTTAAACTTTTATGATATCAAGGCTTTTGTTTTCCACAGTAAATTGGTTAATTCTACCCCAAGTCTAAGAAACGACAAACAGGAACATAAACTATCCCTACAGGAAAATACCATGTTATTCCACAAAGGAAAATATCGTTTTTTAAAAAGTAATTCTCTACCTTATTAGAAAACAGTAAGTCCCTGCAATGATGAAAAGGTAAAGAAAAGGAAAAGGATCAGAGAATCTTAATTAAAAGAGACTTTAAGTCATTTATTGTGACCATCCACTCAATGCAAAAATACCATCTACCATATACCTGACAGATTAACCTGCTTCAATATCTCCAATGAATCAGTGTTGAATTATTTTTAGGGAGGAATGTAAAAGGATAGTGGTGGAGTACACTTGTTACATGAAAGAACTACAGACAAAGATACCCAACCTCACTAAAACTTTTCCAGTTGGAATCTAGAAAAATCAACAGTGCTAGAAAACCATTTATTTATAACAGACTCAGTAGAACAAAGTCACAGCATTGTTTGAATCAAAGGGGTCTAGTTTTAAGTCAAAGGAGGCTCACTTCTACAATATAAATTTTCTGAATATTTTTAAAAATGAAAAAATAAAACTACTTACCTCACTGTTATGGCCTCTCAAGTTGAAGTTTATTCTCTGAGGAGTGTTTCTATCCCTCCTACAGTGGCTTGAAGTGAATGTCACCCCTACAACTCCTCGACCATTGCCAGTAGCCAACCATCCTTCTTCATAATACCGCCTCCTGCACACCGGCTTCTCCTTCTCACTCTTAGGAACTCTACCCTTCCAGGAGAGGCATAGAATATTTGAATCGCTGCAAAGGACAGGCCCATGTTCCACTGCTGCATACATGCTTTTTTATTAATATTTTTACAAAAAATTAATGTTTAGTGCAGAAAAATTTAAACCAATTTCTCTTTCGTTGGTTTTTTCTCCTTTAAATCATAAATACTGACCTGGCACACATCATATGGTCAGTGTTATATAAATATCCACCAAATGCATAGTGAAAAATTCCTCTATAAAAGATGATGGCAGTCTGCTAAGAAAAAGTAACACTTAAAAAAAACTTCAGGTTCATTTTTATTTTCGAGTCCTTAGAGTGAGGGTTCACTTATCCTTTGGAGAAACAGCATGATTAAGAAGTGGTGATCAAGAAACAGGTGCGTCTTCTTTTTGCTCAACTTGTTTATCTTTATACAGCCTGAGATTCCAGTTTACAGATTCCAGAGACAAAGGGTTGCAAATGTGTAGATTTCAAGTAACTTAAGGCTTTAAGAATTCCTCTAGTTGGATTTTCTCTTCAGGAGTTCAAATGCAGAAATTGAATATACATAATCATCTTTTTTTCTGAGTCACCCTCTGGCATGTTTTCTGAACTAGACAAATTTCTGCTGCTAAAGCTGAAAAAGATTGCATAAAGGGAAAAAAAGGCACACAAACCATGCAAAACAGACCAGAGCTTGTGCAGGTAGGTGCACACCAGTCCAAATTTGGGAAAGAAAGGGAGTTTCCTCCTCCCTTCAGAACCAGAAAACCCACTGAATTCTATGGCTTTTGTAATTCAAAGCCAGTCCCACATTCATGGCAGGTCTTTGCTTCCACCTGGAACTTAACATACCCTGAACTGTTTATCACGTTTTTTCGCCTGCTTTCTCACTTCTTGCTGCCATAGAGGCACAAAAAAAGAAGATCCCTCTTTCATTTAGCAGAATCAGAAATCTAAAGCTTTTAATGCAGTAAAAAACATTTGCCTTGGGTGAATCATAAGTCTTCTCTCTTTTAAAACAGGCCACACTTCAGTTTTGATTCTTCCCCCACTGCCACCCCCACTCTCAACTCCCTCAGTTATTTTTCCCCTATTCTGCTACAAAGATCACATGTTTTTCCCATCCTGGTGTAAAAACAAGTCCAAGAATTAAGCACATAAGTAATCTCCCACTCATCTGCAAGTCTTCTAGGATTCAAGAGAGGAAAATAATTACTTAAAACAAAAGCACACACACAAAAATCAGATTTCCTTCTTTCCACTCTTGCCCTGATGATGTCTCATAGCTTGCCCGATGAATTCTTTCAGCTCAAATTCAGAAAGGGTGCTCCAAATGCCACACTTGTAGTCCAGTAAAAAGGAAATTTACTGTTTGGTTTCTCTTCATCTCTGTTTTTTAATTAGTGATTTAGATTACAATTTTAAGATATTTATCCTATAGATGCAGGAAGAAAAGGGGGAAATAAATTATATTTTCACAAATACTTTTAACAAAAAAGAAAAAAAACCAGACAAATCAGTTCAATGTCCAAACTTGTTCCATCACTCCTGAATTTACTTTCTTCCAGTCATAACCACAAAGTAATGGTCAATAGTCCAGGAAATAAAAAAGAGTTCAATTCATTGAACCCACTGAAAAAACAAGTGCCAAGGACAGCACATGATCATACTCATGATACTAAAATACAGATTTTCCCCCCCTTAACCCTATCACCTTCTCAGTTAGCGAATTCTTTTAAATGTAGAGGTATTTTGGGGACTTGATCTGTGCAGGATTTTTTTTTCCTTCTTTTGCAAACTTTCTTCACCCATGAAGACCATATGGAAAGTTGACCTTTAGCAATGTGTTTTTCTCCCTGGACTCCTGAGCCCAGTGTTGCCAAGTTGCCCCATCTGATTGTTAAATTTATTTTCATCAGCTGTAAAACTTTTGGGAGTGGGCCAAAGTGAGTGCATGTGTTACTGTAGATGTGTGCGTATGTATATGTCTTTATGTATATATATATATATATATATATATATATATATATATGTCTAGCTGTACGTAGTATTAAATATACATACGCGCACACAAACACAGACACACACACTTCCTCAGCCTGCTACTTGAAGTTGCCTCTGTTTTTCCAGTCAGTTGCCATCAAGAGTTAAGTCATTGAAGGATCCATACTAGTCACCACAGTTTTCATTCCAGGCTCCTTCCAAATCTGTAAAAATAAAATGGAGACAAAAAGGTTAGAGTTTCTTAAAATTCCAAAAAAATAGAAGTTGCAACTACATTTTTTTTGTTTTTTTGTTTTTTGTTTTTTGCTTTTTGGAGGGCAGTTGGGGTTAAGTGACTTGCCCAAGGTCACACGGCTAGTTTTTTTGTGTGTGTTAAGTGTCTGAGGCCGCATTTGAACTCAGGTATTCCTGACTCCAGGGCCGGTGCTCTACTCACTGCGCCACCTAGCCGCCCCGCAACTACATGTTAATAATAATAAAATGAGTCCTGCACTTATACCTACTTATAAAGTTAATAAAGAGCTAATCAACTAATGGTTAACAATCAAATACATTAAAAAGAGGTGAGTAGATTAGACACTCTAGTGGGAGTAAAGTCAGTCATCTATCAAAATTTTCCAATAGCTGGTTGTATCTGAATTAAATTACTTCCCCATTACCTTTTTCTTGATTCTAAATACTAAATATCACTCCCCTCTCTCTGGAATTCCACTTTCAAATTTTACTCACTCTCAAACTCAAATTGTTTAACAAGTAGATCTATGGTTCTAGGCACAAATCTATATACAGCTTATTCAGTGATTTCAATTATTACCCTATGAAAGAAAGTTTATGAATAATTTTTTTTGAGTTTCCACCACTCAGATGAGTCATGTTAGGTTTGTGGATTAAAAAAAAAACACTTGAAAGTAGCATATATCAAAATAGTAAATACATTTTCTCAAGGAGTATGTGCATATGGAAAAGAAGAAAACCTATAAAACTAAAATTCACTTCATCCTCCTATGGTGCTAAACCACCAAACAACATTACCTTGGTTTGTTAAGAATTTATGGCATGAAGATCCTATATTTGACTGCTCGCCACACTGGGGGAGAAGGGAGAAGGGAAGCGAGGGAAGGGAAAGGAGAAAATCTGAAACTCAAGGGATTATGGAACTGAATCTTGTAAACTAAAAGTAAATAAATCAATTTTTAAAAACAAAAAAAAATAAAAAAATAATTCGTGGCAAGATAGGCAAGGCGACAAGGTAGCAGGAGAAGATAACGGAGGATATATAGGTTAGAAAAGAGGTGGGTAGGTTAAGAAATAGGAGGGCAAGGTAATAGGTAGAAGTAAAGCAGAGCAATGAGGAGGGATAGGGCAAATAGGGTGAAAAGGATAGGGAAGAAAAATAGAAAGGAGGAAAATACACAAAAAACTATAGCTTAAAATGTGCTACATTCTATATAGGACAAATTTACCCACAAAACAGAAATGGATAGCAAATTAAGAATATGAATTCAATAATATGTTGCTTTGAGGAAACATAAAAATGAGAGATACACACAAAGATAAAATATAAGTCAGGAGTAGAATTTAGTATGTAAAAAAAGTAAGGATAGTAATCATGATCTCAGATAAGGTTAAAGTTAAATTTAATCAAGTGAAAAAAGAGAAACTATACTATGTGTCAGCAATACTATTCAATATTGTTTTAGACCATTTAAAATACCTAGATGGTTTTATAAAATACCTGAGCATATAACTGCCAAGACAGAAAATGAAACCATATTAACATAAACATAAAACATTTTATATGAACTCATATCTAAATAACTGAAGTAATATTTCTTGTTCATGGGTAGGTAAAGTCATTTTTTAAAATGACTTTTTTAATTTTTAAAATCACAATTTTACCTAATGTATTTAATTAATGTCATCCCAACTAAACTGCTAAAAAATTATTTTACTGAATAAGAAAAAAAAATTATAACAAAGTTCATTTGGAAGAACAAAAGGTCAGGAACTTCAAAGAAACATGGGGGGGGATGTAAAGAAAGTAGATTCAACAGTATCAGATCTTAAACTATATTATAAGGTATGAGCATTGTTGAAGCATAAAAAGGACAAATTCAATTATTTTTACATTAAAATTTTCTTGTATAAATAAAACTTATGTAGCCAAGAATAGAAGAACTGCAAAAAAGAGGGGAAGGGGCTTTCATAGACAGTTTCTCAAGATACAATTGGATTGGAATATTGCTGTGGTGTATGAAATGATAAGCTGGTTGATTTAGAAAAACATGGAAAGATTTCAACTTATGATGATGCTATTCAACTTCAGAGAGACATGATAAGAAGAAATAAGACTAATAGCCTTATATGTGTGTATGAATATACGCATATATGTTTATAGATGTATGTATATGTGTATGTATTTACATATACAATACACACACATATCCATGCTTACTTGTAGCCTTTTTTAGGGTGATGGGGAGAGGGAAAGAGAAAAAAAAAAGGCAAAAAGTGCACAACAGAGGAAAAAAAAGGAAAATCAAAAGAAGGAAGTAAAGAAAATCTAGGCAGTTCTGAAAACAACATGCAGCATTTATGGTATTAGGTATTCTTGAAATGGAAATTTACTCTTTTATATTGCATCCTCCCTTGTGGTCTCCTGAATATATGGCATGTTTTTTTTCTTTTCTCATTTTGAATTTAAGTTTAAAATTTAAAATTTTATTTAAAAAAATTTCATGGCAAGAGAAAGAAGTTAGAAATATATTCCTCAAAATACACTAATGCTTATTTAATAGCTACACCCAACCAATTGAATACAACCTAAAATAGTACCAGAGTTAAAGCATAAAGTTTTCAAGTCAAAATTAGTGCAACTACACAGAAACAACTGAAAAAAAGAGAAGGGTGTGATTTTGTTCTTTAAATTTTGACAACTAGGAATTGATTTCGTGTGTTTTTATAGAAAACACTGGCATCTCACCCAAATAACAAATTGGTACAACTGGGTCATGTACTAGGTATGACAAAGTTCGTAGTGACAGCAAAAAAGCTGCTCCAACTAGGCAGAGTGTGAAGGTCAAACTGCTAACACCTGGAGTCACATGGGTCAGTTCACTTCCATCCTTTGTACTTCATTTTCCTCATTAAATGAAAATATCTGTAAAGCACTTAGCACCATGTCATAGCATACAGTAGGCACTATATAAATGTTTATTGGTTTCCCTTATTAATCCATACAATGAGGACTAACTTTTCCCTTGGAAGTGAAAATACACACAACTAAATACTCAGGAAAATACTTTTGAAGATGGAAAAGCAACTGTTCCAGGTAGATTCTTTCAGAAAAAGAGTAGTTTTTTTTACTGGCCCCGTGACTGCATTGGTAGAGAAGGCCAGATAAAGAAACTTCTTCAACAGATACGGATTAGTACACGCTCCACAACCTAAGAGCCTTAGAGAACTGCCTGGAGACTTGCTTAGCTTTTACAAAGCCAGCATGTCAGTAGCAGCACTTGAACCCAAGTCTGCCACAGAGGCCAGCTCTCTACCCATTCTGCCATATTGCCTCTCCTCAAGAGAGAGAACAAAAACAAAAGACAGTCTGAAAGTAGCAAATCCCTTGTTATAATTTTTTGGAAGCTTTCTTATCATGCATTCATACTCAGTGTCATATTACGTTGAGAATAAAGGTGCTGACCTCTACATTCTGGCCTAACCCCATTTCTAATCATCATTTCTTCTTTTTAGAGCACTCATATATGACACATAAACTGATGTATAAATGTTCATGAATAAAAGAACCTATGATAGGTATAAGATGCATCAATTATACTTATAAAGCTTTGCAACTCTTCCTACCAACTATAGCTCAGTCTTCCCATGAGAACTAGAAATAGATACAGGCAAGGTAGGTATCCTTATGTTCAACATGGAGAACAAAAAGAGGATAAATTTTTAAAATTTCTTTGAATAAATACATATATTTTAATGCCTGAAAAGTCTACTTTCAATATTATTCATTTTAAGATATGTTAAATCAAATACACTGCAGTTAAAGCTTAAAGTCATTCATGGATTGTAAATCACACAGAGTACAATTTTCAAATGTAAGAAATATTTAAACCTTAATTAGACACACACAAACACATATACACAAAGAGGACCTAAGAAGCTTAGTGTTGGGGGATGAAATGGCACTATAAATGGGGAAAGAAAATAACTTACAATCCTATAGATGCTCCTAAATCAAGTCAAACATAAGGTTTTTTTTAGTTCATATCATGTACAAGGCACTATATCAGATGCTGTAAGATATAGGATTACTGGCATAGACCAACATCTTATATTGTATACTGAAAAAAAGTCCAAATGGGTACATGATTTAGATATAAAAGCTGATACTATAAGCAAATGGAGAGAGCAAGGAATAGTCTACCTGTCGGATTTATGAAAAAAGGAAGAACGTATGACCAAACAAGAGACAGAGAATATCATGAAAGGCAAAATGGATAATTTTAATTACATTAAATTGAAGTTTTTGCACAAAAGCAATGCAACAATGATTAAGAGTGAAGCAGAAAACGGGAAAAGTATTGTTACAGTTTCTCTGATAAAGGCCCCATTTCTAAAAAAAAAAAAATAAGAGAATTAAGTCAAATTTATGAGAATACAAGTCATTCTTCAATTGATAAATGGTCAAAGAACATAAACAGGCAGTTTTCAAACAAAGAAATCAAAGCTATCTATAGTCATATTTTTAAAATGCTCTAAATCACTACTGATTAGTGAAACATAAATCAAAACAATTCTGAGGTACCATATCATACCTATCAGATTGGCTAACATGACAAAAACAGGAAAATGATAAATGCTGGAGAAGATGTGGGAAAACTAGAACAACTAATGCACTGTCGGTGGAGGTTGTGAACTGATCCAACCACTCTGGAGAGCAATTTGGAAATACACCCAAAGGGCTATAAAAATGTGCATACCCTTTGACCCAGCAATACCACTTCTAGGTCTGTATCCCAAAGAGATCATACAAATGGGAAAGGGACCCACATGTACAAAAATATTTATAGCACCTCTTTTTGTGGTGGCAAAGAATTGGACATTGAGAGGATGCCCATCAGTTGGGGAACGGCTAAACAAGTTGTGGTATATGAATGTAATGGAGTACTACTGTGCTATAAGAAATGAGGAGCAGGCAGACTTCAGAAAAACCTGGAACGGTTTGAATAAACTGATGCTGAGTGAAGTAAGCAGAACCTGAAGAACACTGTACACAGTAGCAGCTAGAATGTGTGATGACTGACTGTGACAGAGTTATCTCTTCAAAGGAAGGATCCAAGACAACGCCAAAGGACTCATAAATGAAAATGCTGCCCACATTCAGGAAAAAAAAACAACAACAATGGAGTATGAATGCAGACTGAAGCCTATTATGTACTCTTTCTTCTTTTTGTCTGTTTCTTCTTTCTCATGGTTTCTCCCATTGGTTCTACTTCTTCTTTACAACACAATTAATGTGAAGATTGGTTCAATATGAATGTACACGTAGAGCATATCTCAAATGATGTACTGTCTTAGGGTGGGGGTGAGGGGAGAGATGGCAAAAAATTTTGGAACTCAAAATCTTATGGAAGTGAATGTCGAAAACTAAAAATAAATAAATAAATAGATTTTTTGAAATGTTTTAAAAAGATATGGGATTACCTTCCACTTGATTCAATTTTCTATGGCCTAATATTTCAAATTGATGAGTTTCTAGTTAAATATGCTTCCTATCAGTACAGTTGTTTTTAAAAAATAATAATAATAATTTGGGGAGAAATATAAAAATCCAAATTAATTAAACATTTAAAAAGCCTGGTTAAAGAAAACACATAACCACAGCTTTAACATTAAAGTTTAGAAGTGTCACAGAATTGGGAAAACTTCCTATTATTTAACACTTGAGAAAACATATCCAAGTAAATATCATTAAGAAAATTTTACAGGGCATCTAGGTAGCACAGTGAATAGAGTGCCAGCCCTGAAGTCAGGAGGACCTGAGTTCAAATCTTACATCAGACACTTAACAATGACCTCGGGCAAGTCACTTAATCTCAATTGCCCTCCAAAAAAAATTTTTTTACAAGCAAAGTCTTTATCATATGAAATACCCAAAGGTTCCTGTACAGTCTACACACTATAATTTACATATAAAATGTAATTTAAATCATTTATCACATCTGTGTTTTGTCAGTCAAAATGACACAAGTATCAAAAATGTCCAATTTCAGTTCTTTGAAACTCAAGGAACATATCTGTTAAAAGGAATATATGGACATACCAGATCTAATTGATGCTATTATCTCTCAATAATTATCTAAACAGCCTGAGATTTCAAAACTGTCCAGAGACAGTGGGTTGTTGGGGATAAAGTAGATCTGGGCAAAAATGAAACAAAATGGAGAAAAGAAGCAAAAATCAGGAGTGTCTTAAAAAGAATATTCTAGAAACCTTAAGATAAAAGCTTCTGGAAATAGGGGTGGAGCCAAGATGGCAGTGTAGAAGCAGCAAAGTTTCACATCTCCCAAACAGCTACCTTAAATACCCATGAAATCGACCATGAACAAATTTTAGGGCTCCAAACCCCACAAAAATACTGAAAACACATCTCTCACTGAAGGCAGCTTGGCAGGAGGGGCTCATCACGGCAGGCTGGGAGCCAAAGCCAGCCCAAACTGAAACCACAGCCTGGCCCCAGCGCAGTACAGAGAAGCTGCAGCTGGAATCTACAGGAGAGTGGATTGGAGGCACCTGGAGAAATCTCCACATTTATCAAGCCAGGAGAAATAAGGCTAAGAGAAAGGTCAGTGGAATTCAAGCTAAATTTGAGGGGAAAAAAAGCATCCAGCCAAACTGCCCCCAGGGCAAGGAAGCAGCCCAACCCAACTGCCTCAGAGCTCCTGGCCTGCGGACAGCAGAGGGGCCAAAGCAATTGATCAAAGGCCAAGGGCTCTTGTGTTAAGCAGCCTGGATCCAGATCGTGGTCTTGGGTGGTGGTCCTGGGGTGCACTTTCAGTGAGCCAAAGCTAGTGAGGGCTGCAGTACCCATCTAATAGCTCCAGCAGCTATGAAAACCCCAACAATTTGGGACAGAGCTTTGCCCCCTGGAAGCAGAGTTCCACAGAGCTAAAAAATCAAGCAATTAATTGACTGGCCAACATGAGAAGAAGGAAGCAAAGTAAGAACAGTAATCAGACTCTAGAGTCCTTCTTTGTGGACAAAAAGGATCAAAGCATAGAACAGGACCAAGACAACACAGTCAGAACTCCCACACCAAATGCTTCCAAGAAACACGAAGATTGCCTACAAGCCACAGATTGGTTTAAAAAGGACTTTGAAAACCAAATGAGAAAAGTGGAGGAAAATTTGGGAAGAGAAATGAGAATGATGCAAGAAAGAGTCAACAACCTGACTGAAGAGAACAACACCTTAAAAAACAGATTAACTCAAATGGCAAAAGAGGACCAAAAAGCCAATGAGGAGAAGAATGCCTTAAAAAGTGGAATTTGCCAGATGGAAAAAGAATCTCAAAAGCATTCTAAAGAGAATAATTCCTTCAAAATTAGAGTGGAACAAATGGAAGCAAATGACTTTCTGAGAAATCAAGATACTGTTAAACAGATACAAACAAATGAAAAAATACAAGAAGGCAATGTGAAATATCTCCTTGAAGAAAAAACACTCACCTGTAAAACAGATCAGATCCAGGAGACAATTTAAAAACTATTGTTCTACCTGAAAGCCATGATCAAAAAGAGAACTTAGAAAGCATCCTTCAAGAAATTCTCAAGGAAAATTGCCCTGATATTGTAGAATCAGATGGCAAAATAGAACTTGAAAGAATTCACTGATCACCTCTTGAAAAGATCCCCAAAAGAAAACCCCTAGAAATGTTATTACCAAGTTCTGAAATGCCCAGATAAAGGAGAAAATATTACAAGCTGCCAAGAGAAAACAATCTGAACACTGTGGTAACACAATTAGGATAACCCAGGATCTAGCAGCTTCTACACTGAGGGACTGAAGGGCCTGGAATATAATATTCCAGAGATCAAGGTAACTAGGATTAAAACCAAGACTCACCTATCCAGCAAAATTGAGTATAATCTTCCAGGGGAAAATATTCAGTGAGGTGGAGGACTTTCAAGCATTCCTGCTGAAAAAACCAGAACTGAATAGAAAATTTGATATTCAAACACAAGAAGCATGAGAAGGTAAACATGGGAAAGAAATCATAAGGAACTTATCCAAGTTGAACTATTTACATGCCAATGTGGAAAAACAATAATAGTAATTTATGAAACTTTTCTTAGTGTGAGGATAGGTGAAAGGAATACAAAAGTATACATATGTATACCTACACATATGTCTATATAGGGGGGTATATATGCACATGAACACATATCTGAACATGTGTGTATATGTGTACGTAGAGGGTACGGGATCAATTGAATACAAAGAGATGATACTTTAAAAGGTGAAATTCTGAGGTGGGAGAGGACTAGAATGAGAGGAGACAAGGAGAGACAAAATAGGGCTAATCATCCCACAAAGAAGAGGCAAGGGATAACTATTACAACTTTACTTTCATTTACTCTCACTGAATTTGGCTTAGGGAAGGAACGACATAAACTCTAAACTGGGCATCATGCCACACAGGAGAGTGGGGGGACAGGGATGAGAAGCAGGATGACGGAGGGGAGGGCAGGGTCTGGGGGAGGGTTGCTGGAGGTAGACACTTCAGTAAAGAGACAGGGACAGGGTAGAGAATAGAACAAGGGGGGGCATAGGAAGGAGGGACATATAATCAGCCTCTCACAATATGTCCACTGTGGAGATGTCCTGCATAATTACACATGTAGAGCCTGTATTGAATTGCTTTTCCTTCCAGTGGGGGTGGGTTACAAGGGAGGACCTGAGGGAATCTAGAATTTAAAGTTCCACAATCAAATGTTAAGAAAAAGATGTGTATGTGTGTGTGTGTGTATAATTATGATCATTAACTACATGCAACTGGGAATTAAGATATACAGGTACTGGGGTAGGGAGACCCTCCCTGCCCTACCAAAAAGTAAGAGGGGCATTGAGGGAGGACATAGAAGACAGCAGATTGGGGGAGGGGCTTTACAATGAGATGGCTGCTTTGGGCATGGGGGTGGGGGAAAGATGGGGAGAAAATTCTGTAACTCAAAATCTGGTGGAAATGAATGATGTAAACAAGAAAATAAATAAAATAATTAATTTTTTTAAAAATCAAATCCAATCAAAAAGACTCACCAAAAAAAAATAAGAGAAATAAACCTCTAAATCTATTTTTAAAACAAGATAAAAGTTCTGAGTACTTAAAAAATTAAACTGAATTATCTTGGCTAGAAGTTTAAATTAAATTCAAACAGCATTTTACTCAAGAAAGAACAGCACTGAATTAATATTATCAAATATAAGTAAAAGATGTCATTATTACTACAAATGCCAAGACCTGTTTCTCTTACTGACAATTCAACGTGTACTCACAAACATAAATGTCCTGTGAACTGCTGACATTTCTATTGGCTGAAGTAACTACAATGAGCTTGCTACTAATTAAAAGTAATCTCTCTCAAATAAATTTTTGACAAACAATATACTACAGATCCCAGGTAGTTCCATCTGGTGTTTACTAAATAGCTCTAATTACTAGTTAAAGGCTAGTTCTAATTCCTCTTTGGTGGGTCTCACACCAAACATAAAACCTTTACCTGACACTATTAGTCAGTAGAGAGATTTGCATATCCTGCTAGTACTAAAAAATGACAACTCTTATAGGTCTAAGGCTGAAGTCTAATAATAATAACATATACTGAAATGACTGGCAGTATGATAAAGTATACAGTTTTAGCATCTGAATCAGGGAGATCTAGGTTCAAGTCTCACTTCTGTCATATACTGGTTCAAAAATCCTAGCCAGTTCACTTACTTGACCCCTTAATACCCTAGGCAGCACTCTAAGACTGTACATTTCAGATGAAGAATCACTCTGACATGATTAAAGAGTTTCCTCATTGACACTTCCCTTAATCAATGAAATCACAGGCCTAGTCACATTACATACCAAAACAGTAACATCACCTAGAAAGCTCAGAGAGCTAACTTAAAAACAAACCCTAAGGGGCGGCTAGGTAGCACAATGAATAGAGCATGGAGTCATGGAGTCAGGAGGACCTGAGTTCAAATCCAGCCTCTGACACTTAACACTTACTAGCTGTGTGACTTTGAGCAATTGCCCTGCCTTCCCCCAACCAAAAAGCAAAAACAAACAAAAAACCTAACTCTAATCCTGAGAGGATTCCAGTGAAATACCTGAACAATAATACAATATAACCCACTTTAATCCAAAAAATACCTTATTGAAATATCTGTATTTACTGTTGACTAGGCTAGGGGAAACAGGAACAATGCAGCACTGTTGGTAGAGCTGTGAATTGGTCCAGCCTTGAGACACCTTGACCCAGTGATACGGTTACTAGGCATATACCCCCAAAGAGATCAAAGAAAAGGGGCAGGGGGGCTCATATGCATAAAAATTTAAGAACTCTTTTTCTTATACCAAAACAACAATAACAACAAAAAAAACCCTGAAAACTAGGAGAGAATCCATTTATTGGGGAATGGATATATATTTTTCCATCTAGCTGTACTCCTTGAATTCTACTTCCCCAAGACCAACCCCTGACAAAGCTCATATTCAGGAGACTCATTATCACAGAGACCGAACCAGCTTTGACACTTTCACTCCATCACAACTTTCACGTGCTTTAGCCTAGAGAGGCTAAGGAAAAAGAAAAAAATTCCTCCTAAACCTTCCATTTAAAGAACACTTGGAAGCCCATCCAAGTCTTCATTTCCACCCAGTTGCATTCCTTGGATTTACCTATACCATCAAGTCCTTGAAACCTCTTGCCCCACCACTTCTCTGTCTCAGCTTCCTTTTGCTTGTTTTCTTCTGTATGAAGTCTTCACCAACCCCTCTTAATTACAGTGCCTTCCCTCTGTTAATAATTTCCTATTTATACTGCATATGGCTTGCTTTGTATATTTTTGTTTGCATGTTGCCTCAACATTAAATCTTAAGTTCCTTGAGGGCAGGGAATTATCTGGCCTTTTTTTTGTTGCCCCAGCATTAAGCAAAATTCCTGGCACAATAAATGTTTATTGATTGATTCCTTCATTAGATTTTAAGGTTCTTGAGGGCAAGGATTGTCTTTTTTTTTTTCGTCTTTCTATCCCCAGTGTTTAACACAGTGCCTAGCACACAGCAGGCATTAGTAAATGTGTACTGTATTGCATTGCACTGTATCACAAATTACAGTAAATGCATGTAGTAGAATAAAATTGTGCCATAAGAAATGAAAAAAAAATGGATAGTTTCAGAGAAACCTGGGCCCAGGACGAATTGAAAAAGAGTTGAACACAAAAAAATTTATAATAACATTATAAGGAAAAACAACTTTAAAGACTTCAGAACGCTGATCAATGCAATGGCAAACCATGATTCTGGAAGATGGAAAACAAAAAGTGTTACCCACCTGCTCCCAGAGAAGTAATGGACTCAAAATTCAGAATAAAACATAGTTCTAGGCATGGCCAATGTGTGTGTGTCGGGTGGCAGAGAATGGGGTCTGCTTTGCAGATATTATGTTATGAATGTTTTCTTTTCTTTCTTTTTGTTTGGCTCAATAGAGGAAAGGAGAAAAGCTAGGAGTGAGAAAAAATATAAATGCCTATATCTAAATCAAATTTCATTTTGCCACTGATCTATACATTTAAAGATACATTCTTTATGGAAAAAATAGTTATTTATAACACTACAACCACCTTTAAAACAATAATAATTCTAGCATGATATAGGAATTAACTTTCTAAAAACTGTTAAGGTGCCTAGTAGTACAATACAAAAAAAAAGGTATATTTCAATGCTTGCTGATGATCCACTGATTCGTTTAGGATCTCTTTTGGAGTCAAAGATCAGAACAATCCCACTCTCAAATTTACTTCCTAGCATAAGGCTAAAAGTTCATGTAAAGCTTAGTAAGACACAGGGTTCTGACACAGTTTACAAGAGGTGGAAAGTTAAAGATGGGCAATATTACATATGTTGCCGCATTTAGTTGATACTTTGCTTCATTAAGCTAAACTATGTTTTTTCTTGTTATAAAAGAAGGCTCACTGGAGATTGGATATGTTCAGAAATATGATGTAAGAACAAAACACGTCAGTTTAAGACAAAAACAAAAAACTTAATAATGCTTATAAGATGAATTATCTATTTAAGAAGACAAAAATATATATGGGAATAGGAATCACACAATGAAAGTTTAGGTACTCAAAGGGATATCCTCCAGTGTAAAAAATTCACTTATGTAAAACACTTCATTTTTGGATAATGGTGAATGGGCACTACTATTTAATAGAATTTGTCTTAGAATATTAATGAATAATATTACAATATTGAAATTTAGTTGATAAAAATAGCGCATTACGGGTATTGTTACAAAGAAAGTCACCACTATAAATAAGATAATGCCACCAATTTTTTCCAGTCCTTGTCCATAACAAGTCAATACAATAAAGTAAAATTTTCAAATATCTGTCTATGAAAGAAAGGGAAGAGAACAATTATTCATTAAGTGCCTACTATATGCCAGGCACTATACTAAGTACTGTGAAAATATTAGCTCATTTAATCCTCACAACAACCCTGGGAAAGAGATGCTGTTATTATTCCCATTCTACAGAGGCAGATACTGAGGTAAACAGGGATTAAGTGACTTGCCCAAGCCTTACATAGCTAGTAAGTATCTAAGACAGAATACGAACTCAGTTCTTCCTGATTCCAAGCCCAGCATTCAAACCATTGCATCACCCAGATGACATTTCAGATATTGAAGACAAAGCATGTCTGTTTTGGAATAAAGAAACTTAATCTCAGTCATGAGTGAATAATTTTCTATTCAAGATGAGGTTTTTGCTAACTTACTAAATTGTAGATATGGGTCAAGCCAACAAACTTTTGCTCCACCAACAACACCTCATTGGGGCAGCTAGGTGGTGCAGTGAAGAAAGCACAGGCCCTGGAGACAGAAGGCCCTGAGTTCAAATCTAGCCTTAGACAGGACTAGCTGTATGACCTTGGGCAAATCACTTAACCCCAATTGCCCTGCCTTCTCCCCTCCAAAAAGAGAAAAAAAAACCACCTTATCTCCTCTACCAAAAAAAAAAAATCCATACGTACCTATGCTAAATTCAGATTTTTTTTTCCATCTGATGCTTCAAATCTACTGAAATCCATTTTTATATAGCTGAAACACCAACATATTACTATGGGACTGACTAGCAGGTTCTTCCCCTCTTCTGACTCATCTTTTTGCCTTAGCCTGTATCTTGTAAATAATTTCTTCAAGTAGTATGAGATGAGGAGGGGGGGAAAATGGAGCAATAAAAACAGCCACTTGGTCCAAAAATAGCTACTCTACATTTAACGTAAGAGTTTTCATTCTGAAATACTATCTGTTCACAAAAATATTTCCAATGTCAATGGAGTTTTTCTATAAGTATGTTAGCATTATCTGGTTTTATAAAACAAACTTTCTAAGTTTTAAAAAGTCTGAGTGATTCTCAACATTTAGGAACTGAGTACCTAAAAAAAAGTTGGTATACATATAAGAAATTAAATTATTTAACTAAAATATTAGGGCTGTAGTTGTCTTAATTACTTTCGCTGTTGGACTACTCTGGTTTTATTCTGAGAATGATCATCTCTTGCTTGGTTCAGTCATTACTGTGTTGTCTGCTAAACAGTTGCCAGAGTAGGGATGAATTCAGGTGAGTATTGTTTAATGTTGGGAAATTAGGGATGGCACGTCTCATCTTACAAACTGCAAGGTATGCTGCTACAATTCCTTATAATTACATGAAATCTACTACAATACCCAAGAAGGAGTGGATAAGCTTTAACTATGGACATGTGATGATAAAAGTAAATCATTAGGCATTTAAAAAAAACACAGAAACAAGAAATATAGTGAGAGTTCTTTAGGAAGTTAAGTGGAGGAAAATCTTTGTAGCAAGATTTCTTTAATAAAAGTTTCATATATACAAGGTGGGTAGGGTAGGTATAAAAAAAGAAAAGAAAAAATTTAGGAACTCTGATCAACACAATGACCAACTACAATTCTGAAATACTCATAATGAAGCATTTTACCCATCTCCTGATAAAATGATGTTCTCTATCCTCACAGTGCAGAATGAGACAGTTTTAGGGAGGGGGAAGAATTAGGGGGAGCATGGCCAATACTAGACATTTGCTTTACTGGACTATACCTAAGCATAAGAAGGGTTTTGCTTTTCTTGCTTCCTCAAGTGTGGAAGAAGGAGTGGAAGAAGTGGAAAGGATAACAGGTGGATCTTTCTAATACAATTTGAGATTTGGTACAGCTAGACCACCTTTCAAATTTTGTTTTCATTTATTTCCTTGATATCCTTTAGCTTCTGTTCTTCCAAATGCATTATTTTTTCTAGCTCTATAAAATAATTCTGATAGTTTATTATGCCACTGAATAGACTAATTTAGGTAGAACTATTGTTATTATATTGGCTCAGCCTGCCCATGAACAATTAATATTTTTCCAATTGTTTAGCTCTGACTTTATTTGCATAAAAATGTTTTATAGTTGTATTCATATAGTTCCTGGGTTTGTCTTGACAGGTAGGCTTCCAAGAATTTTATATTGTCTACAATTATTTTAAAAGGAATTTCTCTGTCTCTTGCTGCTGGACTATGTTGGTAATATATAGAAATGCCAATGATTTATATGAGTTTATTTCGTAACCTGCAACTCAGCTAAAGTTAATCATTTTCAAGCAGTATTTTAGTTGATTCTCTAGAATTTTCTAAGTATACCACTATATCATTTGCAAAGAGTGATAGTTTTGTTTCTTCATTGTCTCTTCTGACTCCTTTAATTTCCTTTTCTTCTCTTATTGCTATAACTAACATTCCTAGTACAATATTAAATAAAAGAGGTGATAAAGAGCATCCTTGCTTCACCTCTGATTTTATTGAGGAAGTTTCTAGTTTATCCCCATTATAAAATGCTTGCTGATGGGTTTAGATAAATATTACTTATCATTTTAGGGTAAGCTCCATTTATTTCTATGCTCTCTAGTGTTTTAAATATGAATAGGTACTGTATTTTGTCAAAAGCTTTTTCTACATCTATTGAGATAATTATATGACTTCTGCTAGTTTTATTATTGATATGGTCAATTAGGCTAATAATTTTCTAGATACTGAATCAGTCTTGAATTCCTGGTATAAATCCCACTTAGTCAGAGTATATGATCCTTGTGATATACTGCTGTAATCTCTTTGCTAATGTTTTATTTAAAACTTTTGTATCAATATTCATTAGAGAAATTGGTCTACAATTTTCTCTTTCTATATTGGCTTTTCCTGGTTTGGTATCAACTTCATATTTGTGTTATAAAAGGAATTTTGTAGGGCTCCATCTTGCCTATTTTTCTAAACAGTTTATATAATATGAGGATTAATTATTCTTTAAAGGTTCAGTAGAATTTGCTTGTGAATCCTGAGGGGTTTCCCTTAGGAAATTCATTGATAGCTTGTTCAATTTCTTTTTGTAAGACTGAGTTATTTAAGCATATCATTTCTCCTGCTGCTAATCTGGTCATTTATATTTCTGTAGATATTTATTCATTTCATTTAGACTGTCAAATTTATTGTGATATAAATGGATAAAATAGTTCCTAACAATTGTCTTAATTTCCTCTTCACTGGTATTGAATTCTCTCCTATCATTTTTTATATTAGCAATTTGGTTTTCTTCTCCCCCTTTTTAAACCAAATTAAGCAATGGTGTATCTACTTTTTTCCCACAAAACCAGCTTCTAGTTTTATTAGTTCAATGATTTTCTTATGTAACAGCAATCAGTTTAGCAGATACTTAGCACTTAGTAACTTAGGGCTAAGCATGAGCTCTGTCCCCTGTTGAGAGGGTTTGAACTACCCTGTTGACTAGAAGACGGGTATTGGCTGAGACAGGAGGCCAGTGTGTGTATAAAAGCAAGAGTTCCAGAGACAGAGAGCTAGAATTGGAATTTTCCTTTTGGAGGAAGCAGGATTGTCTCATCATCTGGGAGTTTGGCTGCTGGGAGGGAGGGAAGGAGAGAAGAAGAGGGGAGAGAAGAAGAGGGAAGAGAGAGGGAGAGAGAGACAGAGACAGAGAGAGAGAAAGAGAGA
>CM053593.1:316697648-316722649 GCA_028646575.1 Pseudocheirus occidentalis | reverse complement strand
CCTACACAGCCTGTATTGAATTAGTTGTCCTTCCAGTGGGGGTGGGTGACAAGGGAGAAACCGAAAGAAACTAGAATTTAAAGCTCTGCAAAGCCTGCAACTAGGAATCAAGATATACAGGGGCTGGGATAGGGAGACCCTCCCTGACCTACCAGAAAGTTAGAGAGCAGACCAGGGGAGGGGCTCTACAGTAGGAGCACTGTTTTGGGGTTGAGGTAGGTGAAAGATGGGGAGAAAATTTGTCATTCAAAAATCTCATGAAAATGAATGATGTAAAAAGAAAACAAATAAAATTTAATACATTAAAAAAAAGATACGAACAAATGGTTTTAAAAGAACTGCAAACTGTTAACTATGAAATAAAGCTCCAAATGAATGACAATTTGTTAAAATATATATATCAAAATAACTTTCAAGTTTCACCTCACATCCAGTTAACTGACAAAGATGATAAAAGAAAAGAATAATCAGTGTTCGAAGGGGTATGAAAAGACAAAATAATACTCTATTGAAGGCACTGTGAGTTGGTTCAACCATTTTGGAAAGGAAATTCCAATTATACAAAATAAAGTGAGTAAAACAGCCACATGCTACAATCCAGAGATTCTGTCACTGGGCATATCCTTAGAGGAAGTAACTGAGAAGATGATGAAATAAAATAAAATAATATAATACTACATTCTACACTATAAACTTTGAAAAATGTACCATAAACATCAAAGTATTTATAGCTTTATTTTGAGGAAGCAAAAACCATATAGAAATTAGGTACCCACAGAATGGGGAAATGACTAAAAATATTATGCTACATGAATGTAAAGGTCTATTAATGATCATTAAGAAAGTAGGAATGTGATAAAAATGAGAAAATTAATATGAATTGATTATGGAGAGAGTAAATGTAAATAGTAAAAATAACAACAACAATAATAGCAGCTATCATTCACATTGCATTTTAAGATTTTCAAAGTACTTTATACTTATTATCTCATTTAATCCTCACACCAAGCCTAGAAGATAATTCTATTATTATTTCTATTTTATACAAGAGAAAAATAAGCACAGAGAATAAAGTGCTATGAAAATATATGGAAACATTCAAATCTTCTTTAAGCTAACAGTATTGACTATACAGTAGTTGTTAAACACCACAAAGTCACACTAAGAAGTTTGGTAGTGGGCAGTTAGGTGGAGCAGTGAATAGAGCACTGGCTCTGGAGTTCAGAGGATGTGAGTTCAAATCTGGCCTCAGAGACTTAACACTTAGTAGCTATATGATCTTGGGCAAGTCACTTAACCCCAATTGCGAAGAAGAAAGAAGAAAGAAGATGATGAAGAACAAGAAGATGACAACGAAGAAGATGAAGAAGACGAAGAAGAAGACAACGAAGAAGACGATGAAGAAGACGAAGATGAAGAAGAAAGAAGACGAAGAAGAGGAAGTAGAAGAAGAAGAAGAGGAAGAAGACGACGAAGAAGAAGAAAGAAGACGAAGAAGAGGAAGAAGTAGAAGAAGAAGACGAAGAAGAAGAAAGAAGACAAAGAAGACAAAGAAGAAGAAAAAGAAAAGAAGAGGAAGAAGTAGAAGAACAAGAAGAAGAAGAGGAAGAAGTAGAAGAAGAAGAAGAAGAAGAAGAAGAAGAAAAAGAAGAGGAAGTAGTAGTAGTAGTAGTAGTAGTAGTAGTAGTAGTAGTAGTAGTAGTAGTAGTAAGGTAGTGCTGCTACCTTGACTGTGCTTCAAAAGAAATTAAACAAAACAAAGAAGATCAATGGACAGATGTGTGAAGAAATCAAAATCTTCCTGTCTTCGACATAATGCCTCAATCAGTTTTTCACAAGTGCATAAAGATCAAAAGATTTAGAATTAATCATCTTATCCAATCCCACATTTCACAAAAGTGGAAACTGAGGCACAAAAGCATTAAATAATTTGTCCAAGGTCATATGGATAGCATATTACAAACCTGAATTAGGAAAAGGTAGATATACTGTTAAGAACTTAGGACAGCCAGGTGATAAAGTGCCAGGCCTGGAATTAAGAAGACCTGAATTCAACCCAGCCTCTGATATTTACTAGTTATAAGACCCTGGATAAGTCACTTAATCCTGTTTGCCTCGGTTTCCTTACCTGTCAAATGAGCTGGGGAAGGAAATGACAAACCATTCAACTATCTTTTTCAAGAAAACGCTACATGGATTCAATGAAGGGTCAGACTCTACTGAAACAACTGAACAACAAGAAGATATACTATCAGTCAGCAAAACAATATTTATTACTTTCTGCATTCTATACTCCTTATATTTTACAAATGACAATCTAAAGGGTATATAGTCATTCTGAATAACATTGTTTCTGACCAAAAGCATCATTTCACATTATTATTTTACATATATTACAATCAAATCAATTTCATTTATCATCACATGTTCCTTTTGGTTTCAACTCCACAAACGTGTTGTCTCCCCTGGGTGAGCTGGTTGAAGTTTAATTCAGTTTTGATACTCAACACCTCTTCAGCAACCTCAGTTCCTTTTCCCTTGACTGGAGGACCACAGGAATGAACAATGAACTCCTCCAAAGGCTTCTTTTGACAGAAGGCTCAGACTCTTCCAGATAACTTCATTTACTATCAGTAGCTCTGCCTGGTTTTGACTCTGCTAACATCATGGCCTTGTGTTGGGTACTCTCTGGCAATGTTCCCCTTCTTTTTTTCTTCTGTTTGTTCACTGTCTTCCCCCATTAAATTCTAAATTCACCAAGGGCAGGGACCGAGATTTTTAAATTGGATATCTCAGAGCATTAGCACAGTGCCTGGCACCAAAAGTGCCAATTTAAATTAAATCCCATTCTCAACTCATAAAAGGACATCACTATGATGAAGTGGAAATAGCACAAGATTTCTAGACGGAAATAATTAGTTCAAATGTGGCTCTGGCACTTACTACACAAGCAAGTAGTGCATCCTTCCTGGGTCAAAGTTTTTTATATATCTAAAAGGAGAGGGCGTAATCCTGGTCCAAGAAAAAAGATATGGAAATGTACTAGCCTTCTTTCATTGAGCATGGAAGTGGAAGGAAAGTAATCAGTTGGCATAATGGTGTGGAATGCTACATGTCTTGTCTAATATAGCTGAAGTGATGGTAGTTTGGACTTAACTTGTGTTGAAGTTGTTAACAGAGAAGATTACTAGGCAGGGAAGTGAGGAGGGGCATATTCAGCAATGGATAATGTAAAAATAAAAGGCATCAATAAAAAGTTTAAAAATAAATAAAATAGGAATGTTGGATCAAATGATCATGATCAGTAGGATCTCTTCCCATTCTAAATCTGTGATCTTATTCCTATAGAACAAATTGGGTGAAATATCCTCATAATGAAAAAGCAGTATTAGAGATCAAGGTGGAGAAAAGGCTATTTATTCTTATGGGAAGATATGCAAGCATATAGCTTAAACACTTGTTAATATTATTAATTCAAATTTATATAGTGCTATAAGGTTTACAAAGCACTTTCCTCACAAAACCTGTATGAACATTAATTTGGACAGTATTCAAAAGATATAATGAAGAGCCAAAAAACCTTAGAAACATGTAAGAATAACTTGTATTGCACTGTCTTCAAAGTATTAAGAAAAAATAACTAATAAATAAGTTACAGTTTTTGTGATAAAATTGAAGTGGTAGAGTGATATTACTTGAAGAAGTAAGTTCTGAAGTAAAAGTAACTTAAGATCTTAAAAGTATACAAAAGCACAAGCTATACTACAGCTGGAGAAAAAAAACATACTTGAAGAAAACTGGGCTTTAATCAAGAACTACAGTACTTTAAACCATTTCAGTAATCACTAAATCTGATTAAACAGACTAAACTTTTTGTAGTTCTGATTAAAATTTTAGAAGTAAAATAGAGTGTTTTATCAAGAAATGTAAATAATTTCATCATTCATCGTTATAACAGCAGTAAATCTCTCTAATCTTTAAAGGGAAGGCACAAGAAAAATGCCTGCAAAAAAAGAAAAATGCAAAGTGATGATATCACTTTTAAATCTTTTGACTGGCTTACAAATTAAATGGTAATACCCCTGGGATCTGATGCCTACTCTCTTTCTTTTGATATATGTTTTTGTTTCCTCTTTCCCACTCTTCCAAGGGTTACAGCCCTTCTTTACAACTTGTCTAATGTGAAAGTATTTGCAGATCCTATACTTGATTGCATGCTGTCAAGGGGGGAAGAGGGGGTAAGAGGAGAAATTTTGAAACTCAAGGGATTGTGGAACTGAATCTTGTAAACTAAAAGTAAAGAAACAAATCAATAAAATATTTTTAATTAAAAAAATAATTTAGTGTCTTCTTTAAGACTCCACCTTCAAACTCCTATTTATTCTGATGTACTTAGGATTATTCCCTCTTCCTTAGTAGGTGAAAAAATTGAACTACTTATCAACAAACAAAATTTTTTAAACGAATATTTGAAAGACCGATAAAAGCTTATCCAGAAACCTTTGCTTCTCAGAAGTCTATGAATATGAATAAAATTGTTAATGGTTTGTTCTCTAAGTTTGTTCTTGCTTCTTTTAAACTGGCAAAACCTCAAAGATGCCAGATTGCTTAAAATTTTGGTAACTTATAGTTTTATTTTATAATAAAAATTAAATATGATTTAAAATAAAATTATTATAAAATCTATATTAGAAAATGTATAACTACTGACTAAATAAATGACGGGCAGGTGAGTGGCACAGTAGATAGAGTGCCAGTCCTGGAGTCAGGAGACCAGAGTTCAAATCTAGCTTCAAGTATTTACTAATTGTGTAACCCTGGGCAAGTCACTTGCCTCCGTTTCCTCATCTATAAAATGAGCTAGAGGAGGAAATGGCAAATTATGCCAGTATCTTTAACAAGAAAACCCCAAATAGGGTCATGAAGAGTCAGACACAACTGAAACAACTGAAGAAAAAACTAAATCATACTTCTCAATTCGATATGAATCTGTGAGCAAATATTTACCTTTACATGTTTTAAAACAATGGACTTTATGCAAACAAAAAGACAAGAATAATACACATCTTTAGCTTTCCAAACATTTCTTAGAATAAATTGTGACACAGACTCATATGATTTTACATGTGGAAGTCTTGAAATCTGAGTGGGTGTTTACTGTTTTAATGACTCAAACAGTATGCGCTTAAAATCTACTACTATACACACACAATGCTATATAAAATATGTTGTGACTATTTAAATAGAAAATATGGTACTAGTCTTCAAAACCTTAACAAATGGAAGGAAAGAATTTTAAAAAGAGAAGAAGAAGCAACAAAAAAAGTGAAACCAGAATAACGCAAATTTAACACACAAGTAGAACCAGGCCAAGCAGCAAAAATCAGAGTACTGATTAGAAAAGGTATCCAATTTTGTGACCATAACAATAATAATAATAATATGTGTAAGTTAGTAGAATAGTGATTTTCAGACTTTTCTAATTCTTTCCTCTAAAAAACCCCCCTTTAAATCACCTATATAGACATATCTTTCACATACTGCATTTAGAACATTAATTTATATAGTTATACCTTTCAAATGCTTCATTTAGTGCATTAATGTGTATAAATACTTTTCAAAATATTTTATTTAGTGGTAATGTTATGTTTTTATATCAAATTCCATTTATATATTATATTCTTCTTAGACAAAAAAATTCTACCTTAGAAACTCACATTGCAGTGGAATGTGCACTGGATCCTGAGTCAGAGGACATGGGGTCAAATCCCAGCCCTGCAGGAAAAATCCGAGAAGGAAGACAGTAGTAAAACCCATGCCCTCAAAAGGCTCTACACAAATATACAAGTTAAGGCAATGAGCAAGATGAAACAGAATATCTAAAGGAGACAAAACTGACCTCATAGGTATCACTAAGTCTTGAAGGAATGAAGCTCATCATGGGAACGTGTATAGATGGATATTCATAATTCAAAAGAAACAGGGTAACGGGATAAGTAGAAAGTGGAGGGGAAATTAGCATTAAGTTCATATTAAGAAAGTATACTCATTCAAGGAAATTCTCTCGTCCCTTTCCCTTCTCTCCCTCTCTCCATCTCTCTCTCTCTCTCTTTCTCTCTGTCTCTCTCTTTCTCTCTGTCTCTGTCTCTCTCTCTCACACACACACACACACACACACACACATAAATAAAAGACAGTTGTATTCTTGGGGGAGGATAAGTGACAATTCCTCTTAACCATGGGTGGGGAGGGGAAGAGTGATGACCCTCCTTTAAGTTTCTGAGTTTTCAGAGAAAAGAAAAAGAGGCAAGCTGGACATACATGCACCAGAAATTTACCCACTAATTTAGATGCTAAAAAGATACAAATAAAACTACAAAAGATGCATACAAAGACAGGTAAGAAATGATTAACAGAGGGGCCTGGTGAAGTCCTAATTCACAGCTTGGATGACTGCTTGAACAGAGGCAATCTTCCACACATTTAATGAAGCAGAAGCCTAAAAACAGCACAACAGTCAAGAAATCCAATAAGAAAAATACTTAAAAGTGACTTTATCCACACTATCACTGCACAAGAACTTAGCCAGAAGCCTATGGACAATAGGAGAAGATGCCTGCCAGAAAAGCCCGTGCCAGTGCAAATGAAGTAGACAGAAGCCTTCCAGCAGTCCCAGAGATGGGCCAAAGGGACATACTGCATGCCCAATTCTACACCTAAAAGTCACCAATCTGGGTAAAACTTTCTGACCAAGACACCATAGGGCTGGGTCTCCTGGATGCCAAAGAGAAACATCAATATTTGGCATTCTAAATTTCAAAGTGGAGAGGAGTATGGTTTCCAGCACTGCACCTACCTGAGTGGTCAATGTAGGAACCAAGGTAACCAAGCATAATACTAAGCATGATCGGCCACCATACCCAAAAGTACAGCAGGGTGTCAAACCTAGCTTTGACATAAAGCCCCAATTTAGCACCTAATGCTGGAAAAATGAACACAAGACATCAACTATTATAAAGAATTATTACAGAATCAGTGATAGCCAAAACATCCTGTAGCAAAGTATATCACCCACTTTAGATGAGCTATGACAGAATGATGATAGCTCCAAGAGCTACCTTTTTCAGACATCACAACTCTGAGGATTTGTCTTCTTAACCATAATTATTTGTGACAAAGGTTTTCTGTTGTTTTTAAATGGGGGAGGGAAGAACATGACAGAATGAGAAGAACTAGCAATAATGATGCCCCCCAAAAAGGAGAGCCAATGACACTTTCTTTTAATTCACAGAACAAATTATGGGAAATTAGAAAGGAAGATAAAGATAACTTTGAAAGGAAGATGTTTAAATCAGTATATACTTTTTTTAAAAAAAGAAAGCTGTATAAAATAGACATTCAAAGTTTAACAACACATTTTTACTTGATACTCATAAAGTGCTTAATGGATTCTTGGGGGGGGGTTAGTTAATGTTTATTGATTTTTTATATCACTGTCATTTTACCCAATAGATCTCCTCCTTTTCCAAGAGCCATCTCAAATAATAAATACCATTTTTAAGACAAAAAAAGGAAAAAAGGAAGAGAAGGAAATTCCCATAACTGATCAAACCTCAAAAAACTCTGAAAATATGGACAATGTGCAACACCTGTGAACTTCCCATAAATGCAAAGAGGTGGGTTGGGAATGCCTTCTCATGTCTCTTCTTTTCAGCCAGACCTGTTCTTTAATTTCTGTGACATTCACTTTTGATTTTTTTGTATATGTAGTTGTTCTTCCTATTTGCATTATTGTAATTATTGTGTATACTGTATTCTTTGCTCTGCTTAAGATATAGACATCTTTCCATGATTCTCTGTATTTATCAATTCATCATTTCTTACATCACAGCAATACTACATGATACTCATGCATCACATTTTTTTTTAGCCATTCTCAAATCAATGGGCATCTCCTTTGTTTCCAATTCTTTGCTATCACTGCTGCTATAAATTCTGATGTACAAGGTGACTTTCTTCTTATCAATGGTCTTCCTGAAATAAGAACTCAGTAATGGAGTAATCTCTCAGGAAAAGAATATGGATACTTTAGTCACTTTGTCATAATCCCAAATTATTTCCCAAACTGTCATACCAATTCACATCAAAACCTACAATATACCAACCAGTGTCCCTATCTAACCATACGTCCTCCTGCATAAAATGTTCCAACTTCCATCATTTTTGCTAATTTGCTGGGTGTGAGGTAAGGGTCGTTTTGAATTGCATTTCTCTTATTATGATGATCTGGTGCATTACTTAATGTACAGGCCTCAAATTCATCAGTGAGTTAGCAGGATGTTTACCCCAACCAAGCATGTGAAGACTTTCCTGGCAGAATGAATGGATAAGATCAATTTATTTCAATGGCCATGAAGGCAGATGAAGCAGATGCTATGGAGTACTTAGAGCTTGGTCAGACATCAAAACACCAAAGTCATCTACTGTATTCCAGGTTATCACCCGTCATTTTGACTTTTGTCCTGCTGTTGGACTTTGTTGACTCTGGAATACAGGGTGAAGTTGATGACTTTATGTAACTCTGCCTTACTTGAATTTAAGTCATACACAAGTCATCACCCATCATCTCATGAGGTCATTGGTCTTCCTCAAAAATGAAGGATGAACAATAATTGTTAATACTTAGTAATTTCTTTTTTTTAGGGGAAGGGGAGGCTGTTAGGGTTAAGTGACTTGCCCAAGGTCACATGGCTGGTAAGTGTCAAGTGTCTAAAGTCTGATTTGAAATCAGGTCCTCCTGACTCCAGGGCTGGTGCTCTATTCACTGCACCACCTAGTTATTCCCTTAGTAATTCTTTTGAAAACTATTGATATTCCATAGTGAATGGTTTTTTGGTTTTACATATCTAAAGCTACTCTTACATATTGCTATACATACAAACATAAAAAGAAACATTATATATACACATAGAAATTGTTTATATGTCTGGATACCAAACCCTTATCAGAGAAATTTGACTGTAGATTACTTTATGATCAACCACTTCCATTCCTGTTCTAGAGGCATTAATTTTGTCTCTGCAGAAAATTTTCAAGTTTATATAATCCAAGGTATTTTATCTCTTGTAATTGCCACAAAACATTATGTTGTTAAGGATACACTTCCTACTCAAAGCTATGAGAAATATATGATCTGCCTATCTTCCCATTTTTTAATATTATCTGTAATATTAAGGAGTATCACTACTAGGTCTATATCCCTAAAGAGATTTTTAAAAACCAGAAGGAAAAGGACCTATATGTACAAAAATATTTATAGCAGCTCTTTTCTGGGAGCAAAAAATAAAAATGGAGGGGACATCCATCAATTAGGGAATGGCTGAACAAGTTGTGGTATGTGATTATGTTGGAATACTATTTGTGCTATAAGAAATGATGAGCAGGATACTCTCAGAAAAACCTGGAAAGACTTATATGGGCTGATTCAAAGTGAAAAGTACTGTGTACAAAGTAACAGCCATATTGTAAGATGAACAACTGTGCATTAACTTAGTTATTCTCAGCAATACAATGATCCAAGACAACTCTGAAAGGCTTAGAATGAAAAATGCTATCCATTCCCAGAGAGAGAACTGACAGAGTGTGCATACAGATCTAACTCCATTAGAGAGATGAGGAAACTAAGGAACAGAGAGAATAAGTGACTTGCCCAGGATCCCATTGCTAATAAATGTCTAAGGTAGGATTAGAATTCAGGTCTTCCTGACTACAAGTCCCATGCTTTAAGGGCACGGTTAGATAATGGTTTATTGTTTAGTCATGTCTAACTCTTTGTGACTCCCACACAGAGTTTTTGTGGTAAAAATACTGGAGCGGTTTGCCATTTCCTTCTCCAGTGGATTAAAGCAAATGGTGGTTAAGTGACTTGCTCAGGATCACACAGCAAGTATGTGACTAAGGCTGTAAATGACTCAAGTCTTCCTGACTTCAGGCCCAGAGTTTTATCTACCGAACCATGTAGCTGCTTCTCATAATGACAGATCACTAAGGTTCTCTTGTAATTCTAAACATTACAACTTTCCTCTAAAACTTAAAAATAGCAGAAAAGTCATACAAGGTAGGGAATTAGAAACTCAGAGAGCATTACTTTTTCATTAAAATACAGAATAATGACTACATATGGAGAGGAAGAAGAAAGTGAGGAGGTGAAAGCTGAATAGGAAGATTTGATCCATCAATAAGCCTTTTTAAAGCATTACTGTGTTGCAGGTACTGAGCTCAGCTGTAGAAATTAAGAAAAAAGGTAACGCAGTAGAATGCATACTAGCCTCTGCATTCAACTACACAAAATCTAAGTAGGCCAAGTGGAAAAAACAAGAATCAGTAAGAATTCTATAAAACAGCAACAATGAGGAAAAGAAACCAATGTAGGTTGCCAGAAGGTACAATAAAAATACACAGCAGCATAATGCTCAGTGAAAGGTACAGACACATTGATTTTACAGTCTCAGAGGCAAACCAGTGGGTGGATCCAATTAGAAATATGAACTGCTGTTTGGTGTAGGCTAGCTTTCCATTTCTCACTTCTCTCCCTCTCAATTCTCTCACAATCTTCTAGAATTACTTTAATCAGTTACCCAACACAACCTGCTATAAGAAGTATGCCACTCCATCATAGGCCCCCAGTACAGTGTACCAGAGCCCTACTGGTAAAGTCATGCATACATTGTATAGGTTTTTGTTAAAATTCAGCTTATTCACTTAAAAGTAAATAGTGAAATGCAGATTGTGCAAGAAACCTGGATAAAAGGACTTACAGATAAGACAGGTAATCTATACGCAGATAACCAACAATGTTCTATAGCTCCCTACCCATGATATTCTAGATAACTTATCCCTGTTACTCAAACATTCCAATTCTCCCCAATTCCCTTCTTTATTCAGATATAGACCAATCACTATCCAGGACCTATAATTCCACCCATCTCATGCCTTAGATTCCATTCTCATAACAATCAACAATCATAAGCACCATTCCCCATCAGAGACAGTGGTGTCTGAACAACTATTCCAACTACATGTGAGGGACTAAGCTAAGCAGACACAGGAGATATATAATAGGTAGAATGCCCAAGAATGACAGTGGAATGTAGTTATATAATTAATAAAAACAATAATTATGAATGAAGATCACATATTTAAAGACAGTAGTGCATACAAAGATACTACTCTCATCATTCTTTGCTTTAACCTAATCAAACCTAAGGCAACTTTCCTGAAACACTATGATCAGGTCAAAAAAGAATATTGAAACAAAGTCTATTCTTTGTTGCTTTCACACATTTCCAGAATGAGAAAGGTTTTGTCTTTTTTTTTAAGTCAGCTATAGAGAACTAAGCTACAATTTGTTATTAATTCCGTTTTTAGAACAAGCTTCTATTTTAAGGGGAGATTTAGAAAAATCTACATTAGGTGTTTTCAAGGACCTTTTTAAAATACTTGAAGCCACATTTTAAAACATACATTATTACAAAGTTGTGGGTTCAAAAGTAACCCAGTAGATATGGCGCTGGACTTGAAGTCAAGGAAGACTTGCAAATCACTTAACCTCTGACTGCCTCAGTTTCCTCATCTGGAAAAATGGGATAACAATAGCACCTACCTCTAAGGATTGTTATAAAGACCAAACAAAATGTTTGCAAAATGCTTTGTAAACCTTTAAAAAGTATATAAACTCTAGCTGTTGTTAAAGTAGAAGAGCAATGTTTTGTTAAAGTTGAACTTTTATCACTACAACAGTTTTTCTGTTATGATTAGGAATGTATACAATGATACTTTGAATGCATCAAGAAACAGTTTGTGTGGGATGAAAAACTCCATTCAAAATTTAATTTAAAACTCAGAGGTTTCTCAGGATAAAAACAGGAAATTTTTATTCTTCTCCCCTGTGGGAGAAGGGTGGTCCTCTCCATGATGGATCAGTGAAAGGAGGCACAAACATGGGACTCAAAGCAGGGCTTTTAAACCCAATTCCGTTGGGTCCCTTTCCCCACTGTCCCTCACTTCCATTGGCTGGGAGGTAAGGCTTACAGTCTAAGGTGTGAAGGAAGACACTGAGGCTAGGTGGGAATCTAAAGATTTCTAAAAGGGATTAATGCTGACTGACCGCAGCAATGAAGGGGGAAAGAATGAAAACAGAAACTCAAGCCTGCCACTAGATTCCAGGACATAGTCTGAGAAGTTTTCATATCCCATTAAAATTCAATTAAATAAAATAATCATTTATCAAAAGCCTACTATGAGAAAAGGCACCAAGGAAACTAAATGAAAAGTCCCTATCTTCAAAGACCTTTCATTTTACTGTAAATAATTTATTTAAGCTATAAAAAGAAATGCAAAAAGAATTACTTCTCAATAACTTTCATTCTCCCAGTTTGGCAACACCACTATTATCAAAGGTAGCCATATCTCAGCTCATATCACAGAGTAGTGGCTAAAACAAACTGTCCTACAACAAATTAACCAGACAACAATGTTGCTCAATTTCAATTACTCATACCATCAATGGAAAGAAATAAAGGGAAATTAATGCAAGAAAAAGAATTCTCTTTTTATCATTTGCTAGCTACCTATCCACTTAGTTAAAAATGGATCCACCTAGTTTCTACTACCCTATACAATAGCTTCTCCCTTCCACTTCAGTTATGGTCAGATTCTCCATTGCTCCACAGATACATCAAGTTCCTTACTATCTCCAGAACTCTACTCATGCTGTTCCCCCTTGCTTAGAATGTATTGCTGTCTTCTCTGATTCTATGGCAAATTCTTCAACTCCCTCAAGGTCCAATTCAAGTCTCTCCTTCTCCATGAAATTGTCCTCAAAACTTAAATAGCCTTTAGAAAGTATATTACAGGGGCAGCTAGGTGGTGCAGTGAATAGAGCATCGGCCCTGGAGTCAGGAGGACCTGAGTTCAAATCAGGCCTCAGACATTTAACACTTACTAGCTGTGTGACCTTGGGCAAGTCACTTAACCCCAAATACCCTGCCTTCCCCCCTCCGAAAAGCAAAAAAAAAAGTACATCACATATTTTTGCAAACTAATTCTATAGGGTTCTATATTATTTGCTTTTTTTCTATTACCTTTATCAACTATGTATAGCTTGCAAACTTCTTGAGTATCAGTCAATAAAGATTTCTTAAGCACCCACTGTATAATAGGTATTGTACTAAGTGCTGGGAATCCAAAGAAAGGCAGAAAAATAGTCCCAGGAGCTCAAAAGCTCACAGTCTAATGGAGAAAACAACATGAAAACAACTATGTATAAGGAAGATAAACTGAAGGTAATCAAGAGAGGAAGGTGCCATGTCCTGCATAACTATTTTCTGTATTCCAACAGTGCCATTAGTTCTGATAACATTAAGAGTAACTTCTTGTTATATATTAAATGCCATAAATTTTAAATGTATTTTATAGTTCATTTTTAAAAGATTACCTGCATTAAGAGTCAGGAGAGTTTGATTCTAACCCCAATTCTGCCTCTAGCTGTATAATCTAGGGAAATCATTTCACCTCAGGTTCACCATCTAAACAATGTAATGCAACTAGATGAACTCTAGTATTTTTTCCAAGTCTATAGTTCTCTGTTTTATCTATGTATACCCTTTAACTATAGGCCTCTCATATCCAATTGTGCCCATCCACTTAAACCTGACAATAAAATGATGCTAGATGAAACATTAAAATCTAATAATTATATTTTTATTTTGAATTATTATTAATTTACAAACTTAAAGTGCTCCCTTATTTGCATCACCTTCACCAATACAAAATGTTATCTAAAAAAAAAAGTCCAGGAAACCTTCTCAATTTATGGCTTGACAATCTGCAGTTTCAAATATTCATTGTGTGCCTAGTTAAACTAGTAAGGAAACGTTGAGGGCAGTCAGAAATTCAGCTACAATCTGAAGTCAACAATTACTCTTGTTAAGACCCTGTAGTTTAGTTCCTAATGAAGGACTTGTATCAACTGTGTGAGATGAAAGAGTTCAGAGTCTGAAACTGAGGTCAGAAAAGGTCTTTATTCTTTCTCATGAGAAAGGACTCTGCCCCTGTTGCCCACGTGGTGTCTGCAGGGAGAGAGCAACAGGTAGAAGCAAGCCCATGGTTATATAATCTTCTAATGCACAAACCCAATCCCCCCGCAACTGACCTTCACTCTCATTGGTAGGGAGGCAGCCCAAGCACAGGAATCTATCTCTGAGAAAAAGGACCCAGAAACATGTGGGTGTCCAATGAAAGGCCAAGGTTCCTTATCTGGCATATCTTGTGCTGAGGTGGCCCTGGGGAGGGTCTCCATCGCTCTAAGCCCCAGATTGCTGGAAGGTCAGGTAACGTCTAAACCATAGAAGCCATTCTATATTTGATTTTTCAGAACAAGGAAACTTCACTATAAATTATCCCTCACATCCACCTAACTTAGGTACAGCAGAGTATCAGAGAACTTAAATTCCTTAAAGCAAATCCTCATGAAGTGGGAGGCTGTCCTATAATATAAAAACCTAAAAGATAACTAATTATTTCTGAGAATAGAAGGATGGAAGGAAAGAACAAAAGAGGAGTGAGGAAAAGAGTAGCCTTAAAAATACAACACTACATTTTATACTATTAGATTAAAAATTAATAAACATAGTTACTGAAGCAGTTCAGCAGATGATTTTTTAAAAAACTGGAGTCACTAAATATTGATTCTAATTCTTTAGCGAAATTTACAAGCACATTATTTTATCATTCTTTAATCTAGACTACAACCTCAGATAGAATATATTATGTATGTAAATACTCAAACCATACTTCTGAATGTTTTTCTGAGTTACAATTATTAAGGACAGCTTTTTATTTAAACTCTCTACCTCTGAAACTAATCAAACTACAGACTGCCTGATAGAAAGATCACTGATTAAATATCATAAATATTTCAAAGCATAATTGAAAAGAAAGCAGAAAATCATTAAATGTCAAATAAAGCTATTTTACGACAGAAAAAAACTGAAAGGTACTTGTCCTCAGGTCACCAACTGACGTCTGGCAAATGTCTGAACACATTTTTAACATTTACTGAGATAAATACTAGTAAAAACTGAGGTAAGTTGTTTTGGTCCCCTCAAAAGAAAAAAATTCCTTCACTAAAACCATATTCTCATTTTATCTCTTCTGAACACAATAATAACTGTGAATTCTGAAATACTATTTATCAATGAAACAATTCAAAATACACTCCCTCACTTCTGAATCCAAGGTAAAATAACTGGGGCAAGATACAAAAATGTTAGTTTGTGGAGGACACACTAAATCTATTGTGATACTGAGGGAATCAAAACGCTGAAATTGGAATACACAGGATGCATCAACATTAAAGGAAATATTATGGTGGTTGTTGTCCTTTATTCTCGAAGAGGACCAAAATGACATCACTATGCTGAAGTTAAGTTTCAGTGTGCCCAACTGTGGCTGATCAGACCAATACAAGCTCAGAATGCTCATCAGGCACTAATAGTCCATGTGAACATTTGGGGTGGATTCTCTAAATGTGTACATCCTGTACTTCCTTTGTTTCAATTTAGCTTTGCTCATAGAGCACAACACTTTCTCTAATGTGAGCATGGCCTTCTGAATGGTCCTGTGCCAGTGTTTCACATGTCACACAATCAATACCAAAGTTCTTAAGAGAGACCTTGAGAGTGTCCTCCTGTATCTTTTCTTCTGACCAGCATGTGAATGCTTGCCTTGTATGTACATATATACATAGCGTTGATACTGATTCAATGTCTGATATTTTTCAGCAAAATTTACCTTTTCTAATTAGGTCTGTTTTTGCTATTTCTTTGAGATCATTAATACTGAAGCATAATAGATTTTGCTTCAGCTCCTTATTTTAACTCTGTGATCATCTTTTTGTTTTAAGCATGCTTCTTGTGTCCAACATATTGTTTGACTCTTGTTTCTAGTCCATTTTGCTATTCTCTTTCATTTATGGGCAAGTACATTCTATTCACATTCTGAGTTATGACTGTTAATTGTATATTTACCTATGTCTTTTTTTTCATACTTTTCCTTCCCTTTGACTCCTCACTCTTTTTTTTAAATTAAATTTTATGTTTATTTTTAGTTTACAACATTCATTTCCAAAAGATTCTGTGTTACAGATTTTCTCCCTGTCTTTCCCCTACCCACCACCTGAAAACAGCAATCCCACTGAACACCCCCCTCCCCAAATCTGCTCAGTGGAGTGAAACAAGGCCGTGTCCTTCCTCCTGTACTGGTCTTAGGAGCATTCTGAAGAGCGCTTGGCAGAGTAAGATACTAGATATTGACATCCTTTCTCAAACTGGACTGTCAGGCATTCAAACTCTGCTTCAGAGAACACAACTCCAGTGGGCTGGCCATGTTATTCAAATGCAAAACATATGACAAAAAGAATGGAATTAGTCATCTCATATGGAAGAGGCAAGGGATAACTGTTACAATGAAGGGGAAGAACAAGAAGGCAAAAGGGAAAGGGTCACCCTTACTCTCAATGAATTTGGCTTAGAGAAAGAATGACATAAACTCTAAACTGGGTATCTTGCTACACAGAAGAGTAGGGGGAATGGGGATGAGAGGTGGGATGATGGAGGGGAGGGTATGGGGGAAGGGTTGCTGGAAGTATACACTTCTGTAAAGGGACAGGGACAGAGAAGAGAACAGAACAAGGTGGGGGGATAGAAAGGAGGGACATATAATCAGTCTCTCACAATATGACCACTGTGGAGATGTTCTGCGTAATTACAAAACCTATATTTAATTGTCTGTCCCTCCAGCGGGGGTGGGTGATGAAGGAGGAAGGGAAAGAATCTAGAATTTAAAGTTCCATAATCAAATGTTAAAAACATATATGTATGTATGTATGTATATACATATATGTGTGTAATTATTACTATTAATTACACCCAACTGTGAATTAAGATATACAGGCACTGGGGTAGGGAGATCCATCCTGCCCTACTGGAAAGTCAGAGGGGCAAGGGAGAGGACATAGGAGAAAGTAGATTAGAGGAGGGGCTATATAGTGGGATGGCTGTTTTGAGATATTGGGTAAGGGAAAGACAGGGAGAAAATTTATAACTCAAAATCTCGTGGAAATGAATGAGGTAAACAAGAAAATAAATTAATTTATTTAAAAAAAGAAAAAGAAAGAAAATATTATCAGGGAGAGTATAGCAACATATCACCAAGATTATATACTGTACTCAACTTAGATTTATATATTAATGTTGGGCTCATTAAATATTCATACACATAACTGACCATATTAATAACAGGGATAACAAAAATCATACAATTATATGAATAGTTGCAGAAAAAACTTGTGACAAGATATATAACCCATTATTGGTAAAAAAAAAAAAAAAAAAAACTGGAAAGCATAGGAAGAAAGGGCTTTCCCTAACATAAGTTGTGTCCATTTAAAACCAAGAGCCAGCATTCTCTATAAAGAGGATAAACTTGAAGTTTTTCTGGTAAAATCAGGGGTAAAGCAATATTATAGGATATAAAATATACCCATGAAAATTATGAGCACTTTTGTATACTACTATATATGAGACAAAAGAGATAGAAAGAGAAATTTCATTTAACTGTAGAAATTACAAAATACTTCAGAGTCTACCTACCAAGACTTAAACAAGAATTATATGACCACAATTATAAACTACCCTTTAAACCAATGGTTCTCAACCCCTAATGTCGACCCTTTAATACTCATATGTGGGTGGACTCACCTGGAGAAAGATAAAGGAATGGTGTCTTGGTTCCTAAGACCATGAGAAATGTGTTTTCACAATGGCCTTAGGCGACCCCTGTGATGCCTGTGAAAGGGTCGTTTGACCACCAAAGGGGTCATGACCCACAGGTTAAGAACCACTCCTTTAAACAAAAGAAGACATTTAAATAATTACAAAATATTTATTTCTCATAGAGACAAGAAAATATAAATTAATTTACTTAGAGAGTATTGTGCCACTCAGACTATCAAAAGACTATTTTATAGAGCTAGAAAAAGAAATAAAATTCACCTGGAGAAACAAAAGGTCAAGCATGCCAAAAGAATTCATGGTGGGTGGCATAAAAGTACTAGATCTCAATCTAACAGATTTTGTTTTTCTTCCTTTCTCAGTGGAGGAGAGGGAACCTTAGGGTAGGGAAAGTGAAGGGGAGAGAAAATGGATATGAAATTAAAATAAAATAAATTTCATTTAAAAAAACCACAATGGCAGCCAAAATTATTAAAGAAAACGGGGACCATTACCATTTAAAAGAAGATTTTAAAGTCCCTTCAAACTACTAATGGAGAATAATCATTTTGTATTTGGAACTGATGTTTTAGAAGGCTGTTTTCTCCAATTCTTAACTATGCCCAAAAAAACTATTAAATTGTATACTGACCTTTGATCTAGCAAAGCAACAACCTCATCTACATCCCAAAGACAACAAGAGAGAAGGGGCCTATGTGCACATAAATCTTTATATTCTATAATGTAAATATTCTTTATATAGTGGCAAAGAAATGAAAACTGATGGGAATCCTATCAAATATGGAATGTCTGAATAAGTTATGGTGTATGAATGTTACAGAATACAATTGTGCTATAAGAACTGATGGTTCTAAAGAAGCCTGGGAAGACATTTATGATCATACACAGAGTGAAGTAAGCAGAACCAGTAGAATAATTTATACAAAAATAATAATATTGTAAATGTAAGCAACGCTGAAAGATTTATGACATCTGAACAGCACAATAACCATAAACATAATTCCAGAGGATTCATCATGAAACATGCTACTCAACTTCACATATAGAAGTAATGGATGCAAAGTACAAATCGTGACCTTTTTTTCTGGACGTAGCCAATGTGGAAATTTGTTTTACTTGAACATACGTATTTATAACAAGAGTTTTGTTTATCTTGTTTTCTCAAATGAAGGAGGGGAGGAGAAAGCAAATAAAATAAAAATGATTTTTAAATTAAAATTTTTTTCAAAAACTAACAAAAAAGACCTTTTTCTTTATTATATTTCATACGGGAATTTTTCTGATATGAATACAGTTGTACGTACTTAACTAATGAAATTTTCATCACATTTCTATTTAAGAGAACTAACTCAGATGTATGTATATCTTCTCTCCCACTTCCACTAAGCCAAGCAAAATACCTTTAAATTCATAAAGAAAAGTTTTTTCAAACAACTGAAATTATATTTTATAGGTTACCAATCAAGAGCATGTTTTAGAATAGGGTTTCTTAAACTTTTTCCACTTGGGACCCCTTTTCACGATTTGGCAATATCCACTGGCATTGCATGGCTTGAGGGCATGAATGGTGGGTGCAAAGCATGCATGCTTTGTGTTTAGAACCAAGGCTGCAGAGAAGCTGTCCAATGCAACACAGGCAAGTGCCTCAGATTCATTATGTGTTTGATTTTAATTACTTTTTGGTTGTTGTGCCTTCAGAAACCTTTTACTATTGCCGAATTTTTTGCGACTCCATATGGGGTCACAACCCACAGTTTAAAAAGTACTGTTTTAGAGGAATATTAAAAGGTGGTTCCGATGAGCAAATTATGGAATCAATTAAAAAATGCTTTCAATCATTTATTCAGCAGACATTCAGAAATTTCCATGGAATCTTTTAATTACTAGGAATTTTTTAATTACTAGAAACACAGATGTGTGTATAAAAATATATGTGTGTGTATATACAGCATATACATATGCTAGCTAGCATATATACACATACATATAAAATCATATTATATATACTAGCATATATTACATCTTATTTTTATATGTTATATATGCTAGCTATATATGTATATGTATATTTCCTGCTAGAAGATCAATAATAAGGCAGTATAAAAGAGGTTTAACTGATACTTAATAAGTCACTTTTCCTTGAGCAAGAAGTGAACCAGAAAGACTACAACTCACCACGCCCATTCACAAATATTTTTGTACATTACACTAACATTTTTGAACTACTTTTATTCTCCTCTAACACCCCCAAAATATCAGTTGTATCCTAAAGCAATGTATTTTATCATTCAATAAAAAATGATATGGTTTATTAATTCAAACAACTAAAGTAGTTCTTTTGTTATAGTACACTCTGCCATAATATACTGAAAATGTGATATGTCAAAAAATCTAAACATTTTATTATACCAGGAATACCCAGAAAACTTCCTACTATAACTGATTAAGCACATGCACGCACGCACGCGTGCGCACACACACACACACACACACACACTCCTACAGACAAATCTGAATTACAAATCTTCTTGTTGCCTACTCTGTTTAGCATAGTTAATAACTAAATAAATAATTTTATTATTAATACTGATATTATTCTAAATAATTAATTACTCTAATTAATATTAATCTAATATTACTAATATTAAAGGAGAGGGGGAAAAAAAGGAAGCATGAAATGACACAGAAAAGGCCTAAATAATACAAGGCTAACTTTTTAGTAAATTCCATAAATCTGAATGAAATGGTTCACAAACCTGTCTTTATTATGATAAAATAAAGGAAATGGGATTATTTTTACTCAGAGAACAGACAACTAAGGAGATTCGCCAAAGGTAATAAAAATACTCAAGGTTCACAAAGTCCTATTTTTCAATAATGGCTGTAAAAGGGATGATTTATAGAAGGATACGACTGCCTTTCAAGACAGCACTTGAAAAATTTAGGAGGAACAATACTCATGATGAAATCTGATAAGGACAGACGACAGTGAGAGACCTCTCCATTCCTGGAAGTTATGACTCTCTTAATGCAACTAAAATAAAACTAGAAAAAAGAACAAATTTAAAATCTTCAATTAAACAACAAAATATAAATCCTGAAAAAAATCTGAGAAGAAATTAATAAAATTTAAGAAAAAACCCATTAAACTAATAAATAAACCTAGAAGCTGGTTTCATAAAAAAAATCAATAAAATAGACCATTGGTTAATTTGATTTTAAAAAAACTAATTACCAGTATCAAAAATGAAAAAAGTTAATACACCACCAATGAAGATGAAATTAAAGAAATTATTAGGAAGTATTTTGCCCAAGTATATGCCAGTAAAACCTCAATCTAAATAAAATGGATGAATATTTTAAAAAATATGAGTTGCCTAAAAAAAAAGAGGAAACAGAATGCTTAAAAAACCCCTTCTTAGAAAAAGAAATTGAGCCCTCCCTCTCCCCCGGCAAGTAAAGACATCAGGTCCCCCGGACTGAAGAGTGGTATCATGTGCTGGGGAGGGGTCAGAGATGCCAAGGGCAGAGGTGGTAGGCAGACCCCAGCCCCAATGCTGCGTGACCCTGAGTTGGCGAATATCCTCTCTGGGTCTCAGTTGCCTCCTCTGTAAGATAAGAAGAGGTGGCCAAAAAAAAAGTGAATTTGAACAGATTTAAGAGTGACAACCCATTGGGAGACTGAGCGTGGCAGATTCCCAGGCCAGAAAAGTGTCTACTCAGGTCTGTGCAAAGAGAACTTGGAGCATGCAGGAGCCACACCAGCGTGGATCTGAGATCAGAGTACTACAGACTGAGAAGAAGCCCCAGCCAGCCAGTAGACTCACCCACCCAGAGGGGTTTGCAGCCATCTCACCACAGGACAGAGGATCATCAAACCGGGTAGGAAAAAACTCAGGACCCACAGCAGGGTCATCAGCTTTCCCTGGGGCAACCTGGATGTTTACAATTATACACCCAAACTTCCAGAAGCCAAGACAGAGGAATAAAGTTTAGTTGCTCTGATTCCCCCCTCCCTGACCCAGAAAAGTCCGGAGTTAAATTCCCCACCCACAGTAAAATCTTGAATTAGTGGAAACAGCCTCAGGCTTGGGCTTTGCTGGGGAAAGGGGAAGTAAGACAGTACCAGTATGGAGACTAAGCGCAGGAGGGTGGAGTCAGCAGGCCCTAACAACAACAGCCCAGGTGTGCTTTAGCACCACCTGGCCAATCAGCAAATGGCAGCCCTGCCTCTGGCCTCCAGCTACTGAGTATGCCTGAGCTGTAGACCAGAGACACAGAAGCAGAAACATGAAGGAGCCAGATCACCCCACCTCCACAGATTACTCTGTAAGCCTCAGGGTAGTTCAGGGGAATCACTGAGAGCCTACAGCTACCAAGCCCCTACCTCCCAGCCTGAGACGCTCAATACTTCAGTACCCCAGAAGCAGATATCCACTCTAAAAATCCACGACACAGGCGCTCACAATGGAGAAGAAGGAAACTGCAAAGGATAGGACCATCAAATCTTTTTATAGTAAGAACAACCAAATTCAGAAGACAACATGGACTCCATACTCACATTGGAGACAACAGAAGGAAATGTGAATTGGTCTCAAGCCCAAAGAGCCTTCTTGGAGGATCTCAAAAGAGATTTTAAAAATGAAATTAGGGAAGTAGGAGATAAATTAAAATCTACAGTGACCAAATTGGAAAAAAATCTCACTGAAGAAAACAAATCTTTAAAAAGTAAAATTGGAGAACTAGGACAGGAGGTCCAAAAATCTGACCAGGGAAAATACCTCCCAAAAAATGAAAAATGAACATATGGAAAAGGAACTCAAAAAACTAACTGATGAAAATAATTCACAAAAAATTAGAATCAAGCAAACTGAAGTTAAGGACTCTGTGATGCAACAAGAGTCAGTCAAACAAAACATAAAGACTGAAAAATTAAAAGAAAGTGCAAAATATCTCACTCGAAAAACAACAGACCTGGAAAACAGATCCAGGAGAGACAACCTAAGAATTATCGGCCTACCAGAAAGCCATGATGAAAAAATCAGTCTGGACAGAATCCTCCAAGAGATTTTCAAAGAAAACTGTCCTGAGGTCATAGAATCAGAAGGAGAAATGGTTATTGAAAGAATTCATGGATCTCCTCCTAAAAGAGATTCCAAATTGAAAACTCCAAGAAATATAGTAGCCAAATTCCAGAGCTACAAGGTCAAGGAGAAAATACTGAATGCAGTCAAAAAGAAACAATTCAAATATTGGGGAACTACACTCAGGATTACACAGGATTTAATAGTTGCTACATTAAAAGACTGGAGAGAATGAAATGCGATATTTCATAAAGCAAAAGAGCTAAGACTGCAACCAAGAATCAACTACCCGGCAAGACTGAGCATATTCTTTCAGGCAAGGAGATGGTCATTTAATAAATAAAGGACGTTCAGACTTTCCTTATGAAAAATCCTGAGCTCAAATGAAAATTCGATCCCCATTTACAAGACACAAGAAAGACATAAAAATGTAAAGTAGGAAAACATACACTCACACATACACATACACACACAGATGCTCACACATGCACACAACTTGGAACTCAGAAAGAGCAAACTGTTTACATTCCTTTATGAGAAACAAATATCTGTCAATACTGAAATTTGTATAAGTATTGTGACACTTAAAAGGGATGTACACAGAAAGAGGGTGCGGATGTAATTGAACTAATCTGAAGATTTTTTAAAAACCTATTAAGGGGAAGAAAGGGATTTTAAAGGGAGAAAAAGAAAAGTAGAGGCAGAAGATGGTACCTTATGCCACAAGAATTGGCATAAAAACATACTAAAGTGGAGGAGTAGGAAAGAAGGAGATGAGCATCATATGATCGTTACTCTCATTGGTTCTGATTTAAAGAGGAATCAATACAAATGGCTTAGTTGAGATTCTAACATGAAAAGACACAAAAATTCATAACAACAGAGGAAAAAGAGGGAGGGAGAGGAGCAGTGTATGAAATTTACTAGCACTGGTTTGGGTTCAAGGAGGAAATAACATACTCTGTTAAAAATAAAAATCTATTTTGCCCTACAGGCAATAGGACAGATGAGGGGGGGAGGGGTGTAAGAAGGGGAGAGTAGTCAGTAGGGAAGGAAAGAGTAGCAAGGGGAAAGGGTAGGTAAAGAGGGGGGAATTCAGGGAGGGAATACTGAGGGAGGTGGTGGTCAAAAGGAAAATTCTTAAGGAAGGGAAGGGAAAAGGAAGACATAAAGATGCAAACAGAGGAGGGAATAAGATGGAGGGAAAGCCACAGATAGTAATCATAACTGTGAATGTGAATGGGATGAACTCTCCCATAAAACAGAGGCAGATAGCAGAATGAATTAAAAACCACAATCCTAGGACTTCCAGGGGTGGAGCCAAGATGGCCACGTGGAAAGCAGCAGCGTTGCACAGCTCCAACGCAGCCACCCTAAACACCCATAAAAATATGACGCTGGACAAATTCTAGGACTCTCAAACTCAAAAAATACAGAAAACACATCTCTTGCAGAAGGCAGCTCGGCAGCACAGGATCATCACAGCAAGAAACAAGAGGAGGCTGGCCCAGCTTGAAACTGAAACTGGCCAGACCCCATGGCAGTAGGAAGGAGCCAAGCCGAGCCCCAGCCAGTCTACAAGAGAGAAGATCTACAGCCTCCAGCACCTCCACATCTACCAAGGTGTGAAAAATAGGGATTAGAGAAAGGTGTGAAAAATAGGGATTAGAGAAAGGCAGCTGGTAGGAGGGGCTCTTCCCAGGCCGGGAGCTGAGACCAGCCCAGCCTGAAATCGCCATGTGGCCACATTCTGGGGTGGCCTGGAGGAGCCAAGCCTCCCAAGCTACAGCGTGAGTCTACTTCAGAGAAGATCTAAAGTACCTGGAGCAATCTGCATAAGCCAGGATTAAAGGTCAGTGAAACTGAGTGAAGCTTTCAAACTAAACCTGGGGGAGGAAAAGCAGTTTGGCCAATCTACCCCTGGGGCAAGGAAGCAGTGGGGGAAGGGCAGAAACTGCTGTAACCTGCACATGCCCCCACTGGGCTGCTTCAGAGCCCCTGGCCCACAGACTCCGCAGGGGGACTGAATCGATTGATCAGGGCCAAGTGCTCTTGCGTTGAGCGG
>CM053593.1:316674516-316697148 GCA_028646575.1 Pseudocheirus occidentalis | reverse complement strand
CCATCTTGGCTTTTTCCCCATGAGTAGACTTTTCAAGCACTAAATCTCCTAGACCATACCTGGGGTAAGGTCTCATCTCTTTTTACAACAGGAACCCATTCTCATTACCAAGGAAGGCCTTCCACCCTGCCTCCCCCCCACCTCTTCCATGCTTTCAATCTTCTTTCCTCCTTCCTAACTTTTTCCCTGGTATGTTCTTCTCTTTCTGAAATCCCAGAAGTCACCTTATCCCCTATTGTTAGCCCTTGATTTGACCCCAGCACATCACACAGTCCTCTTTATCTTCTTGCTTCCCCTCCCTTTATTTTATATGCCCTCCCATGTTATAATGTAGTCCCACCCCCAAAACCAAAACAAAACATTGATTCACTTGTAGGTGGGATGTTGCCAGTTTCCGTCCACAATGCCCTGTAACAGCAATCATTTTAGCAGATACTTAGCACTTAGTAACTTAGGGCTAAGTATAGAAAGTGTGAGCCTTGCCCACTGTTGAAAAGGTGTGAACTCCCCTTTTCACATGGAAGAAAGGGATTGGATGAGACAGGAGGCCAGTGTGTATACATAAGCAAGAATTCCAGAGACAGACAGAATTGGAATTTTCCTGTTGGAGGAAGCAGGATTGTCTCAGCATCTGGGAACTGGGTTGCTGGACGAGAGGGAGAGACAGAGTCAGAGACAGAGAAAGGAAGGAAGGAAGGAAAGAAAGAGAAAGAAAAGAAAGAAAGAAAGAGTGTTTCTCTCCCAGCGTATGGAAGCCAAGTGAGAATTTGAGATGGAATTTTCCTGAGACCAGAATCTGGTGAAGGCAACTCAGAAGGCTGATATTCCTTCTGGGTCCTAGGGCCAGCTGAAGTGCCGTACGACTAAAGAAGCATGAGCAGGATAAGACTTTGTTTGTTCATGGCCTGGCTGATCCTTGAGTTCCAGGCAAGAGAAGTGTTAAAGGGTTTGAGATGTGCTGGACCCTGTGAACTTCAGTGTGTGCCAGGGACTGCCCTGAGGACTAGATAAGGGCCTGGGAGCTGTCTACCTCTGAGGACTGGACAAGAACCTGGCAACTGTCTGCTTCTCAATCCAGGTGACTGTTTGGTAGATTCAGGAGGGAGCGGGGACCATGGAAGGGGGTCCAGAGAATCAGAGAGACCACGCAGAGTCAAGATGAAGAAAAGGCCTCCCCTTGGAAGAAATTGAGGTTTGCTGGACACCAAGGGGTGGAGGGTTTGTGTGGTTTTCTAATTACTGTATTTGTGATTAATGATATTTAGTAATTGGGAATCTAGCTTAGTGATTGATTGCTAGATGAGTGATTGATTAAGTTAATTGTTGACCCATGAGTGGAAGATTGATATATTGTGAATTTATTAAATGCTTAAGTAAGGAGGGTTTCCCCCTTAGGGAGACCAGATGATTATTCTTTTGTTCTTTGTTCCAGATATTGTGACCACTGTAGTGAAAACTGTGTGGCCGTTCTAATGTTAAACTGTTATGATTACTACATTGTGACTTTCTGTGATAAGATGTAATGTGAATATTATATTGTGAATGTTTGCCTTGATTTGTAATGTAATAAACAGAGTGTTCACTATACTGTGTAACCCAAACCTTTAAAGCTGTTCATAGTAGCATTCTTTTGGGAATCTTTTGGCGCATGCCATTTACATGCCCCCTATCTGGCTTTTTATTTTTATTACCTCTATCAGATTTCCTCCACTCTTTTCTTATGCACATGTAAGAGTGAAGTCTCTTACTGGTTTTATTTGTGTCACTTTGTTACTATTGCTGTCCTTGGCTGGTGTATTTATTCACTCCTCCTACATTTCTGTTGTCAGGGCTTTTGAGAAACAAACAATCTCTTGAGTTTCTGGTTTTCTTTCTAAAATTGTTTCAGATTTGTATTTATAATCATATGTATTTATTATTGTATGTCCATCTTTTCATGTATGATTAAACTTTATTTTACAAGTTGAGATCACCCTGGCCTATATCATCAGCCCCTTTGCTCTTTTGAATATAATATATGATTGCCTTTTTAAGTTTTCTAGTTGGTACAAAATAGTCTGGCATTCAAATATCCTTTCCTTTGTATTTGAACATCTTCTGATTGCTTGCAGAACTTTTTTCTGAATAATTGAATTATTAAATTTAATCATTTATGTGTCTTGGAGTTTGCAACTTTGGCTTTTTTTCTGGAAGTAGTTTGTGAATTCTTAATATTGGTGTTTCTTTTTCTAATTTCAGAAGTTCTCTGCAGTTCTCTTCTATTATTTTCTTTATTGTTTTGATAAGTTTTTTTTCTCCTGCTTCTGGGAGACCCATGATCCCTTAGATTGTCTCTGTGCATTCTGTCTTTGAGATCAATATGTTTTCCTTGAATAGTGAGCATATTTTCTTTTAATGTTAATTGCTTTTTGCTTCTCTTCTTTTAGATTGTCTTTTACTTAGGTTTATTTGTAATCGTATTTTTTTTATTCTCCCTTTTATTTCTTTGGTGAGACTTGCCATTCCAGATTTTAGTTTTTTCTCTTCTGTTCATAATTGTAGCTGTGCAGACCATAAATTCTGCTCTGGTACAGCTCTTTTTTTTTTTGCCGCTCAGGAACAGTGTGTTGTAGTCTCATGTTCTTCCCAAAGTACTGAAGTTCCTCTGTCTCATCAATTGTTACATCATTATTTTTTTTTGTTTTCTTTGCAGTATTTATTCATAGACTTGTTGACTAGACTTGGAGGCCATATTTCCTACTATTGATATTGTTCTGTTGCTTTATCTGTTTACGTGCAAGGTCTTCCTGAAATCTTTGGTAATTTCAATCCTTCCTGTACATTACTCCCCCTCCCCCTGCTGGTCTCTTTATTTTCCAAATTTCTCACTTTCTGACTTTTCCCATCCATATTGTGGTTTCCTTAGGGGTTTTCAGCCTCCTTCTATACTGGACAATTCATGGTCCTCTAGCTTAGGTCTCAGCCTAGCTGACACTTTTGGGAGGTCAGAACTTTCTGTGGTTGGATGCTGTGTTCTTTTCCTCAGGTTTAATGGAATGTTGCTCAGAACACCCCTCCCCCTGCATCACACAATGTGCCCCATCATGGTATCTTGTCTCACTTTGTCAGCTCCATACTTGTTTGGCCTAACACCCACAGTTATGAGCTCTGCAGTCCTGGTGCTACAGTATTATCTTCCCTGGCACTTGTTCTGCTGATGTTACAGATTTGTTGACCCCACTTCAGCTCTGCTGGTGCCACATTGTTGGTCTGTCCCAGCACTTGCAGTTCATAGATTTCCAGTATTGGTAGTATAGGGTTGTGGTCTCCAGCAACCTTTTTGTTGCTGAGGGGCTGTGGCCATTTGCTGTTTGTTGCAGTCAGGGCAAATTTCCACAGTCTGGAGCCATAGTCTTCAAGCACTGTAAAGGAGGGGCAGGGGAAATCAGAGCATGTGATTGAGTTTTGTTGTAAACCTGTTTGTGTGTCCTTGCTATCCTAGACCTGGATATACTTTTTCTTTCTTGCGTAATTTTTGTTTTGGAGAGGTTTGAGAAGTCATGAGGATAAGAAAATTTATGAACTACTGAAGGTTATTAGACAGAATTATTTTTATTTACATTAATTCAATACCTATCAAGGAATTAGACATAGATATTTGATGTCAATATTTTTCTCACTTAATCCATTCTCTTGTCTTGTAAACACTGATTTTGTTGATGTAAAAATCATTTAATTTTATTTAGTTGAAATCATATGTTTGTCTTTTAAGAATACCTGTCTCTTGTTTGGTTAAGAAGTCTTTCTCCTGGGGTTGCTAGGTGGCCCTGGAGTCAGGAGGACCTGACTGATCCAGCGGCAGACACTTACTAATGAACTAACCAACTAATGCTTACTACCCGTGTGATCCTGGGCAAGTCACTTAACCGCAGTTACCTTGCCCTCCCGCCTCCAAAAAGCCCCCCCCCCAAAAAGAAGTGTTCCTCTAGTCCTAGTAATTAAAGTTAACTCCTTCTATTTTCAGTACTTACTAGTTTGTCACATTTATATTGTAGTTCACATTTTGCACATCCACTTTGGACTTACTGTGGTATATGGTATAAGGGGTTCTAAACCTAATTACGACTAAAGTACTTTCCAGTTTTCCTAGCTTTCTTTTCAAATAGGGAGTCTTTCCCCAATTAATTTATGTTTTGGGGCTTGTCAAACAATGGACTGCTAATATTAAATTCTTTGACTTTTGTCTAGTCTATTTCACACATTTACTATTCTTTTTTATCCACTAACAAATGCTTCAGATGATAGACGTTTTGAATCTTTTGATTGTACTTTACTATTTCTTAATGTCTCATGTATTTGTTGCTTTCTATTTGGCCCATTCTGAGTTTCAGGGAGTTCAATATTTCAGTAAGGGTCTGATTGAAGCTGTTAGTTCTCCTGACCATTATTTTCTCCCTAGCTATCATTTCTTTAATATTTTATTTGTATATCTTGTTTCCTCTATTCAGGGTATTCTTGTAGTTTTTGTGGCCAAGACATTTTTTTTCTCAAAGGCTCTATTTCAATTAATTATAATAATAACTAAAATATTATTTTTGGTGCTTATTTAAAGCTATATTTTTGTGTGTGGAGGACCTGAGCTTCATTAACATGTTGCCATCTCCCCACATTTTGCCATGATTAATGCTTTATGATACAGTTTAAATTCTGGACATTCCAGTCCCATTCATTTTTTTCCCCCCACCTGTTATTTCCCATGAGATTCTAGAAAACCTCTACAAGATCATTTTGTTTTTCCAAAAGAGTTTTTGGGATTATTTTTTCTAGTTGTATGAAGTAACCTCTTAGTGTTTTGGCATAATGCTAAATTTGTAAATTAATTTAGGTAATATCATCATTTAATTATTTGAGTATAGCCCAATTGTAAGTAATCAATATCTCCCCAATTATTTGTCTACTTTAATTTCTGTTTTTCAAAATATGTTTTTGTTGTTATTTTTTATTATTACATAAGTATTTCACAGAAGACTCCTTACTACTCCCCTCTAAATCGAAATATCCATTAAAGTATAGATAATTAAACAAATACTTGAATAACTGTGACCACATCTGACAGTGGATGCGCTTTCTGTTTGAACTCTACTGCTTCCTGCTATGTCTTCTTTGGGACTTTTAATTACCTTTTAAAAGGGTCTACAAGGAATAAAAATATTTTATAATAATATTAAGATGTTAAAAGATGCAAGAGCAAGCTGTTACAATGGAGGAAAAGAGCAGGAAGGTGAAAGGGAATGAGTCGACCTTATTCTCATTGGATTTGGTTTAAGGATGGAATAACATACACACTTAACTCTACAGGATATCTTACCCTACAGGAAAGTAGGAGGTAAGAGGATAAGATGGGTGGATGTTAGAAAGGAGGGCAGACTAGGGGAAAGGGTAGTTAAAAGCATACACTTTTGAAAAGGGACAGGGTCAAAGGAGAAAATAAAATAAGTGGGATGTGGGATAGGAAGGCGGAAAATATAGTTCGTCTTTCACAGCATGACTATGGAAATGTTTTGTGTAGCTACACATGTATAACCTGTATTGAATTGCTTGTCTTCCCAATGGGGCCAGGGGAGGGTTTGAGGAGGGAAGAAGGGAGAGAATCTGGAACTCAAAGTTTTAAAAACAAATGTAAAAAATTGTTTTTGCATGGAGCTGGGAAATAAGATATACAGGCAGTGAGGTATAGAAATCCATCTTGCACTACAAGAAAGTAAGGGGGAGTATGAGGTGGAATATAAGAGAGGGCAGATTGGGGAAGGGGGTATTCAGAATGCTTGCTGTCATGGAGTGGGGGGTAGGGGAGAAACGGGAGAGAAAATTTGTAACTCAAAGTCTTGCGGAAATGAATGTTAAAAACTAAAAAATAACTAAATTCAGAAAAAAAGAAAAATAATATTAAGATATTGTTTACCTATTAAAATATTCTTACCTTTTCAAACTGTATATTTCTACTTGGCTGCATTTTATTAATATACTCCAACCAAAGGGATATATCACCGCAGATTGAATGGTGACACAGATATGAAGATGTAACTCTTTGCAAAAATATGTAAAATAATGCCGCTCTTCTCACAATTTTTTGAAAATGTAGTTTTTTTTCTTAAAAACATTATGTAACCATGTAATGGGTTTATTATTGTTATTTTAAAATAAATTTGTAAATATTTTTAAACATTACTTTTCCATGTAACAAAAGTTGTTTGGTGTTCCAGTAAGTAAGAGTGTAAAGGAATCTTCCCACTTAAATATTTGAGAAGTGCTGACTTCAGGTTGAGCTTTCTTCTAATGTTTCTTTCATTTTACATTGATATAATAATTGTGTATTTTGGTAAGGTTTGTGTATAGTTTTGGTTCTGTCTTCCTCACTTTCCATCTCTCTATAGCCAATATTTCCTTTCTTCTCTTCTCCCCTCTCCTCTCTTCCTCTACCCCACCACCCTTCGTCTTGTGAATGGTCCTTAATATGTTAAATCTTAGTTATTTTATGCATTTTATGGGGTTTTTGAGTAAGATTGCTATACGTAATTTCCTTCTGCTTTTTATTATTGCTTTGTAGAAATGTATACTTAACTCTGTTGAATTTTGACAGATGGGGAAGGATCTGCATATTATTTTCCCTCAATAGAATATAAGTTTTTTGAGGATAGGGAGTATCAAGTTTCTATAGGGGATAGTATTGGGTTTTTTTTTCTCATAGTGCCTAGTACAATACCTGGCATACTAGGAATTTAGTAAATGCTTGTTCAATGAATGCAGGATGGAAGGAAAGAAAGAGGGAAGGACATTATGGAGGAAATGTAACTAACATGATTCTTATTCAGCTTCTTTTTGTTGTTGTTGTTTCCTGACTTTTCTAGCTTTTTTCTTGTCTTTGAACTTTAAGTTGGACTCTGTTCCTGGGCCTTTTCTTGGCTCTACCACTCTGCAGTTTGATTGAGGCATTATTTCAAAGTTATTTGTGGGGGAATGTTGGGAGAGCTTGGCTGTACTACTTCTGCTCTACTGTCTTGGCTTCCAAAAGACTACTGTGATTCTTAAGTAACTGCTGTGTGCCCTCTAATGGTGAAGAGATTGGGACCAATCAATCTTATTTCCAATATTTGCTACTATTTAAAGGAGAGAAAAGAAGAAAAGTAGGAGGTTGTCTTTTTCATCCTGGTCTTTTCTCTTGGGGCAGTCTGGCCCAGAAATGGAACATTTTGCTCCAAGAAACTGTAGTTTGAGGTTAGATATAAACTTTTACTTTGGTTTCTGGTTTGGAAAAAAGACAGTAATAGGAATTAGATGATTTCATTTGATTATGTGTTCCCAGCATGGAGTACAAGTACCCCTTTTCCCCCTGGCCCCCATTGAGAGAGGCTGAAAAATTTGTCATGCAAGTAAGGGAAATAAACACGTGGTAAATAATCGTATTAAAATTTTAAAATATTCTAAAACCACAAGTTTTAGTGGAAAAATCTGTGGATTGAAGAGAGAATGGTAAGTGTAGGTAGAGTGAGAAAATGAAGGGAATTTTCAATAAAATACTTGCAGAAAAAATTTAGAGAGTTGAAGCAGTAATTTGTTCTGACCAAAATCAAATGACTGATAGTTGGGTGTGAAAATCTTTTCATATTGAAGAAGGAAAAAATAATCACTGATAAACACAGTGGAAAATGTGGTAATTCATCTCTATAATAACCAGAAACTCTTAAATTAACTTATACTCGTTACAGCTACAGAATTTTTTCTGTACCCTTGGGAAACAACCTGTTCTTACTAAAAAATGCCCATAAGGCTTTAATTCCACTTTTAACAGCTTATGTTTGTGAATCAGGATTTTCTGTGCTATTCTAAATCAAATCAAAAAGCAAGAAACATATTAAAGTCTGAACATGATATACAGATTTTTTTTTTTTTTAGCTTTTTGAAGAGGGGAAGATAGGGCAATTGGGGTCAAGTGACTGCCCAGAGTTACGGGGCTAGTTTTGTGTTAAATTTTTGAGGCTGGATTTGAACTCAGGTCCTCCTGCCTCCAGGGCTGGTGCTCTATTCACCAAATATTTCTTTTCAAAACTCTAGAACAGTAGTTCTCAACCGTCCTAATTCTGCATATGTGGGTATGTCTGCATGTGGGTGGACCCACCTGGAGACAGATAGAGGAGGTTCCTAAGACCATCTGAAATATGTTTTCTAATGGTCTCAGGTGACCCCTGTGACCCCTGTGAAAGAGTTGTTCAACTCCAAAGGGGTCACGACCCACAGGTTGAGAACCACTGCTCTAGAACAAAACAAGAAACAGAATCAAGGGTTTCAACCAATTTATTTGGCTACCTTCTTACAAATATTTCATAATTTTATAAAATTAAAAATGTGATGTACCAAATGAAGTTTCATGAAAAAAAATCAATCTTTTTTCTTACATGGTAAACTGTAGTATTTTTTTAATTTTGAAAAAGGGGTTCAGGATGGTTTACTGAAAGCCATGAGTCAGTGGGAACTCAAAAAATTAGGAAACAGCTGGACTAAATTGACTATTCCCATAGGGCAGGAAGTATTCATTAAATTTTGGGAACCATAATGCTTAATTTAGTGGTTGTGCTAAATATTAAAGAAATACATATAGCTATAAAGGCATGAAATTGTGTAGAAAATGTTTAATTGGGTAGTACTTAAATGTGACTATGGTGACAGTGATATTTAAGAAACCACTCATGGCATACTGAGAAGGAAATTTTACAGTAAAAAATAGTAAGAAGTAGTGCTGTCATGAGGAATCTGTTGCCACAGATGCTTATTAATGTAGCTTAAACATGAGGTGGTTTCTTTTTTAAAATATTTGTCTGTGAGCAATTGAATTGAATTAATTAAAAATGACACTGTTGTCCACCTGTCAGCAACGTCTCACCAGTGTCTCTAAGAAGTTACAGCACGTGCAGTGGTCATACCCCACAAAAACCATCTTGACAGACAGACTAAGCCAGGTTTAGGGTAGCCGATTGGCCTCATACCTATTGGTGAGTTACGTGAATGTTTATCCATAAGCATGTGAAGACTTTCCCCAGTGGAAGAGACAGATGAGAACAGTTTGTTTGTTCTAGTGGTCATGCAGGCAGCTGAAGTAGGCTTTGTGGAGAACATAGAGCTCAGTCAGACATTGAAGACACCAAGGTCATCCACTGCATCCTGGGCCATCGCTAGTCATCCTGACTTTTGTCCTGACACTGGATTTCAGTGACTAAAAGAGAGAGTGAAGGTGGTCACTTTGTGCAACTCTGCCTCACTTTAATCCACTTGACTGGTGAGAGTCAAGACATCACCCTGTGATGTCATTAGTCTTTTTTGAAAACAAAGGACAAACAAGAACAATGACAAGCAACAATTGTTTGTGATCTATTATTCCAAAAAGCACTTTAAAAAATTTATAGGGGCGCCTCAGTTATATACTTTTAAAGTTCGTAATTCCCATGCTCTATGGATATATATTCCAGTACCACAAGATTTGGGTTTTGTAGTCATCTTTTTTAAGGCTTGGTCATGTAAGTAGCTAAAACAAGAACAGTTTCCTAGGCTATAGGCAAGGCAATAGTGAGCTGTACTATCTCAAGGAGCATGTGGGTACCACAGTAAAAGCTTCTTTTTTAGCTCTCAATACACCAGATTTTGTGCCAGCATGATAGGTCATAACATTGATGCTGCTGGAAGGCAAATAGTTTTTTAGGGTTGGTATTAGGAACTTTGAGATATACATTGCTTTCTATCTAAGTCACGTGGACCAAAGGTTACAGGGGAGATGGGAGAAAGGAAGAGAAGAGAGAGTAAGCAGAAGTATTTTCTTTTCTGTGGCTTTAAGATCTTTTAAATAAACAATTAATAGGTATGTTTTAAGCATAATGTTTAGTACAGAGTTGCCAAAATTGCAGCTAACATTTAAAAACACCAAAACTTATTACTATCTGTTGAATATTTGAGATTCAGATTCTTTTAGAATTAAAAAAGGACAATAAAACTCACTCATTTCTATAACATTTGCTCCTCTACCCAAACCAGATCTAACTGACCCTTTGCTTAATTAAAAAAATAATTACAAGTAGTCCCTTTCTTGATTTTTTTTTTTTTTTGCTTTTTGGAGGGCAGTTGGGGGTTAAGTGACTTGCCCAAGGTCACACGGCTAGTTTTTGTGTTAAGTGTCTGAGTCGGATTTGAACTCAGGTCCTCCTGACTCCAGGGCCGGCGCTCTACTTACTGCGCCACCTAGCCGCCCCCAAATTATTATTATTATTATTTTTTTGCGTTTTTTGGAGGGCAATTGGGGTTAAGTGATTTGCCCAAGGTCACATGGCTAGTTTTTGTGTTAAGTGTCTGAGGCTGGATTTGAACTCAGGTCCTCCTGACTCCAGGGCTGGTGCTCTATTCACTGCACCACCTAGCCACCCCAGCCCTTTCTTGATTTTAAAAATAATTCTAATGAATAAACATTAAAACATTTTGTCAGACATTTTGGGAAAGTGTAAATTCAGAAATTTATTTTAATTGTTTGTTCTGAAATGAGGATATTCATCCCCATGACCCTTTTTGTAGTTGATACTAAGAGAAAACATAAAAGCAGCATGAAATAAAATAATTCTGACACTTTGTTAGCTTTGCAACCGACTGTGGGCTCACTAATACTGTGTTAATGTATTAGCTTAAATTCTAAGTTTACTTGGTGGATGTTAAATCATGTTGGTTATGACAGTTCATCAAGGCTATACTAAGGCACGGTAGGGCTTGTAGAAGGAACATTCACTAATGAATTCTCTGAAGTATAAAATGTTGGAGTAATTCTGAGACTGGGAATGCTTTTCTGCCCTAAATATACAAATATCTATGTTCTGTACAATTAGGAGTTATTAGAATTAGGGACTTTGGCATATTTAGTGAGTGAACAAGGTGAAAGTGAAGGACAGGTGTTAAGGAGAATGAGAATCAAATGATAATGAGGCCAAGAGGGTTTTCTTTGAAAGAAGAGAACTTGACTGAATATTACGGACAGTTCTCAGGAAGAGGCGTAGAGCCCCAAATAAGATACATGCTGAAGCACCTTGCAAAACTTAGTCAGATTTCCTGAAAATTACAGGTCCTAATTTGATATTCACTGATTTCTGAAATGGATTATTAAGAATAGATATAATTCAGACATGAGACGGATGTCTTAACTTTTAGTTTTGACTCGGTTCCTTGGCACTGTGCCCAGTTATGGAATATCTGGGTCAGTGAGAATGACTTAAAGCATGGGTTCTTGACCTGGGCACAGGGATGGGGAACCTGTGACCTCAAGATTACATGTGGTCCTCTAGGTCTTCAAGTGTGGCCCTTTGGCAGAATCTAGACTTCCTGGAAGCACAGATTCATGGAAGTTTGAATTCAGTCAAAGGGCCACACTTGAGAACTGAGGGCCACATGTGGCCTTGAGGCTGCAGGTTCTCCACCCTGAGTCCTAGGGTCTGTGGACTTAAAAAAAATTTGGTAAGTTTATTTCAATATAATTGGTTTTCTTTGTAATCCTATGTGTTCTTTGTCATTTATTTAAAATTATTTTTTTAAAAGGGCATTCCATAGACTTCATTCAACTGCCAAAACAGTCCATCTAACACACACACACACACACACACACTCACACACACAGAGTGATGTAAAGGATTATTATTTTTTAGAAGGGGGAAGACAAAGGAATTTGTGTTAAATGACTTGCCAAAGGTCACATAGCCAGTGTGTCAGATATCTGAGGTGGGATTTGAACTCAGGTCCTCCTGACTCTAGGGCCAGTGCTTTATTCACTGGGCCACCTAGCTGCCCTGAGGATTATTTCTTGATATTTGAGATACTTGGTCCAAGTGTATTTTAAATGCTGCCCCAAAGTACTAAGAGAGTAACTCTGGATTATGCATTTTAAATGAGGAAGTATAGTTAACATACCTTATAAGATTAAGCATGACTTAATGTATAGGACTAAAGTCAGAAAACCTAAGTTTGAGTTCTACCTCTAATTTTTAGTAACTGTGTGACTGTAAGAAGCCACTTAATCTTTCTAAGCTACAGTTTCCGTATCTGAAAATGGAATGAAAATAGATGATTTAGCAAATGATAAAGGAAAAACAAGGCATTATATTTTTAGGATCATTAGAAAAGTTATTGTGACAATGGCAAGAAATTTCAAACAGATTCAGGGGGTGGGGGAGAGAGAAAGAGAGAGAGACAGAGAGAGAGAGAGAGACAGAGAGAGAGACAAAGAGACAGAGATACATATACATACACATATACATACACATACACACATACATACACACATACACACATATACATATACATATACATACTGATCAGGAGTGTGTGATTTTATTGGTACAGGGAATTTCTGGTGTGGAAACTCCTTCACAGATGTAAATTGGCAGCTGATCACTTCACATCTTTGAGATCTGCTTAGGGAATTGAGAGGTTAAGTGAATTGGCTACATGACCAGAATGTATCAGATTCAGAATTTGAATTTAGCTCTTCCTGATTCTGACTGCCTTCTTGTCTGTTGTGCCACCCTACATCACATAAAAGATTTAATTTTTTTTTTTTTGCTTTTGTGGAGGGGGAAGGTAGGGCAATTGGGTTAAGTGACTTGCCCAAGGTCACACAGCTAGTTTTTGAGTTAAGTGTCCAAGGTCACATTTGAACTCAGGTCATCCAGACTCCAGGGCCAGTGTTCTAGTCAATGTACCACCTAGCCGCCCCTCACATAAAAGATTTAAAAGGAAAAAAAAAATGAAGGATGGAAACCGTGGAAGAATTGGGAAAACTTAAGGAAGAAATAAAAATGACAAATGAGGATAGGCAGTTTAGAACTTTTGATGGAAAAGTTCTCTAAAACTAAAGAAACTCTGAAAAGAAAATGATAGATTTGAACCCCAGATGTAAAAGTACAAGAGAATTTGGCATAACAAAATTAATGTAAGTTCCTTGAGGATGAACACTTTCATTTTTGTCTTTATAATTCCTAGGTTTTTTGTGTGTTTTGCAGTAGATTTGAATAAATGCTTATTGAATTGACGTAAATTGGACAATATGACATCTGTGTGATCAGTGGATAGAGTGCTAGACCACATCAGGGAGACCTGAGTTCAAATGTGGCCACAAACACGTATTATCTGTGTGACCTTGAACTTAACCTCTGTTTGTAAAATGGGGATAATAATAGCACTTTCCTCATAGTGCTGTTGCGAAGATTAAATGAGATGATATTTATGAAGTGTTTAACACAGCATCTGACTATTATTAGCCAGTTATTATTATTAATATCAATATCAGAAGAGCACATGAATTTGTACAAGCCAATGTGGCTCACTTTGAGTATAGAATAAGTGAAATTAATCTAAGGGTCATAGGTATTCCAGAAAAACACAATGAAATAATAAGGATGAGTACCCATACTTTGAAAAATAATATAAGAACATTACCTAAAATTATTGGATAATGAAGGCAAAATACAACTTGACAGAATCTATAGGTTAAACCATTTGATAGAGTCCCCCAACTTTAACTAAGAAAAGTATTGGTAAAACCTTAGGACTTCTAGCATCACAAAGCAAATACTACAGGCAGAAAAGGAATAGTCCTTCACCTGCCAAAGAAAATTAATTAGGAATGCTCAAGACTAGTCCTAATTTATAAGAAACAAGAATAAACTGAAGTGTGATATTTAAAAAGTGATTGATTTCTTGGCAAACAGACCACATCCTGTAAATCCAAATCTGATTATCTTTGACAAAAGATGGGACTCAAAACAAAAGGGTAGAATTTGAGTGATTTCTTCTAAGTAAAAGTGGTGAACAGAATATTTGATATGTTGTTATTTTAAACATTAGAAATATAAGAAAGGTAATTAAGTAAGACAGAAGCACTAAGATAACAAGAAAATCAGTGTTTTTGTGCTTCTGGGGCTTGGTAAGACTATTACAAAAAAACATCTCTGGCATTGCCTGAAGTCCAGCTCTAAGGGAGTTAAAAGAGGGGAGAGTGGAATGAAGAAATACTTATATTTGTTGAAATACAACCTGCATTCCCTCAAGTAAATCAGTATTTTAGTGGGTGAAGAAGGTAGAGGAAAGTCACTTGGATCAGAATGGAAGAAGGAAGAGACAAATATCATTCATGATTGATAGATAGCATACTTCATTGCCCCTTGTGTAAATTTGGGGGATGAATCTACTTAGAATAAAGCCATCCAAAAACAAAGTTTAAAAAAAAGTTGATAGGGAAAGATGGGTGGGTGAGATTTGCAGTTGTACTGATAAATGATGGAATAAAACTTATTTTCTAGAATCCCCTCCTTGTATGCAGAATAGGGAAGAAAAAAAAAGAACAAATGTATAAGCATAAAGCCAATGAATGGCAGTATCAGGGTTTAGAATGGTCTAGAAAGAGAAAGAAGTAAATTAACATTTCTTGGATAGGTATACATTAAATGAATATCACTCTTAAGAGAATGGATTGGGAGTGTGGTAGGGCTAAAGGAAACAGTAGGGAGAATTTTAAAAAATACTTTTGAAATTTTTAGTGTCTTTTGGAGTTTTTATACCACAATTGTTTCCATATATTTCCTCTTTCATTGAACCCTTCTTTTTAAACAAATCAAAAGTAAGATCAGCTGACATAATAACCATGTACTATATAGCATATGCTACTGAGTCTTCTATCTCTATTGCAAGAAGGCAGATGTTTAATCTACTTTTTTTAAGACTGAGGTTGGTCATTTTATTGCATCAAAGATTGGCTGCCTTTTTGTTTATATTGTCACAGTGTATATATTTTTCAAAACTTCGCTCTGTAGCATTTCGTACAGGTTGTCCCGTATTGCTCTGAATTCCATATATTCATAGTTTCTTACTTGATAATAGGATTTCATTGTAGTTGGTAGGCATGATTCTAAACCATATTCTTATTTTGGTGGGAAATGGGAAGTATAATAAGAAAATGGAAGAATTATAATAAACAAAAAACTTAAGAAATTTGGTTTAAGAAAGTAATGGGATGGAGGACAGTCTATGGGAGGAGACTGGGATCGTGTAAATATAAACAATCTCAGGACCAGTTTGACTTGAGAGGAAAAAGAAAATAAATATGAAAGAATAGAAAAAACCACACATTCAGACAGTTAAAATCTTACGTATGAATGGATTGAACTTCCCTGTAAAATGAAAAAGTGGACAAAACTCAACAACTTTTTTTATTCAACAAATACTTAAAACAAATACATACAGTATGAAAATGAGGAGCTAGGACACATTTTGCAGCATTTCATGTTTAGTCTAAGAAACTTGCTAGCTTTGTTACCCTGGGTAAGTCATACAACTTCTGTCTGCCTCAGTTTTCTCATCTGTAAAATGGAGAATAATTGTACCTAACTCATAGGCTTATTATGAGAATAAAGAGGAGGTAATATTCATAAACCTTTGACACTGTCAATCATTCTCTTCTCCTTAATATTCTACTCTCTCTAAGTGTTCATGATATTACTCTTTCTTGATTCTTCCTCATATCTATCTGCTTACCTTGTATCCTTTACTGGTTCTTCATCTACAATATGTCTGTTAACAATGGATATCTCTCACGGCTCTGTTCTGGACTTTCTCAACTCCCACAAATTTAAATAGAGTTTCTACCTAGATGATTTTCACATTTATTTATCCAGTGCTAGCCTTTCTCTTGTCCACAGTCTCAGTCTATTAACAAACGCAAGATAAGTATAAGAAAATTTTAAAATGAAAAACAAGATTTAAGAAATTATAAAAAGCACAAACTTTATTTAAAAAGACTAATAAAATTGATCACTTCTTTGTTAACTTCAGGGAGTTATGAAAAGAGAAAACTAACTTTGTGAATTTACAACTACTGTAGAAGGAACAAAGAACAATTAGAAACTTTGGCTGACCCCAGCTGCCACTTGTTTGTGCTGTATTATTGCCGGTATCTTTTTAGAATTATTGCACTTTATTCTCTGCATATTCTTGACCTTCCATCTAAATTGACTTACTCAATATTGTGTTGGTTCATGATCTTATCTCCTAGGATTCAGTTATTTTCTCTGTATAGGCAAATCTCAGTTTTCTTTATGCAGCTCTAAGCTTTCTCCTGACTTCCATTCTCACATGTCCACCTGCCTATTGAATGTCTGAAACTGGATGTCCATAGACATCTTAAACTCAGCATATTGAATATGGAATTCAGATACCTTCATCTGAATTTCTTTATTACTGCTGAGGATACCACCCAGTTACCCAGGCTCACAATCTAGGTGTTATTCTCAACTTTTCATTCTCTCACCTCTCTCCCCATAGCCCCAACATATTCATTATGTTGCTGAATTTTGTTGATCTTCCCTTCACATCTCTTGGATATGTCCCTTTCTTTCCTCTGACACTGAAACCACTAGCTCTCCTCTTCTCCCCTCAGCTATTGCAATAATTTTCTGGTTCGCTTCCATGCCTCAGGTCTCTCCCCCATTCCAGTCCCTTGTCCACTCAGTTGTCAGACTCCTCTTCCTAAAACATATCACCCTTCAGAAAGTCAGCTTCAGTGGCTCCCTGTTGTCTCTAGGATCAGATATAAAATTCTCTTTTTGTCTCATAAAGCCAACCTCTTCATAACCTGGACCCCTTCCTACCTTTCCAGTTTTTTGGGGGGGGGTTGTACCTTTCACCCCTCCATGTTCCCTGTAGCACTGTCCACTGGACTTCTTGCTGTTTTTACCACCTGTCCCCCATGCCAGCAGTACTCTCTCTTCTCTCTCTCCTGCCTTTCCTGTTATATCAGCTGAAATCTCACCATCTACAAGATGCCTTTCCTAGTGTCTTTTCTGTTTTGATTATTGCTAATTCATCTGGAAATATTTTCAGTTATCTGTTTATATCTTCTTTCTATATAATTGTTTTCATTGTATTTCTCCCTATTACAGTGATTTTGAACTTTTTGGAGGTGTGTGTTGATTTTGCCTTTCTTTTCATCTTCAGGGCTTAGCCTAGTTGCTGGTACATAGTAGATGTTTAATAATGCCTCTTTAACTTCACTTTGCTTGTGTTTCATGTACAAAAGTCCATCTTCTCTCATCATGACTTTGTACAAGCTGACTCATTTCCCTGTGCTTTTCGCTTGACCTCTAGTCTCAGTTTAGGTACTACTTCCCTCATGACATTTCTGATTTCTCTCATTTGTTGATACTTTGCTTTCCTTTTCTCGGATTACTTTTTAATTATTTGGACATATATATTATATATAGTAGAATATCAGCACTATAGGAACAAGAAATCTTTGTTTTTGTATATACAATATTAGGGGCAAGCCTCACTTGAGCAGAGACCTTAGTCATTATTATGATTAGAACAAAATGAGGGACTGATAAGTAATTCAACAGTTAAGAAAAGGAATATTATGTTGCCATAGCGTAGAAAAGATAATATTTCAGCACTTGTGTAAATTTGGTTCCTCCATCTTCTCCATAAGGAATCTCATCTTTTGAGCAGCAGAACAGGATATATTAACTCCAAGTATGTTGAGAACTACATCAAGGATGAAAGGCCTTAATTGCATGTGAAAGGGCCTTTTTATACATTTAGGCAATGAGAAAGCCTCTGTCAAAATTACCCTGGGCTACTGGGATATTTGACCCTTAGCCACCTGGGCCAATAATATCGCAGGGCTATTTTTGTTGTCTGTAAGTTGCGGGGAAACCCGGCTTGTTTAGCTCTTGTGAAAAGGGTAATGCTGGTAGATAATGGTTCTATTACATCTCAGCCCATGGTAGGAAGATATTCTACAGGGCTTTCTATCATGTATATATTTTTAGGACTTATATTGGAAAATCCCATGGCATAGGCAGTACTAAATGAGGTGGTTCAGTTTCTTTTTTAGTTTTATGCTGGTAGTTTCAAAGAGTCAAGGCATGATGAAACAACAGCAAGTCTAACAATATCCAGGGAATGCTGGGCCTGGTACATTTTTTTTTTTACCTACTGTGTCATTTTTCTCTGCCACCACCCACTAAGCTACTGACTTTGCTTCAGTATTAGCTTGGCTTCTGTTCTATTGAGAGAAATCTTAAAACATTGCTAGAAGATCCCATACTTTATGGGGACACAAGTACAACCAAATCCTGGGCATTCATTTAACCCACTATACATGTGTATTTCACCCATATTGTGAGCCCCTAGACCATTTTGTTCTAGTTACTGATTATGCCAAACCATAGGGATAGAGGTAATTCAGACTGAGCCTTTCTTGGTTCAGGTTTGATGTTAGAATGAAATAGGTGACAAAAGGAGGTTTGTTAGCCATAGACACATAGAAAGGCTATTCCAATACTTAGCTTGGGTTAAAAAAATTATATGAACCCCTTCCTCTGTTCCTGTCTCCATCGTCCTCTGGTCAGCAGGGCATGGTATGGAGTGGTAGGCTATTCATTTAAGTCTGAAGGGCCTTGACTTTTTGTGGGTGGACTTTTTTATCCCTTAGGCAATTAGGACATCACCATCTTGAGGGCAGCTAGATGGCACGATGGATAGAATGCCTGACCAAGAGTCAGGAAGAACTGAGTTCAAATTTGATCTCCCACACTTATTAGTTCTATGACCTTCAGCAAAGCACTTAACTTCTGTTTGCCTTCATTTCGTCATCGTTAAAATGAGGATAATAGTAGCACTTACCTCCCAGATTGTTCTGAAGATCAACATAGATTATAATTATAAAACCCTTAGCACAGTGCCTGGAACATAAAGTAAGTGCTCTGTAATGTTAGCTATCTTTATTATCTTTACTCTTAATTTCACTAGAGGCCACGAGGAAGCTACATCAAGGGATAGTCCTTGGCCCTTAGACACTCTGGCCACTAAGCCGTAGGAATAGCATTTTCCTTTAAGTGAAAAACAAAAAATTTGTCTAATATATGGGGGACCCAAGTAGATACTGATTTTGTCACACCTACAGTAAGGACAGAGCCTTGTAGTTTTTTGGAGGTGAGATTTCATTGGCTTCCTTTACCAGTTCAGGTCTGCATTTACTCTCCTGTCTTCTCCAACTTACATTTTTAGAGGGTTTCTTAGCAGCACTGAGAACTTCCATAACTTTCTAGTAAATACATAGCCAGTATGTGTCAAAGTCCAGACCTGAACCCAGGGTTTCTTATGAATATGCATGTTGATGGAACCAGCAAGTATAGATTACTGAAAAAGAAATTTAGCATAAAGAGGAAGGAATGAGTTTTTTTTTAAAGGCAAGCTCAATTAAAGATTTTAAACTTTTAAATGTGGGGAAATGTGCTCAAAGAAAGTTATCATTTGGTGAGATTATTCAGGTAAGGAAGTTTGTTGTAATAATCTAGGCATGCAATGATGGAAGGATTTTGACTAGATTTGTAATTTGGGGAATTTAGAGGAGAGGATGTATAGGATTTAGAATTTGAAGGAAAAAGAGCACTCCAAGGTAACTGATGTTTTTAAGTTGCATGATTGGGGAAATGACTCCTTTTATAGAAATGGACAATTTGTAAAGGCAATTGAGTTTGGTGAAGACCTGAAAATTTGTCATTGTTTAAAACCTTTCCACCAGACATTCAAAACTCACTCAATTGCAATTTGATAGTACTTAACTAAGGTTTGAAAAGCCTAGTCCAAAGGTATAAACTTGACAAACAGTCCTCTTAACTCTTTGCTATAGGACAGAGTTAGGAAATGGAGGTGCTGAATAAATGTTTCTTAGCACTTAATTGTCCCTTTTCTGTATTTAACAGGCTTGCCTGAAATAGCTTCCTCTATTCCTACCTTGTAATATCTTTTGAATGAAATGAAATATGTAATAATGTACGTGATCCCAAAAGGTTTTGTGTTTATTGAAAAAATAAAAGCATACGTAAAAAACTAATAACCTCTTAATCTAGATGGGTTTTTGGTTTGTTTCTTTCTCTGTTTTACATTTCCACAACTTTTAGTTTTTTCTTTCCCTGAGTTGATTCTTTTAGGTTTATCCCACGTTGAGAATAGAGTTCATTTTACATATAATTGAATGAGTTTTAAATTATAGTTAGTGAATTTCCAGTTTCACGTTTAATGTCTCTTAAGGCCGTTAAATTGAAGAAGCCCCTCCTTTTGACCTTTCTTTTAGTTTTTATAAAAAGAAGCAGTAGCTGTTTTATCCCTAAGCTTTAATTCCCTTACAAATTTGGTGTATTCTCCCACATCACTGCCTTTTTATGCATAGAATTAAATTATTTAATTTAGAGTACATATCTTCTACTTTAAAACAATTTTGCCTCCATTTCAAAATTTTTGTCTTAATAGAATTTCATAAAGGTAAACTGAAGTTCAGAATTCTGAACTTTATCAGTTTATTAGCAGGGTATGAGCTTGTTAACAAAATGGGTTAAATAGCTACCTCAGTTAAGCCAGTGACCCAGAGAAGGAGGTGCTTCTCCTTTTTATAAGCATAGAACAAAGAATAGAACTGGGTAGGTGAGAGGAAAATAATGCAGTTGTTTACAGGGCTAGTAGCATCATGGGGTTGAGAATAATACAGTTTGTTGACAGTTGGGAACAAGGTGTTAGCAACAGCCCGGTCCTTCCTTCCTGTGACTAAGAAATGTTCATTGTTTGAATCCACTTGCAAAGTTAGAGATGGTGGGCCAGACTTCTTTGGATAATAAACCAAACCTCTTTGAAAGATAGCTTGGTATTGTGAAAATACCAGACTCCCTGGTATCTTCTTTTTTTAAAAAATTATTTTATTTATTTTCTTGTTTATATCATTCATTTCCTTGATATTTTGAGTTACAAATTTTCTCCACTTCTTTCCCCTACCTACAACCCCAAAACAGCCATCCCCCTGTAAAGCCCCTCCCCCAATCTGCTCTCTCCTATGTCCATTACTCCTCTTTCTGGTAGGGCAGAATGGGTCTCCCTACCCTAGTGCCTGTATATCTTAATTCCCAGTCGCATGTAGTTAATAATAATTATTTATATATATAATACACCTGGTATCTTCTTGCATCCATCAAGGATAACAGATTTCCTTGAGGCAAAAATAGAACAAGAATAGAAATACTAATATTATTAACATTCTTTTGAATGAATGAATGAAAAATTATTTGAAATGTCTTTAACAGCATTACAGAAAAATATCCGCCATTGACCAAAAACACTGAGGACTGGGAGAGGGTGGGATCTTTAGGAGAAAGTATCTGTCAATTAGAAACATTAAATGACAAGCTGAAAAGAAAGACATGATACAGCCTAATTTTGTTTTTTAGAATTCTGGTGAGTGTAGTGATAGCTTTTCTCTAAAATTTTATTCTTAACTTTATATAACAATTTGAATTCTTTAGAAAGGTATTTTTTGTCCATGTTCTTCTGTGAAATGGAGAGAAGAAAATGAGCTAACAGTCATTGAGTTTTTACAGGGAACATGGATACTATATTAAGTTTTATGGTTCCAATATATTTTGGGTTACTTTGGTGTCTCTTCAAGGAGACTCCTTGGAGTCTCAAGGAAAAATGAAAACTATAAATGAAACTATAAATAGGTGCACTGGAATAACATTTTAGATATAATAGAAAATATACAAATAACCACTCAGTAGGATGCTATGGTTATGACAGGAAAAACTCAATGTGTTCCATTAATGTTAGTTATTAATTATTATTATTAACCTGTGAATGTTTCTTAAAGGAGATACATTTCAGAGATATATTTGGAAGAATGCAGAGGGATAAGGGGGAGACTTTTCTAGGTGTCAAGGATAACAGAGTAAAATATGGGATGTAAGAGTGGGAGGTTGTGCTTAGAAAATCAACAAATAGATCTTGGTTAGCAGGTACAAATACAGGAATATATGGGGAACTAAGGATATTTAGATAGTGTGAGGCAGTGTAACAGGGTGTTTTTCAAGGCCAAGAATAGAAGTGTTTGTATTTGATTCTTTGGAACAACATGGGATATATATATAATCAGAAATATTGTCATGAAATTTTTTTTTACAATTTGCAAGTTTACATATATTTGGCATATTTATTCACATGTATGTTCACTATAAAATTTTATCTCTTTTTAAAATATTAGATTAGATATTAGTAAAAAATGTTTACTTCACCTTTATGTTTATAAAGTCTTATTCTGATGCCTTGTTATGACATTATTCATTGGGTTCTCACAAGCAGTACCAGTGAAGCTCAAGGCTTTATCATGTGCTACCAAACTGGAACATCTCTGAGTATAGGTCCATTGGTATGTATCAGCTCTGTGTGGACCAACCTAGGTGCTTATCACTAAGATGATCTTAGGTTGATGAATTTTTCAGGCATAGTACCTCCTGAATACTGTCCACCTAAATAGGATGAGATCTGTTTCAATTGAGGAACTACCTACACCAACCAGTCAATTGATCATTAAACATTTATTAAGTGCATACTACGTGCCAGGCACCATGCTAAACACTGGGGCTGCAAAGAGAGGCAAAAGACAATCCTTGCTCTCAAGGAGCTTACAGTCTAGTCAGGGAGACAATATGAAAACATAAATATACAAAGCAAGCTAGATACAGGATAAATAGAATG
>CM053593.1:316652770-316664360 GCA_028646575.1 Pseudocheirus occidentalis | reverse complement strand
AACCTCTTTAACTTTCAGGTTTGCCACCAAAGCTAGAAACACTCGTTTCAAGATCAGTATTCTGTTACATGTGTTCAAGGAAAGAAACATAAAGCAAAAAGAAGGAGCCATGGAATTGAAGCAATAGACTACCATATTTGCTTGCTGTAGTTACCATTACTAGAATGGAAGAAGAGAGAAAGAAGGAAAGAACTCTCTTTCCTTCTTATATTGCAAGTCTAATAAAGAGCATAAGGAATTCCAACATGCTCAACAGACTTGGGGAGATCTCGGTGTGCCTTTTAAAAATCTAAAATGATTGACAAGTCTTGTTTCCTTTTGAATCCATCCACATTGGTCTCTTTAGCCTGCTTCCACTTTTCTCTAATTATAATTATCGTTATTTATAAATATTCCCATGCCTTATGAAGAACTGAGGATATTCAGCATGGAAAAGACTTCTGGGATAGATGGGGCGTGATAAATGTCTTTAAAGTATTTGGGAGGCTGTTTTGTAGGAGGGAGGATGTACTTGTTCTCCTTGGCCCCATGGAGCAGAAATTTGAAAGTTTCAAAAAGAAAGGTGGAAGCTTCAAAGAGATTTAGGCTTATAGGGAAAACTTCCTAATAACTAACATTATCTGTAAGTGAAATGGGATGGGTAGGGAGGTAGAAGGTTCTTTCGTAGTACAGGTATTCAAATAAAGATTCGATGTTACTTGTTATTTTTATGTGGTCTTTGCCATTAGAATGTAAACTTCTTGAGGGCAGAGTATATTTTTTTACTGTCTTCCTATCCCTAGCACTTAGCACAGTGCATGGTACATAATTAGTGCTTAATAAATACTTGTTGATTGATTGGATGATGACTTATTGGGGATGTTATAGAGGGCAGTCTATTCACATATAGGTTGGACTAGCTGGTCTGATGTTATGGTCTTCTGCATAAATATTTCACTATAGAAAGTATCCTCTCTAACTTGGGCTAACTTCTTTTTAGAATTAGAATTTTAGGTTATGTGATGTCATTTTGGGGGGAAACATTTCAAATTTTCTCTTCTAAAGTGTGGGGTATTTGTGAGACCATACTTCAGTTTTTGGTCCTTGATCATATATTTCTTGCTAAAGTTCCTATTAATTTGTTATTTCAACTAACCTTTTTAAAATCAAATTAATAAAAATAATTCCCTTCACTCCATTTATGACTTAAATACAAAGGTTGTGCGTGAGGTGGGGATGGGAGAAGGGAGGGGTATCCTTTTTTGTATTCTAAATCTTCTAGGAACCTCTTCCCTCCTCTAACACCCCAACTTCCTTGTAATTTTTTTTGTCTTTTTGGTCAGACTTGCAATTTACTCAGTGAGTGAGTCCATATGTGGAGGACTTCCTCCAACATTGTAGATCAGCAACTCTTCTCTAACTTAAGGTCTTAGAAAGGTGCTTGGAGGACTGAATTTAAGTGACCATATGTAATCTAGCTTCCAACCTCATCATTGGGCAGAAGCTGTTCTCTTCCATTATATCAATGTATTTTTTCTTAATCTTCATGCTTCTTGACTTCTTTCTACCCCATGACACTGGCAGTCATTCTCTACCCCTGTCTACTTTCTAGAACACTACTCTTCGCTGATTCTTCTCCTGTCTGACTGCTCTTTCTCAGTCTCTTTTACTGTATCTTCCTCCAGGTCATGCCAACTAACTATAGGTACTCCCTAGGTTGTCCTGGACTTTCTTTTCTTTTCCCTTTATATTATCTTGCTTATCTCATCAGCTCCTAGTATTCAGTTTTCATATCTATGCATATGATTCTCAGAAGTGCTTATCCAGCTCTAATCACTCTCCTAACCTCTAGTCTCTTTTCTCCAGCAGCCTATTTTATCAGATGTTTCAGAGATATCTTAAACTTGATGTGTCCAAAACAGAACCCATTCTCTTTCCTCCGAAACTCAACCTTCTTCTTGTTTTCTTTTTTTCCTGTTATGCTTGAGAGTACCACTGTCTTCCTAGTAATATAGACTAGCAACTTTGATGTCATCAGTTCTTCAATCACACTCACCCCACATAGCTGTTCTATTGCCAGTTCCAACCATTGTACTTCACAGTAGCTGTCATGTTTGTTCCCTTCTCTCTGCTCATACAACTATTACCCAGCCTGGTACAGACTCTTTTCAGCTCATGCTTGGACTATTGCAGTAGATTTATGGTTAGCCTCCCTGCCTCAGGTCTCACCCAACTCTAGTTTATCCTCTGCTCTTTTGCCAAGGTGATTTTCCTAAAGTATAGGCCCGTCCATATCACTTTGCAATACCTCTGGCTCCCTTTTACCTCCAGGATCAAATAAAAAGAATCCTGTTTGACTTCTGCAGCCCTTTACCACCTGGCCTCTCCCTACTCTTTTGGCCTTACATCTTTCTTTTCTCCTTGTACTCTGTGATCCAGTCATGCAGGTCTTCTTGCTGTTCCTTGCACTCTATCTCTGACTCTGCTTATTCAATTGCAGTCTCCCCATGCTTTCCCTCTGTTCCTCTGCTTCCTGGTTTCCTTAAAAATCCACCTTGTGGAAAATCTCACCTTGTGGAGGAGAACTTTCCCATTCTCTATCACTGCTAGTGCTTTCCCTTTAAGGTTACTTACCTTTTACCTTGTATATATTTTATATGTACTTATTTATATATTGCCTCTCAGTAGACTATGAACTCTTTGAGGTCAGAGACTCCAGCATCTAGTGGCCAACATACAGTAAATATTTAATAAATGGTTGTTGATTTGATATCCTGTTGACTTCTTTGCAGCTACCTGAATTATTGCTTTAAGGAAATTCTTGAATAGACTTTTCAGACTTAGCTGAATTTCAGTCCAGCTCTCAGGTGCTGTCATTAAGTGAGAAAAGTGACCAAGTGTGTGATCCCTTCCGCTTAGGAGTTCTGAACCTGGTGTCATTGAACTTTTTTTTAAAAATGTTTTTGATCCATATTTCAATATAATTATTTTCCTTTGTAATCCTGTGTATTTTGTACCTTTAAAAACATTGTTCTCAGGAGGGATCTATAGACTTCACCAGACTGGCAAAGGGGTTTCAAGACACAGGAAGCGTTGATGACCTTTGCATTAGTTCAGAGGTTGACAAACTTATTTGGCAATAAGTTTTAAAACTTATTTTAACCTTTAAAAAAAATTTACTCAGCCCCTTGCCCCAGAAATCTACTTTCTTAAACCCTTTAATGCTTTCTAGAAATTTACATAATTTAAAAATATATATATATATATTATATATATATAAAATGACAAATCTTTAATGTAACAATTTATTGTAAATTTGTGGTTTTTTCTTGCATTGAAATTTTGATGATGTAGTATTGCATCATGTAACCATGTGTATTATATTGTAAACAAGTCATTACACACACATATTCCTGTCATTGCATGCTGGACTTCCTGACAATGCAAGACATGCTCACCTTCCAATACTTGCTTGTTAAGACCTGTCAGAAGACTTGACCACCAATGAGTTATAAGTTGGATTTTGTGTGTTTATTTAGAAATTAATTTAACCTCTACGACTTTAACTCTGTTACACAACAGATGAAACATATATATATATATGAGTGATTTTTCAGTATTTTCTTCTGTTCTTTCTTTATGCTTTCAACACCTTCCAATTGCACCTGAGGCTTCTACCAAGCACCTGGATCTTTCCAATGCCCCTCAGGGGGTGGTATCACCCACTTTGGGAACCTCTCCTAGCTGAACAGTTTGAATACCTCACACTTGTGTAAAGTGGGCAAAGAGAAAAACATGAGTAGGGACAGTGTGTAGCTTAAACATATGAGGCAAATATGGAAATAATATTAGAGATTATTTTATTGAATTATAATTGGAACATATTTACAAAAATCACAGCTGTTGATCTCTTAACCAAATTATATTTGTATCTGCTTAAGCCATTTAGTTTAAATATATTTTCTTCACAAAGATAGGACCAAGTAAGTCGTATATTAACTTTGTCTTAGAATGTCTACAGTCACTACCAACTCTAATTTTTCTAAGTGAATATCCCACCAACATACTTGCACATATCTCAGGCTCTCAAAAGTAAGTATTTTTTTAAAAATTAGTTGAGTGTGTATGGTCCTATGTTAGATGCCATATAGACTATATAGGAGATAGTCATTGTTCTCTAGTCTGAAGTCTGAGACATGTTCTGAACTGAATTAAGTTTCATGAGTTGGTACAGTGGCATAGCACAGATATTTGCTCAGTGTTTATTTCAGTCTAAATATGTTCAGCGTCATCAGCAAAATCTTCCCAGTTTTAAAGGTGGCAAAACATGATAGGTATTTATTAGAGTTAAATTAAGTTAGACAGACGTAAAAAGAAAACTGTATTAGTGATTATTCTTGCTTATGAGGAATTTTTTGTCTTCCTTTATCTACGCTTTTGAAACAGTCACATCATATATTAGGTATTGCATGATGTTTACTGAAAATAGTCCTAAGCTGGTACTGCTTATAGCACTTGTAGCCACCTTTATGATCAAAATATAGTTGATCTATTCAGAGAAATATGATATTTGCCAAAGTTGTTAGACAAATTATTTCTCTCCTTCAGCCTTCTGTCTGCCTCTTTTTGGTAGAAGTAAGTTTCAGTGATACTTTTTAAAAGCCTGTTGTTGGCTCCTCTGCTGCCACATAAACCTCATTTGTATCACAAAAGTATAGTTAAGCAACAAAAATGCACTCTACCCATTGTGCCACCTAGCTGCCCCCAAAAGTGAAAGTAAAATTACATAGTTATGTAAAATTAAATAAATTTACTTATATAAGTAAGAAAAATTACATAGTATGTCACCCAGTCTTGGGCTGAGTCCATCACAGGACATTGTGGTAGACAGTAATTAAGATTAATTGATTTGAATGTTTTATACAGATGGATATTTTTCAGTGTTCACATCAAATACTACCTTTTCCATGGAGTTTTCATTGATCTCTTTCTTCTGCCTTTTTATAACATTTGGTTGGACTACTCTGGTACTTTTTTTTTGTATTCCCTTGTAGTTTAGTTATTCATATATATGCTATCTTCCCTAGTAGAGTATAAGCTTTGGGGGGATTAGGGTTATATATGGGTACATAGGTATCTTTGTATTTCCTCCAACATCTAACATAGTGTCTTGCATATAGTAGCTTTTGATAAATGTTTTTTAAATGAAGAAATGATACCTCTGACTTAGTAAGATTTATTCAGTCAACAGGCATTTATTTATTAAACATTTACAGTTGCCAGTAAGTGTACTAAGTTCTGGGAATACAAAGATAAAAATAAAACAACCCCTGCCTTCAAGGAGCTTAAATTCTAGTGGGTAACACAACATATATATGTATAAATATATACAAAATTAATACAAGATTATTTTGGAAAGGAGTAGGCTAACAGCTTGAAAAGATCAGGAAAAGCTTTATGAGGACAATAGCATTTGAGTTGTCTTGTGTTAAATGACAGAACTAGGAAGAAAAAGTAAAAAATTTAAGTATCCAGAATTTAGAGAAATAGAAATGTTCTTTCTTAAGAACAGCAAAATGAAAAATCAAAACTAATACCATAATTTTTTCTTTCTTTCTTTTTTTTGAAGGGAAAAGGCAAGGCAATTGGGATAAAGTGACTTGCCCAAGGTCACATAACTAGTAAGGGTGTCAAGTGTCTGAGGTCAGATTTGAACTCAGGACCTCCTGACTCCAGGGCTGGTGCTCTATTCACTGTGCCACCTACCTGCCCCCATAATTATTTCTTAACACACTGTTTTAGATTTAAAACAGGAGATTGTCCATATTAATTACTATTATATTTATCTTTACCTTAATTTTAAGGGCATAAATTAAATTTGGCAAGTATTTTTAACGAGTAACATGTTTTTTCCTCAGACAACATTATTTACAGCAGTGTTATGCTAGTTGGCATCAGGCTGCAAAATGCCTTTTCATTGAATTTTTTCCAGATTACATTCAAGATATTTTGGGTTCCTTATTTAAATTCATAGATAAATCTAAAACCAAACTGGTGGTTGTGCTTTTTCATATACCATTTAAATTATCGCTGTTTTACTTAATATATTAAAAACTCAGTATTGAGTGGTAGTAAACCATTTTAGCCACTTGCTCTGATTTATTATTTTAGTTTCATATTTAGCTCTCCTTTTCTCTATGAATATGTAAAAAGAAAACTGTATTAGTGATTATTCTTGCTTATGAGGAATTTTTTGTCTTCCTTTATCCACTCTTTGGAAATGATCACATCATATAGTAAGTATTGCATGATGTTTACTGACACATTTAAATTAGGAAGAATTGATAATATAAATATAACCATCCAGGGTAGCAATAAAATTGTCCATGGCAAATATAGTTTTAGAACTCATTAAATTAACTCTCCCAGTAATGTTCCTTGAATAAATAAATGAAGCATCATTTATTAATACCTTACTATGTGCCAGGCACTGTGCTGGATTGCTACCCACATAAGTGTTCATATTTTGTGATTATATACAGTAATACTAAGTGGTTTTCATTATGGAGAAGTGTACTGGCTCACATTCCTCTGAATGCATAAGTATTCTTCCCTAACCAATGTTCTTTAATAATAAAAAAAAATCTAAAGAAAACCCTGAAGTGACATATTGGAATCAAGATTAAACATGGAGATAATTATAATAATAATAACAATAATAATAGTTAACATTTACATAGCATTTGCTATATATCCCAGGCACAGTGCTTTATATTTATTATTTCATTTGATCCTCACAACAGCCTGGGGAGGTAGGTGCTATCATCCTCATTTTATAGATGAAGAAACTGAGGTAAACAGAGGTTAAGTGACTTACCCAGTGTCACACGAGTTAGTAAGATTCTGAGGCTGGATTTGAACTTAAATCTTTCTTGTTCCAAGCCCAGCAGGCACTCAACGCACTGTGCCACTTAGCTGTGAAAGTGAAGTTACATACAGGATCTGTTTCACCATATTCGTTTGTATGTCACCCAGTCTCAGCAAGCCACTCGCTTCATATTTAGTTTTAATCCTCCAATGTGCTTTATTCATGTAAGAGTATTTTGTGATATTTTAAATTAATAAGCTTGTAATCTTTTTCATTAATTATCTCAAACCTCTACTTCAATTAGTTACTGCCTTTTTAGTAGTAAATGCTTATTTTCCAATTACAGAATATATATGTATATATCCAAATATACACACATACCATTTATTAACAAATGGAACTGATCATAAAGACAAACATGCACACTATTTACAAGTTCTGACAGTGACCAGTCTCTTAGCTCCAGTCATCAAACCTTGCAATTAATTCCTGTTCCCTTGTGGAAACTCAATTTCATTGTGGAAACTCAGCATTTCTATTCACTTCAGGTATTGATTAAAGTCTAAGAATCTAATATTGATCCTAAAGATTAGTCTTTTTCCCCTTTATCTTCTTTTCAGTAATCATAGGAAATAGTTTTTCCAGAATACTGTGCTCACCAGTTCCTTACATATTCTTCACTGAATTCTTGTAACTTTAGTTAAAATGGTTCAAAAAAGGAAGAAGTACCTTCTTATTTATCTTCACAAATTTTTTGTGGATCCTCATGGATCACAGATAAAACATTCACTCTTTTTCTGGCATCACAGTGAGAAATACTTGACATTAAGGCATTTTTCAATGTTTACTTCAAAGTTGCTTTTCTTAGAAAGTTCCATTTGATTTCTACACTCTTAAAGAGACAGCAACAGTCCCTGTATCCTTTGTGAGATAGTTATTTCAAACATGGGTTTCACTAGTTTCTAAGAAAGGACCAAATGTCACTTGTGCTGTTTTATGGCTAAACTCTGGGGAGAGGTGGTCTGCAAGTGATGTCTCCACTTCTTTTTCTTCTTATTCTCATAAACTCTGTACTGTGACCTTACCATTTAGCCACAGTTGTTCTCCCCATTGATACCAGTAGTCTCTGAATTGCCAGATCTACTGGCCTTTTCTCATTCCTCATCCTTAATATCTCTGTAGACTTTCACACTGTCAATTATCCTTTTCTCCTTGATACTATCTTCTCTCTGATTTCATGACATTACTCTTTCTTGGCTCTCCTCCAGCCTTACTAACCATTCCTTCTTGGTCTCTTTTGCTGAATCTTCATTCAGGTCATGCCCGTTAGCTCTTTCCTGGACCCTCTTTTCTTTTTTCCTCAATTCTTTTTCACTTGGTGATCTGATCAGTTTCCATGGATTCAACTATTGTCTCTTTGTGGGTGATTTTCTGTTTTGTTTAACCTCACTCTCTCTTCTGATTTCCAGTTTTGTATCTCCAGTTGCCTATTAGATATTTCAAACTGGATGTCTCATAAATACCTTACATTCAACAAGTCTAAAACTGAACTTATCTTTTCTGCTAACCTCTTCTCTTCTCCCTAAATTCCTCATTACTGTGGAATGGTAACACCATCTTCCCAGTTACACAGGCTGGGAAAAATGATTGTCATCTTTGACTCCATTCACACTGCTCCCCAATGCCCCCTCATCCTAATCCACTTATTTTTGGTCCTTTTGCCTCTGCATTTGTAACATATCTTGTAACATCTAATTCTCTCCTCAAACTCTGCCAATACCCTGATGTAGACTCTAATCACCTCAAGCCTGTTGCAGTAGCCTACTGGTTGATTGCCAAATTCCCTCCCACCCCCCCCTCCCCCCCGGTCCAATTAATCATCCTAAAGTTCAAGTTTAACATCACTCTGCGTATCCTCCCTCTCCCCTGAGTTAACAACAGGGGCCTCTCCTATTGCTCAAATATATAATCCTGTTTAGAGCCTTCCTTAAACTGGTTTCCTTCCTACCTTTCCAGTCTCATACCTTAGAAGGCAGCGTACGATGTACTCTGCAATCCTGTGACGCAAGCTTTCTTGATGTTCTTTGTACCAGATACTCCTGTCTTCCAACTCCGTAATTTTTACTGGTTGTCCCCTATACCTGGAGAGCTTGCTCCTCATCTTCACCTCTTAGCTTCCTTCAAATCTTAGCTAAAATCCCTGCTTCTTCAAGAAACCTTTTCTGACCTCCCTTAATGTTGACACCTTCTTGCTAATGATTATTTCCTATTTACCTTGTACATATGTTGTTTATACATAGTTGTTTACATGTTGTCTGCCCCATTAGACTGTGAGTTCCTTGTCTTTTGCCTTTCTTTGTATCTGAATCACCAGATTAGCATCGTGCCTGGAACATAGTAGATGCAATAAATGCCTTCTTCCTAACTATGCTGGCACAAATCTGAAGTTGTTTTTTTTTTTAATTGAACTAGACAGTCTTCTTTAGCTTGCTTGGTACATTTCCCATTGTGCAGAAAAACTTGGATAACTAACTGAAATTCTATCTGGCTGTTTGAATTTGCCATTTTTAAACATTGGTATATTCAAAGAATGGAAAGTTAGAAAACAAACTAGGAAGATAATGAGAAACAAAATGCTGATTAATAGAAAAAGAGCAAATGAGATGATTAAGTAGAGGAAGTACCACTATTAGAGTTTCATTCATTCATTCGTTCTTACGTTTGATTTCCTTGATATAAGGAATTCCTAGTGAGGAACTTTTTTTCTACCAGTGAAGGTCAAAACCAGATTTACAGGGTACATTCTTAGTTTCATGGAAGTAATAGGACATTAAGTGATTTATGTAGGCTCACATAGCCAATAATATGTTAGTTCATTAAGCCATGGACTGTTTTATATTTTCTTTGCATCCTCAGGACCTAGCATATGTTAGGTCCACAATAAATACTTGTTAATTGGTTAATTGAGATGAAATTTCAACACAACTCTTACTAAGTCCTAGGTCAACTCTATTCATTGCTCCACAGTGCCTGTGAGTTTTATTACATTGACTTAATTAATAAAATTGTTATTGGAAACAATTTCTCCTTTTGCTATAATGGAGTTCATTATATTAGCCTTGGATTATATTCATTTTGCTTAACATTTTATTTTCTGAGATCCTGTTAACTGTTGTGTATGTTTGTATAGCCCATGAGTGACACTGGTTTCTGTCACCCCCTCCTCCACAACTTTCTCCAGGCTCTCTCTCTTCCTTGTCTGGAGCTGGGGATTTGGATGCTGGTTAATTTCTATCTCTAGGGTTTTAGGAGTAACTTTGGTATATGTATGTGTGTGGGGAAGGGTAAAGGATAGGTTACTTTTCTACAACTTACTGCTATAGTCCTTGAGCCCCTGTTGTTGTGCTTCCCCAAACAAATCAATCAGTCATAACTAATGAAAAAGAAATTAATAACATTATCATTGTACTATACCCAACTTTTAACTGATACATTTGAGAACAGAAAAGAAATGTTTACATATCTACAGAAAATCTGAAATACTCAATGTGACAAAAAACAAAATAGCCAAAGTAGAAGTAGACCAGTCTCAGAGAAATCAGGCAGACTGCCCAATAAAAAGGCACTGGGACCCTATGCGTTTATCAGTCAGTTAAAAGATATTAATGAAGTACCTGCTGTGTTACAAACTCTGTGCGAGGTGCACAAAAGTCCAAGTAACAATTTAGAGATGGAAGGGACCTTGGAAAACATTTAGTCCAACCATTTCATTTTATTGAGACTTAAATTTTATTTAGAGTGGTTAAGTGATTTGTCAAATGTAACACAGTTATTGAGTGTCAGAGGTAGGATTTATAGCAGGGACTGACGATTATATATCCATTGTTTTTCAGTTGTATCACACTCTGTCTCCTGAGAAGTGGTCATTTTAGCCAAATGAGGCAGCTGTTTTCAGATTTTTTTAAAAAAATGTTTTTAATTGATATCTTTGCTTTCTTAAATTGTCATAGTTATCCTAAATGTTCCTCCCCTTCCTCCTTCTAGAGAGATATCATATATTACATAGTAATTTTTAGAGAGGAAAAAACACAATTGATAAATATGTTAAAAAATTCTGAACACATATACAAGGTGTATCAACTGTGAACTTCCCACCTCAGTGAAAGGATGGGTTGAGGATATCCTCTCATATCTCTTCATTTGAGGCCTGCTTCATCTTTATAATTTTGTTATATTTACTTTTTTTTAATTTTAATTTATTTTCTTGGTTACAGCATTCATTTCCACAAGGTTTTGAGTTACAAATTTTCTCCCCTTCTTTCCCCTACCCCCCAGCTCAAAACATTGATCCCACCATAAAGCCCTTCCCACAATCTGTTCCCTTTTATGTCCTCCTCCAACGCCCCTCTAGCTTTCTAGTAGCTGTACCTGTATATATTGTTTCCCAGTTGCATTTGATTGTATAGCTTTAAATTCCAGATTCTTGCAATTCCTCTCCTGTCACCCACTCCCACTGGAAGAAGCAGCAATCCAATACAGGCTGTGCATGTGTAATTACGCAGGACATCTCCATGGTGGGCATATTGTGAGAGGCTGATGGTATGTCCCTCCTTCCTATCCTGCACCCCCCTTGTTTTATTCTCTACACTGTCCCTGTCCCTTTACTGAGGTGTGTGCTTCCCGCAACCCTCCCCCCAGCCCTGCCCTTCCTTCCATCGCCCCCCCCCCACATCCCCATCCTCC
>CM053593.1:316628586-316652270 GCA_028646575.1 Pseudocheirus occidentalis | reverse complement strand
TTGGAAGCATTTAGTGAGGGAATTCTGACTGAGTTGTCTTCCTCCCACTCCATGCTTAGATCTTTTTTGTCTACAAAAAAGGATTCTAGATTTTTATTGGTATTCTTACTTTGCCTCCTTTTTCTTATGTTGGCCAGTCTATTAATTGCTTGGTCTTTTAGCTCTGTGGAACTCTGCTTCCTGGAGGGGAAAAGCTCTGTCCCAATTTGCTGGGGCCCTCACAGCTGCCGGAGCTATTAGTGGGATGCTGCAGCCTCCCCCCTGCCATCTTTGGCTCACTGAAAGCGCACCCCAGGACCACCACTCAAGACCATGATCCAGATCCAGGCCGCTCAACGCAAGAGCCCTTGGCCCTGATCAGTTGCCTCAGTTCCCCTGCTATCTGCAGGCCAAGGGCCCTGAAGCAGCCCAGTGGAGGCCGCTGCTGCTTTCAGCTATTCCTGCTGCTACAGCTGCCTCCCACTGCTTCCTTGCCCTGGGAGCAGTTTGGCTGGACCCGCTTTTCTCTTCCCGAGTTAGCAAAATCCACTGACCTTTCTCTTAGCCTTTTTTTCCTTCTGGCCTGATAAATGTGGTAACTGTGCCTCCAGGGCAGCTGATCTGCTCTCCTATAGACGCGGCTCCCTGCCGATGCCCTGGGGCCTAAGCCGGCCGGGGTTTCAGCCACGGCTCCCAGACTGCTGCAAAGGGCCCCACCTGCTGAGCTGCCTGTAGCAACAGATGTGTTTTTTGTCTTTTGGAGAGTTTTGGAGCTTGAAAATCTGTTTTAGAGTCCCATTTTATGAGTTTTTAGCTTGTTTGTGTGGGAGCTGTTGTGCTTTGCTGCTTCTACACCGACATCTTGGCTCTGCCCCCTGTTATATTTACTTTTGGGGGAGGAGTGTAATTCTTTTCATTTACATTGTTGTAGACACTGTTTATATTGTTTTCTTATCTCTCTGTACTTCTTTGCATCAGTTCCTATAGTTTTCCATGCTTCTCTGTATTCATCATACATATAATCTCTTACAGCACAGTGATATTCCATTCCATTCATCATGTTCTATAGTTTGTTTGCCCATTCCTCAATTGATAGGTATCTACTTTGTTTCCAAATCTTAATTATCTCAAAAATATAAAAATATCTACAAATAATATAATAATAAATAATATATTAGTATATATATAATATATATTCATATAAATAATAAATAATATAATTCTATAAATATTTTGGAATATATGAGGACTTTCTTCTGATTGATGAGTTCTTTGGGGTATAAACCTAGTAATGGAATCTCAGGTTCAAATGATTTGGACATTTTAGTCACTTTGTTTCCATAATTCTAACTCACTTTCCAAAGTGGTTGTACCATTTCATAGCCCCACCAGTATGTTAGTGTGCTTGTCCTTCTACAGCCTCTTCATCATTGGGCATTGCCATTTTTTGGTCATTTTTGCTAGTTTGCAGGGTGTAAAACTTTAGGGTTCTTTTGATTGTCATTTCTCTTATTAATAGTGATTTGGTGCTTTCTTTCATGTGGTTGTGAATACTATCAATTCTTCTTTTAAGAACTGTTTGTTCATATCCTTTGACTACTTATCTGTTAGGGAATAGCTATTAGTTTTATATTTATTCATTGCTGATAGAGCTTGAATACCCCACCTTTATTAAAGAAATTGGATACAAAATTTTTTCCTCATGTTACAACTTCTCTTCTTATCCTAGAAGCATTAATGTTGTCTGTACAGTAGCTTTTCAGTTTCAAGTAATCAAAATTATTTATTTTATCTTCTTAAATTTTTTTCTATTTCTTGTTTGGTTAAGAATGAATTTCTTAACCATAGTTATGAGAGGTAAATGATCTGTTTCTCTTAAAATTTTTTATAGTGGGATAATTAACATTAAGGTGGAGTATCCATTTAAAATGTATTGTAGAATATAGTGTAATATGTTGTCTAAGCCTAGTTTCAGCCAGATTGCTTTCCAGTTTTCTTAGCAGTTTTTTAAAAATTCAAATAATGAATTGTTTTCCTCTAGGTAATTGTGAAGAATAGGAAGGTAGCCTGGGATTGAAGAAGTACAAATGTTTTGTTACTTATCAAAAATGAGAAAACAGTAGAATTTGTAAGCTTTAAGCTTGTGATCTTGTGTCTGATTCCTGACAAAAGTGTAAGATTTCCTTCCATCCCTTCTTCCACAATTTCTTTAAAAATAATTTTTTAGTTTTTCAATTTAGAGAAATTCCATTAAAAATAACTACAGAATGTGTAAAATACTTGGTACAATATGTACAAGATACATTTAAGAACTGTATGAGTATAGCCTCAAAACAATCTTTACTGAAATACAGAACAAAATAGAGAAATATTAATTGCTCATAGATAGACTAATCAAATAGGGTATATCTTTAAAAGGATAGGTAGCGAACATTTATAAGAAGAATCAGTAATCACAAAAAGCTAGCATAACTTCATCAGGAGCAAGTCATGCCAGACTTTGTTGATCAAGTGTAGATATAGTGCTCCAAGATTTTTAGCAACATGTTTGATTAAAGTCTCCATTGTTCTTCTTGTGGAAAAGTTGGACAGATGTGTGCTAGATAGTATGATTAGCTGAATTCTGAACTGGTAAGACAGCTGGACACCAAAAATAGTCATTGATGATTTGATATTATCTTGGAATGTGTCCTTTGGAGTGTCCCAATGAATCTGTGCTTGGCCTTGTTTTTGTTGTTGTTGTTGTTTTTTAGCATTTTTACACATGACTTAAATAATTTAGTCATAGAAGGCAAGCTCATTAGATTTGAAGAGAAAACATTTCTGGGAGGGATCATTATCACAGTGAAAGACAGTCAAGATCCTAAAGTATCGTGAAAGGCTAGACCCTGGGCTGAATTTAATAAAATTAAATTTAATATGGATTATTGAGTCATAAAGTCATAACATTTAATTCAGAAGTCAGCCTCACAAGTACAAGATTGGTGGAGGCCCGGGTAGATAGCAGTTTAAGGCAAAAAAAAAAAAAAAACAACCCCTACAAGTTTTCATGAACTTTATAATCATTAGTGTGATAGGTCAGATAAAAAAGTTCGTAAGATCTTTAAGTGTCTTAAGAGAAACATAAGTTCTAAGAATAATGAAGTGATAGTCTTATATTCTCTTTTAATCAGATCTCTTTTGCAGTATTGTGTTACGTTTTAGATACCAAATTTTATGAGTGACATTGATAAGCCCAGAAGCATCCAAAGGAGAGTAGCCAGTGAGAAAGAATCTTGAGTTCATGCCATATGAAGATTATTTGAAGGAAATGAGGATGTTTAATCTGGTGAAGAGAGTATTGTGGATAGGAACTGGGCAGAGACCCAATAGGTGTCTTCAAAGAGGGCTTTCATTTGATCATGAAAGAGGAATTAGAATTGTTCTGTTTGGCCTTAGAGACCAGAAGTAGGAACAATGGGTTGAACCTGTAAAAAGGCAAATTTAGGCTTGAAGTTAGTTAAAATTTCAGAGGTAGAAAATGAATTGACTGCATTGCTAGATATTGTGTTCCTATTTTTTGAAGGTCCTTTAATCAAAGACTGGATAACCACTTATTGAGAGTGATCAATATGAAATTTAATATGAAAGATTCTTTTTCATGAATGATTTTCATTAAATGTTGTTGCAGTTCCTTTCATCTCAAAAATTCTAGGAATCCACAATGTTTAGAGCTGTCTTCTGTCTAGTTACATATAACCTCTTTATATTAAAAAAAAATAATTTGATAGACATAGAGTCTACCTTGAGTTGAAAGAGTTTGCATTATGACCTAAAATTCAACAAATTTGGTATAGCAGGTCCATGAGAGAAAGAATTACAAAAAAAAATAAAGCTCTATTATAGAATCAATTGCCTATGGTCATAGAATTAGTTGAAGCAGAACCAGAACTAAAACCCAGGTGTTCTAATTGCCAGTAGAGTGTTTCTTCCGTGAAAGCTGTGCTCTGGAAGCTTTGGAATCATTACTTGGGGAGGACTGTTTGAAATGATAAGTAGTTGGCCCACACATCCCACAGGATTCTTTGTGAGGGACAAAATTGGATTTACTACACATATTCCATTAGCTGCTACAATTGATGGAACAGTAACAACTAGGTCAAAAGTCAATGATTGCCGTATTTCAATTTAATTGCTGTTCTTCATAATCCTTTTTATTTTATTTTATGCGTTTAAAAACATTTTGAGGAATCCATAGGCTTTACCAAACTGCCTTGGGGTCCACTGAGATACATACATAAAAGTTTTAAGAATGCTTAATTTAGGGCACAAACCAGACTGAAATTCTGACCATGTTTTATAATCTACTCTGTCTTGAATGAATGTTGAAAGTATCATTTTTACCAACCAAACTAAAAACAACTTCATATCTGCAGGATTTGATTCTTCAGGTTTTATCTCAGAAAGCTTAATGGCTGTTAATATTTTAAGTTCTAAATTTAATTGATTCATTTCAGTAGCATACTGATGTTCCTTAAATATCTGTGCTTAGGCATTGAACCTTTTGTGGGGAAGAAAGAGCTTGTGAAGGTATAGAATGATTATAAATTCCAGAGTAAGAAAAATGTTCTTTAGAGAGGAAAGGAAGTCTTCTTTCCTTTGTTCATAACTGAGCACATAATGCTCAGGTTAAAACATGAAAGAAGTTTTACACTGATAATGTGACAGAAATTTGAAGGCCTTTGTTTAGGGCTTTTTCTGGTTGCCAGTGTCCCTTAAAGCTTTTCCTAAGTTTTTATAGTGGTGAGACGTATTTTTGGCATGTTTTTATTCTTTATATAGGTGGGTTCACCAAAACACCTTTAAAATCTGCCATAGTTCAACAGTTATGCCAAAAATCATTTGCTCTATCAAGAAGATGCTTTATCTACTCCATAGTTCTTCCTCCCACTTCTCCCAAATTCCCCGAATCAATATTATGCTTTTGCTCATAGGGTTTCACATTATCCTGAATTGTGTAATATTAGTATATTTTCTGATTATACAGAAATAGTAAATTTTTGTTTGTTGGTTATTTTATAGGTTGTACTGGTAAGGTGGAATGAACCATTCCAGAAACTGGCCACATGTGATTCAGATGGAGGCATATTTGTATGGATTCAGTATGAAGGCAGGTGGTCTGTAGAACTGGTTAATGACCGAGGGGCGCAGGTAAGAAAGTCTCACGATAAAAGAATGTTGAACAAAGCCAGTTGAAATATTCTTGAGCACATTTATTAACATTTTGCTTTTCATTTTTCATTATGTTTGAGAAGGTAGAAAATCAGCTGACTTTTAGCTTTATTGCTGTCAGGAAAAATCTTCAAGTTTTCATGTTAAAACTGAAATCATTCTTACTTGAGTTGTGATTACTTGTGAAATTCAGGTTTTCTCAATGCTCTTTTAGCATACTACTTTTTGGGCCCTTATTAAGGGATAGTTTCCTTTTGTGGCATTTTTTGTATTTATGATGTTAGCTCTATGCTCTTTTTCCATATAGCTGATTCATTGACCAAAGATTTATAACACTCTCTTCCATAACAGTTTTCATAAATTTGGACACTTGTTGTCATTTATCAGTTTTTCTCTTCCAACTATATAGTTAATGCTGTCATAACTTGACATATGCATTCCTAAAAAATACCACTCTCCATACAACTGCACAATAAAAACCATAAGACTTCTGGGGAAAATCGAGTTGGGGCGCAACACAGTGCATCAGTGATACATTAAAAAAAGATAAGAAAGAACCTAATAAAAGTGAAAGAAGTTTTATACATGTTTAGTAGTTAAGAAGCATAGAGATACTACAGTAAATAATGGCAGTGTCTGTAGTCTCAGGCTGTTGTTCAGCCTGCATTGGCAAGTCCCTGTGGACTGGTCTGATTGTGCCTTAGTTTAGAGGGTCTAGGAGGGGAGCATGCTATCCTGGGGGAAAGCTATGTACATAAAGGACTAAATACTCCATCATCTCATGGGAACCAGTAGTTGTGTTGCTGTCATGGAATAAGGGAAGAGGTTGTGCTAAGTTGGAAGAGGTACATATGCAGCTCAGCAAACCAGACTTAAAGTGCAATGCACTTTAAGTGCAGCAGTGGCAGTAGCAACTGAGGAGTACTTCACTTACATGTTGCCTTGAGCTGAGTTTTTGTCAACATGAATGACTCCTCCATGTCTGTACATTCTTCAGTTATATCATCTGTAATCTCTGTATCTCAGCCAACTTTATCTTCTATTTGAGAGTTAAACATAATAGAAAGCTGGAAACACTGTTGCATCATGGGGAAAGGGGGAGGGGCAAACCAGTCCTCCTAATCCCACAGCTCCTCTTGCACCAAAATATATACAGTAAATGCAGCACTTTACCTTGAAAAAAGACATGGTTTATTTGTGGAAGTAGATGTGGAAAGAGTTGCAGCTTGTGAGTTTATTGTGAAGGTGCAGTTTTCTGTGTTCACTTGATGCTCCTTGGTGATGAAATCATACACAAGCAAACACAAAATTCACTTTATCCTGAAATTGTTCCTTAATATATCAATCATTTTGGAACAAATTTACAATTTCAAAACAAGCTTTATAGCAAAACTAAGTGTGTTTCTCTCCACCCAAGTAGATGATAATCCATAAGGACATAACTGAGTGATGCTACTTTGGAGATTCTTGTTATTTACCATTACATATCTTCCTTTTAACTTCTAAAGCAGTGATCTGCAAAGTATACTCCACAGCACTAGAAGGTTTTGGTATGTCCCAATGGATATAGGATCATCTAAATGTGGGGAAATGAGCTGAAATCCCACCTTCTCTATAGTAGCTAACTGCAGGAACTGTCTGTGACACAAGGGAAACAATACACTTTACTCATTATCACGCAATGACATTCCTTCCTCTATACCTTCAGCGCTTGTGCAAGGTCTGAACATCTCTTGTGCCAGGTGTGGATTTTTTTCTGGATGATTATAACTCATCTGGGACCTGAATGTTTGCACTAGCAGCTGTACAGGTGCCATTTGGAATGTTTACCCCTCCTAATCTTAGCCATACCCTCTGCCCCAGGTTCTGTTGTGGTTACAAATCTTGGGGAGTGTGTTAAGATTCAAAAGACTAGAAAGGGCCAAGTTGTAAAGATCTTTAAATACCTTTGATCTTCTACTATAGGATTTTGAGCAAAACTGAATAATCATCAAAGAAAACCTTTTGTACTGACATTTTAATAACTCATCAAAAGCATTAATTGAGCATCCCTGTTACTAATTTCATAATTTTTCACCAGAATTTGTTGTTTTAGGCATTTTTTATTTTTACAGAAGTATTTTCCATTGATATGCAGATTTTTAACCTCTTTTTAAAAATGTGTGTCTTAAGGTCAGTGATTTCACATGGAGTCATGATGGAACTCAAGCTCTTATCTCATATCGAGATGGATTTGTGTTGGTTGGTTCTGTCAGTGGACAAAGACATTGGTCATCAGAGATTAATTTGGAAAGTCAGATCACATGTGGCATTTGGACTCCAGATGACCAACAGGTAAAGTTTTCTTTAAAAATGTGTGTATAAAATTTTAAATGTACATAAAAGATCATTTATTAAATATAAAAACTTGTTTGCCAAGTTTAGTGGACTCAACAATAAATAGAAAAATTTTATAACCAGAGGGCTAAGTAATTTTACAAGAAGTGAGCAAAAGGCTAATGTAATTGTCCTGGATTTGAAGATTACTTCATGATTTATTGGACAATATTGATCAGGTCATTCGTTAGCAGTTCAATTTGAATATTTTCAAAAGTATTTGTAGATTAAATTGGGAGAATAAAAAATAGCTAAAAAGTGGAATGGATGTACTAGAATTTCTCTAGTTATCTATTTTTGGCATAGATGGTAGAAGAGCATTACTGCATTTGGAACTTGAATACTTCTGTACCTAATGAGTTAAAAAAAAGAATTTGAAATGATGCTTAATAAAATGAAGTCATGAATATCAGACAAATTGGACAGAATTAAGTAAACAAAATAAATGTGTGCTAGAGGTGACAAAATTTTGAAAGTATTAAGAAATTAGTTTATCAGAAATGGGATGATGTTAAATGACTAGAAAAAATAACTATTAATTGCACAAAAAGATGATTAGGGGGACATCAATAATTACCATTTCATACTTGCTTTCTAATATTTATGAAATTTTTAGGCAAACAACATATTGAGGATATGTGATATTTGATTTTGAAAAATGAGAACAGAACAGGCGGTTTGTTGTTTCTTACAACAAACCATATCTTTATATTCATGTAGATTACTCAGTGCTCATTTGGGATTTGTATAGGTTTTTCTCCACAGTGATGCAGATCTCATCTCATCTACTGCTGTGTATCATGTGTGACTCTTGTTGATGTCTCTGGTTGATAATTTGATTACAGAGAACCAACCTAAACCTGGGTGTACCTCTTCCTTGTGTATCCTTTCCTTGCCTTCTTTGTCATGGCATCAGAAGGAGCCATCATACTCTCTTTTTATCTAACCCTTGGCCTATCTTTTTTAAGAAGATAATTTCCTTAATGAGCTTTTTTCCCCTTCCCTTCCCTTTTCTTTTTTTTTTTTACACCTCTGTTCTTTGACTTTCCTCATTGATTATATGTTGTAGCCTTAGTACACCCACTATGCACCCTTTCCATTGTCCTCTATATATTTATTTTCAATTACTTAAGCACTTTGAAAAATGTCTTCTAATCATAGAGGAGTACTTATAACTATTGGTGTTAGAATGATGGCTTTTGTTTCTGGGGAAAACACGAAGTCATTAAGGTCACATTGTTATTTCTTGAATGTGATATAGCTGCTCTCCTCTGGTTTTTCAGTTCTGGGCCTGGTTTGTTGTCCATCTGCTCTGTCTGAACCTCATATACATATTCCTGTACAAGTTCTATAGGCTACCCATACCAATTAATGTTATTATAATTTGGGAAATAGGCATTCTTTATCACTTTGTCTTATGTGGTCTATTAGTCCAAACTTTTTTGAGTGACTACTGGGATCTTGCAGCATACCCAAGCTAGATGTCCAGACTAGAGCATCTGTAGCACCTTACCATTTAGAGGGACTCTGTCTCTAACGGGGGTCTTGGCTAAATCTTCTCCATTAAAATGGATATTTTTGTTGAGCTTACATCTTCATATTATAAGCTTTGTCTGGTATTTATGACTAGAGGGAGTCATTGACCATGATATATTTGTTGTTATCTTTTCAAGAAATAGTGAAAGATTTAATGTATAGACAGGTGATGCCTTATTTGAAGAGAACATTTGCAGGAGGATTTTCTTTTAATGATTTGAATGTTTTTTTGTTATTGTTGTTATCAACAAATTGTATGTGTAAGGGAATCTCTACATCTTTTCAATGAGTTGGTAAAGATGTGGTCCATAATGTGGTAGTAGTGGCTTCATTATCCTTGATGATATTGAAAGAGGATTTTTTAAAGAACTAAAATGGTCTGCTAAGAATTGACATAACTAACTCCATTTGTTCTGTATTTGCCCCTTTTTTTGCATTTACTTCTGGGACATCTGAAAGTAAAATGTGTCCTTCAGTATCTCCTTCCTTCTAATCACTTTACAAAATAAAACTTGGAGGACTTTGATAGTTCAAAGAAGTTGTTCTCTTTATTCTCACCAAGCTCTTAGTGTTGAGGTCAGGGAATCATAGCATGTTGAGGTTTAAGGTTTAGGAGTGCTCAAGACCCCAAAATACCAACAGGCCAGGTCCTGCCAAATGAATTCGACTCAAGTCTTCTTTCAGCCAAAGTAAAGCAAAGTTTATTAAAGATTTGCCTTAATAGGTAGGCTCTTAAGGTGCCTAGGTATCTGTGATGCTTTTATTGGACAAGAGGGCCAGAATAATGTAACACAGAGTGAGTCTGTGCTAGATAATTCTCAGCTCCTTCATGGAGGCAAGATGGAGCTTATATACAGGAAAGAATGTGGGAGGGATCTAGAGGTGGTCTAGAGTAGGAGTTTGGGGAGGTTCTTCAGGAGGAATCAAATGAGGTCAGACTCCAGTAATGAGAGACTAAGGGTGGGAAATAGCAGGAAGCTACGTGGAGATGACAGACAATGGAGGACTAGGCTAGTTTAAGGATAACATATTTGGGTATAGGTATTTTGGGAGGATCAAGGGTAGGAAGTAACTGGACAACGGACGGCTGGCTAGTAAGAGTAAGAGATTTGGGCCTAGCTATAATGGAAGACTTATGGCCTCTGCTAAATGCCTCATCAAATGGGAAGATTCAGAGTTCAAGGGATTTCCCAGAGCCTGTACCCCATCATTACTAGGCCCTTAATAAATGCTTATCCACTGACTTGACTGATAAAAAAAAAGATAGTTTTCTTTTGTTATGCTTTGGCCTCATTTGGGGTTTTCTTGGCAAAGTTGATGGTGTGATTTGCCATTTTTTTCTCCTGCTCATTTCATCCAAACTGGTCCAAGGAGGGTAGGATAAACACACAATACCGTGAGTTGAAATATATTCCACCCAATAGCAAAAGAGGAGAGAAAGGGGAGAGAGAAAAATAAGAGGGAAGGTAGATTTAGGGAAATATTAGTCATAAATGGAATTAATTCCAAACTAGATGGGAAGGTTATTAAGAAAAGCTTTAAAAGAAAGAACTGGTAAGAACCTGTGATTGGGATCTGGATGAGGGGAAGACAGTTAAGGAAACATAATGTGTGATCACACATTCCTTTCATGGTACCCTCTTTGTAGGGAAGGTCTTGAATGTGGGAATTTGTTTTACTTGATCGTACATGGTTCTAATAGGGGTTTTGTTTTTCTTCTTCGGTGGGAGAAGAAAATGGAAGAGAGATTAGGCATATTTTTATTGATTGAAAAAAATTAAAGAGACATGACAAGCAAAAAGGGAAAATATAAGAAAATAGATTGGAGGAAAATACATATTTAACAATCACAACTTTTAATTTAATGGGATGAACTCACCCATAATATGGAATAAGGTAACAGGTTAGCTTAAAGAGAAAAATTCAATAATATGTTGTTCTTTTGGTGATTTGAATTGACTTTTAGGATCCAACTAATAAACATTTTCATCTTCAAAAGAAAAATCAAAAGAACAGATCAGTAAATTTGAGCACGCAACAAAAAACTGGAAAGTCAACAAAAATTTAAAAACAAATACTGAAATACAAATTCTGAAAATGAACAAGATTGGTAAATTTGGAAGTAAAAAAAATCCATTGAATTAACTAAAAACTAAGAGCTGGCTTTTGGGGAAAATAAAAGCAAAAATACAAACCAAAAAACATATGCTATTACCTAATTTGATTAAGAAAAATAAAGAAGAAAACCTGATTTTCAATATCAAAAATTTAAAATATTTAATAACAAATGAAGATGAAATCAAAGAAATTATTAGAGACTTTTATTATAAGAAATAATTATAATTCACCTTAAGCTTATTATAGTCACACACCATTAACACTAATGTCTTGGTGATATCATTGGTTTCTAGTGATGTGATCCTGGTCTCTTTGCAAATGACTACTAGATCTATATATACAGACTTAATTTTTTCCCCCCTGAAATCCACTCCCTCATCACCAACTGCAAATTAGACATTTCTAAATGTATGACATGTAGGCATCTTAAAGGCCACATGTCAAAAACAGAACTCATCTTTCTCCACATAGTCCTTTCTACACCCCTAAATTTACCTCTCTTACTAAGTTTCCCGACTTCTATTGAGTAACCCAGATCTACAGTCTCTGGTTTATGCTTCTCTATTCTTTACCTTTATGTGTAATCAGTTGCCAAACATTCTGGATTTTATCTACATGGTCTCTCCCTTCTGTATTTTCCCCTCTGTATTTTCCCCTCCATTTACACAGCCACCAACATGATTCGGTCCTTTTTCACATCTTGTACTTTTAAATTGATTCCTATTTGATTTCTACTCAACTGCCGGCTTGATATTCTTTTTTTTTTTTTGAGGGGAGAAGGACAGGCAGTTGGAGTTAAGTGACTTGCCCAAGGTCACACAGCTAGAAAGTATCAAGTGTCTGAGTTTGGATTTGAACTCAGGTCCTCCTTCTCCAGGACCAGTGCTCTATTCACTACACCTCCTAGCTACCCCAAGTTTGATCATTCTTAAAGCTCACTTCTGACCATGGCACTTTACTTTTTTCTCAAAGCTGTCTCTTGTCTCTGAGATAAAATAGAAACTCATTTGTTTGGCCTTTAAAACCTTTTACATTCTGGCAGTATAAATAAATAAATAAATAAATAAATAAATAAATAAATAAATAAATAAATAAATAAATAAATAAATAAATCCTTTCCAGTTTTATTTCATATCAGTCTCCTCTCTGTACTTTACATTCCATCTAAACTGGCTTCTTTGCCATTGCCTATATATACTGTTCCATCCCCCACTACTGGTCCTTTGCATAGACTGTTGCTATGGCTACAATAAGTTCAGTCACTTTGACTTTGTAGAGTCTTTAGTCCCTTGGGGGCACAGCTCAAGAACTGCCTCATATGCTAAGTTCAACTTGTTCTACCCCATTGTCAGTACTCTTCTCTCTAGAAGTCATGTTATGTTTTCTTCAAAAAGAGTTTTATTTACTTACCTGTGTATATGTTGTCTCTCTCAGCACGCCAGCTTCTTGAGGGAAGGAATGATTTCAATTTTTATCTTTACATCCCAAAATGCCATCTCAATACCTGGCACATAGACACTAAATAAATGCTTGTTGAATATGTGCTGAAGGAAAAATAATTACCTCTGAGGCATTTAATTATACACTTTTGGTTCTTTCTAATTGTTATTATGTTTATTTTTAAAATAGTAAACCTTATTCTACCTGTAAAACTTCTGCCTTGCTCCTAGTTTGCTGGACAAACAGTAAAAGTATTCTTCTTTAGCCAAATAGACCTTCAAATACTTGAAGTCAGCTGTCATTTCTGTCCTCTACCCCCCCCCCCCCAAATTAAGCATCCTCTGGCGCTGTCTCAAATCCTTCCGTCACTCTCCACTCCTTTCCCTGGTCGCGCCTCTCCCTAGTGGTGTAAACTATGACAGAATGCAGTACCTCCTGTGTGGTCTGTCTGGGTTAAGTGAAATGAAACTACCACCCGCTTTATTCTGCACACTTAACACAGTGTAAAATTGTATTCATTTTTTTGAGGGGTGGTTGCCATCTCACTTTGTTGTCGCTTGATGCCCCCCTGTCATTTATTTGTGAAACTGAATTTTCTAGCATAAGTGCAAGGCAAGTCATTTGACTGTTTGCACTTAGGCTTGTAACAGATTCCTTTTCTTACATAATTAAAGAAAGCTAATGTCACATTAAACAAACAGAAGTTATCTTTTGAAAAATTCACCTGAAATGCAGAGAAAAATATTTAGAATCTACCTCTTTCATTTTATTTTTATTCCTTATACTTAACATGTAGTGTAATACTGAAAATGTTATTTTGAAATTATTGCTTAGTAATGCTTCCGCTTTATGATCTTAGTCACTTGCTTTTTTCTATCTTTTCTATCTTACGGATGAATCAGTGGAGGAAGAAGCACTTACTAAGTACTTACTATGTGTCAAACACTCTGAAGGACTGGGGATACAAAAACTAGGCAGTCCCGACCCTCAAGAAGTTCACATTCTGATAGGATAAGGTAGCCACAGATAGGGAGTAATGGCCAGAGAGTGGACTGGTGACTGTAGTAGAACAGTTTATACTTCTAGAGGCAATAGGAGTATTGATGTTATTACATTTTTCTATAGTTACTGTGCCAATATTAACACCTTTTGAAAGTTTTAAATGCTATTATGTTCTAAACAGCCAAGAAAGAAAATGGTAGAGTTATTTTGTAAATACAAGAAAGAAATGAGACCTCAATGATTTATTACTCTTCTTGACCCAAAACAGTTAAAATTCACTTTACAGGAAATGTAACCCTATACAATTCTTGTATTCATACGTAAAGGAATAAGATTCATGCAAATGACTAGTTAAAAACCAATTTTGTAAAAACAAATTTCAATTTGAAAAGAATTTCACGGGGGAGAAGTCAAGATGGTGGCAGAGAAGCAGGAGAACTCTGCAGTTCCCTCCCTAACCACCTCAAACACCTATAAAATATGACTCTGAACAAATTTTAGAACTCCAGAACCCATAAAAGTACAGAAAAAACAAAGTTCCCACTGAAGGCAGCCTGACAGATAGACAGGAAGGGCTCATTGCAGTTCACTGGGAGCTGAGACCAGTGTTAGGCCAAGGGCGGCCAGGACAAGCTGTAGCTGGAGCATTTGGGAGAGTGGATCACCGGCAGCTGTGGCAGTTTCCAGAATTATTGACCCATAAGAGCTAAGGACAAAGGGAAAAGGTCAGTGGAACTCGGCTAAATTTTGGGGGTGGAGAGAAACAGTTCTGGCTGTCTGTCCCCAGGGCAAGAAAGCAGCAGAAGTAGCCCCTGCAGCCACCTCCGTATGGCTGTTTCAGAGCTTCCAGCCTGCAGATTGCAGGGGGGCCAAGCAGTCATTCAGAGGCTAAGTGCTCTTGCCTTAACCTGCCTGGATCGAGATTGTGGTCTTGGATGGTGGTCCTGAGGTGTGTGACCAGTGAGCCAAATCTGGTCAGGGCTGCAGAGACATCGGCCTCCTAATAGCTCTGGCAGCTGTGAAATCTCCAGCGATTTGGGACAAAGCCCCCATGGAAGCAGAGATCTACTGTGGCTCAAAAATCAAATTAATTGACTGGCAACATGAACAGGCAAAAGAAGCAAACCAAGCTCAGCAATTCAACTTTAGATTCCTTTTTGGGGAACAAAAAGGATCAAAACATGAAACAGAAGGAAGACAACACAGTCAGAACTCCTGCACTAAAAGCTTCCAAGAAAATTTAGACTGGTTACAAGCCATAGAGGAGCTTAAGAACGATTTTGAAAACCAAATAAGAGAAGTGGAGGAACAATTGGGAAGAGAAATGAGAATGGTGCAAGAAAATCATGAAACAAGAGTCAACAACCTGACTGAAGAAAATAACACCTTAAAAAATAGATTAACTCAAATGGCAAAAGAGGCCCAAAAAGCCAGTGAGGAGAAGAATGCCTTAAAAAGCTGAAGTTGCCGGATGGAAAAAGAATCTCAAAAGCTCACTGAAGAGAATAATTCCTTCATTGTTACAGTAGAGGAAATGGAAACAAATGACTTTATGAGACGTCAAGATACTATTAAACAGATTAAAACAAATGAAAAAAATAGAAGGCAATGTGAAATATCTCATTGAAAAGAACTTCAACCTTGGTGATGTAGTCCAACATTCTAACCAAGGTATGAATCCCTTCTGTGGTTTTCTCCACAAGTGGTAACGACCTCTTAAGGGATAAGGAAGTCATTATCAAAAAGTGATAAGGAAGTCATTATCATTCCTTTTTTAAAATTACTCTTATTATTACAGTGTATTTTTCTTACATTTATCTGAAATCAGCCAATTCAGTTGCCTTCCCAGCACATTCTCTACAAGAAGTCTTTCCTCTGAGTTTACCTCCAGTTTATCCTGTTTGTATCAGTTTTTTCATGGTTGTTTGTGTGTCATCTCTCCCATTAGATTGTGAGCTAATTGAGAGGAGAGACTGGTTTTAGGCTTTTTTTTGTATCCCCAGTCTTTAGCAAAGTGCCTTTTACACAGTAGAAACTTAATAAATATTTATTTAACTTGACATAATTTCCTTTAACTTCATTCCTTCACTCTAGTTCTCTCCCTGGAACAAAGAATAAGTTTAATGAACTTCTTTTATTTGACAGCCCTCCACCATTTTGTCCTCTCTGACTTATCTAGGCAAAATTCCATTAGTCAAGGGAAAGGTTAGAACTAATAATGAACATTAATGGATACAGGGTAGATAAGAATTTCCTTCTACCCTGCTTAGTTAATATTATACCAATTTTGAAGTTTTTAGGTTTGTTTTGTTTTGTTTTTAAATATGTATTCTACTTCTAGTATTCCTTAAGGAAGGAAACAGAACTTCATTGACACAAGTTAAACAATTAACATTTCTTTTTCTTTTTTCAATAAGTAATTTTCTCTTTTCTTTCTTCTTTCCATTTACACATATACATATAGGCTATGAAGTATAAATGAGCACTGTATACCCAAGTCATCTTTAGTGTTGCTAGATAAACCATAGATCATCATATTGAAATTGTGAGTGTACTGATTGCAGACTATTTCAGGAAAATTAAATGCAAAAACATCTTAAATCATCTCTTTCCTAAAACTAATATTCCTTTCATTATACTAATTTTAGGAAAGAAAATTATGAGAAATAATTTCAAAAGTGCATGTTTCACTATTAATTACATCTTTTTAGCATATATTGTTAGGTAATCTATTTTTTAATCCAAATCCATTGATATTTCATTTAACCTTCAGTTGTCCAAAATAGATCTATCTTGATTATTGTGATGGCATCATGGCAAGGGTTCTAACACAAAGGCTTTACTTGAATGCTAATATTTAGCCAGATGGCTGGATTACATAAACAGAGCTTCACAGCTTCTCATGCAATTTTTCTGGAATTGGACACTGCTGTTTTGACAAGGCACCTGTACTCAGCATTTAATGTCCTAGGAGAGGAGGAAGTGAAATGTATACTGTCTTACCCATTTGTGTTGTTGCCAAAGTAAATACAACAGTCACTTTCATGTCACTACTACATCTTGATATCTTTTTGTCATTTAGAAAAGCTCTAATCACTGGGGAAATTTTGAAAAAATTATATTATTGTAATGTTATAGAAGAAATGTTGCAGGTAGAAATAATGGCATTTTCACATTATTCAGAATAATAAAATCTTAGATCTGGATGGAATTTTGGAGATGATCTAGTTCAATTTCTTCACTTTTCAGTTGAGCAAATTGAAGCCCAGAAAGATTTGTCTCATCTCACAGCATGTTACTGGCATGGTCAAGACTAGAGTTCAGTGCTTTTGACTTCCATTGCAGTGTTCCACACAGGGGAAATGTCTGTTGAATAGGGTTTAACTAACATCACTAAATACAATAGATAAATTTCACAGGGCAAAGTTCCTATAAGGAGGGAAACCAATACTATGCCTTTTTGCTTGCAGGAAAATGGAAGAAATATCAATTCCACTTACCCCATCCCAAAACCCAAATACCTGGTGTATTTCAGTTTTGCTTTGTAATGCCATAGTGAGGGATTTTTTTCCCCTGTTCGTATTTTTTCCTTCTTCTGTAAATTATGTTTAAATGAGTCTTTGAATTCCTGTGTTTGATTTTTCAACCCTAAAGTTTTTCAGTAAGCAAAAGCTTGAACTAAGATAATTAAGAAGGCTCTTTTTTTAATAATGGTGTTTGGCTATATGAAGGACTTTTGAATAGAAGAAACAAAACACTGGCTATTCTTGATCTTCACTGAGGGAAGTGGAAATGAACTTACAGTGGAGCCTTAAAGATTTGAAGAAGAATTTTCAAGCATCCAGAGTTGTTAAATATTGAATTTTGTTACTGAAGTAGGTATAGAGTAGTCACTTTCTTAGAAGAGCTTTTAAAATGGAATACATTCTCATCTTATTAAGTTAGTTTTAAGTTTAGTCCTTCTTACAGGTAGAAGATGACCTCAAAATATTCCTTCCCACCCAAAGATTTAGTCATTGTAATTTTGATGTTACTTTTATAGGCATTTGGAATCAAATCTCATACCTGTCCAGATTTTGATCAGTCATCAAACATTTATTAAACTCCTTCCAAGCACTATTCTAAGCATTGATGATACAAAGATAAATATGAACAGGCCTTCCTTTCAAGGATTTTCCACTATATTAGTGGAGACAACACATACATAAATAAGTATATATAAAATGTAAATTGAGTGGAGGGCACTAGTCATTGGATCAGGAAAGAATTTCAACTTAGGATTCTTATGCTTAAACTCAAACATCTCTGATGATATTCATTCATTTTTATGTAATTTAAAAGTGAATAATAAAGTTTAAGGTAACTAGAAAAATATGTCACAATCTTCCAAAATTTTACAACTGTCAGGCATGGTAGCACATACCTGTGATCTTTGCTACTAGCAAGGCAAAGGATGGTGGATTGCTTAAGTGTGGGAGTTCTTAGCTACAGTAGGACTAAGTCTGACACCAGTACAGGCAGATACTGAGTGGGGCTGCTATCAGGCTACCTAAGGAGCAGCAAATTGACCTAGATTGGAAATGAAGTAGTTTCAAATGTCTGTATCGCTCACTAGGGGGATTTGGCATCATGAGTGGCCTCTTACTTTCCAGCCTGGACAAGATAGGGAGACTCATTTCCACCCCCAATCTCACATATTAGGACTTCCAGAATTATTTGGCCAAAATTTTAATTAACAGTTTGCTGAAGTCACTTTTTAAAAAAATGATACATTTCATCCTTCTAATTTGGAACAATCTATGGACTACATGTACCCTTTAGGCAACCATTTTTCCATACCTCTTCTTGAAACACTATTCTAAAGCAGTGGAAAAAGTAGGCTTCTTGAATTTTATTATATGCTTTTTTGCCTCATTATTTTAAAAAGACAAAGGTCCATGACTTATCATAACTTGTTCTTCTAGGTACTACTTCAGTCTCCCTTTTCCCATTCATCTCTAGGCTTAGGCTGTCTATCCTAAATATATCTACCTTCTTCATTTCATCTTTATTCTTGACCCTTTTAATAATGTAGCTTCAGTTTTTATCACTCTTTAGAAATTTCCTTGACAAAAGCAATCATTTCCACATGAATAAATCTTAGTCCAGGCTTGTGCGTATCCATTTTCTGCAGACTTCAGTGTCTGATACTACTAATTAACCTTTTATTATTCTGTACTCTCTCTACTCTTGTATTTTGTGACAATAAAACATCTTACTATTTTTGACTGACTGCCATTCTCCCAGCCTACCCTTCCCATCTGCCACTTCTTTAGTTTGAGAGGTTATTAAAATTCATCCTTTGCAAGAGTTAGCTAAATGATCTCTCTCCCCACATAATATCTATTGACTCTCTACTTATATTCTTCTAACCTATTTTGGAATACTAGTTTAGAGTGCACTATCTTTAGAATTTCTCTAATTGAATGTCCCTTTACCATTTCAGACTCCAAATGACTAAGAAAAAATTGTTTACATTCTCACAAAAGCCTGTTTTGTTGTATTGTTCTCATAATTATGGTCTTCAGTGTCTTGATCATGATTATATAAGAAAGAATGGATTCTAAGAGGCAAAAGTGAGGTGGGAGTATAAATCAGATATGGGTAAGAGCCCATATAGAAATGAAAAATGAGTTATGTGTGAGGAACCAAAGGGAGCCAGTTTGGAAAAGTAGATTAGAAGACTAGAAGAACCTGTCTTGGATATGAGAAGCAGTATTGTGCTACCAGAGGAGTGATGTGGTTACACCTGTACTTTTAAGAGAATTACTTTGGCAACTGTCTTGAGTAGAATTTTTGGTTCGAATGCATTCCCACAAATGACACACTGTACAATTAGGAAACAATATCTATTTTAATTATATACATAGAATAATACAAGAAGTCTTAGAAAAGCGAAGACAAAGTCCCTATATACACAGAAACAGGAAGAATATAACTATAAAGATAATTATGAGGTAAGCAGAGAAAAGAAAAAGAAAGCATCACCAATTTCAGGGGAGCACCAACTTGTTCCTCAGAGGCTAGGGAATCCCAGGGTTCAGCCATGAGTCCTGAAAAGGAAAAAGTTCCAGGCAGGATGTCTTCTCCGTGGATGAGATTCCAAAGTGGATAAGGGGTAGGGGATTTTATATGCTTTCTAAACAAAGGTGGCTCTAAGCCAGGAAGTTTGGCACCTGGCTCTTCATATTTCCCCCTACCAAGGAAAGGCTGTGTACTGCTGCAAGATAAGAGTTAATTAATGACAAGCTTTGGGGAATAGCCAGTTCCCCCCAGCATGCCTTGGCACCAGGAATGGCTAGTTCCTGGGACATGATAAATAGCAGCTAAGTTACACAGTGCATATCCTTGACAGGTCATCTTAGGGGCAAAATAAACGTACTCGCTATAGGGGCATGAATTGTCCCTTCAGCAACTCTGTGAAAGATGGTTTGGAAAGGGGAGATAATGTTAAAAGGTAGGAGTGGTGGGGAGGGAGACTTGAAGCAGGAGATCAGTTAGGATTCTTTTGCAGGTGTCCAGGTGAGAGGTAATGAGGGCCCAGCTTTGCTAGGTTCTTGGTCAGATAAGGAGAGAAAAGAGTATTTAAACAAGAGATACTGTGGAGGTAGAAATGGCATCTTTTGTCAACTTATATATTTGTAGTTAAGGAGAATTTGACACTGAGATTGTGAAACTATGTGAATGTAAGGATAGTAGTGCCCTCAAAAGGAAAAAAAAAACTATAGATAAATTTGGAAGGGGGTTGAATTTATTGGGAAACATAATGAGTTCAGTTTTGGATACATTGAGTTCAGGATTCCTATAATTCATCCTGTTCAAAATATTTAATAAGCAGCTGGAGAGTTACATCTGAAATTCAGGAGAATCGATCTGTATTCGAACATAATTCTTTACAAATCATTTTATAAACTCTGAGATTTTTTAAAATTCCCCTTCTTGACATCCCAGAAAAATTCTGACATTTAGTAGTTTTTTTTTAAACAGGTATTTGTTGGTGGCTCTGTACTTTACAATGCAAAATAGACCCACCTAATCTTTTTTTTTAATTGATTTGTTTGTTTACTTTTAGTTTACAAGATTCAGTTCCACAATCCCCGGAGTTTCACATTTTTTCCCCCTACCTCCCCATGGCAGCATATGCCCATTTGTATATGTAATCTTGATGGATTTCATCAATTCATCAAAATACCTGGATTTCAAATTAAATTACTCCAATTCCCATCAAGAAGTCTTAAAAATAGTTTTAAAACTCAGACATTCAGGGAATCTTAGAGTTGATTTCATTGTAATCTAAGAGAAGTATGAATGCTAGTTGCCAAAATGATTAACTTAGCAGTAATTTGGCAGTGTGCTTTGTTTTAAGATTTCAATAAATCCAGTAAGGAAATTGCAATTTGTTCACAAGTTACCAACATTTAAATTAAATAATAATTAAATTCTACTGTAACTAGAAGAAGTATTTGAACATTTACAATGATATCTATTTTGGGGGGGGTTTCTTTTGGAGGGCAGTTGGGGTTAAGTGACTTGCCCAAGGTCACATGGCTAGTTTTTGTTCTAAGTGTCTGAGGCCAGATTTGAACTCAGGTCCTCCTGACTCCAGGGCCAGTGCTCTATTCACTGTGCCACCTAGCCGCCCCGATATCTATTTTTATAATGGGAATTTCCCACTATAACAATTTTTCAAATGTTCTTATGAATAAGCATGTATAACCAGATACTGGAATTTTAAGGTATTTTGAGGGTTTGTGGTTCTGTTTATCTTCAGTGGTGGTAGTTGTGCTAGCTTTTAAAATTATGGTACTGAAAGGTGTCATGGAGTAAAAAATAATGAATTAGAAAAAACTCTGGTTCATGAAAATTATAATTGAGCATTGATAATGGTATAAAAAATTTGAAGATACAAAGGAAATCATTCAACTCATGTTGACTGAACACATACAGCAAGTAATATATTGGGCAATTTTTATCCATATTGAAGAATGAACACAGTTCTAGATTAGATTCTAGTTCTAGTTTAGATTCCTCAGGAATCTAAAAGGAGAGATGGCACAGAAAGTGCTTAATCAAAGCAAATTTACAAAAGCAGTAATTGCAAAAGTTGATAAGAAGTAAGGATTTTACAGAAAGTTTGAGAGCTGCTTAAATTAATGAGGAAGGATTCCTCATAGAGAATGGTCACAAATTTTGATTCATAGAAAAGGAAGTATAAAATGAAAGGAAACAAATTATTATTATGTATGTAGAAAATGTTGGGCAAGTATCTAGAGGGGTTAAAAATGAGTATTGGTGGAAAGAGAAGAGTAGTAATGCTAATTAATGAACACCAAAAATAGACAAAATGAAGTTGAACTGAAAGTGGAAAACACCAGTTTAGGAGAATGAGAGCAAAGTTATGGAAAGGAGGAGTTGATTGGTGAGTATTATTTGATCAGAATCACAGAATATTAGAGTCGGAAGGAATCTCAGAGTCGATCTTGTGCAATATATGCCTAAACAAGGATCCCTCTGCAGTATCTGTATAGTCAACCAATCCCTTCTCAAAGATCTCCAGTGACCAGGAATAAACTATCTCTATGTGTAATCCCTTCTATTTTTGGATGGCTTTAATTGTTACGAAGTATTTTCTAACATCAAATTCAAGATCCCGTATTTGCCACTTTTAATCATTGCTCCTAGTTCTTTTCTTGGCATCCAGGCAGGACAAGCTTCTGTTTGGCAGTCCTTCCAATACTTGAATGTAGCTTTTGTGTTTTCTTTAGATCCACCATGCCTTCTACTATTTAATCAGCACTATCCAAGCACTCTCTTTATTTAACGGAAGAGTAAGATGCCATCACTGCCCCAAACTACACACTAAACTCTAGCTGGAGAGGCAGGATTAATGTACATGAAACAGCTTACAAGAAATAGAATATGGCATAGAACTGAGGGCTTACAGAGTGGAATGCAGACTGAACTGATGGTTAGTCTTGGCAGTAGACTGTTTCTACTTTGACAATCAGTCAGTCAACATTTATTAAGTGCCTAGCATGTACCAGGTACTGTGCCAAATGCGGAGGATGCAAAAAGAAGAATAAGATAGTCTCTGCCTAAAAAGAAATCACAGCCTGATGGGGAGGAAACAAGTAAACAAATATGTACAAACAAATCGTGTACAAGATAAATGGGATGTAATTAAGAGAAGGAAGGCATTCATTAGAGTTAAGAGGGGCTGCAAAAGCCTTCCCCTAGAAGACAGGATTAGAATAGGTAACATTTTATTGTTAATATTCTCAGTCAATCAGCAAACATTTGTTAATCAAACACATGTGCAAACAAGCTATTTACAGGATAAATAGTAAATAATTTAGAGAAGTAAAGTACTCCGAAGTTGAGGAATTGGGAACGACTTCCTGCTTTCCTTGTTGAAAAACAGGCTGGCTAAGTTTGGGGTGGCCCACAGTTAGGCTGGCTGCTTGGTGATGATTTATTCTTAAATGTGCCAATTCCTAAAAAAAGAAAATTGCAAATGACCTCAGTCTTATGTGACTGCTCTTTCCCCCATATACATACAGTTATACACTTCTGTAATGGCAAAGTAAGAGTAGTGGGGTGTAGTGCCAATGCAATAATTACAGCACCCACCATCACAATAAAGACTGACTATAAGTATCACATCACCTTAGGTCGCAAAATATACCAGATTCTGCAGGTAGAGAACAGAACTGAAACATTTGTTTAGATACCAGAAAACCGAATCTCAAAACCAATAAGCCCAGTCCATCATAGAACCAAAGATAGTAAGAAGTCATAATAATGCTGGGAGCCACAGCATCCTTCAGCCTTCCCACAAACCAATACGAAATCAATATTTACTCACAAGCCTCTCTATCTCCTTAATGAGCATCCTTCTCTCCCCCAATGTCCAGCTAGCTCTGAACCAGCTTCCTGTGGGCTCTGCTTCCCTTCAGCAAAGCTCCTTCCACCACAGGCTCCGT
>CM053593.1:316597387-316628086 GCA_028646575.1 Pseudocheirus occidentalis | reverse complement strand
AAAAAAAAAAAAGTAAACACAGAGATGTCTTAGGATAAGAACAGGAGTTTATTCTCTTCCCCAGGAGAAGAGGGCAGTTTGCCCCATGCCTGTGCATGGGAGAGAGGGTGTGTTTCAAAGGGTAGAACCAGGATTTATAACTCAACTTAGTCAGGCCCCCTTTCCTGACTGTTTCCTCTCTCATTGGTGGAGAGGCATACCTCACCAAATTCTTTCCAACTGGGACAGCAAGAGAAGGGGGGGAGGGGGAAGGTCCCACCAAGGGGGGAAAACAGACAAAGGAAGATAAAAGTGATTGACAGCAGCCATGGAAGGGGGGTGGGGAGGGAAGGTTAACAACCCCAGATTGAGAAGTTTTCACTCATTCCACACATTGGCATTAATTTATGACACACAAAAGTTTAACCACTGTTAAAACAGTTGTTATAAGTGGTAGACCAGAAGAGTCTAAAACAACTGCCTTTGCCTACAAATATTTGACTTGCCAAGCAAGGAGAGATGGCAAGTATAGGCAATATTAGAATATAAACTTGTTTGGGAAATCTTATGCAAAAGGATAATGGAAGGTTTTGATAAGGAGTGTTAGCTACTCACATGGAAGAGGAGAGATTCTATATAGATGAGGGGATTGTCCAAGGGCTTTTGTTTGCAAATGATTTTATAATGATTACATAAAGTCTCAGGAAAATTGTAGAGCCTTCTCATATATGAATAATCCCTCTGAAAAGTGTGAATTGATTGTCTTCAAAGGATAAAACAAATGACAAATACCTACTATTTAGATTTTAATATGTAGTTGGAGTTGAACTCCTGAGGAGTTCATCCATCCATCTGTCTATCTCTATGTTCATATATACATCCAACTGCATGTGCATGTTTGTGTGGCATAGACTCAGTTTGGTCCAGAGTTGAACTAGAATGCTAGACTGTCTGCGTGCCCCATTAACATCTGTGTGATGTTAAGAAAAAGTAAGCCCTGCAGCATGCTGAGTGGGACCACTTGTGGCAAAGCTGTTTGAAGACGTGAACGCTGCATGGGGTTGAGCTTTGTATCATTGAAGGGGTTACACAGATAAATGAGATCACATATTCATTTGATTATTAGTGTTATAAAGGTGAGGGAAGTTTGGTGTAGTTGGGCAAATTCCATCCAGAATCAGATTTTGAAGAATGGGCAGGATTTGGATGAATGGAAAAGTGAGGGAAAGAGTATACATAAAAGCTTGGGTGTATGAATGAAAATAATATTCACAAGACAGTGAGATCAACCCTATTATAGCAAAGATCATGTTGGACGACAATGGAAAATAAGGTTAAATAGGAAAATCTGGGACAAAATAATGGAAAGCCTTGAGATCCAGGCAAGTGAGATTGAATCATGCAGAAACTAAGGAGCCATTGAAGGCATTTATTTAGAAGAAGGGCAGAACAAAAATCAGACAGCTAGATGGCTCAGTAGATACAGTGAGTGCTGGGCCTGGAGTCAGGAAGACCTGAGTTGGAATCCAGCCTCAGACACTTAATGGCTTTGTGACCCTGGGGAAGTCACTTAACATCTGTTTGCTTTAATCCACTGGAGAAGGAAATGGCGAAGCACTCCAGTATTTTTGCCAAGGAAATCTTGTAGATGGTACTAGCCTGCTTTGTTCCATGGACTCAGAGTCACAGAACCAAACGACTTAACAATCAAAACAAGGACAGAAATCACAAATTAGGGAAATGAGTCCAATAGTGATGTGTAGGAAATTATACAAATGAAATTTTGAAGAAAAGATTCACAGAACTTTGTGACTAAGGTAGACGAGTGGGTATAAGGGAAAGCAGTGAGTCAAGATTTTGAGATTTGCTAACTAGGAGAGTGAAGAAAGAAAATTTTAGTTTTGTTGCCTCTTTCCATTCCTCCCAACGTCCTACTGCTTACTGGCTATGATGACTCACTCTAGTACAACTCATTGCTTCATCTATAACATAGAAGTAATACCATATCTGCTTAAAGACTAGATTTTACAAGCTTATTTTTTCATGCCCTTTCTGAAATCTCTTCTTTGTAATTGTAGCATCATTTGAGAAAATGAAATACTGAATCATTAAATCAAGTGACAGAATGGAACTGGAAATACAGATTTGAGAGCCATCAGTAGAGGGGCTAATAGAATAGATATGCCAGTTAGGAGAAAAATCAGGGAACCAGTTACTGACTGGATCTTGAGGCATGTCCAAAATTAGAGGGTGGGAGGAAGAAGAGGATCCAGGAAAGAAATCAGAAGAGCAGAGAGAAGATGACTTCGGCAGATTCAAACTTAATTTATTATTATAATAATAATGATTTAATAATTATAAGGAAACTTAATTATTGAAACACTTCAGACTAAGTTATTATATAAGTTTAGAATAAGTTATTAAGGGTCTAACTAGAAGAAAATCATTGAAAAGATAAATTTTTTCTGTAATTAAGTATTTTATGTGGTGAGTTTTTCTAAAAAGGTCTTTTCTATTAGATATAGACTACCAAAGGTAATTATAAGAAATGCTTCTTGAACAGAACTTGACAGTTTGAGTAAATTTGCTGTTCATGTTTATAAGTTTATTTGGCTCAAAATGGTTAGATATAAAGATAATTAAAATTATGGAAATAGAAAACTTGAATTTAGGGTGAATAAGAAATACCCCAGTTATCTGTGAAATTCTTCTAAATTATACATGTCATCCCCAAGTACCTTTTACCTTATTTGTAAAGTTTCTTCAAAACTCTAATGCTGTTCTCATCTGTCTTTTGTTTCTTCCGCCCTTAACTTTTTACTCAGGTATGTTAGCCTGCGATAAAAAAAATTTGAAATATATAATACTTAGGTTCCTTCAAGATTTGGCTCAAAAGTATTTTCTCATCTCCCTGTTTTTAGGGCCCTCATATTGCTTTGTATTTATTTTATATAGGTTTTATACTTATCTACCTATGTGTACATTTTCTCCCAAGAAAGATGTTTTTGTTTTTGTCTACATATCTCCAGAACCCAGTATGTAGGAGGATGCTAATACATGTGTAATAGAGATATGAAAACTGACTGGCATTTTGACATTTTTAGTTCCGAAGGAAAAGCATTCTTTTGTAGCCCTGAGAACAATTTTGCTTATCAAGGTCTTTGAATCAGAAGGGGAACTTGAGTTACGTTTGGGATTTTTAAAAGAGACACACAGCCAGTTATAGAGCAGAGAGGAAGAAGCAAGGAGACAGCATCCTTGGCCTTACCTCAAACTTAATGTGCTGAGCTGGAAAGAATGAAATGAGAACTTGAAAAGAGAGCTAATATGGCAGAAAAGGAAGAAGTTGAAGTGGGCTATACTCAGCTCATTAAGACTAAAAGGAACTTGTAAAAGATTTACTCTTTCCCCAGTTTAATTGACTTTTATTTTGTAACAAAACACTTTTCCCTAAGTGGGAGTTATATGTAAATGTTTGTGTGTAAAAACACATCAAGAAAACTTAAAACCAAATAGTGACCTTGTCTGAAAATGCATGCAACATTTCACTTTTATAGTTTAAAAAAAATTAACAGATATTTCTCTCTCAGGAGTCTCCTACCCCAGCTGTTGAAGAAAAAAAAGAAAAATTTCATTTTTAGACAAATTAATTAGTTTTCAACATTCACTTCCATAAGATTTTGAATTCTAAATTTTCTTCCCCTCCCCAAGATGTTGTAAAATCTGATATAGGCTCTACATATGCATTTATATTAAACATATTTTCACATTAGTCTTGTTGTAAAGAAGAATTAGAACCAGTGGGAGGAGCCACAAAAAAAGAAGAAACAGAAACAAAAAAGGAGAGAGAAAATAGTGTGCTTTAATCAGTATTCAGACACTATAGTTCTTTTTCTGGATGTGGATGGCATTTTCCATCATGAGTCTTTTGAAGTTGTCTTAGATCCTTGCACTGCTGAGAAGAGCTAAGTCTCTCTTAGTGGTCATTGAGCAATGTTGTTTTTACTTTATATAATGTTCTTCTGGTTCTGCTTACTTCATTCAGCATCAGTTCATTTAAGTCTTTCCAGGAAAAACAAATTTGTTGTAACAGATATGCATAATCAAACAAAAAAAATTTCCTCAATGACTACATAACAAAAATTTGTCACATTCTGCATACAAAATCCACCACCTCTCTGTAAGGGATAGCATGATTTATCATCAGTTCTCTGGATTCATGGATGGACGTTGTAGTCATTATTGCTTTTATAACTTTCAGAGTTGTTGGTTTTACCACATTGTTCTTAGCATAGAAATTGTCCTGATTCTGTTCATTTCATTTTTTATCCAGTTACGAAAGTCTTCAGAATTGTTCATTATTAAATTGATATTGTAGTATAAATTGTTCTTTTAGCTTTTTCTATCACACCATGTATCAGTTCATATAAGTCTTTTGGAAATCATCTATATCTTCAGTTCTTACAGCACAGCATTTCATCACATTGACAAACCACCACTTTATTTAGCCATTTTCCAAATGATGGACATCTCCTTAGTTTCTAGTCTTTTGCCACCACAAAAAAGAGCTGATAAAAATATTAATTTCCATAAAGGACCTTCTCCTTCTTAGATGTCTTTTGGAGTATAGGCCTAGCTAGATTGAGTGGCATTGCATAGTTTAGTAACGTTTTGTGTATAATTTCAAACTGGCAAGTTGGCAAAAAAGCAATATGACAAATGCTGGACTCAGTAGTTGACTCAGCAATACCTCTACTAGGTCTATGCCCCTAAAAAAGAAAGAACAATAGGGCCCATGTATGAAAAAAAATATGTATAGCAACTGTGAACAGTGCATTGATCAACTATAATTCCAGGAGATTGATGATTATGCATGCTATCTACCTCCTCATGAAAGGTGATAGTATTCAAGATACAGAATGAAACATCAATTTTTTTTGGATATTGACAATGCGGGAATTTGTTTTGCTTGCCTCTGTATATTTTAATAAGGGTATTTTTCTTTTCTTTTTTTTATTGGAGGGGAGGTAGAAGGGAGAGGAAAATTAATGTTTGTTTAATCAAAAATAAAAAAACACCCTGAGTGTTTTAAAAATTGTTGCCTCACACATGATCTTCTTATGTGTGTGCATGTGTATACACACACCTATCTGTCTACTTATCTGAAAACCATGTATGAGGCACTATCATTTTCAAAATTACGTTGCCTTACACATGGTTTCCTTATATGTATAATATATGTGTTTGCATGTAAAAACTATGCGTGAGAAACATAATTTTATATATACAGACGCATACAACTCCAAACCTGACTACTGCTCTGAATTCATTTTCTTGAGTGCTATATTAACTTTCCCATATAGTACATTAGATTCTAAAGTGTTAAAGTTTTAATTTATTTCCTCAAGCATGAACACTAAGAACAGATCAGTGTAAAAACTCCACCACTGTCCATAGTAGAAGGGACTACCCAGGATCAAGGGCAAGTTTGTATTTGTACCAATATTGTGGGACAAAATGGACAAGTAATTCATTACCTACCTGCCAAACTTACAGTAACGATCCTATGCATGTTTAGTTAATCTAGTCCTTAGGTAGCAGGAACAGTGTCACTGGGATGGTACTCAGAACCCTAGAAATCTGGTAGAACCTGTTGGAATTTATGCTTCACTAACGTAGCCTTCAAGAATTCAGCATCTCATGATCCACATCAGCATTAAAGCTTTTAGAGTGGGAAAGTTCACATGGCTCCAGAAGAACAGTTGTTTATGGACAGAGAAAATTCAAAACCATGAATCTTGATGCCTAAAATACGAAAAGCATTTATACTTTTTTCAGACTGTTATAATATTGACTCTGAACATTTGTGTATTACAATTGAAGATCCAGTGCCTTTGCTGTGGAGTCTTGAGCCTCTGAATTTCTTTACATATCTGTTGCTGGGTGTTCCCTCTGGTGTGGTACTATCTATGAATAAAGTGAATTTCTCATTGTGTTTCTAGCACACAGCAATCTTAATAGATATTTGTTGACTTACTGTTTGAAGTAATTTCAGTCTCTTGCTCTCTAGTCATTCCTTGTCTCCTGTCTTCTAACATGCACAGGACTTTTTGGCTCTTTTATCCTATTTACCTGCATATCTACTTTTCTCCTTTTACAACCTTTTACTACTCCTTTTAAGACTATTTCCTGCCTTGTTTTTTCTTCATGCTATCTTATCCTTAATCTGTTGTTCCTAGTTATGACAATGTAAGAAAGCCAGCTTTTCAGCTTGGTATCTTTAAAAATATATAGGTTGTACTCAGGAATATTTCATGAGCTTATTATGTCACTCAAACTCTTCCTAGAGATATCACGACATAGAGAATAGAGTGATGGCCTTGCATTGAGGAGTACCCAAATTCATATGTCTACAAGTAAGCCCCATAATCTTTCTGAGTCTCAGATTCCTACTGGGATAATATTATCTGAACCTCATAGAGTAGTTATAAGGATCTAATGATATAATGTATGTAAAACTATTACAATGTCCAATTCCCTCATTTTACAAATGACGAAGCTGAAGCCCAAAGAGATTAATTGATTTGCCCAGTCTCACTCAGAAACCCTTCTGAGATTCAAACCTGAGTCTTCTGACTCCATACCCAGTACTCAAACCATTCACTGTACTACACTTCCTCTAAAATTCTGGTTCTCTGCTTAATGAACTATACTCATTTATACTTGAGTTGAGGCAGTCACATTTGCTAGAAATAGAAGTTCCCTTCCTCCTCCTCTTGTAACTATTTTAGTAACTTTGTTTTCAGGTATTGTTTGGCACTGCTGATGGGCAAGTGATTGTTATGGACTGCCATGGCAGGATGTTGGCACATGTTCTCCTTCATGAGTCAGATGGAATCCTGAGCATGTCCTGGAACTATCCCAGTTTCCTGGTAGAAGATAGCAGTGAAAGTGACACAGATTCTGATGACTATTCCCCACCTCAAGGTAGAAGCTGACTCCTTTCATTTTCTTTATTATTTTTTAAAGTAAATACATATCTACTATTGATCACAACCTTAAATGTATTTTGAAAGAGAAAAAAGAAGACAAACATATAGGTTTCAAACGGACCTAGAAAAACTTCTAAAACCAAACCCTCCAAAAAGTAGTCCCCATATTTTTGTCCTTGATTTCTCCTTTCTATCTCTGACACAAACCCCTGGCCTAGTTGATTAGTCTTCATTAGTATAAATTTTCCTGGCTACATTAAAAGTGGAAAAGTAGAACGTTATGGTGAATCACATTGAAATGGGGGAAGGAGAGACTGTGTTATTGAATTCATTCAAATAATGTTTTGTTTTGTTTTGTTTTTGTTCTACTTACATTATTTGTTACCAGGGAGGGTTTTTACTTTGGAAAGAAGTTGTGGAGGGTTTGGGGAGGACAATTATAAGAATTCAAAAGAAAAAAGTGTCAAATGAAACTACTCTCTCCTTCCCTTCTTTCACTAAACTCCAACCTACTCCCCACACCTCCTTATGAAGGAATTTACCTTTTATATCTATGTCCCTTGGGATATTACTCTGTTTTCCTTTAAAAAAAAATAACCCTGGGAAGTAGGTGCTATTATTATCCCTATTTTATAGATGATTGGCCCAATCCACAATTCACATAACTAGTGAATATTTAAGGCCAGATTTGAATAAGGACTTCCAATGAGGATTGTGAAATGATACCTATGATACCATGAGGCTTAGCTGGTTAATAGGTCTAAAGAAATCAGTGAAAAAAATTATCTATTAATGTAGTGAATAATGTGCTAGATTAAAATCCCTTTTGCTTTTAGGATGAATGACTTAAAATTTATCTGAAAAGGATTAGTTTTGCTTATACTTAAGGGTAGTTCTATCATTACAACAAAAGGGGTGCATCCTGCATGTGTCCTCTCACATTGTTATAGACAAGACCTATTAGATTTATCAGTTTAAGAAGACAATCTAACTCTCCTCTACGATTACTGTTGTAATGGGGTTTTTTTTGCCTGTGACATAGAATTTAACGTGTTGTTTTTTCCATAATAGATACTGATAGATGCTACAATCAGTAGACTAAACTACAGAGTACCCCTAAAAATAGGTCTTTGGTCTTTATTACCACTACTCTTCCTTTTAAAAGACAAATATCTAAGTAAATAATAGTAGGGATAACATTTTGAAAAGATTTGAACAAAGACATTCCAAAACTCCTCTAAGTCAGCAAACTGATAGGTCTTTCTACTTCCCTATTACTGCACAGACCATCTGCTATAGAAAAATGCCTTGGTTATATCTCCTTCCTGGCCCCTCTTAAATATTGAGGTACAAATTAGCTTCTGCTACCTCTTCTCTCTTCAAAATCCCTCTTTACCTAAGATACTCAGTGTTCCTATGCTGCCTCTTTTTCATCTACCCATGGAAGAAAACATTGTCATAAATTCATTCTCAGAAGTATTAGGATTTTAATGTGTTACTCCTATCTCTGCTGTCTCTGTTTAACAAAGGACCATACATAGGGAGCAGTTGATGAGTTTTTGCATATAAATATATCAGTAAATACTGGCTTTTTAATTTTATGTAGGGGAAATAAAGAACAACACATAGCCGCCATTCTAAAAGTGCATCCTTCTGTATTCCAAGGATGCACACCCTTAAAAATCTTAGCCTAGTGTACTCTTAAGGAATAATACTAAGGAATGAGTAGTAGTGTCCAGTGTTTCTGTGAGTAGGTTATTTTTGGATAGGTGCCTTCTAGCACTTCTCTTATTATCTTGTCTCTTACTGTAATTAGGAAAAATGTTACTAATATGCTTATGTGGTACTTCATCCTGAACATTCAGCACATTTCTTAAAAAGAATTCCTCAGAAGTAGGTAGAGGAAAGTATAGTACCATAGAATTTTGGAACCAGTAGTGAAATTAAAAGTAATTAAGTCCAACGCTGTCATAATATACTTAAGAAAATTAAATACATAGAAGTTTAAGATACTTGCTTACAATTAAGATATTAATTGGACATTAGGAATTCTGGTAATGAAAATCACTAGATCCTATTTTCATGATTCCTGTCCAGTGGTATTTTTGTACCACAATGTACTACAATGCCACCAATGATTTCCATTTTATAGTTAGCTGAAAAATTTATACAGAGGTGATTCATAATAATTTAATTTACATTCACCAAATTATAGAACAAGTTTAGTAATAAAAAGAATTTGAGACTGTTGCTCTTATTGAATTACTCAGTTTATTCTCAAAAACACTGGGGTATCTTAGAAGAAAATAGAATAAATAACAAAATCTTGGCATTATGACATTAGTGCATTTAAGAGAATGTAATGTAACCAAAACATCTTTAAAGTACCACAAAGAAGAACAGTAAAAATTGATCCTTTTATGGACTCCTGAATCATTTCTGAGTGGGTGAATTCCATATAGGCCTTCTCATAACTAGTTCATAATGAGTATGATCTGTTGGATCATACTTTATGAGTGTATCAGAAACTGTTAATGGTCATATCCCTGACTCACACAGCCATGTGGGAGGACTTTAATGATTTTTCTAACCATATGAATAGCTTTTTAAAAAAATAACAACATTTACATATCCTAAAATTAAATCTTTCTTCAAATCTGGTTACAGTCCCCTGTGAGTATTTGAAACCATTTTACCCCCTCTGACAGCCACACATGGGACATCATGATTTGGGCAAGGCACCAATGGCTAGAATCCAACTGTAGCACTATCTATAAGCTGTGTGCCATATGTTGAAAGTCATCACAGAAATAATTACTGCAGCTGCTGCTAAAAGCTAATATCCAATAAATTAATTATTATGTTAAAGTTGTGAGACAACTTCTCTAATATAGGATGTTTGACCAAATAAAATGAAGATATTAGTCTTAGCTCTCTTGTATTAAGAGATTGAAGTTTTCAGATATTACATAAATAAATTAATCTATTTAGCTTCTATACTAAAGGATGTTTTGGGAAGACCTAAGTTATCTTGAGGACACAACCTTTTGGAAACTCTCAGACATTTCTGATGCCTAAGAATTCTCTTTATTTCTTACAGGTCAAAATATGTAAATTGAGAAATGAATATGAAAATGAGAGAAATGCCAAAGTAATGAGGGCACTATATTTCACTTGGTCTTTAGAAGAGTACAGCTGCTTTGTGGTCATGGGATTGAAACAACCATAGATAGCACTTCAGCCAGAGCCTCCTATATATTGTGGTTAGCTTGTTTCTTGTGTTGGTACTCTTACTATGCCATCCTCATGCTCTGCTTTTCTTCCTTTTTGGGGACATTCCTAAAAAGAGTAAAAAATACTCTTCATGGGAGAAGCTATATATTATAGAACTGTTGGTTGTTAATACAAGGTTCTTGAATTTTCATAATGACTAAGAGGCCCTTGCTTACCGAAGTACAATCTCATTTTGATATTCCTCATGGGGCTTCTGAAATAGTTTTCTACATTTCATGCCAATAGGACTTAGGTAGCTAGGGTCCTTGGGAATCCCTGTGCCCTCAAACCTAGGGTGGTTAGGGAGACTGTAAGACCTCTCTAGAAGTTAAGGGTATAGACTGGGAGGTATTGAGTTCCAGGCTATTTCTTGTCTAGAAAAGCTTCTGAGAGTTGAATTGATTTTAGGGCCCTCAGAAAAAGAACAGCTTCCTTCTCTCTAAGCAACTGTAACTTATATCTCAGTATATCACCTCCTTTTCCCTGGAAGTTTAGTTTACAGTGAAAAGCAGTATGCACTTATACTAAATGGGGAATACCAAAATATATTGAACTCCTTACCTTATATGAAAACATCCCAAGCCAGAGCCCACTATGTTCCCAGTTTTCTGTGGATCTATACTAAATTATAGCATTGTGGACCTGAATTTGTGTCATGTAATCATCACCTTTTGCTTACTCTACACTCTTCTTCCTGCAGATGGTCCAGCAGCATATCCCATACCAGTGCAGAACATCAAACCATTGCTTACAGTAAGCTTCACTTCAGGAGACATTAGCTTAATGAACAACTATGATGATTTGTCTCCTACTGTCATCCGCTCAGGGTTGAAAGGTACAAAAGAATGAATCTTTATCTATTATTGTCTTCCTCTCTAGCTTCCACACCACACAAATCATGTGCATGCTTATTTTCCTAAATGTGTATTTATTACTTCGTGTCATCTGATGTGACTTGTCTTGTTCTTAATGGACTCTATTTTTAATAAAGATCATATCCCAATTAGGTCCCTTATTGATGAATCAGTATCTGGTTTTACTTTCAAGAAATGTTTCTACTAATCAAGTATTAGTTTCATTCATTCTTCCTCTCAACTAATGCAAGAATATTAAAATATTCATCTCCTGAGTGTACAACTCTTTACCGGTACCTGACTTACATTGTATTTGCACCATAAATTGACTCTGACTGCTGTCATTGCTTATAGCTGCAAACAGTAAAGAACATATGTTTTTTTTCTTTTTTATGAATTATTTTATTTATTTCCTTGTTTACATCATTCATTTCCACAAGATTTTGAGTTACAAATTTTCTCCCCATCTTTCCCCTGCCCACAACCCCAAAACAGCAATCCCACTGTAAAGTTCCTTCCCCAGTCTGCTTTCTCCTTTGTAGAACATATGATTTTTAATGAATTGCCTTGTAATTTTAAGATTCTGGTTGATATTTTAAAGAAAAAGACTCATAATATAATAAAGTAGCCTTGAAATGCTTGCGGAAATTTTGTCTATTGCCAGACTTACCACTGATATGAATGTAGCGGAGCCCTCACAAATAAAATAGTGAAATACTATTGTTTCAAGAATAAATCAGTCACAAAAAATAGTTCAGTTAAAATGTTTTTCATTTTGAAATTTGTTACTGCTAACAATACAATTCTTTCTTGTTTAATGGGAAGGTGATACTACATGGTACCAAAGGGGGTTGGGGGTGAAGGAATGTTAAAAATACTGCATGCCTGACTTTCTTTCTGTCCTCAGCTTCAAGTGTCCCCTGGGAAATCAGGATCCAAATAAGGTTCGGATTGAGGCTAGAACAGTACACAGTCCCTTCTTAGCTTTCAAAATTGGCCGTTACCGTTAGATTAGATTACATGAGTACTTACTATCATGTGGTTGTCTTCTTGACTCCCTACATTGATCAATAATGATACTATTTATTGCAAGCAATACTATCTCTCTTCTTTGGCAGAAACACATAATAACATATTTCATCTATTTTTAAAGAGACCTCTGTAAAATCTATTGGTTAGTAAGTAGTTAAAAAGCACTAAGTTCTTAGCATACAAAAATTAAAAACAACAACAACTTATTTTAGTATCCCTCTTAGTTATCTCATCTCAGTATTTTAAAACTCAGTTTTGGAGACTTCTTAATTAGATAATAAACTTCTAAAATCTAGGCATTATCTAAGAACCAGTTATTTTTACAGTATCTCACAGTGATCTGTATACACTGAAGAAACTGATAAATATTTTTTATCATGGTGGATCTGTTACCCTTTTGATAAGCTCTTAGATAAGCTCAGTGCTACATATTTTCTCTTCAGAGAAAAAGGATGGAAGTGGAAGTGTTATACAGATGATCATCTCTGGTCTACTCATAGTATAGTATAATGAAGGATAATTTAAATTAATGTTCTTATAAATCCCATTTTAAAACTTTTTTAGTAATGACTAATAATGTTTATCCAGCTCTTACCACAGTACCTTATACCTCATAGGTAGTTGATAGTTCAGCCTGCTGAACTCAGTTGATTTGAAGTTTACAGAAATCCTAGGTATGAGCTTTGTCCAGGTTTGATTGTGCTGAGTAGAAATTACTATGTTTTATACTTATATCTTCCCAGCATGCTTATGTGTAGTGCTGCACCATATTTTGCTTATTATTTTACATACTTTATGTCTTTTATTTATGTTGGTTTTTGTTCTTTTTTAAAATAAAGTTTTTTTCCTATTTCTGTTTTTACCCTCTTGCACTGGTGTCTGTCCAGCTTCATTAAACTTTATTTGAACTATCATGGGTTTTAATAAATTATGGAATTATTGTACTAATTGCTTGAGTAAAAAGATGAAGAGAATTCTACTGAATATACCATCATTTCCCTTCAGGAAATTACAGTTCTAATCTAGATGTCATTTAAAGATTAAGAAAGAAAGAAATAGATAAATAACAATAACTGATATTTCTGTAGAGTTTTAACGTTTGCAAAGTGCTTTACAACTATTCGTATTTGAGACTATATTCATGTTTCAGTACAACTATATTCATATTTCACAACACCCCTATGAGTTAGGTACTATAAATATTATCCCCATTTTTCAGATGAAGAAACTAAACCTCTACTTAAGTGATTTGCCTGTGTTCATGTAGCTCATCAAAGTCAGGGTAGGATTTAAACCCAGCTCATCCAGTCTCCGTGTTTAGTATGGTGGCTGTCGTGGTACTCTAGCCTCTCATGTGGACAAGAGTACCTTGAGACATTTTTCCAGACAAATAACAAAATAAAAATTTCACATCAGTCCTTGTTTCTGGATTTTCCCAATTGTTGTGTTTATTAGTCCATTGCTAAACATTTATTAGGCACCTACTATGTATCAGGCACTTTGCTAAGAATTGAGTTACAAAGAAAGACAAAAGACATATATGTTAGTAAAATCATAGGTAGCTCCTGAGACCCTCCAGTTGGGGGGGGGGGAGTTTGGTTTACTGTTAGCTGCATATTTAAAAAAACATTTTTGTGTAAAATTTTTATGAAAAATTTAAATATTTAGCCCAGGTCCAGAACTTTTACAATGTGTCTTATGCGACTGTAGCTCAACATAAAATTGTTAATAGTTGTACTTTTATTGATTTTTAAATTTTTTAGTATCAAACTGATTCTGCCTAACAAATAGTGATAGGGACCATATTTTGCCCTGTTTTTTTGATGTGTCACATGAATTAGAATTTCCCCAAGTACAAATTGGCAGCTTTTCTATAACCTAAGATGTTAGGGAGTTGCCTTGGGAAACAGAGATTAAGTGATTTGCCCATGGTCAGACAACCATTATGGGTCAGAGTTGGATCTTGAACCTAAGTCTTACTGATTTTGAGCCAGCTCTCTGTCCGGTATTACACACTGCTCTTGAGGTTCAGAGCTGCTTTTTAATACTTATCATCCTGGGAAGGTACAGATATATGGATTCATTGTTAACTTAACTCACAAACTACAAAAGACTGTTTTGTGAGGCAGAAAACTCATCAGTTTATAAAGACAGCAAGAACTGACAAACATAGGTCTTCCCATGTCCAAAGCTGACCCCTGTCTACTATGCCATTGTTTTGCATAGTTCATTCTTATAAGGTACTAATTATTGACTTCTTCTAAACACATTCTAAAAAGTGAGACAACTATTCTATAACCTCGACATTCCAGTATGCATTGTGCTATTTTCTAATTATTTTCAAGGCCATGTTTCAATCAGAATAAAAATTTTAGTATATCTATCTGTCTGTCTGTCTGTCTATCCATCTATTTCTTAATACAAGAGTTAACAAATAAAAATGGAATTTGCTTTAAGACAATGCTCATGTGACAATCTAATGGAAAAATAATTTGATTTTATGTTTAACTTACTTTGATCTTAGCATTCAGAAAAATTGTTATTTTGAGGAGACAGAACATTGAGAAACGTGATTTACCAGATACAGCCTGTGTAGTTATTTCATCTACTACAAATACATAACAGATTCAGCTGAGACCCTGTCTAGAAATATAACAGAGCCCCTTCATTCTGTTACTACTGATAGAATCACAATGAATGCTAACTGTGTTGCATCAGATTTTTTACCCTTTATAGTTATTTTTCAAAGGATATAATTTAACATGTGGGATCTCCAAATTGACTTAGAGAGATATTTTGCCCAGGATTCTAATGTAATAAAAAAAATTACCTGGAGTGCATACTTTTGGTAAAACCATGATCTTTCTGCCTCCATCCTTCTCTTCTTCCTCCCTCTCTCCCTTGTTTCTGCCATAAAGTCTCCATTTAAAAAATATTTAACAAGCTTATAACTCTTTCCCATAAATAAGTTTAAGGTGAACTAATTTCCTGTTCTTGATTGAGTATGTCTTTGTGATTTCAGAGGTGGTCGTCCAGTGGTGCACACAGGGAGATTTGCTTGCAGTTGCTGGCATGGAAAAACAAAGCCAACTAGTTGAAATTGCTAATGGTACCTTTTTGAAGAGTGCCCTGGTAAAATTCTATAACGTTCGTGGAGAGCACATCTTCACACTGGATACACCTGTACAAGTAAGGAAATATATAACAACAGGATGCTGTTGTAAATTCCAATGTCTTTCAGTTATTTGTTGGAGTGGAAAAACAAACCTACTATATAGCTCACAACTATATAATGTTTTACAATTTATAACAAAATTGAACTTTACAAATATCAGTTGGTAGATTACCTACATTATGATATATATCTTATTCTTAATTTCTTTGTTTCACTAAAGAAATTCTAGAAACATCAATTTATTCTTATTGACTTTACTTCACTCCTCATTCTGTCACATTTTGGTTTCCACTTCACCACTGTGCTGAAATTATTCTTCCTAAGGGACTTAATGACTTTCTTATTTCAAAATACAGAGGTCTCTTTTAGTTCTTATTTATACTTGGCTTCTTTGTAACATCTGATCCTATTGACTACCTCTTTCATCATTAAATTTATTCTCCCTGGATTCTGTGACATTACGTTCCCATAGTTCTCTTCCAGGCTTTCTGACCTATTTCTTGTCTAATTTGCTGGTTCTTAATTTTTCTCAAATCATTTAAATTTGAGGTTCTTTCACTTTATTTAGCCCTCTTATGTTTCTCTTTCTTTCATGGTAAATCCATCAACTCTTGGGGTATCATTTGTCACATCTAAGTAGATTACTCCAAATTTTTTCTCTATACTCCTGACTTTTCTTTAGCATGCCAGTTCCTCCAAATCCCTCGTGGGTATTACCACGTAGATGTCCAACTACGCTTGAGAGTCATTCTGTGCAAAACTAAGTTGCTTCCAAAAGATTTGCCCTCCCTCAAACATCTGTTTCTGTGTCACCACCGTCTTCTAAATAACATACCTCAGAGCCATCTTTGATCTTTTTCATTCTTCCTCTCTACCCCATATTTAATTATTTGTCAGATAATAAAGGTTCTACCTCTGCAATAGTTTTCCCATTTCTTTCCTTTTCATACCAGGTCCATCATAGTTAAGATTCTTTTCATATCTTGCCTGGGTTATTTTAATGACCTCCTGACTGTTCTTATTGTTTATAGTCTCTTTCTGCTTTCATCATAAGAATTTATTCCATACTTACTATGCATATGACATTATGCCAGATGTTGGGAATCCTCATACTGAAATAAATATGTGATCTTGTAAGTGAATATTCTCTTCAGTATTGCAGATTACAACCTATTCTTACTTACCCATCCTGTGCATCTCTTCACTGTGTTTTCTCATAATTTTGCTCCTGGAGGCAAATTTTATTCTCTTGACAATATGAGGATAACATAGAAACACACATCCCATCCACAGGTTCTTCTTCACTCTTGACATATGACCAGGCCATCTCTTTTTTGATCATGCTTTTCCATGATGAAATCCTTAGTTCCTATATGTTATGTGTTGCAGCCTTATACCTCCCATGTATCTCCATTGTTCTCTCAGTATTTCTCAGTTTTATTTCTTCAAAGACAGTTGTATTACATGACCCATACATATATAACATGATCAGCAGATTATTGATGTTAAAAAGATGGGCTTGGGGGACTGTGAATCTAAAATACAGCATTTAATATATGCATATAATATTTATGTTTGTTAGTTTTACTTAACTTTTTTCCATCTCTTTTATTCTTTGTTATAAAGGATGGCTCTCTGTGTGGGTGTGAAGGGATTTAGCATAAAAATAGGTTGTATTTTAAAAGATATAAGTGAAATTTTATTTTTTTAAAAAGGTTGGCCTTTATTTTAGGGACCAGTTTGAAATCATTGAATGAGCTCTCTAGTTTTTGAAAGTGCATTCAAGTTTCCTTCCTTCTTCTTCCTGTTTAATCATGGGTAGAATTTGTGTTCATTTGCAATTTTTGTCCAAAAGTATCCATTGATGGTAGGCAGGCTTTCCAATAGGTTGTCCATCTAGATGAAAGTCATAGTCTGGACAAATAGGGTTTATTAATTGGTTTCTTTGTTTTGTTTTGTTTTTTCTTTTGGATGACTGGTTAAGCTAAATTCTTTTGAGTGAGTATGCATCTCATCCAGGAACCTCTGCACTGTCCTGGGCTTTGATACAAGCAACTACATGTCTTTCATAAAATAGGAACATCTGATAAGCCTCATGGCATCCATAGAAAACCCCTTTTTAACTTAAATTCTGCATTGGATCTCTTCTTTCACAGTGGCAATCACCTTTGGTGAGCATATATCTCCCTATCTTATTCCTTATTTGATCATTTTGAAGACAGTAATTAAACAAGTTTACCTTTCAAGTCCTTCAAACAGTTTTGCATAATTTTGATGTATGCATGTGAAACAGTCTTTAATGGTGCATTTTAATCTAATGAATCAAAAGCTTTCTTTATAGTAATCAAACAGTTAGTACAGTGATCTCTTATATGTTGTATGTATTTCAGTAATTGTTTTATTGTAAAAATGTGGTCCCTTGTAGAATATCATTTGCAAAAAACCTTTCTTATTCTCTACTAATACCTTCATCAAGAATGCCCTTGATGCATATATAAATTATCTTCATAAAAATTTTATATAGCTGTAATAGGCTGCAAGTTTGGAATTGGAACAAAATGAGACACTCATAGGTCATTCTATTTTTAACAAAAAGTTTTCTTGCCATACCACAAAAAGGATGCTCAGTGAGGATACATTTACCTGGTTAACCCAGCCCATAGAGCAAGAAATTCTTATAGATAATTTTGTTTCTTACACAGGTGGGAAAATAGGTGTATGGGTTAGTAATATTTGTTCTTCTCTCATTTACCTTTTTTTTCTTCTTTCACTTTTTTTGTTAATAACAGAGTTACTCCTCTGAAACATAAACTTGTGTGACCCTGGGCAAACCACTTGATCTTTCAGTGCTCTAGACAACTCTTTTAAGACTCTAAGTTACTGACAGGGTACAGGTATACATTAGTAAAAAGGAGTTTCCTGTGCTAGTGAAATAAGGCAACTATGTGGCACAGTGGAAGGGCTTCCAGAGCATTGAGCAGATATCCCCTATGGAGTTCACATCTGGCCTGAGACACTTACTAGCTGTGTGACCCTGTGCAAGTCCCTTCATCCTGTTTGCCTCAGTTCCTCATCGGTAAAATGAACTTCAGAAGAAAATGGCAACCACTTCAGTATCATTGCCAGAAAAACTCCATAGGGGATCGAGAAGAGTTGGACATGACTCATTGACAAATAGCAATAACATGGCATTGAAATCGCAGGTTTAGTCTTTAGCTTCTGTCCTCTTACAAACTTTGGATTTTTCCATTTCTTTGCCACATTCTCCTCCTTCATACACCTTGTAAATTTCTCCCTCAGGACCCTCACAGTTGTTGGCTACTTAGCATAGATTGTTTCTCTTCCTCTTGGTGCCATTTCTACCTTTTATAAGCACCCCTGAGATTATGATATTAAGAGTCCAAATGTAGAGGGTCAACTTTCTGTAATTGTGGAAAGAGTTTGTTGTAAAAGTATTTTTCTTCTTAAGCTCCTTCATTAATGGCATGTCTCCATTGATTCTCTCACCAAATTTTCTTTAAACTGGTCTTATTTGCTACTGCTTTTCTCTGCTTTATAATTATGTTCATAATTATATGGACATACATACACATATATGTATATATAATAGGTATATGGAGAGAAAGAACTAGTGTGTGTGCTAGCATTTATAGAGTACTTCAAGACTGCAATGATAATTACCAGATGATAATTCTTTTAATCCCCATAAAAACTTTTGGAGGTAGGTGTTGTTACAAACTTGCCTAGGTTCACATAACTAATATAAATGTCTGAGGCCAAATTTTAACTCTGATCTTTCCAACTCCAGGCCTTGCACTCTATCCACTCTACCACCTGGCAGTTTTCATAAGATTAAAATGTTTTTTTTAATTTTGCTTTTTGGAGGGGGGAGGGCAGGGAAGTTAGGGTTAAGTGACTTGCCCAGGGTCACATGGCTAGTAAGTGTTAAGTGTCTGAAGTTGGGTTTGAACTCAGGTCCTCCTGACTCCAAGGCCTGTGCACTACTCACTGCGCCACCTAGCCGCCCCAAGATTTTAAAAATTAATTTATATTTTAATGACTATATTGATCGACTGTTTTGTCTTTCTGTATGGAAAGTAAGTCAAATGTTTGCTCTTCCAGTTTTTAAGTGTCTTTTGATCTTTCCACCATGGCATTTGTTTTACATTGTTTGAACTTATACATGAAGTTATTATAATTCATTTCTCATTCCTTTTGGGGCAGGTAGGCAGCACATTGGATAGAGTGCTAGGCCTGGAGTCAGAACTACCAGAATTCAAATGTGATCTCGGATAGTTGCTAACTGTGTGAGCCTTGGTTTCCTTATTTCTAGAATGGGGATAATAATAGTGCATACCTCCCAGAATTGTTGTTGAAATCAAATGACATAATAATTGCAAAGTGCTTAGCACAATACCTGACATGTGGTGCAGGCTAGAATAAATGTTAGCTATTAATTTTTATTATTATTATTTTAAACATTTCTTATTTTTTCATTATAATTGAGTTAGGTAGGTCACTAGTTAGTTTGTTGTAAAAGGGATTCTCCAGTTCTATTCAGTGCCTCATGTCAGCAGGTCATTCTGCTAGCCTCTTGGAACACCAAGATCCTCCTCCAAACTTCCCTATCTCCATTAATGGCACTACCATCCTTCCAGTAACTTAGACTTACAGCCTTGGAGGAATCCTTAATGCTTTACTTTTGTTCAGCTTTAATATGTAATTAGTTTCTAAATCTTACTGATCATGCCTACATACCTCTCTTATCTTTTCTCTTATTTCTGCTAAGTCACCCTGCTCCTAGAGCTCACATCTCTTCTCATGTGGACTACTTTAGTAGCCTCCTGCTTAGCTTACTTGCCTTATTCTATTCTCTCATCAATCCAGCCTCCAGAAAACTGCCAAATTGATCTTTCTAAAACATAGCTCTGATTCTATTACTCCCATAATTAGAAATTTTTAGTGTCTCTTTCTCCTTTTTTAAACTTCTAACAGGATTTCTTGACCTTTTTTGATAGACAAAAGTCTCTGTAACTCTTTTTTTAATGTCTTTAAATAGATAAAATGAAATATATAATATTGCAAAGAAAACCAATTCTATTGAAAATACAGTTACTAAAATCCTTTTTTTCCTTCAAAATTTTATTTTTAGACTCAAACACCAAACACAAATACAGAATATAAAAAGTTTTTTAAAAATGTATACAAACCTTAGGTTTAGAACCCCTGGCCAAAAATTTGAACATGAATTACAAAGAAAGCCATATGCAATCGTTTTCTGTCCTGATTTTCTACTGTTCCCCTTCATACCTAGGGTTAGAATCAAACTGGTCTTTGGGCTCTTCTCCGTATGAAACCTACTATTCCTTTCCACTGTGCCTCTCTCTTCATCACCAACTGATATTATCCCCAGGTTCCTTCAAAACAGAGCCAAAATACCAACTCCTGCATGAAGCCTTCTTAATTACTGTCTCTTGCTCCTCCTCTCCAGTTAGCATTCTCTCCCTCTTGAATTTATTACATTTCACATAATCTACATTTATCTCTGCACATGTTTCTCCCCCGCCCCCCACCGTAGAATGTTAGCTACTCAAGGGTAGAGAATTCTTATATTTGTCTTTTTATCTCCAGAGGATAGTAGACATTATCCAAATGTTCAGTTGATTTGAATCAGAGGCTCCCAAATTGATTTGGCTTACCACCTCCTTCTCAAAAAAAATTATTCCACTTCCCCCTAGAAATCTTTATCCCTTAAATGTTTTTTTTAATTTGTGTCATTTCAAACATTCACACACATACATATATATTTTAATGATGCATCTTAAATTTAATGATTTATTGTAAATCTGTAGGTTTTTTTTAACTGCATTGAAATTTTGATGATGCAGTATTATATCATATAACTGTATAGCATCATATTGGAAACAAGTCATTACATGTACATCTTCCTGCCAATGCATACTGGACTTCCTGACAATGCATGCCATACTTGCTTGTTAAGAACTGTCTGTAGACTTCACACACTGATCAGTTTTAACTTGTGTTTTGTGTGTTTATTTGGAAAATAATGTAATCATATCTTTAACTCTGTCATACAACAGATGAAGCATGTATGAACAGCTTTTCAGAATTTTCTTATCTTCTTTCCTTATGCTTTTACTGCTCCCTTATTTTTATTCAACACTGCCCATTTGCACCTGAAGCTACTACTGCCCCCCTGAATCATTCCATTGCCCCCTAGGAGGCAGTATCACTTGCTTTGGGAAGCTCTGATTTGAATGAAGGTTTATTTACTTTCTAACTGTTAGTGGCTTCCTTCTTTAATAATATCAAAATCTAGATACTAAAGATACTAAATACTAAAATCTGTGGTCAGCTAGGTGGCATAGTGGATAGAGTGTTGGACCTGAAGCCAGGGAGACTAATTTTCTCGAGTTCAAATCTGACCTTGGACAGTTAGTAGTTGTGAAACCCTGGGCAAGTCACTTATCCCTGTTTGCCTCAGTTTCCTCATCTGTAAAATGATCTGGAGAAGGAAATGGCAAACCATTCCAGTGTCTTTGCCAAGAAAACTCCAAATGTGGTCACAAAGAATTGAACATGACTGAAATTACTGAACAAAAAAGACTAGAATCATCACAGTAGTGGTATGCCATATATATAGATGTGGGCCTTTTTTATGGCAGAAAGAAAGGCAGTTTATTGGACTATTTATAAAAAGAACTTACTGAAATTTAGATAATATCATTTATACCAAAATTAATTAGATTGTGGATTATTGAGTACAAACTGAAGCCCAGCACAGACTTGTGGCAGGCAATATTTACTTCAAAACCAGCTCCTTTGATTTAGTCACAACAATGATGCCCATAACTGAAGATTTCTTTAAGAATTAGACAGAAATTTATGCCCTGCCACCCTATGACATATATGGTGTTCTTTATTGTATCTAGTTATTATCCTTTAATCTCATACCATGAATATACAGTTGCATTGAAAATAACATACTATACTTTAAAGTTAATACAACTAAGAGGAATATAATATGTATCGTCACTCTGGATTTATATACTCTAGTGAGTTCAGTCTCACTGGCTATATCTCGTCTCGTGGTTTTAGGTGTCACATAGCTATTAGATGAGAATAATTTCCTCACTTGCATTGTAAAGTGTCTCTGCTACCAGACTGATTCACTGTTGGCATGGGTCAAGCATGTTACTTCTCAGAGCTGACTGTTGACTCAGCTTGGCTATATTAGCTGCCAGAAGATTGCTATTGACTCACTACATATATAACAATCCCTGTTCCACATGGTAATCCTTTAACTATCCAAAACTTGAGAATAAACCTCAGTAGAAAAATGGTCAAAGTACATGAACAGCTGATTTTCAAAAGAATAGAAGTACATCATCAGCCATCATATAAAAGAATCTTCTGAATCACTAAGAATAAAAGAGGTAAGAACTAAAAATGAATCTGACATTTCACAGCTATTACTTTGGCAAAGATGAAAATGGTAGCTATTGGAGGAGCTGTGGGAATTCAAACACACTAATGTGCATTGTTGGTAGATTCATGACTTGGTCCAACTAGTCTGGAAAACAGCCTGAAATTAGACTAAAAATGTGACTAAACTGAATATACACTTTGACACATTACAAACACAGAGGGAAAGGACCCAGATATACAAAAATATGTATAGCAATATTTTATTTAGCAACAAAGAACTAGAAAAACTGGGTGCCCATCAGTTGGGGAAGGACTCAAAAATAATGACTTGTGTATGTAATAAAATATAATTGTGTCATAAGAAGTGGTTAAAAAAAAGAATCCAGAAAAAACTTGGAAAGACTTGACTGAACTGATGCATAAATATAACCAGATAAATTTAACCAAAACAATTTACATGATTACTATAATAATACAAAGTAAAAGAACCTAGAAACTCTGGTTCATGAAGTAACCTCAAAGGACTGATGTTGAAACATGTTTCCCACCTTTCAACAGAGAAAGAATGGATTAGAGATGTAGAATGAGTCATATATTTTCAGACATAGGCAATGTGTGCCTGACTGTACTTATTTATTACAAGGGGGATTCTGTGAGGCTTGGGAGAAGTGAAATTTTAAAAATCTCAGTAAAACATTCAAACAGAAAATAATATTAGTAGTAATATAGAAAGATACTTATTATAGTCCTTCCTGAAGTCTTTACTTCTACAGAATAAGCATTTCCGATTTCTTCCTTCAATTGAAGGTCAAAGCGGTTCAGTCCAATATAGATGGATACCAGGCAAGAACTTTTGAGTTATATATAGTAAACTCATTCAAACTGTTTTAACCCCTGGAGGATTATAGGTGATTTGAAGGCAGACATGGAATTATGTGGAGAACTTAATAATTTGATACTTTAAAAAAGCAACACAGATTTCTGCCACTGATGATAAAACTTTACAAAACAGAATATGGCCAAGATGAAACAACCTGCTCCTCACTCAAACTTCTGAAAAGGTCACTTAGCTTTATCTCAATTTGAATGGCAAAACTTCATGCCCTAGATGCTTATATACTAAGACCTTCAAGTCTAGAATGGGGTAACTAGATAACTTGTCATTATTAACCTGGCAGTATCAGAATTACAATGAGAATTTTTAGACCACAATAGAGTATACTGAATACAATCTTTGCTGCAATCAAATGTAAGAAAAACAAAGAACTTTAAGATATCTGCAACCTATTCACAAAACTCACAAAAGCATTTAAACAGAGTTTAAATATGTAGTTATACAGTTCAGTAGATAGAATTCTGATGCTTTGCCAAAATGAGAAGTTGGTAATTATAGTTTCGTATGATCCACTTTAAGTCTTCAATATTTTTTCAGTGTGAACTGTTCTCTTTTAAATATGTATTTATATTTCATTAAATATTTCCCAGTGACATGTAAAAAAATTAACAATCATTTAAAAAATTTTTGAATCCTAAATTCTCTTTCTCCTACCTCAAGAAGGCAAGCAATTTGATATTGAATATACACGTGAAGTCATGTAAAATATATTTCCTTATGAGCCACATTGTAAAAGAAAACACAGACAAACAAAAAAAAAGAAAGTTAAAATGAAAGTATACTTTGATCTACATTCAGAGTTCAGTGGTTCTCTCTCTGGAGGTAAATAGCGTTTTTCATCATTTGGAATTAGTCATTGTCTTGATCTGAGTAGCTAAGTCATATGCAGTTGATTATTCTTACAATGTTGCTGTTAATATGTACGGTGTTCTCTTGCTTTTGCTCACTTCACTTTGTGGAGTCTTCAGTATTTAATAAGCATTATGAAATAGGAGACAAGAAAGGATCTAGAAGTTGGTAACAGAATTTATTTTGGATTCTGTGGGAAAGACCACCACAGGCTATAGATATTTGTAAAGATCAAAGAGAATGCAGAATCGTAGACCCAAAGAGTTGGATGGAATTTGGAATTATCATCTAATTGAATCCACTTAAAAGTGAGAAAACTGAAGCCCTGAGAGGTAGAAATGATTTGTTCAAGGTCAAGTGATTAGTTATTGTCAAATATGAGTCTTAGAAACCAAATATCCTGATTCCCAATTCATTGTACCTTTATCATTAGTCCAGAGTGATAACTGAGAGAATTCCAGAGTTAAAAAGTACCCCTAAATTGTCCATCCAACCTCCCTCCAACAATGTAGGAATTCCTTCCCTAACATTCCTAATTGGGGGTGGTGGAAAGAGGTCATGCAGTCTTTACTTAAACTCAAGTGACAAGGACACTCACTATTTTCCTAATCTATTTGATTGAACAAATCTACCTCTTGGAAGCTAGTTTATATATTGAAACTTACTCCCTTTAAGCTTCTGTCATTGCTTCTTATTCTGACCTGAGCTACTCAGAATAAAATTAATCCCATTTTTCAACTATGCATGCAAGAAGACAAACTGGTGTTCATAGTGTAGCTCTGTGGATCAACAAGCTTACTGCATTCAGATACCATAGTAGTGCAGGCAAACCCTTCATATGATGTTTTATTTTCTTCTTTAACACAGAATGTGGGAAAATGTCACTGTCCTACTAGAGCAGTACATGAGAGAACTGAATAAAAAAAGCCAGCATGGTACTTGGAAGGGTAAGAACAGTTTCATACCAGTACAGCTTAAATCAACAACAACCAAAAAAACCATTAGTGGTACTCTCTAACTTTTGAAGAAGCTGTAAGAACCAGACTTTCTGAGTTACTTGTCTGCAGCAGTCTCATCAGTGTCACTCATACTGAATCAATCAGCATTTATTAAGCATTTACATTCTAATGTGGGAAACAACATGTATAGGTAAAAGGTATAAGTAATATATACAAAATTAATACAAGAAATTATGGGAGGGAGGGAATTAGCATCTTAGTGGACCAAGAAAGGCACCATGGAGAAATTTACACTTAAGTTGAGTTTTAGAGGAGACTAGGGATTCTAAGAGGTGGGGTTGAGTAGGAAGCACATTTCATATGGGAGAGAAAGCCAAATGCAAAGTCTTGGAGATAGGAAATAGAATGTCCTATGTGCAGAACAGTCCATGTAAGAGTAGAGATGGGTTGTAGGACAGTAATAAGGTGTAAGAAAACTGGAAAGCTTAGAAGGAGTCATGTTGCGAAGAGCTCTAAGTACAAAAGAGGAGAGTTTATATTTGGTTCTAGAGAAAATAGGAAGCCACTGGAATTTATTGAGCAAGTGAGTGACATTATTAGGTTTTCTCTTTAGGGAAATTCCTTTGTTAATTATTTGATGAATGGTTTGGAAATAGCGGAGACGTGAAGCAGAGATGAGTTAGGAGTCTACTGCAGTCAACCAGATGCAAAATAATAAAGTGTGGAAACATAGAGGTACATTAGGATCTAAAGGACCCCAAATTCCCCACAAAAAACCTAGTGTAGCTCTAAAAATGCAAGAGTAAACAGTGATAAAAACTAAAGGAAATAACTAAAAACTCCATTCCATCTATGACTGCACAGAAAGATTCCCAGGATCCTGAAGAAGCCTTGAATAGATACAAGCTAGGGTAGTTGGAAGGCACAATATGAAGCAACTAAGGTCTGCACCCAGGGCAGCCACAGATTACCCAGCAGGACAAAGGTCTTAAGAGCAGCCGCTAGCTCAGGGATGTTTCAGAGTCCCCTGTAAGAAAAGGGTCTTAAACAGCATTCAGGCATTCTGTACTTGACTTCCATCCAGGGAGCCTAGAAAAAGAGACAAGGCTAGACAAGTCCTGCAGAAGATGCTTATTAATATTTGTCACCAAAATTAGGGCCAAGCAGTCCTCCAATGCAGTTTGTGAATTTCTGAGCAGAGTTTTACCAAAATACTGATCTAAAAAGTAAGGCAGGAAATAACAGAAAGCAGAAGTTCTAAATACTATGAAGAAATGCCTTGTTTTGAGAGAAAACCAAAGGACAAATCCAGCAAAAGAAATTTTACAACAAATACAAATATAGCCTCAAACAGAAAAAATTGTCATGGCCACAACGATTGCAGGAGTACTTGGAAGAAATGAGAGGTGTGAAAGGTGCAAGGGAGGAAAGAATGAGGAGGAGAATTGATATCTTAGAAAACTTGCCCATTAACTGAATGCTCTGAAAATTAGAGTGGCCGAACAGAAAACAATGACTCAGTGAGACAACAAGAAATATTCAAAACAAAATCAAAAGATGGAACAAAAAGAAGCAAATGTAAGAGATTTATTATATAAAAAACTGACCATAAAATCAAGAATTAAAAAACTACTTGAAATTATGACCAAAAGGGGGCAGAGCCAAGATGGTAGCATAGAAGGAGGAAAATGCTGCAGTTTGCACATAGCTACCTCAGATACCTATAAATATGACTCTAAACAAAATTTAAGGGCTTCAAAACTCAAAAAATACAGAAAAAAACATATCTTCCACTGAAGGCAGCTCGGCAGGAAGGGCTCATTACAGCATGCTGGGGGCCGAAACCAGCCCACCCTGAAACTGCAGCTTGGCCCCCTGGGTGGCCAGGATGTGCTGCAGCTGGAGCCTTCAGGAGAGAGGATCAACAGCAGCTATGGCAGTTTCCAGAATTATCAAGCCATAAGAAACAAGGACAAAATGAAAGGTCAGTGGAACTCAGCTAAATTGGGGGGAGAAAAGGGGTCTAGCCAAACTGCCTCCAGGGCAAGGAAGCCGCAGAAGCAGTGGCCCTGCATTGGCTTCCATGTGGCTGCTTCAGAAGCTCCCGGCCTATGGATTACAGGTGAGCCAAGCTATCATTAAGAGGCTAAAAGCTCCTGCATTGAGTGGCCTGGATCCGGGTGGTGATACAGATAACAAATGGGAAAAAGATTTTCAAATCATAATGAGAATAATTTGCAAACATATTTTGGGCATTTTTCAGTGTTTTCATTGAGCCAAAGCTTGTGGGGGCTGCAGCGGCCTCCTAATAACTCCAGCATCTGTGAAAACCCAAGCAGTTTGGGACAGAGCTTTCCCCTCTGGAAGCAGAGTTCCACAGAGCTAAAAAGTCAAGTAATTGACTGGCAACATGAGAAGGCAAAGGAAGCAAAGTAAGAATGGCAACCCAAGGGAGCCAAGATGGCGGCATAGAAGCAGCAAGGTTCTGCAGCTCCCACACATCCACCCTAAATATCCATAAAATATGAATCTCAACAAAGTCTAGGACTCTGAAACTCACAAAAATACAAAAAACACATCTCTTGCTGAAGACAGCTCGGCAGGAGGGGCTCATCCAGCAGCAGGCCAGGAGACGAGGCCAACCCAGCCCAAAACTGAAAGGCGGCCAGGCCAGGCCCCAGGGCGGTCAGGAGGAGCCAAGCCTCCCAAGCCACAGCATGAGTTTACCCCGGGAGCAGATCTACAGCACCTGAAGGAATCTTCACATCTAGAAAGCCAGAATTACAGAAAGTCAGTGAAAGTGAAACTTTGAAACTAAATTTGGGGGAGGAAAAGCAGTTCAGCCAATCTGCCCCCAGGGCAAGGAAGCAGTGGGGGAAGGGCATGAACTGCTATAACTGGTGGCTGACCCCACTGGCCTGCTTCAGAGCCTCTGGCCTGTGGACTCCGCAGGGGGGCTGTCAATTGATCAGGGCCAAGTGCTCTCACGTTGAGCGGCCTGAATCCAGATCATGGTCTTGGGTGGTGGTCCTGGGGTGTGCTTTCAGCAAGCCAAACCTGGGGGGACTGCAACACCCCCCTAATAGCTCTGGCAGCTGGAATATTATATTTCAAAGATTAAGGGAGCTGGGATTAAAACTAAGAATCAGGTAGAAGCACCGAAGTCCCCCAGCTCCCACACTGCCACCCTACACACCCATAAAATTACGAGCCCAGACAAAGTCTAGGACTCTCAGACTCACAAAAATACAGAGAACACATCTCTCACTGAAGGCAACTCGGCAGCAAGGGCTACTCACAGCGGCTGGGAGCGTAGGCTGGAACAGCCTGAAGCCGAGACCACGGCCAGGCCAGAGCAGTGGGAAGGAGCTGAGCTGAGCTGAGCCGCGCCGCAGCCAGTCTTCAGAGGAGAGGAGCTACAGCCTCCAGCACCTCCACATCTGCCAAGGCGTGAGGAACACGGACGGGAGAAGGGCAGCTCTCACAGGAACAGAGAACAGCCCAGCCCAAAACTGTGGCCAGGCCCCAGGGCGGCTAGGAGGAGTGAGCCTCCCAAGCCACAGCTTGAGTCTACTTCAAAGAAAATCAAAAGCACCTGCCTGAGGGGATCTTTAAATCCTGATCAGAGACGGTTAGTGAAAGTGAAACTTTGAAAATTAATTTGGGGGTGGTAAAGCAGTTTGGCCAATCTACCCCGGGGCAAGGAAGCAGTGGGGGAAGGGAACTGCTAGAACCAGCTGCGGCCACCACCAGGCTGTTTCAGAGCCCCTGGCTTGCGGACTCCGCAGGGGGCGCTAAATAGATTGATCAGGGCCAAGTGCTCTTGCGTTGAGCGGCCTAGATCCGGATCGTGGTCTTGGGTGGTGGTCCTGGCGTGCACTTTCAGCAAGCCAAAGCTGAGGGGATTTGCAACATCCCCCTAATAGCTCCGGCAGTTGGGAAAACCCCAGCGATTTGGAACAGAGCTTGACCCTTGGAAGCAGAGTTTCACAGAGCTAAAAAAAAAACCACCCAATTAATTGACTGGCCAACGTGAGGAAAAGGAAGCAAAATAAAAACAGCAATAAAACTCTAGAATCCTTTTGTGGACAAAAAGGGTCAAAGCATGGAATGGGAGGAAGAGATCCCAGAACTCGGAACTCTCACACCAAATGCCAAGACAATTGAAGAATGCCTAAAAGCTATACATCAACTGAAAAAGGACTTTGAAAACCAGATAAGATAAGTGGAAGAAAAATTGGGAAAAGAAATGAGAATGATGCGAGAAAATCATGGAAAGAGAGCCAACAACCTGACTAGATTAACTCAAATGGCAAAAGAAACCCAGAAAGCCAATGAGGAGAAGAATGCCTTAAAAAGTCAAATTTCCCAGATGGAAAAAGAATCTCAAAAGCATTCTGAAGAGAATAATTCCTTCAGAATTAGAGTAGACCAAGTAGAAGCTAATGACTTTATGAGAAACCAAGATACTATTAAACTGTTACAAAGAAATGAAAAAATAGAAAGCAATGTGAAATATCTCTTTGAAAAAAACCACTGACCTGGAAAATAGATCCAGGAGAGACAATTTGAAAATTATTGTTCTACCTGAAACCCATGACCAAAAAGAGAACCTGGAAAGCATCCGTCAAGAAATCCTTAAAGAAAATTGCCTTGATGTTTTAGAATCAGAAGGCAAAATAGAACTTGAAAAAAATTCACCAATCACCTCTTCAAAAAGATCCTCAAAAGAAAACTCCTAGAAATGTTATTGCCAGGTTCCAGAATACCCAGTTAAAGGAGAAAATATTACAGGCTTCCAAGAGAAAAACCATTTGAAAACTGCGGAAGCACTATCAGGATAACCCAGGATCTGGCAGCTTCTACACTGAAGGATTGAAGGGCCTGGAATACGGTATTTCAAAGATTAAGGGAGCTGGGATTAAAACCAAGAATCAACTACCCAGCAAAATTGAGCATATTGTTCCAGGGGAAGATATGGTCATTCAATGAGGTGGAGGAGTTTCAAGCATTCTTGCTGAAAAAACAAGAGCTGAAAAGAAAATTTGACAAGCAAACACAAGAAGCATGAGAAGGTAAACATGAGAAAGAAATCATAAGGAACTTGTCAAATCTGAATTATTTACATGCCAATATGGAAAAACAATAATAGCAACTTCTAAAACTTTTCTTAGCATGAGGATAGGCGAAGGGAATAAAAATGTGTGTGTGTGTGTGTGTGTGTGTGTGTGTGTGTGTGTGT
>CM053593.1:316576902-316596887 GCA_028646575.1 Pseudocheirus occidentalis | reverse complement strand
GGGAAGCATACACCAGTAAAGGGACAGGGACAGGGTAGAGAACAGAACAAGGTGGGGAGGGATAGGAAGGAGGGACATATGATCACTGTCACAATATGTCCACTATCAAGATGTCCTGTAAAATCACACATCCACAGTCTGTATTGAATTGGTTGTCCTTCCAGTGGGGGTGGGTGACAAGCGAGGAATCGTAAGAATCTAGAATTTAAAGTTCTGCAATACCTGCAACTAGGAATTAAGATATGCAGGGCCTGGGGTAGGGAGACCCTCCCTGCCCTACCAGAAAGTTAAAGAACAGATCAGGGGAGGGGCTTTACGCTGGAATTGCTGTTTTGGGTGAGGTAAAGATGGGGAGAAAATTTGTAATTCAAAAATCTCATGAAAATGAATGATGTAAACAAGAAAACAAATAAAAAATTTATTAAAAAAAATAAACTTTTAAAAAAATTATCACCCTGTAATGCCATTGGTCATCTTCAAAACCAAAGGACAATCAACAGTAGTTCCATATATTCATACACACACATATTAGATATCATACTATTATCAGAGAATTTTGATGCAAAGTTTTTTCCCAGTTAATGTCTTCCTTTCCTATTCTAGTTAAATTGATTTTTTTTGGTTAAAATAGCTTTCAAATTTGTATAATTAAATTTATGTTTTAACTTTTGTGGTAACTTCTCTCTCTTGTTTAGTTAGGAATTCTATCCTTTACTTAAAATTCTAAAAAATAGCTGTTATCATTCTCTTCTAAATTCTTTTAGTACGACTTTCAATATTTTGTTCATATACCCATTTTGAGCTTATTGTGAAGTATGGTCTAAGATACTGGTCTAAATTTAATTTTTGATCAATTGATCTGTAGTTTTTCCAGGAATTTTTGTTAGATAGGAAGTTCTTCACTAAGTACTTGTGTTCTCAAATTAAAAATTTATAATGAATAATATTAATGAATAATAAATCAGTAATTAATTTTTACAAAAAGAATGGCAACCCAGCTCTAGAATCCTATTTTGGGAACAAAAAGGATCAAAGCATGGAACAGGACAAAGACAACACCATCAGAACTCCCACACCAAAAGCTTCTAAGAAACATGTGGACTGCCTGCAAGTGATAGAGCAACTTAAGAAGGATTTTGAAAACCAAGTAAGAAAAGTGGAGGGAAAATTAAGAAGAGAAATGAGAAAGATGCAAGACTATCATGAAAAGAGAGGCAACAACCTGACTGAAGAAAATTACACCTTAAAAATAGATTAACTCAAATATCAAAAAGTCAATGAGGAGGAGAATGCCTTAAAAAGACAAATCTGCCAGATGGAAAAAGAATCTGAAAAGCTTTCTGAAGAGAATAATTCCTTCAGAATTAGAGTGGAGCAAATGGAAGCAAATGACTTTATGAGAAATAAAGATACTATTAAACAGATCTAAACAGATGAAAAAATAGAGGGCATTGTGAAATATCTCACTGGTAAAACCACTGACCTGGGATGAAAATAGATCCAGGAGAGACAATTTAAAAATTATTGGACTACCTGAAAGCCATGATCAAAAAAAGAACCTAGAAAGCATCCTTCAAGAAATTCTCAAGGAAAATTGCCCTGATATTTTAGAGGGTAAAATAGAACTTGTAAGAATTCACTGATGACCTCTTGAAAAAGATCCCTGAAAGAAAACTCCTAGGAATGTTATAGCCAAGTTCCAGAGTCCCCAGGTGAAGGAGACAATATTACAAGCTGCCAAGAGGAAGCAGTTTGAATACTGTGGAAACATAATTAGGATAACTCAGGATCTGACAGCTTCTACTGTGAGGGATCGAAGGGCCTGGAATATGATATTCCAGCGATTAAGGGAGCTAGGATTAAAACCAAGAATCACTTACATGGCAAAATTGAGTATAATATTCCAGGGGAAAATACAGTCATTCAGTGAGGTGGAGGACTTTCAAACATTCTTGCTGGAAAAAAAAGAACAGAAAAGAAAATTTGACAGTCAAATACAAGAAGCATGAGAAGGTGAACATGGAAAAGAAATCATAAGTAACTTATCAAAGTTGAACTATTTACATTTCAACATGGAAAAATGATAATTGTGTCAGTATGAGTCTAGGTGAAGGGATTACAAATATATACATACACATATGTCTGTATAGGAGGGTTTATGTATGCATATGAACACATATCTAAGTATGTGTATATGTGTGTACCTAGAGGGCACAGGATCAATTTAATAGGAAGGAATGATATTTTAAAAGGTGAAATTCTGTGGTGGGAGAGGATTAGAATGAGAGGAAACAGGTAGAGACAGATTGGGGTTAATCATCTCATATAGAAGTGGTTAGCAATAATTGTTACAATGGTGGGGAAGAACAGGGAAGCAAAAGAGTCAACCTCTCATTGAATTTGGCTTAGGGAAGGAATGACATAAACTCTGTAAACTGGATATCTTGTTTACAACAAGGAGAGTAGGGGGATGGGGATGAGAGGTTGGATGATGGAGGGAAGGGCGGTGGGGGGAGGGTTGCTCGAAGTACACACTTTTGTAAAGGGACAGGGCAGAGAATAGAACAAGGGGGAGGCAGGATAGGAAGAAGGGACATATAATCAGTCTTTCACAATATGTCCACTGGGGAGATGTTCTGTGTGATTACACATGTATGGCATGTATTGAATTGCTTGTTCTTCCAGTGGGGGTGGGTGACGAGGGAAGAACCAAAAGAATCAAGAATTTAAAGTTGTATAATCAAATGTTTAAAATATATATGTATATATTTAATAATAATAATAATTATTATTATTATTATTATCATTACCTACATGCAACTGGGAATTAAGATATACAGGCACTGGGGTAGGGAGACCCATCCTGCCCTACCTGAAAGTCAGAGGGGCAATGGGGAGGACATAGGAAAGAGCAGATTGAGGGAGGGGTATACAGTGGGACGGCTGTTTTGAGGTGGTAGGTAGGAGAAAGATGGGGAGAAGATTTGTAACTCAAAGTCTTGTTGAAATGAGTGATGTAAACAAGAAAAATAAATAAATTAATTTAAAAAAAATTATTACCAAAAAAACCCCAAGCAGACACATTTGGGTACAGTTTTGCAAGAAATTATGAATGAGAATTGCCCTGATTTCTAGAACTCCTGGGTCATTTCCTGAAAGAAAATGAAAACTCCCAGCAATTTTATAACTCAAATCCAGAGCTTCCAGGTATTTGAGGGTGATGGGGTGTACTAATAAGAAATCCTCACCTGCTTCCCTTCCCTTCCCTTCCAAAAAAAAGAATCCAAATAAGGAGCTATGGTCAGGATCACTCAAGACTTTGTAATTGCCACTACCAAGGAGAGTACAGTTTGCAATATTAAATTCTAAAAGGTAATATATAACGACTTCAGCCAAGAATGATCTATTTAGCAGTACTCAGTATAATCCTACAAGGGGAAAAATGAAAAAGAGAATTTACAAGCATTCTTGATTTTTAAAAAAAGTTCAGAATGGAGTACTTTGAAATAAAAACTCAGAAATCAAGAAAAATATAGAAATATACTAAAACATTTGATCAGTTGAATAGAATTATATATGAATAAAGATTTTACATGCCAACATGAGACAAAGAAATAAGTGTCTTCTCAGAACCCCTGTATCTTCAGGGGGTCATAGAGAAAAGTAAAAGACCAAGGACTTGGGGGTGTTTTTGTTCTGTTTTGATGGTCTTAGGAAGAAATGGAAATTATGTATGTGGAGTTCTACAATGGAGAGGAAAGGAGGAGGAAGAAAAGCAAAATCACTATCTCATATTATAGGGATGCATGGAGATAAAGAGTATTATGATAAAGATATGTGGAGGGTGTGTGTGTACTTGAAGGAAAATTGAACAAATATACATATGTATGCACATAGATACACAAGGATTATGGCATAGAAAAACATTAAATGCAATGGAGAAATAGGAAGAGACAGGGAGGGGTTAAGAAGAAGGGCTGGAAAAATAGGTAATGGATTAATCATAAGCAAAACAAACTCCAATTTCAGTGTGTGGAAGATGAGGAGAGGTTTAAAAGGAAAGTAAATAAGAGTAAAAACCTGTGACCAAGGTGAGGCAAAGAGAAAAAGAACAGCAGAGCTGAAGCAGATACTCATTCATAGACTAAAAGGGTTAGGCAAACTCTCCTACTATTTTACCTTCTTATTTCTAAAGAGGGCATTGGAGGCAAAGAGAAGAAAAAGTTTTTTAAAAAGCTGGAGGGAAATGTGAAATTAATAGCAATGACTATTGATGTGAATGAAATGAACTCGGAAGATGACTATAGGATGAATGAAAATGCAACATCCAGTAATATGTTGTTGAGAAGAAATACGCTTAAAATGTGATTTTCATTAAAACAAGGAACTAGAGTAGAATCTCTTATGCTTCTGGTAAACTCAAAAAAAATGAGAAGCAATTATTTCAGATGAGGCTTTGGTAAATATAGGCATGATAAAACAAGATAAGCAGAGAAAATGCATTATGCTTAAAGCTACCATAAACAACAAATCAATATTACGTATACACACTCACACTTATATATACATATACATATGTGTGTGTGTGTGTGTGTATATCCACCAAACAACATAGAATCTGTATACTTAAAGAAAAGGTTAATTGAACTTCAGGGAAAAAAAAACAAACAGTGAAACTGGTCTCAGTTTAACGCTTTCAGACAGACAAATTAGCAAAAAGATTAGAAAGAAGTTAAGGACCTAAATGGAGTTGATTTGATATTATTGGATATGATAGATCCCTGGTGATTACTTAATGGAAAGAGAAGAAGTTTAAATACTTCCCAGGGTATAAAAATTCCACCCAAAATGCAGAAAAATACATTAACTTCATCTTTTACTGGTTATAATGCAATAAAAATTTTAGTCAGTAAACCTTTGAAGAAAGAATTAACTTGAGATGATATAACAAGCCTAAAGAATCGATGGGTTGAGGAACTAATCTTAGAAACACTAGAAAACTTAATGAAATAAACTTACAGTAGTGAGATAGTATGCTAAAACTTACGGGCTGCAGCCAAAGCTGTCCTTAGAATGGTGGTGTCAAACTCAAAAAGAAATAGATCCCCATGGACTCCATATTGACATAGACAACCGCAAATTACATTTTATTTATATTTTGTTAAATCTTTCTCAGTTACATTTTTGAAATTATTTATTTTTAGTTGCAACATTCACTTCCATAAATTTTAAATTTTCCCCACCTCCTTTCCCTTCCCCCTTCCCCAAGGTGGCATGCAATCTGATAAAGGCTCTAAATACACATTTATTAAATATTTTCACATTAGTCATGTTGTATAGAAGAATTAGAACCTTTAGGAGGAACCATGAGAAAGAAAAAACAAAATCAAAAGAGAGTAAATAGTATGCTTTAGTTTGCATTCAGACTCCATATTGCTTTGTCTGGCTGTGGGTGGCATTTTCCTTCATGAGTCTTTTGGAGTTGTTTTAGGTCCTTACATTGTCTCAGTTAAATTCTAATCTAGTTCTAGGACATACCTCTACCCTAGAAGACAATCTGGATCTCTAAAAATGGTGATTACCAAAAAGAAGAGAGCAAATCACTCTTTAAAAAAAATAAGAAAATAAGTCTCTTCCCACTCCAGACCATCTTACACTCAGCTGTCATCTCCAGACATTTTCATTGACTCTCCCCATGCCTAGAATGCTCTCCCTCCATCATACATGAATCTTGAAAATTTTCTTTTTTGCTGTGAGCATTTTAATACTGGTGACATTGTCATGATGAATATCAGGCAGCATTGTTTTTATTCAACTAAGGTCTTACTATTAACATTTTATATCTAATGCCATTTCATAGCTCTGATTCCTTGGCTGGACCATCTACTGATAAGCTTCAAATTCCCTACCTATGCAAATAATTTGTATTAAGGCGATATTCAGTCCATTTGATTGTCTGAATCTAAAAATCTTGAAGAATAATAAAACTGTCTAGGTACCACTTGAAAGTATTTTGACCACTCTGTTGAAACATAAATTCTCTTATACTTTAAACTATTAATTAATACAGTGAGTTCTCTCTATTACTTTATAACACTTCTCATTATTTCCACAGGTCCTTTTAAAAATAGGAAAAAATTATATAAAGTCCAGTTAGTGTACTCACTAAAATGTAGTTTATCTTGTAAGTTTTTTTCTTGCATTGAATATGTGTTTTCAATGTGTTTTGAATGTTATCTTATCTAGCCACACTGAGATTTCAATATTATCAGCTTCATAGATTAAAGTATCAGTTCTGAAAATAGAAATTTTGTGTGATTTGAGGAAAAAAGTATATTCCAAAATTTAAAACTGAGTTTTTCATATCAGGCAGCCACTGTCCAAACACAAATACTAATCCCTTATTGTGCTTCTATAAAGTTTTTTTTAATTGAATAGTTGGTACTTTTCCTTTTAGCAAATGTTAATCTTACTAGGTGGAGAAGTTCAGGAAGACACTGAGTTTGGATTAAGTTTAATGATGAGCTAGCAGTTGACTAGTACTCTTAATAGTTGATCTTGGATGATTGACATATGAGATTTTGTTCCAGTCTCCTGGGTGCTGTCTGCAGTCCTGATGTGATAAAATAACGTTTGATGCAACTCCTGTCCTTTTTTAAAACCCAGGAGCACACAGCATAATAAAAGGGCTATTAGATTGTGAGTTCCATATTTTGGTAATAAAAAAAATAATACAAGAGAGTTAGATTGGGCTAGCAAATGAATAGTCCAAGAAAATTAACCAACAACAAAATGTAAGTGAAATGAAAAACATTGAGATGGCGTGTTACACAAGGAATTTCAGCATGGAATCAGAATTTAAAAATATTTTATATAAATCGCTATCTAAGGTGGTCACTAAAGCAGTGGGTAGTAGATAGACTGCTTACTGTCAGGATTACCAGGGTTCAAATCCTTCATCTGATAGTTACTAGTCTCACATGACCTCAGGCAAGCCACTTTCCCCTCTGGGTCCCAGTTTCTTCATCTGTAAATGAAGTTGAATTCTCTAAATATGTGATCCATTTGCCTAAGACAGTATAATAATTCATTTATTAATGTTGAATTCTTAGAAGCTTCTAGAGACAATTAATAATCTTAACTAACTGGAAGTTCTTCCTTATAATTGTAAAGAATTAGGAAAGCTGTTTTATCTTTACCATTTCTTTTGCTAGTTTGGCTTTTTTTCCATAGAGGTTCACTCCCATGAGAAACAAATTAAATTAGCATTTGTTTCCCTTTCCCCTTTATATTTCCCTGTAAAAATGGGCAATTAGGAGCCCCAAATCAATCTAATATAAATCCATTAGTGATGGATTTATTTATTTGTTTGTTTATTTAAGGGATGGGAGCTGATATAGTAGAAATAGCGCTAACTGTGGAGTCAAAAGAGCCTAAGTTAAAATTTCTCTACTATTTGATGCTTACCAAATGTATGCAAATAACTAAATATAGGGGGAGGAGGAGACTGAAAACTAACTTGAAAATTCTGTATGTTTTTACTGTATGCATTTAAAACACTGTTGTGATAAATAGTTCATAGTTTTCCTTTACTTTCTCAAGTCTGTAACCAAAAAAAAAAAAAGGTTAAGAATCTCTGTTCTATATAGTTATTTCTTTAAAACTGTTATTAAATGTTCTTACATTTTTAGTTTCTTCAGGCTAAATTATTTTCTACTCAGTTCAACAAGTACTTATTAAACAACTATATACAAAACATGTGAGGCACTATGGATGAAGAGATAAAATTAAATAAGCTCTCTCAATGAGTTTACTTTCTGCATTTACTAAGATAATCCTAACTCTCTCACTCCCACAGTGCTAAGGATTTTAAGAGAGGGAGCTAAGGAGGGAATGAATTCCAGGGATAAGGAACTGTCTATACAAAAACATGAAGGTAGAAAATGGGACACAAAGTTCAGGGAACAGACAGAAGGCTAATTTGACCAGGACAGAATATACACAAACGGATGTATTAATGGAACATAGACATAGAAAAATAACCTGAACACAGACAGTAAAGGGCTTTAAAAGTGAAGTTGAGAAATGTATTTTATTAGCAAGACACTGAAGATTCTTGAGTCAGTGAAGGCATGGTCAGACCTGTACTTTAAGAAGATTATTTTGGCAGGTGTGTAAAAAATAACTATCAATTATTCCAGTATTATAATAATCTGTGAAAAAATTAAAGAGGTCCTGAAGTAATATGAATGAAGAGATAGGAGATATATAGAACAGATGTTGCAGAGGTAGAAGTGACAAAACTTGTCAGTGGATTGGATATTGGAATGAAGAAGAATGGTATATCCAGGGTAACTCAGGTTATACATTTGTATTATTAGAATGATGATGTTGCCCTCAGTGGAAACAGGGAAGTTTGGATAACAGTGAATTTGGGGAAGAAGACGTTATGTTCCATTTTTGGACAAGTTGACTTTAAGATGTTAATGGGAATCATAGTCTAGATGTCTAGCAGGTAGGTTGCATGTTTCATCATTAGTCCTTTAGTATCATAGTTGATCATTATGCTATTCAGAGTTCCTAATTTCTTTCAGAGTTGTTTGTTATTATCATATTGTTGTCATTGTATACATTGTTATGGTTCTGTTCACTTTACTCTGAATCAGTTCTTTTAAGTCTTCTGAGGTTTCTCTGAAATTATCCTCTTTATAATTTCTTACAGCACAAAAGTATTCCACATTTATATATAATAATTTGTTCTACCATTCCCTGATTTATAGGCACTCCCTTTATATTTCTATTTTTTATCACTTCAGAAAGAGGTGCAAACATTTTCATGTATCTTTATTTTGATTTTTATTTTAGGTAGGATTTAATCCCTCAATCTACCTTGGCTTTAATTTCTCTTTTCTGTTCTCCCTTTTGCCTCCTATTTTCCTTTTGAGTAGATGTGTGTCTGTATCCCACCCCCATTCTGTGTGTGTGTGTGTGTGTGTGTGTGTATTTTTCCTTCCTTTGACCAGTTCTGATGAGAGTGTCGGGTGTCAACTTCTACTTGAGCCACTCAGATTGAGATAATTTCCCCAATCTTCTTTTACCTTACCTTCCAGTGTAATCCTCTTCCCCTCTGTTTTCATTCTTGAAATCATGAACCATAACAGAACCACTCACAGGCCTTCTGTCTAATTAGATTCCCTCTGTGATCCTTCATGAAGGTTAAATTTACCTTATAAGGAGGTTATGGGTTGGTTTTTTATTTTTATTTTTTTTGGAGGGGATAGTTCAGAAATTAGCAGTCTTAGGGAAGGTTGAAGACAGATTTATCATGTATTATATATCCTATAGTAAATTGTTCTATACACTAGTTTTCCATGTTGGAAAATTCAAAGGCTGATGCTCTCCATTTATGAATTAGATCACCTACTGGCTATCTACTGATTTATGTAGTGAAAGAGAAAGAAGCTATTGCCTTAAATTTTATGTTTTGTTTGCATGTTACAAGCAGAATTAGTTGATATAGAGAACTCTTTGGGGACAATATATTCATCCTTGTACTTTGTAATTTGGCATAGAAGTTTTATATAGCATACAGGCCTTATCTGACATTCATATGTACTACATGTTCTAGAACCACTCGGTGTCCTTTTTTGATGACAGACTAAAGCCTAAGAGCATGGGTCTTACCCAATCTCAGTGCTCTTGGAGTAACCCTAAGGGCTTCTAGGGCAGTTATTGAATACTGTTACTTATGAATCCCCACACGTGCTTATTCCTTTGATTATCAGTTGATATCAATTAGTTAGCCAAACTTAATTACATTTTAGAAATAGTTATACTTAGAAAGTGTGGTGATAACAGTTGTCACAAAATAGTAATCTCCTCTCCCCCCCCACACACACACCAGATGTTTATGATACATTCTTCCACAAGTACCTAGAGATTCCTAGGGAAAATGGATCCAAGCTTAAAGAATCCAGATCACACAGAGGTAACTCATAGTTCCTAGTTGATGACAGCCCTTTTCTCCCCCTTGTTGGATACTAATAAAGTTCCTTTTAACATAGTGTACCATCTCTGTTGAGATTCTTCAAGTGTCTTAAAGTTACCTTATTTCATTGTGTCTAGTTTGGCCGTGACTCCCAACACAAACACTGTAACCTATTCCAGGGAATGATTCTAGGGGTAGGATGTTGGAAAGTACAGAATTCCAGGCTCTGTAAAGTTCATAAGAGTCTCCTCTGGTCAAGAGAGAAGAAAAGAGATGAAGGTTAAGGCCACGATTCCTCTCTCCCCTTCATTCCCAATTGTTTTCTTCTCAGAAGTTTGTCAGGAGACTTCCTTTCTGCTGGCAGATACTTAATCCTCTGAAGTGCTTTACTATTTTGTTTACTTATCTATTCATATATGTATCCATTTATTTAATTTATTTTATAAAAGACACTTGGCATAAATAAGTTTCCTTAGTCAAGCTGAACATACTTTCTGTGTGATTTCATTTCACTTTATTTAGTGACTATGATGGCTTTCAGATTTTCAAGGGTTTTTCAAGAATGGTTGAAAATATAATGATTTATTGATACCTACTTTTTTGTTTATAGCTACTTCATGCCTCTACTTACTTATATTAACTAACAAAGGTACTGTAATATAACATCTTGTCATATATTTTAGGAAAGGTGGAATAATTTATGGACTCATTTGGACACCTCCCCTCCCTTACAAATATAAAATGTATATGATGCATGTTCAGAGTCATGTAACCATTAGAATAGAGGAGTAGGCATTTTCTCTATCCTCATGACCTCCCAGATTTCTCCAAAGTAGAAATTATGCACAAGAAATGCAACTATATCAGTTGTCTCAGTGATCTAGACTACCAAGATACACAAATGATGCAAAAACTCAGTGAACTAAATGCTATAAAAACCCAGTGGGCTTCAGGAACTCACTCATGACTTGCAACAAAACATAATGCTACCCCTTCCTCTTCCCAGTGCTGGGGAAAATTTAAGGCAGAAACTCACTTGAACTTAGACAGCAGCAAAGCAACATTCTTAATGTAACAGTACTTGGTCAAGGAACTGAAGAGCATTGGGAACTGGAACAGGACAGTTCAGCACTCTACTAAACTTAATAGAAAGAACTCAGTTCTGTTCCTGCAGAAGTTGTTTGGGGGCAGAAACAGAGACTGATGAAATGTGAGTTGCCCAACTTTCAGATCCAATATCAAGAGAAATTGCCATCAGAGGGGAATGAGTCCAAAAGTAAGCAATAGCAAATAACAAAGAAAAAAGACAAAAATTGCCAAAGATCTCAGGAGGAAGAAAACTTGGTTAAAGATCTTGTTCATAAGCAGATTAACAGAATATAGCAATAACAGAATAACATTAACTTCCAGATAAGATAAAAGAGTACAGCCATCAAAGAACAAATAGTGCAACACAAAGGATAATGAATTAACACATAATGAGGCAGAGGACCCTATGAATTCCCAAGCTACCATGGAACCACAGCAGGATGTTCTTGAATGGTTTAAAAAAGAAATAAGAATTTTGAAAGCAGAATTTATGACCTTAGTAACAGAAATAATTGACGGAATAGAAAAACTTGAATCCGCAGTGGCAAATCTCTCCAAAGAAATAGAAAAAAAAAGAATAATGGAATTCAGATTCATAGAAGTGAAGGATAACTTGGAAGAAAAGAACAAAAATCAATAAAGTTAAAAGAAAAAATGATGTATATTTAAATAAAGCATACTAATCTTGAAAATAGAATGCATAAAGACAACTTAAGAATTACAGATCTCTCAGAAGAACACAGGTCAAAAAACCTGAACATGATAATATAAGAAAATTGTCTAGAACTTCTGAACACAGAGAATATTGTGCCTATCCATCAAATGAGATAATATTTATAAAGCTCTCAGCACAGTGCCTGGCACATAGAAGGTACTTAATAAATATCTGTCCTTCCTCCCACCCTACCCCTTTTATCAATTTGAAAAAATCCACAAATCTCTTCCAGCAAAAAATTCATTCTCCCTCCCTTCCCTCCCTCCCTTCTTTCCTTCTCCTCTCTCTCTCTCTCTCTCTCTCTCTCTCTCTCTCTCTCTCTCTCTCTCAACTCCAAGACATAGGGTTGTTAAGTATGACATTTCCTCTGTCAACAAATTAATCAAACAACCAGGAGAAAGAGCTTTAAATATAATAAGAAAAGGAAATTATAGAGGAATAGAAATATAAAGGAAATATGTAGGAATATAAAGGAAAGGAAATTTGAGTAATACAAGATAATTTTGTACCCACCAGAAATCACAGGAGGGAATGTAATGTGTTCCAAAAAAGCAAAGAAACTCAAGAGGCCATCCAACATGACCTATCTTGCTAGCTTGAACCTAAGAGGTAATTTTTAAAATTAGATAAAGAGACATTCAAAGCCTTTCTAGGTGGAAAAACACACCCAAGTAAAATTATTCGTTTCTGAAACACTCCAAACAACAGATAAACAAATACAGTAATCAAGGATAATAGTAACAAAATAGCAGCCAAAAGACCTGTAAGAGATTTCTTTCTGAAAGTACAGAAAAAGACAAGATTGAAAGCAGAAGGCAAATAGAAGTGATAGTTAACAAACAGCCCTGAAATATTATAGAGTAAATCTTGTAACACCCTACCATTTGTGTGTGTGTGTGTGTGTGTGTGTGTGTGAACTACAGAAGGGGAGGATACATAAAAGAGGAGAGGAGAATATGTGATAATACTATAATTAAGTCAAAGGCTAGCAGTAAAGAAATACATCAAAATAACTCCTGTCATTTTTTCAGGAAGAAGAGAGCCTCTAGGCTATGAGAATGAGGCAAAAGGAAGGATTGAAACAAGGAAAGGTAGAGAGTTTGCTTCCATAGTGGGCTGGAATTGTTAAGTCATTTCAGCCATGTCCAACTCTTCATGATCCCATTTAGCTTTCTTAGCAAAGATACTGGAGTATTTTTCCATTTCCTTCTCTAGCTGATTTTTATAGATGAGGAAAGGGAGACAGACAATGTGACTTGCTCAGGATTCCACAGCTAGTCAGTGTCTGAAGTCAAATCTGAGCTCAGGTCTTCCTGACTCCAGGCCCAGCACTGTATCTGATGTGCCACCTAGCTGCCTAGGCAGGGAGGACCTACCTCTGGTCAGTACTTCCATGAGGGAAGAGATGTTCTATGATGGGAAATGGGAACCTCGTATTGGATATAATCTTCAGGAATTCAGTGCTTAGAAAAGCTACTCATTGTGCCTCAGAAGAAGGAGAATTGGAGGTTCTGGGGACAAATGATACCCAGAAGAGTGGAAGGGCATGGACCTAGTGGGGAGGTTGCATGACAAATGGAGAAAAAATAACCACAGAGAGAACAGAGGTTAATAATGAAGCCCAAAATAATGGAGTGCAAAAGAGCTACTTAGAAACATTAATTCTGTGAGGAATATTGAGAATACAGGAGTAAGTATAGGAACCATGAATCAAAGAATAAAATTCAATAATAGAAAGCAATGGGGGGCAGCTAGGTGGCACAGTGATTAGAGCGCTGGCCCTGGAGTCAGAAGGACCTGAGTTCAAATATGGCCTCAGATACTTTACATACTTATTAGCCGTGTGACCTTGGGCAAGTCACTTAACCCCAATTACCCTGCCTTTCCCCCTCCAAAAAAAAGTAGTGATAAATGATAAACAAAATGAAGGAAAGATTATTTTTAGGAAAAATTGCAGAAAATGAAATTATAGAAGTTTAAAGAACAAGTTAAAGAGCAGGAAAGGAAGGGGAATTTTACTTGACTACTCAACTTTGAAGGAAATAGGAGGATGAATAAAATAAATACACAAGCAAGAAAAAAGAAACTAATAAGGTAAACAAAACTAAGAAAAAAGGTTAAAAAATGGGGAGGGGGCACTTTATGGGTAAGAAGAAAACTAGGGGGAATGAGGTTGCTTTAAAATAGATTAGGCCAAAGTGACTAAAGACAAAAGGTACTGTGTTTGCAGAGAAAGAAGGAGGAAACATTCGTGTGTATCATAACTCAGATTCAGATAGAGGAACTGTTTTGGATTAAACAGTTCCACTATCTGTTTATGAGAAACATATCTAAAAACAAAGTTAATCACAGAATTAAAATTAAGGGCCAGGAAAAAAAATTTACTATGCATCAGGTTAGTCTGAAAAAAAAACCAGTAGTTGCAATCAAGTTATCAAAACAAAAATGAATATTCATAATATAAAAATGGATTACCAAGGAAACTATATTGTATTTAAAGGAACCACAGGAAACAAACCAATATCAATACTAAACGTATTTAAAGTCAGTATCTAAATTCATAAAAGAAAAATTAACAGAATTCTTAAGAAGACATAAGCAGTAATGCAATAGTTGCATGAGATTTCAGTGCCCCTCACTGTCTTTGAATAATTCCAGTGATCGTTTGTATTTGTAAGAAATTATGCATATCTCAAAACTTTGTGGAAATGAATGATGTAACCAAGAAAATAAATTAAAATTTAAAAAAATTATGCATATGATAAATATGCATGGAAATCTCTACATGAACTGATTTCAGAGTGAATTAAGCAGAGCCAAGAAAGCAACAGACACAATTTTTTTTTGTAAACAAATGAACAAAAAAAAACCAACCATGAAAAGAAATCAAAAGTCAGTCTTTCAAAATTGTAAAGAACAAGCATGGCTGGAAGGAAAAGATATTTGAAGACAACTTCATCCTGCCCTTTTGCACAAGTGTTGTTCATTGCACATAGGTTTTTGTTTCAGTTTTTTGGCATATGTTTATCACTTGTGCTGATTTTTCCTCTTTTTGTCTTTAATATTTCTCTTTTATGGGATGACTGACTAAGAGGAGTGGGGAATGTCCTAGAGGAAATTATGGAGATGTGAAAACTCAAAAGACATCAATATAAACTTATTTTTAAAAATAAAATATATGGTTCCAGTTTCTAATCTTTGAAACCCCTCAAGGCCTAGAAGTTAGAACTCCATATTCTGGGATGAGAATTAATAAATTATCCTGTATTGTCTTCCCATTATGCTTCTCTCTGGACTAACCGTATCAAATAGCAGCTTTGAGCTTTGCATTTTCTCAAGAGAAGCCACTTTGATTTATAAAGGAATCATAGATTTCTCTTTCCCTGATCCTGTCAATACCCTGTCTATGGTCACATTGTAAGTTGCTGTGAAGAAGGGGAAACAGAAGATAGGAGGTAAAGCATTAGAAATGGCTCCTCACTCTTCTTCCTCTTCCTCTTCCCCAAGCTTTCCCCTTGACCTTTTCCCACTATAATAATCCATTATAGTAAAAAAAGAAAGAAAATTTTATTATTTGTCAGTACCTCAATACCTTGCCTTGCCCTCCCAGAGCCCTGTCCTCTGGCAACAGAAGCCAGTACCACAAAGTTCTGGTGACCTTCCTTTTGCTGTTGGGGCTGCACAGTTTAATTCTATGCATATGCACATACACACATATGTACCTGCTATGTGCTGGGCACTGGGGTATACAGAAGTTTAAAATCTCAACATTCCTACCCTCAAGGAGCAGACATTCCCCTGTGCACCGTTGTCAAAGAATAGATAGTTTTGGGAATCAGATTTAGAATTCTAAATATACTGAGCCATGAAACAGTTCAGATAATATTATTGGTTAAATAGGTTTTATGAAAAGGTCTGGGAACCTGGCCCTCCCATTTAATGAAAATAGTCAACTTTTATATTCTCCTCTTTCTACAGCGTCCCATAATCTCAATTTGTTGGGGTCACCGGGATTCACGCCTACTTATGGCATCTGGACCTGCCTTGTATGTGGTTCGTGTAGAACACCGGGTCTCTAGTCTTCAACTCCTGTGCCAGCAGGCTATTGCCAGCTCCATTAGGGATGACAAGGATATCAGCAAGTTAACTCTGCCACCAAGGCTATGCTCATACCTCACTACTGCCTTCATTCCAACCATTAAGGTAAAGTAAACTTAACCTCATGCCTCTTGACATATATGCCTTGTTCCTTTCTCTGCCACACCCCCTACAAACAGGCATGCTAATAAAAGGTCGAGATTACTGATGGAACAATGAAAGTAGACACACCTGCTGATTGTTGGCTAAAGAGCAAATTAAAATGGCAGGCAGGGGCAAAGGTACTGGAGCAAAGTGTTTTCATTCTTTTTGCATATTATTGCATTTTCCAGCTTATTACATTTAACATCAGTGTTAATCCTTATTTCTCATGAAGTGACTAAAATGTCTCATGGTAAGTAAACTGCTGGACTTGGAGTCAAGAAAATTTGAGTCCAAATCCTGCACTTAATATCTATGCCCCTGGGAAAGTTACTTAACCTCTGTCTCAAGTTCCTCATCTTTAAAATGAGGATAACAAGAGCATCTTTCTCACAAGGTTGTGGTGAGGACCAGGTGGTGAAGTAGGAACTGTAAGTGGTAATCCTCATATTATTGAAGAGGGAATGGAAATCCAGGCAAGGACTTCACTAGAAAGAATAAGAAAGAACTTTCTTCTGTGCAAGGACCTAGGAAGAAACATACTCCCCATCTCCTTTCAGAGGGCCGATGTCCTTAAAATTAAGATTGAACCATGCATGGCCTAACTGGGCATTTGTTTTTTCTATGCTAATTTGTTATAAGGATTTTATTTTTCTTTTTTTAGTCACTTGATTGGGGTTTGTAGGAGTGGGAGGTAGAGAAAAGTGCTTGTCACCTGGGGAAAAAAGAAAGGATAAGAACTGGGATTTAAACTCCTGATTAAAAATCTAGCACCCTTTCCCCTTTTCCATGTTGTCCCTTTTAGGTTATATATCTGAGTTAACATTCATAACCTAGCCACCACTATCTTATTATATCACCTTCCCCAAAGAAATTGAAGTGCATAACTGAATGTGTTAATGTTGCCGACTGGTACTCTATAAAGATTTTAAAATACAGTTTTCATCTTTTGCCTTCTCAGCACAATTGATGCTTGTCTTCTGGCCAGTACTTGAAATCTTAGCATGGGAATTTTTTTGTAAAAAATGAAGGAATGGCAATCAGTGTTGTTTGTCAATAATGAAAAAGGAATTTCCTCTTTTAAAAGAAACTTGTGATCTTAATTTTTTTCTTTTATTTCTCTTCACTAAAGTAGCGCCTATTCTTACCTGTGTTCCTTTAGCCCCCTATTCCAGACCCCAACAACATGAGAGACTTTGTCAGCTACCCAACTGCCGGTAATGAAAGACTCCATTGTACCATGAAACGGACTGAAGATGATCCAGAAGTAGGGGGCCCTTGTTATACACTTTACTTGGAATACCTTGGTGGATTAGTACCCATCCTGAAAGGGCGCCGTATTAGCAAGCTTCGACCAGAATTTGTCATCATGGATCCAAAAACAGATAGCAAAACAGGTCGGCTGCCTTTTTTGGGGGGGGGTGGGGAGGAGGGTGTTTTTAGGAACCCTAAAGAGTTAATAATATTTGTAGAAAATGCTACTCTAAAACAGGAGATTAATCTGTTTAGAATACAAAAGTATTTATAAAAGTTAAGTTCTTGGTGGATAAGGACACACACAAAAAAATCCCTGAAGCAAGAGCATAAATCTCTCATTTTGCCTTCCAGGCCTATAAATCTAACCTTTTTTTTTTTATAGCACTAAAATGTAATATATGGTCTCTGACCAAGAATTTCTTTGGATATACTTTCAGAAAATTAGAGTTTTATATGCCCTCTTTTTCATCAGGTTTACATTTTCATATTCCCCGTAAGTGTATTTTAATTATTGGAAGCATTGTATATATTCGGCATTGCCTTTGATAGCATCCAAAAAACTATTCTACTTTAGAATTATTGCCAAGGTTTGACTAGAATGATTTAATATTGTTTTCCTTGTAAACTTGATTTTCAGATTCTTTATATACTCTATGATTTTGGAAGCTCAATTAGAGACCTCATTGGAGAATATTAGTTTTTAAAATTAGTTTTTGTTCTTTCATTCAGCTGTGTCTAACTTTCCATGACCCTGTGGACCGTACTTGCCAAGGGTTTTTCTTCCCAAGGATACTGGAGTGGTTTGCCATTTCCTTCTCTAATGGATTTAAGGCAAACAGAGGAGTGACTTACCTAGGGTCCCACCTATAAGGTCAATTTGGAACTTAGGTCTTCCTGACTCCAGGCCCAGTGCTCTATCCACTGAGCAACGCAGCTACCTTTAAATTTAGTGCCAATATGTAAATTCCTCAGTGCAGCTAATTTTATTCAAACTTGGGTAAACTTTCCCTTTAAGATATTTGAAATTGCAGTTAGGATATAAGGAATGATGTTAGAAGCCTAGTAGCTTTTGAAGTTGCATGAATTTTCTGATTAAGGAAGACTAAAGTGGTTGTACAATAATAAAAATGGTGATGATATTTTGTATTTGAAATTCAAAACAAAGTTTTACTTCAAATAAATATTTGAATTCTGAAATCAGAACCTAAAAATTCTTGTTTACTATTAAGAGAAGGAAACTGGGTCCCTCCTATCTGTTTGGCCATTATTTCATGGTCTCTCTTGCTGCTGGATTATCATCCATATCTCATCTCCTTTGTGTAAAAATATAGAGCTTTCTTCTCTCTCACACTTTTGGTGAGCACGTCAGCTTACATTTGTTCAGCTATCTTTTTTATATAACTGGCCTCCAGATCTATTTATCCAGCCCTAGTCTTTCTCCTGAGCTTCACTACCACATTACCACCTGTTTATTGGGTGTTTCCAATGGAATATTTCAAACTTACTGTGTCTAAACAGAACAAATTATCTTTCCCCCAAACCTTCGCCTCTTCTTGGACCTATCTCTGCTTAGGGCAGCACCATCCTTCCAGACTCCTAGGTTTGCAGCCTCAGACTCATTCTTGCCCCTCTCCTCTTCCTCCTTCTTACATCCTGTCATTTGCCAAAAAGATCTGTCATCTTCATCTCCATTTACATGGCTACCATTCTTGTTCCAAGCCCTCATCATCTCTTCCCTGGAACACGTAGAAGGGAGAGGAATCCCTGAGCCTCTTAATCCTTTCTAGAAGGGCTATGAAACTATATCTTTAGCCCTTGTATCAATCACTTGGCCAGTGGAAGAAATATAAACATACATTCAACACATCACTAGAATTATCCATGTTCTCATTTTGGAAAGTGAGATCCTCAGTTACTGTCTTGCTAGAGAAGTACTCTGACTAATCACTTGTGGGTTTCTTTAAACCTAGAATTAATTTTTCTTCTCAACTTGTCAGCACCTCATTAACAATTTGACAGTCACATTTAGCTTCCTTTTCAGTTTTTTACTTACCTTTTACCTTCTCTTACCAACTGTTAGGAGAAGAATATTTTCCTTTGAGTTTGTGTGCTAGGTTACTGCTGTTGAAGAAATATATCATAATGCAGAAATCATAGAAGAACAAACTTTTTACTATGAACACAGGTTCAGGATTCAGAAAAATAACCCTGATCAAAGGTAAAGATTTTTAGGAGGCTTTTTAAAGACAAAAAAAAAAATACATTAGAAAAATAATTTTAGACCTACAGCAACTTCATATATCCTCTTAGGTCATAAAAATTGAACAGTTAAACAGGATCACAATTTCATATATCCCCTAAGGAAGCAGACCTAGTTAAACAGCTCCTATATATAAACTAGGTCAGGTTACAGATTATAATACACTTAGAGGGTTCACAATGGGTCACTTGAGAGGCAAGATTTACACATCTCAAAGAGGGTATAATGCCAAGCAAAGGCAACTTCCAAGGTTCAGATTATCAACATAGCAGACCCCATTTATTCAGCAAACACTCACAGAACAGGGAAAATCAAAATACAGTATAACCCATACATTTCACAAGGAAGTTCTCAATTCAATCCAGGTAAGTCAAAGTCTCTTCTCAAATGGAGATCAGACCACTCCACCCCTAGACAGTACAGTCTTTTAGTCAGTC
>CM053593.1:316531679-316569106 GCA_028646575.1 Pseudocheirus occidentalis | reverse complement strand
TTAGATCTGCTTTACTAAAGGAAAGCAGCTCAAAATGGGTTAACAATCTTTCTTTAATCAAACAAACATATCATTTATCTAGTTCAGGGGAAAAAGCCAGCACCCTGAACTCCAGAGAATACAAACCCAAGTTACAAGCACAAGTTACAAACACAAGTTACAACAGAGCAAGAAACAGATCAGCAGATGGGCTTCCAACCATCTGACCAACACATCTATTACCTATTCAAGTTACCAGAGAGAGAAGCACCAACATCTGGGTTTTTTTCAAAGCCGGAGGGCTCAACGACTTCCCAGTCTCATCTGGTCAAATCACACAACTCTTCTCAAAGTGAGCCCCAAAGCAAAGCCTCACATCAGGGTGTGTATATATGTGTATATATATATATATATATATATATATATATATATATGTTTCTCCTGGGTCAGCCCTCTTGACCCACTGTCCAATTACAAAGCGACAAGGTGTGGCCATTAACCCAAAACAAACCAAGCTTCTTGCCACTGGCTCCACATGAACATTCTAGGAGCCACTTAAGAAAAGGGGCTAGGGGCAGGAAAGAGCTTCAGATTCCCATTACAGCTATCTACAGCTATTTGGTCTTAATAAGCTATGTACAGCTTTTTTTTTTAACATTTATCAATGCTTTTTGTTTTTAGTTTTTAGATATTTTAGTTTTAGTTTTCAAATATTTTCCACTATCTCCTATAGAACTTTCTCTTTTAATAAAGAAATAAGCAAAACACCTTTCTACCACCTCCATCTGATGATATATGTAGCATTTTGTACTCTTAATCTTCAGTATTATCTTGATGGTATCTTCTACGATATCTTTTAGAGACTATCATATTTATCTAAATTCTGTTCTCATTTTAAAGTTGTTTTCATTTACACTATTGGGTCATTATTGTTATTGCTCTTTTAGTTTTGTTTTCTTCACTTCTTATTGGTTTGGTTCTGTGTGATTTTCAAATCCTGAGTCTACCTTAGGAGAGTTATCTTCTAGCATAATTAAATCCTATCAGCCTATTTTCATAAATCAAATCTCAGTCTCTTTCTCCATTCATCTCCATATGATAGGTATTATTGTCTGTTTATGGACTGTTGAAGCACAGGAAAAGAAAGGACAAAGAAATGATATGAAACTATTTTGCCTAATTATGTCAATGAATTTTATAAATAAGATGAAATGAATGATATTTACAAAAGTTTAAAATACCCAAATTAATTAAGAAATTACAGAATTTAGAGAGCCAAGTCTTTAAAAAAAGAGAAAGTAAATTACAGATAAATTCTTTTTTAAAAATCCTAGGACAAATGATTACATTAGTGAATTCTATCAGATGTGCAAAGGAAAAATATATAATATGTTTGCAGAAATAGGAAAAAACTGTTATCCTACCAAAGTCCTTTTTTGAGACAAATGTAGTTCTGATACCTAAACCAGAGAGCAACAAGTTAGAAAAAGAAACTGTAGATCATTATCTCTAATGAATATTGATAGGAAAATATTGAATGAAAAATTAAAATTTTAAAAATTTTAAAATGTTAGCAAAGTGGCTACAATAACACACTATTTGGGGGTTGGATTTAAACCAGGAATGGAACATTGGGTCAATATTAGGAAAATTATAAATATAATAAATCATATTAATAACAAAATACTTTAAATCATATAATTATAAGAATAGATTCAGAAAAGTCTTTTAACAAAATATAACATATATTTATGTTTTAAAAATGCTAGATGTTGTAATAAATAAATGATAAGTAATAAATTATTGTAATAAATAAATAAAACTTTTCCTAAATAGAGTAAATAGCATTACTGGTGAAGAAAAATTGCTGAGACCTTTTCAATTAGATTGGGTAAAGTAAGGATAGCTGTTTTTCATCCTATTATTTGAAGTGGTTTTATAAATGCTACCTATGGCAATAAGGCAAGAAAAAATATGAAAAAAAAATGAAATTATTACTTGATATGATTTACTTAGAGAACCCTAGAAATTCAGTTAAAAATCAACAGAAATTATAACATTAGCAAAGTAGTAGGATATAAAATAATCCCACAGATCTCTTGAGCCTTTCTGATAATACCAAAAAAAAAAAAACCAGAAATAAGAGATAGAAAAAGACATTTTATTCAAAATAACTAAAATGTGTAGAATGTTTGGAAGTCTACTCATCAAGACATACACAAGAATTATATGAATACAACTGTAAAACACTCTTTACAGAAATAAATATTTAAATAATTGGAGAATTGCTTCTGATTATACCATGCTAATATAATAAAATGACATAACTTCATAAATTAATTTGTAGAATCAATGCTATTCTTATCATCTACTAAATAATCATACAAGACAAAATTATAACAAATTCCTTCTGAAGGTGCCAAAAGGTCAAGAATCTTATGAGAAACAGTTTTTTAAGTGGGGAAAAAAGGGAACCTAAAAGTTCTAGATCTCAAACGATAGTACAATACTGTAGTTTTCAAAATAACTTGGTACTCATTTTTAAAATATTTAAATATATAAGTGGAGCAGATTAGGGATACAAGTTCCCAAAACATAGAAACACAGTGTTTATTTAATAAACCAAGACAAACTAGTATAATGCCAAGCAAAGGCAACTTCCAAGGTTCGGATTACCAGCACAGCAAACCCCATTTATTCAGCAAACATTTACAGAACAGAGAAAGTCAAAATATAGTATAACTCATTCATTTAGCAAGTAAGTTCTCAATTCAATCCAGGTACTGCTCCACCCTTAGACAATACATTTATTTAGTCAGTCAAAGTCTCTTCTCAAATGGAGATCAGCTTCCAATCATAAACAAAGTACATTCACTTGGCCAATCACAGAGCACAAAAAGGCTAAAGGTTTCCCACCCCTGGACACAAAGTAATTACAATATCATCCATTAACAAATCAAATCAAAATACAATAATACAAATAATAATAATACAATACAATAAAACAATACAGTAATACAAAATACAATACAAAATACAATAATCAAAATACAGTACAACCCATACATTTCACAAGGAAGTTCTCAATTCAGTCCAGGTAAGTCAAAGTCTCTTCTCAAATGGAGAGCAGACTACTCCACCCCTAGACAGTACAGTCTTTTAGTCAATCAAAGTCTCTTCTCAAAAGGAGAGAGTTCTTTTCAAATGGAGATCAATTTCCAGTCATAAACAAAGTATGCTCACAAAAAGGCCAAAGGTTTCCCACTCCTGGACACAAAGTAATTACAATACCGTCCATTAACACCAAACACTTTCTCAAAAGGGAGCAGGAGAACACAGAGGCAAGCCCTCAGCAATCTCAGTTCCTGGGGAGACATGGCTCAACAAAGTCATAGCCAGTGTCCTCATCAAGTCACTCTCTGCCTGTAGAACAGTCCCAGAACCCCTGAAAACATCAGCAAGGCTTTCTTCCAGGATTTATGTGAACATACAGCAAGAAAATGCTTCTTCAGGGCTTCTGAACCAACAGCCAAGTTCCAGAACCTCTACAACAACAGCACTGTCCACCATCAGGTGAATCTGGAAAATCAATATCAAAACAGACAGACCAAATACTGGCATCACAGCCATGCCTCCTCAGTTCTCAACAGCTCTGGGTGGCAGTACTCAAAAGTCCTGGGCAGCTCCAGTGGGCTCACAGCAATCTTTCTCTCAGCAACTCAGGCTTCACAATACTGGATACTGCTCTCCAAGAAATCCTTCTGGCCTTTCTCCCAATTCACGACTCCTCCCAGTTCAGCCGTCTCTCTTCACATCAACAAGTCCATCCCACAAGTGGGATTCACAAGCTCTGGGTTTTAACACTCAACCCAAAAACCAAGCCAATACAAGGGCATCCCCAAATTCCATTACCATTACAACTAGCTACTGGAATAAGGATTCACTATTTGACAGAAACTACTTGGAAAAATAGAAACATGTCTGGGAAAACAGACTCAGAGCAACATCTTACACAAGTTCATGACCGCATGACCTAGTTATAAAAGATTATTTCATAAATTAGAGGATCAGGCAATAGAGATACCTTCCACAATGATGATTAAAGGGGAGATTTTTAACCCAACAAGGGATAACAGAGATCTTAGGAGATAAAATTGAAATTTTTTGATTACATAACATTGAAAGTTTTTGTACAAATTGAATCAATGTAGTTAAAGTTAGAAGGGAAGGAAAAAGTATTTATAGCAAATTTTTGAAATCTGGCGAGACATGGCTCAACAAAGTCATAGCTAGTGTCCTCATCAAGTCACTCTCTGCCTGTAGAACATCAGCAAGGCTCTCTTCCAGGATTTCTGTGAACATAGAATCTAGTATAAATACAGAAGATGAGATTTGTTCCCAGTAGTTTAGAGGTCAAAAGACATAAAATAGGTGAGCTGTGAAAGAAGAAATTCAAGTTACGAATTAACATGGAAAGAAATTACTAACAATAAGATAAATTCAAATTAAAACAATTCTAAGGTTCCACTTCATCCCATTAAATTGGCAAAATGAGTTGAGTCAGAACTCTCTCAAGATAATATTGATACATGTCCTGGCAGGTCTGGGTCTTTGAATAACAGACTAACTTTGTATATTTTTCTGCTATGCCTAATTTCCTTTAACCCTATTTAAGAGCCTGAGTGAAATTTCAGGTTCAGATTGATAATGTATTGAACATGAATTCAGACACTTCACAAAGTACCAGTAATCAGTCCTGGGGTCATCCAAATAGAAGCTACCCTGTTCCAAGGAGGGAAGACAATAGATGTTGAAAAAATCTTGCCTACCACCGTTAGTGCCAGGACTCATTCATTATTGAGATATGCCACTGAGCCATTATTATGACTTTAAAATATTATTCATGACACTTCCAGTAAGCAACCTATCAAGTTTTTCACTTTTTGGTGGGTTGCTTTGAAAATCAGGGAGATTTTCTAGTGTCTTCTGATTTAGACCATCTACTAAAATAGAAGTGTTCAATCCAATGTACAAAGTTTCAAGATCAAACATTATCATGCATAGTAAAAAGCAGCTATAATACTAATTAGGTCTGGCCTTTATTGTAATTTACATGGTTTCCAATCTTTGCTAAACATAAAAATGTATAATTACACTGTTGATTAGTTATTTTATTCTCTTACATCATTATTATCAAATCTCTAATTGGTTTTGTACCTATTAAAGTTTTAAATAACTTATCTAAGTTGTGTGTCTTCTTATAAATGTTTTTGTAAAATATTCTGAACTTGTGTTTTTGTTATGAGACAAATAACTAGAACCACAATTTGTAGTTTGAGTTCAGAGATATAGTTTATTATTGTCTCAAGTCCCATCATGGTCTGGTGCCAGAGCCAAGATTAGAAATCTCGCAGTTTTTGCGTAGTGTATTGGCTTAGAGTTACAAGGAGTTAACTGCCTTTCTCCTCTTACTCGCATGAATTTTCTGACACTTGGAATCTGCTCATAAAATATATCTCTGTTAATCACTGTATTCTTTCTTCCCATTAGTAATCTATAAAACCAGCCTGCTGCACCTTCAGCCTAGGCAGATGACCATCTATCTCCCAGAAGTACGCAAGATTTCCATGGATTATATTAATTTACCTGTCTTCAACCCTAATGTTTTCAGTGAGGATGAAGATGATTTGCCAGGTATGCAAAATGTAGTCATTTCTGTATAGATGAATAGGCCTTATGTGTCAACATGTATTTGTAATTGTCTTTACTCCTTCTTTCAATTATTGAAGACACATTTTCTTTCTTAATAACAGGATACCAAGTAGAAACCTCACTTATGGATTTTAAAAGAGGGAAAATAATCCAACTAACTGGAAATTGCAGCGTATGTTAATGTGTGTGATAGATTTATGGTCCTGTGGAAAGCCATGAGATGCCCACACAGCAAGTATTTAGGTCATTCCAGTATCCAAAAGGCATCACACAATGTCTTGTCTGCAGTAAAGATGAAGATGAATATGAATGGGGATGGAGATCATGAAAATACCTTACATTATATAGGACTTTACATACCCAGTAATAATAAGCAGATTATATTTATATAATAGTTTAGAGTTTACAAAGGGCCTTCCTCACAGCAGCCTTTTTGGGTAAATATTGCAAGTATTATTATTCTCCTCTCTACAGACTCAGAGATTAAGTGATTTATTTCATCATAGAACTGATAAGGAATAGAGATGGGCTTTGGGCTTAGGCCTTCTGACTCCAGATCCACTTCCCCTTCTACTAGAATATGTTGCCACTCTAAGCTCTTTCATATCTAGCCCAGTTAATCTGAAAAAAAAAAAAAACTTTTTTGAAATGAAAAAATATATAGATCTCTACTGCATGATAATTACACACAAAAACCATATTTTTTGGTTAAATGGACCTTCCATTAGCATAGGGAACTCCTTCCACCAATGCAATTTAGTGCCTGCCCCTCAACTAATACCCTTAGAACCTGTCCAAAGTATTGAGAGGCTACATGACTTTTCCCAAGACTCATAGGCTGTATGTGTCAGAGGTGAGAGTTGAAGTCAGTTGTTCCTGACATCAAGGCCATCTCTTATGTACTATACCATGCTGCCTTATGAAATTACTTTATTTACTATGGATGTTTTGTGTCTGTTCTGATATTCATTCCTTTCCTAATTTCTCTCTTCACTTATGTTGTTTTCATATTAAGGACCAAAGACATCACTGGTTTTGTTCTCAGAAAACACAAACAGCTACAGCTGTTCTTCATCATACCCCATGTGGCTTCTGTTCATTTCAATTATAGGTACTACACCTAGAGGGGTGGCAGCAGACATGGTACTGTCTGCCAAGCTGACCACTGTCCTGTCCTCTCTCCATGAAGCTCTTTTTACTTACTTGTCAGTTTTTCCTTCTCTTCTAGGGTAAGGAGAAAGAAAGGTTGCATCTTTCTGACGCTGTCAAGTCCCTGTAGGACTTGGATCATGTTATACTATAAGTATTCTTCCCAGCTACTCTCTAATTCCTTCAGTAAAGTGGTGCTGCACTAGCTCAAGGGGAGAAGATTAGTCTGAATTAGTAAAAGTTCCCAGAAAGTATTTTCAGAGAGACCATTAGGTAAACCTAGTATAGGGTTCTTTAAATGATCTGTCTTTAGTTAATCAAGCATTTATTAAATGCAGGGGGTACAAAGACAGAAGTCCCTGCTGTCAAGGAGCTTATGCATATATAAATAAATACACAATACATACAAATTAAATACAATATAGTTATAGTGTTAACTGTATATTAATAGTTGAGCAATAGGTGGCATTGTGGATAGACCTCTGGACTAAACTCAAAGTCCTGAGTTCAAATCATGCCTTCAGTGCTTCCTAGTTGTCTGAGCCTGGGCAAGTCATTTTACTTCTGTCTACCTCCATTTCTTTATCTGTAAAATGAAGATCACAATAGTATCTACTTTCCAGGATTGCTGTAAGGGTGAAATAATGTTTATAAAGTGCTTTACAAATCTTAAAGTGCTATAAAAATACTGCTATTGCTCTTACTGCTGCTTTTATTATTATTTGGGAGAGAGGCATTATTTAATTAATGGATGAGACTGATTTCAAATTGACCTAATTTTTTGTATATGAAATCTAAAGTGCTCAAAAGTCCAAGAAAAAATGGTGTTCTCAAATGAATACCTACAAGTGACACTTCGTAGCTACATGACCCTGAGCCATCCACTTACCTTTAGTTTGCCCAATAGTATTAGCACCTGCTTCCCAGGGGTTATTATGAGGATTAAATGAGATCATTGTAAAGTATACTATGTCTGACACATAGTAGGTCCTATAGAGATGCATATTCTATTCCCCCTTTTCACCTATTACTCATACTTTCTGTGGCATATAGCTTACCACTACTGACCCCAGTCCTTTTTTCCCTGAAACAGCAACAGTTTTTGTTTTTTTTTTAGCTAACAAGACCAAATCGTGTGCTTCTTTTTTTCAGAGGAGCCATAGAGTGAGAAAATATATCTATGAAATTAATGTCCTTGTGTAGAGGTTGTACACAGCACTCCGTTACTAAGATGCTCATCATTATGAAGAAGCCAGTTTTTTTGTTTTTTTTTTATTCCCTAATATCTCACAGAGATAGAAAATCAGGAAGCTGGGGGTCTTGCTGAAGTCAGTAGTATTGCGTACTAAAAAGGCAATAAGGCCATTCTAACAAAGGAAAATGGGGCTGCCATTCACCTGCCTGCTCATCCTGCCTTAAGATCTCAAATAATGAGTCACAATGATTTTCTGTAACTTTAAGAAAACAATTTTGGCCCCAGATTCAGGCATGTGATTCTTATTCTGACCCTACTTCATTTTACTGTTTTGTAAGCATTTTTTTTCCCTTTCTTGTAGTTCCTGGAGCATCTGGAGTACCTGAGAACAATCCCCCTTGCACCGTGAACATCCCCATTGCCCCTATCCACAGCTCAGCACAAGCTATGTCCCCCACACAGAGCATAGGGCTGGTGCAGTCCCTTCTTGCAAATCAGAACGTGCAGTTGGACGTCCTAACCAATCAAACATCATCTGTGGGAGTGGCTGACCATGCCAGTGATAACACTCTTCAGTACCCAGTCCCCAGTAGGTATTCCAGTCCAGGACAGGTGATTTTTGGAGGAGTAGAAATGGGACGGATGATTCAGGCACCTCCTCAGTTGTCCCTCCCACCACAGGGAGCAATCCAGCTGTCTATGGGAGATCATGGAGACAGAGAACATGAGCACCTCCAGAAGGCAGCAAAGGCCCTGAGGCCAGTACAGCAACTGGCAGCAGAAGGGGATGCTGTGGTCTTCGCCACTACCCAAGAGATCCAGATGAACAAATTGAACCCACCACCCCCTTACCCAGGAACTATCCCAGCTGCTCCTACCACTGCAGCCCCTCCCCCACCACTGCCTCCACCTCAGCCCCCCATAGATGTTTGTCTGAAAAAGGGAGACTTCTCCCTTTTCCCCTCTTCAGGACATTACCAAACCCCTCTCGGCTATGAGAGGATCACCACCTTTGACAGCAGTGGTAACGTGGAGGAAGTGTGTAGGCCTCGGACTCGGATGCTGTGTGCCCAGAACACTTATACCCTTCCGGGTCCTGGAAGCTCAGCTACCTTGAGGATCACGGCCACTCAAAAGAAGGCCCCACAGCCCTGTTCCAGTGCAACCCTGAACCGGTTAACTGTCCCCCGCTATTCCATCCCATCTGGGGACCCACCCCCTTATCCAGAAATTGCTAGCCAGCTGGCACAGGGACGAGGAGCTGTCCAGAGACTAGACAACAGCCTTATCCATGCAACACTGCGCAGAAACAACCGAGAGGTGGCTCAGAAGATGGTTCAGTTGGCAGATAGTCAGCGGGCTACCCTACAGCACCCACCGAAGCCTAAGAGTAGTGCAGTAACTGCCCAGTACCAGCCAAGGCCACCTGCTGCTCTGTATACCTGTAGCCAGTGCAGTGGCAGTGGCAGTGGTACAAATAGTGGTGGAGGGAGTGTGGGGAGTGCTGGTGCCAGCAGTGGCACATCTGGCCTCAGTGGTGGCATGCGACCTGATCTGAGCTCAGTGGGCAGCTCCCAGCACAGCTCAGTCATAGCGCACTCGGTCAGCACCTCACCCTTGGCCTCCCAGTCTTCATACAATCTATTGAGCCCACCTGACAGCTCTCGTGATCGGACAGACTATGTCAACTCTGCCTTCACAGAGGATGAGGCCCTCTCCCAGCACTGTCAGGTGGAAAAGTCTGTTAGGCATGCAGCACTAGCTGAGGCAACTATGGGAGTGAAACGGCCACCCCCTTACCAGTGGGACCCTATGTTGGGAGAGGATATTTGGGTTCCTCAGGAAAGGACAGCACAGAGTTCAGTGCCCAACCCCCTGAAACCACCACCTCTGATGATGGGTCAGGCCCAGCACCTAGATGTGTCCCGAGTACCCTTTGTTTCCCCCAAGTCTCCAACCAGCCCTACTGCCACTTTCCAAACAGGCTATGGGATGGGAGCACCTTTTCCAGGAAGCTATAATAATCCCCCTTTGCAGGGAATGCAGGCACCCTGCTCCCCAAAAGAAGCCTTGACTCCAACACAATTTGCACAACAGGAGCCCACTGTAGTACTTCAGCCAGGGTATTCATCCAACCTTTCCTATTGCCCCTTGCCACCCATGTACCCAGGAAGCAGCACATGTTCTAGTTTACAGCTGCCACCCATTGCCTTGCATCCTTGGAATTCTTACAGTGCGTGCCCACCTGTGCAGAACTCCCAGGGCACTCTTCCTCCCAAATCACATTTGGTTGTGGAAAAGCCCATTGTGTCCCCACCTCCACCTGAGCACCAAGGCCACCTGGGTACAGAAGTGATGGTGGAGACTGCAGATAATTTCCAGGAAGTCCTCTCCTTGACAGAAAGTCCTATCCCACAGAGGACAGATAAATTTGGGAAGAAGAACCGTAAGCACCTGGACAGCCGTGCTGAAGAAGGGAATGTCCAGGCCATCACAGAAGGCAAGGGGAAGAAGGAGGCAAGGACTCTGAGTGACTTCAACTCCCTTATCTCCAGCCCCCGACTTGGGAGAGAGAAAAAGAAAGTGAAGAGCCAGAAGGACCAGTTGAAGTCAAAGAAGCTCAACAAGACAAATGAATTTCAGGACAGCTCTGAGAGTGAGCCAGAACTGTTTATCAGTGGGGATGAGCTGATGAACCAGAGCCAAGGCAGCAAAAAAGGGTGGAAAACCAAAAGGAGTCTGAGGACAGCCAGTGAGCTGGAGGAATTCAAGTGCCGGAAAGCCAATGAAAAGGAGGATGGGAGGTTGGGGAGTCAGGGATTTGTGTATGTGATGGCTAATAAGCAGCCTTTGTGGAATGAGGCAACACAGGTGTACCAGCTGGACTTCGGAGGGCGGGTGACCCAAGAATCTGCAAAGAACTTCCAGATTGAGCTGGAAGGGAGACAGGTAAGACTGCTTTAAAAGTGATAGCTAATTTACTTTGAAAAACCACAGGCAGTCCCAGAAATCCTATTTTACCCTTTTGGCCTTGCTTCTTTTTCAAAAATTACTTGTTTAAAAAAATTAACAAAAAATTATTTTTTCTCCATTCTCCCAAACCTATTAAGAAGAAAAGGAACCTTCTAACCTCTAAGTATAGCTAAACAAAACAAGTTCCCACATTGGCTGTGTCCAAAAAATATGTGTCTCATTCTGTACCTAATCACTTCTCTATCAAGAGATTCTCCCTTTCTTTTTCCTTCCCTCCTTCTTTCTCTCCTTCCCTCCCTTCCTCCGTTCCCTCTTCCTTTCTTCCCTTCCTTTCTCACTTCCTTCCCTCTTTCCTTCCTTCCCTCTTCCCTTCATTCCTCCCTTCCTTCCCTCGTTCCTTCTCTCGTTCCTTCTTTTCTTCCTTCCTTCCTTCTTTACTTCCTTCCTTTTTCTCCTTCCTTCCATCCTTTCCTCTTTCCCCATCCCTATTTTTCCTAAGCTAAAAGTGCGGTAGCCGCTCATGGAGCCCATTCTATTGTTGATGGTACAAAAGCTTTGACCAGTTTCATTTCTGGTGTAGGCAGTTCCTCCCTCCTTAAGCAACCAAGTGGCCCCCTATTTCCAGGGGTCCCCAAATCAGTGTATAACTTAGTGTGGATACCCATTCAGATTTAGCTCTGCTGAACTCAGAACCCCCAAGCTCCAGTGAGCTGCCAGCCTCAGCCTACCTAGTAGCAGAGATCATAGGCACCTGCCATCACACTTAGCTTGGACTCATTTCAAAACAAATGTTTCACTTCTTTAAAAGAAATTCTTTTTGTACAGTGGATTAACAACTAGTATTACAAACCAGTTATTCAAACAGTGTATAGTAATGAGAAAATTCAGACAGTACATACTACAGTCAGAGCAATTAAAAGGCTTCAGTGTGTTCATTATCTTTAGTAGTACTGATAGCTCATGAAACTTTCTACAAAAGCAAACCCCAAGAATTTTGTTCTGTGTGCCAGTAACTGAACCATTAATTAAATAGAGCCAAAAGAGACTGTCAATATAAGCAATTCGATAGCTCTCCGTATGACTAATTATCTTTGGTTTGACAGAGTTCCTTTTACGTGCTGACTTTTATTGTGGTCAAACTCAGATGGTCTGTGAATTCTATTAAGGGCAGTGAGATTTTACTTCAAGAGACATTCATGGATCTGTACATTAAGCCCTGAGTTAGAAAATGTTTTTCTACCTTGCTACGCAGACTTTTTATCCAGTTAAACTTCATGTTTATTATATTTTTTTAAGTCTACTTTTTATTTTTTTAAATGTCTAGGAAATTCTGTTACGAACTTTAGCAGAACTGATAGACTAATGCTTCTTTGAACATTGCATGATTCAGAGTAGAAAATTTTTCAAGGGTAGATCAATAAGCAAAAATGAAAGCCTGTCAAACCATCATCAGAAGTAAATGTATTCTGAGCTTCTGAAAAACCTCAGCTGCCTTTGTTTTTCCCATTCAGCTTTCATTTCTGCCCTCCTTTGCACTTTAAAGATTGAAGAGGGAATAGAAATGCCAGTTTAGTACAAATGAGCTACTTATATCAAAATTTGGAGATTTTTATTTTGACCTTATAGGTCAGGAATAGGGTGAGCTCTGTTAAAAGAACTTTCTCTTCAAGTCAATAATCTATTTCAAGGATCTGAAGCCTTTTTAGTTCCTTGAGGATTAATGTCCAAATTCCCTCTTGTTGAGCCATGTTTTTGCCATTAAGAATCCTTTTCAAGATTGAATAAGACAAAAATCATCTTGTATTTCAAAGGGGTTTTTAAAAATTGAGTTGAAAGGATATTGGGCTTCAAGGGACAGTTTTTCACAAAGAGTGTGCCGTGAAATTTGCACAGCAGGTCTTCATTCCTCAAGTGACTGGGAGTCATCTTTTAGAGAGAGGAAAATTAACTGTATGCAGTAGAAGTAAAACTAGTTTATGAAATTGTCTCCAATATTAAAGAGGAAACAAAATGGGAATATGGTTAATAAACATCAGTGAAGTCAGAGGATAGGGGTTCAGATCTCAGCTAACTCATTTGTGGCCTTATGTGCCTAGGAAAAATCACCTTCCTTCTCTGGACCTCTGTTTCCTGATCTCTAAAGTACACTTACCTACATGATCACTAGGTTTCCTTCTTGCTCTAAATCCTGTGTTTGTATATGCTGGTTTGTTTAGCTTGCAAATTTCTCAGGAGTACCATGAAATTCTCTTGGGTAGAGAAAGTAGGAGGGGAAGGGGAAAGAGAGAGAAAGACCCCTTCTCCATATAACTGGATCATATTATTTTCTGTTCAAACTTAAGGGGGGAAAAAGCTCTAATCATTACTATTTAGCATTAGCTGGTGTTTAATTGCTAGATAGAATTTTTCAGTAATTTTTCATCTCACTTTAGTTAATCCACTTCAGATTTTGACTTAATTCATATCTTCCCCTAAGTTGCCTTTTTTTTTAACATAGTCTTCACAAAAGAGTTGCAATAAAAATATCTTTGGTCAAAAATGTTAAGGGGTCCCCTTTTTGAGTTGCTTTTTCCAGGAACACTGGACTCAGAGCATGCAGAAGGCCCTGAATGTGTCAAGGACTAATCTCTCCTCCCAGCTGACATAAATGGTTGTTTGCATTCCAAACTGTACTCTCTGTGTGACCCTGGGAGTCAAGACAGGTGTCAGACAGTCTGTACTAGGCTTGTGCAGCTAGGCCCTTGTAGATAAGGAAACCATCATATCTTCATGGTCTAATAGTGCCCAAGGGAAAAAAGAATGTGGCTTCTGTGTTACCTTGCTCCTCTGCTTTGGTTGGGGCTTTGTCCTTTACCAGCCTTGACTGCACCTTTCCACTCCCATGCCATGCCCCCTTTAGGTGCAGGTTCTCTCATCTCTTCCTTTTTTGGTCTAGTTGTCTTAAATATACACATTTCTATATGAATTGTAAAGTCTTTGAATTCCATATGCATGGTCATTTCTCTTGTAATAAATTTAGTTTTCATGTAGGTTTTGTGAAGTTGTGATTGCCTGTTGACAAATGTAAGATCACATTGTAATTGAGTAATCTGTAATCATTATTATAGTAAAGTCTACTGTTTGACCATGGGGGAGCTCCATGACTTTCATTTTCCTCATTTGTGAAATGAGGGAATTGGACTAGGTCATTCAGTCAATAAATATTTATTAAGTACCTCCTATGTGCCAGGAACTGTGCTAAGTAAGCCCTGAGGACATAAAAAGATGCAAAAGTTAGTCCTGCTCTCAAGGAGCTCACACTCTAATGGGGGAGAAAGCAAGTAAATATGTATGAACAAGCTATATACAGAATAAATAGGAAATAATTAACAGAGAGAAGGTACTAGAATCAAGGGGGATAAGAAAGGGCTTCCTTGAGAAGATGGGATTTGGGCAGGAACTTAAAGGAAACCAAGGGAGCCCATAGGCTACTGAGGAGGGAGAACATTCTGGGAATGAGGGATACACTCATTGAAAATGACTAGAACTGAGAGATGGAGTGAAACAGTGAGGAAGCCAGTGTCACTGGATCAAAGAGTGCATGTTAGGGAATAAGGTGTAAGAAGACTAGAAAGACAGGAGGGAGGGAGGTTATGAAGGGCTTTGGATGCCAGAGGATTTTGTATCTGATCCTGGAGCCTATAGGGAGCCACTGGAGTTTATTGAGGAGGGAGACAACAGGTTATTGCATCAGTCCAAATGTGAGGTTTTGAATGGTGGCAAGTGTGGAGGGCAGAAGGGCAGGCGTTGGCAGTAGGATAGATAGAATGAGAGATAGTGAGGAGTCCAGGATGGCTCTTAGATTGTGAGTCCGAGGGTCAGGGAGGGTGGTGTGGTCCTCTACTGTAATAGGGAATATATGTGGGGGGAAGGGGTGGGGAATTTAAAGGGAAAAATTCTTAGCTGAGTTTGGGATGTGTCAAGTTTAAGGTGTCTACTGAATATCTAGCTCGAAATGTCTGAAAGGCATTTGGAGAGTCAAGATTAGAGGTCAGCAGAGAGATTGGGGCATGAGTGGTGGGTAACTTCTAAAAGTCCCTTCTGGCTCTCAATTTGTGATTCTTTCTTTGATCTTTGGGGATAGCCTCATCTACCAAAATAATAATCTTTTATTCATAGTTACCAGTCCCTTAATTCAAAAGAAAAAAATAATTATTTTCTAAATGATTATGTGCATTCACTGTCATCCTAGCAATTATTGCAGTAGCATGAAACAGAGACCTGCCAAGGACTGTAAAGAGCAATTGTCACGTACACTTTCATCTTCAATCTCTCACGAGGACGAACTACTGACTATATCAAACTTCAGGAAGTTTTGGTGGTTGGGACAACTGGAGAAGCATGCTTAAGACAAGAACTCAATTTTTTCATAAATCACATAATTAATGCACTTTAGGTTAAAATTGAATTTTAAAATTTCTTTTGTCTTGCAGTTTTAACCGTTTTCCTTATTTTCTTTCTTCTTTCCCATTTCCCTGTTATAGGTAATGCAGTTTGGAAGGATTGATGGCAATGCTTACATTTTGGACTTTCAGTACCCCTTTTCTGCTGTCCAGGCATTTGCAGTTGCTCTGGCTAATGTGACTCAGCGCCTCAAATGAAAAAAAAATGACTCAAAGGAGAAAGAAACACAAAGAAACCTTTTCAAAGAAGTCCAATCCAGAAAATGCTGGCAGACCCAATGTTGGGTGTAACAGAGGTGCCTGCACAGACCAGAAGACAGCAGCAAACTGGAAGTCTCAGGCCCCCCAGAGAGGCCGCTGAACTGTAATTGCTATTGTTTATTTGGGTTTTTAGTACCCTTTATCTTTTTTTTTTTTTTTTTTTTTTTTACAAAAACAAAATATAGTGCTGGTGTTTGAGAGCAAAGGGCTGGAACCATTCATTGTTATGTTGGGAAGTGTAGCTTTGGCTTGTGGTAATGGTTCTATTGTGTTTGCTGATGTAAAGCTTGTGGGGGAGGGAGGGAGGGCTGGGAAGTGGGGAGGGGAGAACAGGACAACTGTCCTTTTGGATGGACTGCCTTATATCACATTATTCTTTTAAAAACATGGCACATACATGCTATTTTCATTCCCTCATTGCATCCACCTTTTATTACTACCCCAACATTGACAATGGTGTAAAAACAAAAGCAAAAAAATTCAAACTCCCCAAAAAATACTTGAAAATTCAGGTTCTGTTTATTGGTAGCTGAATATTGCAGGCACCTTTTTTAGGGTGGATGGAACAAAATGTAATTTCTAAATTCTAGGTTGTTATTCCATAGAGAATAATTGTATACCAGCAGGCATTTTGGTAACACACTATATGAGAGAAATCTGCTTCTGAAAGGTGATATCATCACCTGGGATAAATATGATTTGCTCTATGATGAAATGTGAGAGGAAAATGGGCTGAAATTTTCCAATATTGTTAACAGTATTATGTGTACATGTGAGAGGCCTGTTATGTCTCAGTGTAGACCAGGTTGAAGGACTCTACTCCTCTTTGAGTGCTTAATGTTTAAAATGACTAATTTTAGGAGTTACATGATATGTGAGAGTTTCTTTCCTAAAAGCAGTAACGATTGTTTCACACAATTGTCTGAAAGGAGGTGAAGAGGCTGAAACCAGAGAGATCTAGTTAGATGGCCACTTGCTCAGTATGTTCTACTGGGAATACGTTTGCACAGTATGGGTTGGATCAGGTGGCTGCTGAGCTTCCTTCCAGCTCTGTAATTCTGTGGTTCTGTAGTGGGATGATGGTGAATGTTCTCAAACCAGTGGTGTGTGACTCCTGCTGAGACACAACTCCAGCCTCCTATAAGTTTGGACAGGGTTACATGGAGGAGGTTTCTCTGTTTTCTCTTTTCTCTTATCCTCCAGATATGTCTTCACTACTTGCTCTTTCTTAAAGAGAAAAAATTTCCTAATTGTTTCTTTGAAAATATGCTTTACTTTCTCTGCTACGTATAATTCTAAAGTCCTTGAAGTAATTTTCCATTAGAATGGAAATTGTGACTCATGTGTTTATAAGGGCATATTAAGCAGGGTAGTGAAAGATGTTTGTTTCACCAAGTTGTGGAAGTTGTCCTGTTGTTTCCCATGAATAAAGTTACTTATTTAATAGTACAGAGTATTTTGCAGAGGAATAAAAGCCTTTACAAAAATCAGTAACAGAGAGCCTTAGGAATTACTGTTAACAACTTGCTTAAACTTTTTTCGATGGATTTCTATTCCACTGGTTTGCTGCTGTTAAGAAAGCTGTTATGCCCACCCCCGGGTTTATTTGTACATTCACTTGAATGAAAGCTTCTTAAATGGAAGGAGGACAGAATGATGGCTGTGTGCAGTACAAGCAAGTCCATCACAAACACTTCTTTTAAATATGATTTTGAACATCTGGCCATTCCATTTGGACCACTTGTATAAATGTCATTTTTGTGCTTCAGCAAGGACCCTTCCTCCTTTAACTCAAATTAAGATGGCTCTCCATAGCAGAGGGCTCCTTTTTTTTTATCACCTTTGTCCAGCACCTCTTCCTACCCTCAGGTAGAAGAAGGATTTCTTGGGCAGTGTTTAGGCCCTGAAACCAAGATCTGAATTGATTTTTTTTTTCTGAATACACAAGTTTGATATTGCTAAACAGTGTTCCTAGGAACATGCAAAATGTTAGTTTTAGCTTGTCTACTAATTTAGGGTCCTGTATTTGGGTTTTATTTGAAAACAGCCAAGTGGAAAATGTTATACAAAGTTAAAATAGATAAGTTCATGATTTACACATTTATTTTAAAATTCCCTATTTGGTTTTATGAGCATAGCAAAGCAGTATCTAGGCATAAGAATTAGAAATAAAAACTGGCTCATTCATTGCTAAAAGCAAGATATTGTCAATAGCCATTTTTTTCAGGCCCTAAAAAATCATTGATATGATTTTAAAACATTTTGAAAGTTACTGTTTGCCAGCCAAAACTGAGTTTAAGATTTTATATTTAAATGTTACAAACCAGTTTTTTGGTAGATAAGTTCTTCTAGGAAGAATTTAGCAATGTGTTCAGAATTATCTAATTCTTTTATACGTTAGTTTTCTGTAGCCTAATAATGGCTTTTCAGTGCTTATTTTTAGTTGTGCAATAATTGTTACAGCCTAGTTTTTTAAATAATTTAAATGCAAATTCTCTTATTGTCCTAGAGACAAATTATTTATCTTGCTTAATGTAATAAGTGTTTTTAGGGATTATTTTATTACTATGTACTGGCGAGTTATACCCACTTTCTTATTTATATAAAAAGCATCCTTGTAACTAATTATTTGGTAGCAGTACATTTTGCTGCAAGAATTACAGAATATGTATAGATTTTCTTTTTGCTGGACAATTTGCAACTTTTTATAATTTAAGGAAAAAATCCTGTTAATTAGGCAGTTAAAAACAACAATAATATCTTTGAGTATATTCCATTAATACTATGGTTTCCTTGTGATGATATAACCTACCCAGATGTTTTCCTTTTGTGTGGAACTTTTTTTTTTACTACTAAAGACAGTATATTTTGGGTAGGGAAAAATGAGAGAATGGGATAGCACTTGGGAGAGAATTGTAAGTAATCTGCTTCAGATTTTTAAAGCCCTGTTTGATTTCTGAAATATGACATAAAAGGATAAAATGTAGAATATGTCTTAAAAAGCTTTACTATATGAGGGTCAATGCACAAGGAAATTCTTTGGAATTACTGTTCAAAATCTTTATGTCAGATGAGTGTGGAAATTATACAATGAAGATAACCTGCCTTTTAACAAATTCTCAACCTGCTCCCCAAAAGACAAATAGGTTCTGCTCCAAATCACTTTGTGCACTTTTTAGTGCTTCAGCCTCATTTGGGACCTGTGCACTTCAGTGTCTGGGTGGGTACCAAGAAACGTACAGCTATTACTTAACCCCTGTCATCTACTCTGGAAAGTATAGGGGACAGCATCATCTGGTACCAGAATAAAGCATAAATGTATATCTATGGTAGCGGTGTCTAGAGTGTTTTTAGATTAAGGGTGAATTCTTTTCATCAGAGACCTAATTACATTAAGTTCTTATGAAGTTTATGTGTGTGTACATACATACATACATACATATACACACACGCATATATATACATACACATATGAAAATTCCTGATGGGAGCTCTACATTTTTTTAAAAGTATTAGTTTCATAAGAATCAGCTTCATAAAGAATATACTCTTTTCACAGAAGAAGGTGCATATATTTGACCTAGAAAGCAATTTACAATTTGTTTTACCCTAACTACATTTTAAAAAAAATAAGATTTTGTGTGCAAACATACACTTTAAATGTAGGTTACCATGATACTGAGGCCAGTAAAGCAAACGTTTTTCTCAGTTTTGATTGTGCTATAAACCAAAACGTTTTCCAGGTTAATTCTTCTTGACTTAGACAATTGTTAATTGTATAGTACCCTACTACACCACAAGCAAAAACTTGTGTCATTGTCTTGTTGTGATACGATGCAAAAAACACTCAACTGTAAGCCAGTTTCTAATGACCTCTGATGCTGGCTTTACCCGTTTCCTAGCTGTGTGGTTTCAGGTAAGTCATTTGACTTCTCTGGGGCTCACTTTTCTCATTTGTAAGAAAAAGAGGATAGGTCTCTCCCAACTCTAACAGAGTCTATTGTTTCAAGTGGTATAGTTTTAAGGTTCTACTTAGGTGATTGAAATACAGGTTTAATCAAGAGAATATCTTTCTCCAGGATTGCTAATGAATGTATGTATGAAATCCAACTATTTTCATTTTTTAAAAGTAGTACTTTTAAACAATTTGTCACTAGGAAAGAATTTATTTGGAATTTTGTTTGCTTTCTAAAAATTTTCCAGAAGGCTTGAACCAAAGAGGATGACAGAGGAGTCTCCTTCTGATTGTTTTCTATGTAGTCAGCTTCTCTGCCTGAAAGGCAGTTAAATCACTGCTCCTTATTTGCATCATTTCCACTGAGAAATAGTGTATGGAGAATGGAATAAATATGTGTGTATACATGCTATACACACACACACACATATACACTTATGTGTATGTTTATGTATGTATGTGTGTATGTATGTATACGTCCAAGAAGGCCTAGAATTTCTGAAATGTTCTCTCCATTGTTACACTGGCTTGCAAGAGGATTCTTTTCTTACACAGCAACTTTGAAGAACAAACAGACATACCTGTAAGAAGTTTTTCATTTGGCCATGTAAATGTTTAAAAGACTAGTCAAGATAATGTTAATTTTTTTAATTGTAAAGAAAAAAGTTTTTCATATAACAAATAATATTTGAGTTCATAAAATTTCATAATAGCACACAGTTTGTAACTTATCTCCATTATGTGTTTATGTCTCTGCTTTATAAAACTTTAGGTGTTTTCTTTTTCCAGATATACACATATATACGTGCATATATGTTTATATTTGTGTGTTCACTTTCAATCCCATTTTTTTTCTTCTAACTTTCTGTTTGGGGGTGGGCATGGGGCTTTAAGATCTTGTTGTTTGTTGTAGATAAAAATATATATAGTGTTGTGGACTAGCATGGGTATGCATTTGACTGAAAAAGGCACTATTGTTTACCAAAAGGGATATTCTTTGCATTTGTTCATAAATGCGTTACTTTGGTACTGTAATTTTGTACATTATTCCTAAGTTTATTACAACTGTTTTTGTCTTTCCTTCTTTTCTTTTTTCTTTCAAATTAAGTGTGCAGTTATGAAGGTGTATAAGTCCCAAACCAAACAAGACCAGCATGCTATTTCCAGTCCCTCGGGGCACAGAGTGCACCTGTGATGTGTGCTCTTTCATAATTATCTAGCATTTCATTTCAGTTGACTGCCTTGCTTTCTTTTACTTCCTGAATCAAGAGCTGTTCAAACCCTGCATTACATTGTGATAAGACTCACCCTAATCTGCCTCTCTTTATGTATTTTGTGTATTAGATTGTGAAGGAGGTATCCTAGAAAGTATTAATGGTTTCCATTTTAAAAGATGTAGTTTGTCTAAATTCTTTACTGTCTTTATTATTGAGATGGATCAATTGCCCTTATTTTTTTTCCTTGATGATTTGGAGTTGTAAGAGTTGTCCAGCTATTGCTTAATAAAATTTTGCAGAATAGAAAAATCAGTAACTGTAGAATCGAGATGCTTTTTAAATGTCCTGTATCCTTTTTAAAATACATCACTGTCTTCACTGAAATTTCTTGAATATCCCATAACTAACTTTCCTATATCTTCTGTATTTTGTGATTACAGTTTAAACCATTTGTAATTGTTCCTATAATCATTCATGTGGCACTTAAAAACCCTTGTCATTAGGTTGTAAATTCCTAGAGGAAAAGAACTATGTTATATTTGGGGTTTGGGTAGGAGGCCTTTTGGAGAGATGGGAAGATGAAGATAAAATTCTGTGGTCTAAAGAGTAGCTAACACTGGTATTCTTAACCTTTATTGTTTGATAGACCACTTTGGCAGTCTGATGAAACATAAGTATTCTTTTCAGAATAACACTTTTAAAGAAAAGAAAAATAAAAAAAAAAATAAATGATTATCAAAGAAACCCATTTTACTAAAATATAGCTATGAAAATAGTAGAGAAAAAAGTGTGTGGGTCCCAGATTAAGTGTGTTTGGTCAAAAATAAGTAATCAATACTTAATTGATACATTTTTGTAAATTTTCAGAAAATCACAGTCATTTTATTCATTTCTATTTCTAACTCATAAGCAATTATCAAAATCTATTTTCCCTTCCATATAATTCCTTTAGACTATATAATTTAATAAAATGTTGGTAGGGTTGAAGTGGTATGTACATTTTCCAGAGTCTGAATATATTTTAGAGATGTTCCTGTTTTGACTTTAAAGGACAAGATTAATTTCTATTTTAGGAGGCAGAGAGAAAACAACCTATTATTGCATTCTTATGATTGTACAGATATTTCTTTTGTGAGGATAACACATATTACTGATGTAAATAGGGTTCATCTATTAAGCATCTTTTTTTGCAGTAAGAAAAATTCTAAGAGTCTTCTTTTCCATTCTAGTATCTTTTGATACATTCACATTGCACCTGCAGTCTAAAAATAACCATGGAGCTGTAACTATGTTCTTCAGTTATAGTAGTTCTAGAAGGCAATTTCTGCTTTTAGAGGTTGACAAAGTTAAGTGTCCTATAATTCATTCAGCAACAGAAATCAAAGGAAATTTTACAGTAAGTTTTGTAGCCATACACTAAAGGCCTGAATTTACTTATCTAAATAAAGTAGCAAGGAAGACTAGTGAAGAACATGGTCATTGTAAACTCTCAAGAATAAATCTATTGTTGAACTTCATGAGCTTGTCATTTAGCTATCAAGCTACTCAATGGAAATCCTGCCTCCAGGGTTTCTTTTCTGGTATGATTTTTTAAGTCTAGGTAAAGAAACTTTGGCAAATTATCTTTTCCAGAAAGAATTTTTGCATTCTTTGGAAATGACACATCCTAATTTTATTCTAGTTTATAGTATATTATCTTTATAGCCTTATAACCATAGAAAAGAAATTTAGCTCCTCAAAAATTCAAAGCAAAAGAAAAATGATTCCATTACATTAGGATTTAAGCTCCTTGTGAGTAGAAATTGTACTATTGTGGATTTGTATCCCAAGTGCCTGGCACAATGCATAGCACAATAGTAAAAGCCTAATAAAAGCTTACTGATTCATTGATTAGGGAACATCTTTCCAATGAAGCTGTAAACTTTATGATCAGCAGGCAACAGTTTTCCTTTTCAGAAGAAAATCAAAGGTCTAAAACAGGAAATGATTTTTCATAACTGGAGCAGATTGAGAATTAGATTTTGGAATTTCTGAGTCCCAATTGTGTATCATAAATTTCCTTCCTACCTCCCTATTACAGTGTTCGTTAATGATGTGTCTACCATAAACTACTCCTAATTGCATTCCTCCACTCTAAGCATAACACTCCCTAGACTACACTGGGAGATATGGAATGGGGAAAAATCCTAGATCAGTGAATAAACTTTTATAAATCTGAAAGTCTTTCCCTCTATACAATGTATACTATACATCATGAGATTTGAGTAACTTATTTTTTGAATTAGGGAAAACATTATTTGCTACTAGATTGATTTCATATGGCAATAAGCCAGTGATGTATCAATTCACATTTTCCAAATCTTAGAAATTTTTACTAGAACAACTGAAAAACATGAAAATTTCAGTGAAGAGGGGTACGATGATAATTCTTACTTTACATAATGTTCATAATATAATAATGTCAGTATAAGTAGTACAAAATATAGAAGTTTAGGAATATGACACCAGTAAGAAATTAAACTGAATGTGAGAAAAATACCCTTATTACCTACATCTGTGCTAGTAACTGGCACTTCTCCTGAGCTTCTAGTTTTCAAAGCATTTTGTCTCTTTAAGAGATAAGTTCAAACTTAAGGATAAGGTCTAGCAAGATAAAGACATAAGTGTTCACATCTAAGACCAGTCCCCTACCATCACATCAAAACAGCAAGATATACACCTAATAAAGTAAAAAAATGAAGGGGAGAAAATGAAAGGAAAGGGGAAAAAATGAAGGGAAGAAGACATTCTCAAAAGAAATACCTGACAAAAATCAAGTGACTAAACAAATGAGCAAAGACTTCATAATACAATGAAGAAATCCTATGAGGTTTAAAAAAAAGTGCAAGCTTGTTCCCAAAGACAGGAATACTCTCTTTAAAACAGTATTTTATTTTTTTCCAATTACAATTTTTAATGTTTGTTTTTTATAATTTTGAGTTTAAAATCTCCCTCCCTTCCCCCCCCAAGACAGTAAGCAATTTTATATAGGTTATATATGTGCAATCATGTAAAAACCTATGCCCATATTAGACATGCTATGAAAGAAGAAACAGTTTACAAAACAATTACTCTTTGCAAAAGGGAAAAACCATGAAAAAAATAAAAATAATATGCTTTGATCTGTATTCAGATTCCATCTTTTCTTTCTCTGGATATGGATGGCATTTTCCATCATGAGGCTTTTGGAATTGTCTTGGATCATTATTTTGCTGAGAAGAGAGAGTGAAATCAGTTATAGCTGATCATTGCACAGTGATACTGGACACAGTGTTCTAGTTCTGTTCATTTCACTTTGTATCAGTTTGTGCTAGTCTTTACAGGTTTTTTCTGAAATTGCCTGCTCATCATTTTTTATACCATAGTGATATTGACAGGAATACTCTCTCAATAACAAACTCTTCCCAGATGAGATTATACAAGAAATCCTAGAGTGGATAATGGAATCTTAGGAAGTGGAGTAAATTCCCCAAGAATAAACCCTGATAAGGAAATTGAAGGAGGGCAGATCATAATTATTTTTCCAGCTCAGGTTGGCATAGGGAGACAAAAAGAGGTCTGCAAAACCAGGGGAAGGAGAGGGAGAGAGGAAGGGTCTGGTCAAGAACATGTCCCGTGGAGCACTCCAACATGGGAAAAGGTCATGCCCTATGTCAAGAAACAGTTCAAGACCTATACTAGGGCGTTGCAACTTTGTGCAGCAACTACCCTGCTCTGGGTCATAGATCTATGGATCTATGGATCTATGACCAGGGCAGATCAGGGAGGGGATGTGAGCCCAGAAATAGCATTCTGGAGTAAAGATCAATTAGGGGCCCTAAGTAGTATACTGAGAAAGGAGGAAGTTCAAAAAGTGGCATCTTACTCTGGGAGCAGAGTTGGATCTCAACTCTCTGCTTCTAGCCCAATGTGAACACTGGAGTATTAACTAGAGTAGGAATCTCAGACCAAAAGGGAGCCTTAAGTTTTGTCACTGATTTAGTAGAGCTTTCTGGCTAGATGAGACTCAGTCTTCTGTGCCTCAGACCCAAACTCCATGCAGGAATGTGCAGAACTCAGAGTAAGGTGGAATGGGGTGGCTTGATAAGAGTTTGTTCTATATCCAGGGAAGTGCTAGAGCTAGGTCAAGCTGGAGAGCCTATTGTTATTTAAAGTGTGAGCATTTATGCTTCAGAAATAGGCAAATGCTACAAATAAGGCATTTATTGTGCTGTTGATTGTCTAGTCTTAAGAAAATGATGGGGAAAATGCTAATAAAATGCAGATTAAACTCCAAAAGTGCATCATATGTACCTTTTAAAGAGGAGAACCAGTTTTTTAATATTTATAGCACACGGCTGGATCATGCTACTTTGAGAGCACTGAAAGTTTGCACATCTCCAGCCTGATCTGTTCCTAATAGCCTGAAACAACGTAACACTCAATATCCCCCCAAAATGTAGCAATAAGACAAGCTCAGAACTTCCCTCCAGAAGTGTTAAGAGTCTAGTCCTAACATCAAGCCCATGTCAAAATGTAGGCTAGAAGAGTGAATATGCAAAAAAAAAATTCCACCACAAAAAACAATTACAGTGACAGAAATGCTCAAGACACAAATCTAGAAGAAAATTATTCTAAAACATCTGCAATATTTTGAAAGGAAAATACAACCTGTACTCAAATTCAACTAGAATTCCTGGGAGAGATCAAACCAGAGGTTTTTTAAAAGTTTTTTATAAACTAAATGAGAGTACTGGAGGAAAAATTGGAAAAGAAATGAGAGCTATAGAAGAATTGAAAAGGAAATGAACAGTTTCACACAAAAGGTACAAAACCTTATCCAAGCAACAAGCTCCTTGAAAATTAGAATGGACCAAATAAAACCCAATGATTCCATGAAACAAGAAATGGTAAAGTCAAGAGACTTTTAAAAAGTAGAAGAAAATATGAGATGTCCCTTTAGCAAAAATGAATATTGAGGAAAAAAATGAGGAATTATTGAACTACCCGAACATCATGACTCAAAAAAAAAAAAAGCCTAGTCATAATATGGTAAGAAGTTTTAAAAGAAAACTGCCTAGATCTCTTAGAACCCAAAGGCCAACATTAAAGCCAACATCCAGAGCTTCCAGACCAAAGAAAAAAACCATTGAAATATAAAATAAAGAATACAAGTACTGAGGAACCACAATCAGGATCACACATAATTTAGCAGTCACCACACTTTTAAGAGCAGGTAGTTTGGAATACTGTATTCCAAAAGGCAAAGGATGAAGGCTTATGGCCAACAATTACCCAATAAAACTGAGACTAATACTTTTGGGAGCTGGGAAAGGAGGAGGATGAGCAGAGAGAGGGATAGGAAGTGGACCTTTAATGAAAAAGAGGATTTCTAAGCATTCCTGATAAAAAAAAAATAGATGCATGTAGAAACTTTGAAATTCAAACAGGAGTAAAAAAACACGAAGGGACAAATATGAACAATTACAAAGAACTAAAGGATAAGCAGCTTATTTTGAAATATTACGTAATGATACATGTGTGCCCTCTAAACCTTATCTTTAGAAGTCACAGAACTCTAATGAGACAGATTTCATGGTTCTTTTATGTCTTAAAAGAAAAATGGAAAGTGGATGGGGGAAGGGGGAAATACACTAGGGTTCAGGGAAGGGAAAAGAAAATTAGAAAAAGTTATGCAAAGGGGGAAGGGGTTTGAGGAGCGACTGATGGTAAAACTTCACTCCTCTCAACTAGTCAAAGGAGGAAAAACAGTTGGATACAGAAATACATTTCACTGAACAGAAACTAGGGAAAGGGAATAGGGGGGGCAATAAAAGGAAGGTAGATGAACAGAAGGATTAGTTCTAAACCAAAGTAATAAAGTACAAAAATAGAGTTTTTTTAAGTGCCAAAGAATGGGAAACTAAGGGAGTGCCAGCAAGTTAGGGAATGGTGAAACAAGTTATGGTTTATAAATGTGATGGAATACTGTTGTACTTTAAGAAATGGATGAAGGGAATAGTTTCAGAGAAACCTGGGAAGGTTTGTATTATCTGATGCAGAGTGAAGTGAACGTAACTAGGTAAACAATTTATACAATAACAACAATATTGTAAAGGCTTTGAAAGTCTCAGGAATTCTGGTACAATGTCCAACTATGATTTCAGAGGACTAATGTTTTCCTCCTGAGAGAGAGGTGAAAGACTTGTAGAACAAGACCTCCAGCACTTCAGTACAGTGTCTGCCACATAGCAAGTGCTTTAATAAATGTTTGATGTATGTATATGTGTATATCTCTATATACACATGTGTATATAGAGATATACACACTTTTTTTTAGATATGGACTGTGGAAATGTGTTTGACTATACGTGTTTGTAATGGATTTTTGTTTTGTTCTTAATTGGGATGGGGTAGGAGGGAGAGAGGGCAGATTTTTGCTAATAAAAAAAAACTTTTTAAAAATTTAAAAGAAAGAGATCCTAGAGTGGTGAAACCCTACCAAAGAATTAAAGGTAGGGATAAGTAATAAAATTAGAGGGTTTTTTTGGCAATATGCAATTATGCTAACAGTGTAGTTATAATGTTTATAACCTTTGAGTCAGATTCCACTGCTGGCATATATTCTAAGGATATCAAAGACGTGTTCCGTATAAACCAAAATATTCATTGCACTACTTTTAGTAGTAGCAAAGAACTGGAAACAAAGTAGAAGTTCATTGACTGGGAAATGGCTAAACAAATTGTCACATATGAACTGTTGTGCTGGAGCCAGCTCTAACTAGCTCATTAAATGAAATTTTCGGCATCAGCATTTATGCTTCAGAAACTGGCAATCACTCAAAATCAGGGCTTAATTTATTGCTTTGCTGATTTTCTAGACTTAAGAAAATGTTAATAATTCAGATTAAATGTAAAAGTATGCATGCATATATTTTTCTCCCCAGAGAGCCCAGTTTTAAAACATTTACTAACATACATCTATATAAAAATTACATGTAGTCTTATTGCTTCTTAAGACCTGTCACTTGTATGACTTTGGGCAAGTCACTTAGCCTCCCTGGGTTCCAGTTTCCTCACATGTAAAATGAAGGGTTGGATTACACAGACTTTAATGTCTCTTCCAGCTCTAGATCTATGGCACTAGGAATATAAAGAATTCAAAGCAGCATGAAAAGACATGACCTAATGCAGTTCTTGACTACAACATTTACATGGAGAGAACAAAAAAAGAAAGAAAGGAACACAGTGTAATTAAAATGATTAAGTTTGTCCTTGAAGAAGAGATGAGAAAATATGCCTCTATTTTTTTCAGGAATGGAAGACTATAGCTATGAAACATTGCATATACTATCAGACTGTGTTGATATGTTGGTTAATTCTTTTGTTTGTTTGGGTTTTTTTGGAAGACAATTGGGATTAAATGCCTTGCCCAAAGTCACACAGCTAGTAAGTGTGTCAAATGTCTGAGTTCTGATTTGAACTCAGTTCCTCCTGACTCCAGGGCCAATGCCCCTGGTTGGTTTTTTTGATCTGTTTTTTTCCTCTTATTTTTTATTCTTTTTTACAAAAAATGGCTCTTTTAGTAGGGGTGAAGTGAGAGGACAAGTATATTTGGAAATAAAAATGATTCAAAACTGAAAGGTATATAAATAAGATTTTGAATGTATTAAATTTTAAAAACAACTTTGTTTTCAAAATGAATGGTTTTGAAAAAGCAAAACAACAATATGAAAAAAAAATCCAACCCAGTGTTTCAGTAAGAAATACTCAAGCAAAGCCAAAAGACTCCTTCACAAAGAATAACCAGCACCATTCCGATTTTTGTTTCCTGCAGTGATAGTAATCTCTATAATATCACTGTGACTCCTAACCCAGATTGCAGGAGAATTTGAAGGGAAAATGTCGCAGCAAGCTGTATAATGTTTAACTCACTAAATTTCGCTGTTCACTTTGGTCTTCTCAAAATCCCCCTTGCATTTAGCCTAAGGCTTTCCTGGGGATTGTCTTCCCATCAATAATCCTTCCATTTGGCTCAGATGTTCTGGAAAGACACTGGGTGCTAATAGTAAGTACACGTTAGATCAATGTATTTATTATGCTGTAAAAGATAAAACACTGAACTAAGTCCTAGCTCTGCCATGAAATTAACAGTGTGACCTTGGGGTGGTCAGTTAACCTATGAGTACTTCAGTTTTCCTCATCCATAAAATGAGGGGATTAGACAATGGGAATTTTTAACTCTCACCTAGCTCTAGCAATCTATTAAATTACAAATTAGTACGAAGGCACTCTGCTGTAGTGGATAGAGAGTTGACTTCAAAGCCAAGAAGACCTAGCTAGATTCAAGTTCTGTGTTTAACACACTTTGACTGTGTGATCCTGAGCAAGTCACTTAACTAAGTTGTTCAGTGTTCTAAGCAACCCTAGAAGAGTATAAAATACAGAGGAAGGTGCTAAAAACAAAAACAAACACACAAATAAAGTAGTAGGCTGAGAACACACAGATATGATACAAAGTAGTAAGTTCTCATCTTCTTAGTTTCCAATGTTCACTTCCATAAGATTTTGAGTTCTAAATTTTCCCCTCCTCCCCAAAATGGCATGCAATCTGATATAGGCTATACATACACATTTATATTAAACATTTCCACATTACTCATGTTATAAAGAAGAAATAGAACCAATAGGAGAAACCATGAAAAAGATGGAAAAAAGAGGGAGCAAATAGTATGCTTTGATATGCATTCAGACTCCATAGTTCTCTTTCTAGACGTAGATAGCATTTCCATCATGAGTCTTTTGGAGCTATCTTAGATCCTTGCATTGCTGAGAAGAACTAAGTCTATCAAAGTGAGTTATCACACAATGTTGCTATTACTGTTCACAATGTTCTTTTGATTCTATTCACTCAGCATCAGTTGATGTTGTCTTTCCAGGTTTTTCTGAGAGCATTATATCCTTTGACCATTTATCAATTGGGGAACAACTTGTATTCTTATAAATTTGACTCCATTTTCTATATATTTTAGAAGTAAGGCTTTTATCAGAGACACTGGTTGTAAAAATTGTTTCCTAGCTTTCTGCTTCCCTTCTAATCTTGGTTGAATTGACTTTGTTCATGCAAAAACTTTTCAATTTAATGTAATTAAAATTATCCATTTTGCATTTCTTAGTGTTCTCTATCTCTTATTTGGTCATAAATTCTTCCATTTTCCATAAATCTGACAGGTAACCTATTCCTTGCTCTCCTAATCTGCTTATAGTATGAATCTTTATATCTAGATTGTGTACCCATTTTGACTTTATCTTGGTGTACATTGTAAGATTTTGATCTATGCCTAGTTTCTGCCATATTATTTTCCACTTTTCCCAGCAGTTTTTGTTAAATGGTGAGTTCTTATCCCAGAAGGTGGAGTCTTTGGGTTTATCAAACAGTAGACTACTATAGTCATTTACTACTGTCTTGTGTACCTTACTTATTCCACAGATCCACCACTCTGTTTCTTAGCCAGTACCAAGTAGCTCTGATGATTTCAGACTACGGCTTTTTAACCTTTCATGTGATGAATAGGTGAAGTTAAAAGTAAGTTTATTTGCTAGATATTTTATTCATACCCTAGGAAAATGTCATAAACAAATCTGTGATGATGAACACAAAATTTAAAAGAAAAATACCACCAGAACATCTAGCTCACAATTCCAAAAGACTCTTTTAAATTAAATTATGTAGTTTAGTTTTTAAAAATGTTTGAACAGAGGCAGCTAGGTGGCACAGTGAATAGAGCACCGGCCCTGGAGTCAGAAGGACCTGAGTTCAAATCTGGCCTCAGACACTTAACACTTACTAGCCATGTGACTTTGGGCAAGTCACTTAATCCCAATTGCCCTCCAAAAAGCAAAAAAATAAAATAAAAATGTTTGAACACCAGTGATGAATTACGTTTCATACCACTATTGTAGGGAAGTCATTTATCCAAAGTTATAGATGGGGAAAACTGAGGAAAGTATATAGGAAACCCTCAGAAAAAATAAAAGACCAAGATCTATTCTAAATAAATAAGTGGTCAAAGGACATACATTAAATATTTGACCTTGATATGAAATATTACTCTAAATAACTAATAATAAGAGAAATACAAATGGAAACAGTTCTGAGTTTTCACCCCACATTTAGCAAGTTGGCAAGGCTAAGAGAAGATAGAAATAGTCTGAAGGAACTACAGGAAAAAAAGCACATAAATACACTCAGTGGAGCTGTGGAGTGAGCCAACCATTTTGGAAAACAGTTTGGACATATGTGAGAAAGTTTGACTCACAGATTCCATTTTGGGGAAGGTTAGACTAAAAGGTTCCATGTGTGTGCCAATATATTCATAGCAGTACTTTTTATAATAGCAAAAACATGTGGGGAAATGGGTGCTCATTGATTGTGGAATGGCTCGGCATATGAATGTAATGGAATATTGTTGTGCCATAAGAAACAATATACAGATTTGAGAGAAATGTGGTAAGACAAATAAACTGATGAGAAATGAAGCTAGGAAAATAATGTGTACTTACTACAATCATGTAAGTGAACTCTAAAATAAAGGTAAATTCTGTGTAAGCCAATCTTGGCTCTGTAAAACATGAGGAAATATAGATCTCTGTCCTTTCCTTAGAAAAGTAAAGGACTAAGAGTTAAGAACAGATTGTTTTTCTTTGTTGCAAGGAAACGTCCATGGTGAGGGAAGGCAAAAAGCATATCCAGAAATAATAGTATGTAGAAAACAAAGGCATCAATAAAGTTTTTTTTAAATAAAAAGAGCCTACTACCTAAAGTCAGAATACTTAGGTTAAACTGCCTATGACAGTTACTAGCTTATTGGCAAGGACCCTACACATACTAATAGGTCATCATCCAAACCCCATTCTCTGTTCTTTACCACTTGATTCCTCATTTCAATACCCTTCAAAATTCCACACCCCAGAGTCTCAACCAATCCTTCCCTTCCACTGTGCCCTCAGGAATGACTTTTCCATTGGTAACAAACTTGCCTTCATCTTAAATTTTTTCCCCTTCCACTCTATCTATTTTCTGTCAATAACCAAGACCTGGCTCCCTACTAAGGACAGCCTCCCTGGCCACCCTTTCTAGTACTGCACTTTCAATTTTACTCCTTGGCTCATTGGTTAAGACAGAGGAGTTAGAATACTCCTTGCTCCTCATCGCCACTTCCAGGTTCTCCCTCTACTTCTATCATTCAGTAACCTCTTCTCCTTTGAGGTCCACATAATCCACATCTTCCACTCAATCAAAATTCTGATAGCTGTTGTTTACAGACTTCCAGGACATTCCCCTTCAATGAGTTCAGAACTTGGCTCACACTCTTTCTCTCCTCAGCTTCTGTCATCATACTAGGGGACTTCAACGTACATACTGACACTTCCTCAAAAACCTTAGTCATTCACTTCCTCTACCTACTCACTTTCCATGACTTGTTTCTTTATCCCTTCCCATCTCAGTCACACACAAAGATAGGGATTCCAATATCTTATTCAGGAGATGTTCACATGAGTAGGAGCACCAGAAATGAAAACTGACAGAGAGAACATTAGATATATTTCTCCCATCTTACTTTACCTTATAGGTATATACTCACTGAGTGCAATGGTGGTCTGAAGGGAGTCACTATTTAAATTATTTCACCTTCTTCTATTCTAGGTTTGACTCAAGTGAGTCCTCTGGTAAATTCAGCCCCACATTCCAGCTTGTTGCATGTTTTTGACTCTATTTTAGCTATATTTTATTTAGCTATATTTTAGCTACCTCCTAGATTTGTGTCATCTGGAAATCTATCAAACTTATATATCAAAGATTCCATCTGTACCTTTAAACAAGTCGTTAAGAAAAAATGTTAAACATCACAGATCCTTGGATCACTCCCTTGGAGACTTTCAATCAAGTTGTATTCCATTCATGACTGCTCTCTGAATCAAGACATTTGACCAGATTTGAAGCCAATGAATAACATTCATGCCAAGACCACAGTTCTTCATCTTGCCCATTTTAGAAAACAAGTCGATTTCTGCAAATATTAAGTTTGTTGTCTGTTTTTCTCCCTTACTAAATGTTTATGTATAAACAAACACGAAAACAGCCATGTGGCTTACTGGATAGAGACCTAACCTCAGATTCAAAAAGAACTAGATTTGAGTCCTATCTTGAGCACATATAGGCTATTTGACCCTGGGCAACTCAATTTACCTCCCAGCATCCACAGGCAATTCTCTAAGACTCTCAATTGCAGACAAATTGCTGCTCTGCTCTGAGAGAGAGTTTTACTCATGAGGAGTTCCTAAAACTAATGAAATCACAGGTCTGCTTCACCACACACACACACACACACACACACACACATCCAAATGCATCATTTAAAAAAGTAAAAGATGCATATATTGGTGAAGTTGACATATTTTCATTACAATACATAATTTAGAAGCAATTTAAATCAAGTTTAACAAACAGACCTGTAAACCTATCAGTGAAAGTTGCTGTCTACCAATTATTTTAACTCCAGCTTGTTACAATGACCTATTTTCATTGTTTGTCTGAATTAGGAAATTATCTCACTAACTTCCTAGGGGCATTGTTTTCAAAGCATCAATTATTATTATTGCATTAATCACATTTCTTCCTTTTACCACCAGTGAGAGAAAATCATTATGCTACTGCCCAACTCCTGGAGTGTGAATTATGAGTGTTGTTTATATGCTGAGTGTAAAAACCGATCTTGTTTTCTTCAGACACCTGCATGCTTCAGTGCCCACTGGAGTTCCACATATGGGTTTTGAAATCTCCCTTCAAATGATTTTCAAAAATCATTAGTCTCCCAAAAGTACTCTGCAAAATTTGCATTTCCCACCACACTGTTCACCAGTGTCTTCCTATCTCTTGCTCTTCTTTATTCTCACCAACAACCACTTAGTATTGGGTTAGTTAAGAAAAAAAATCATCTGCCTCCAATAAATATTAGTAACATTTCAAATAGAGATCCCTAACACAACCAGAGGATGTGGGAATAGAAATACAAGTCAGATGATATTAAAACTTTCTGCCCTCTCACTCTCTCTAGGCCTACTGTGTGTTTCTATCAAGTGCCCCCTGGATTATTTTAGTCTCATTCATTTATGACTGGATCTCTATACCAGTCAAAGGAAACAAGTTATAATATTCAATCAGTTAATTAATGAGTACTTTTTGGTATTAGTCATTGTGCCCAGCACTAGGCATTAAAAGAAACATGAAACGTAGTTCCTACCATGGTCAGCCTTATAGTTGGGCAAAGTAGAATACCTGGTGTGGTTTGAAAAGCAGTGCCAAGAAGACACTTACTAAGCAAAATATTGCACATGAGTCTCTCTGTCTCTGTCTCTCTGTCTCTCTCTCTCACACACACACACACGCACATCTTTAACTGCCTTCTAAAATCTCACCATCATATACTAATTCCTTTAGGTTAAAAAGTATCCTCTTTTAAAGTGCTTGAAATAACAACTCTTTGTGCTATTAGTCATTTACATATATGATTTCTTATTAATATCTAGCTGAGATCACTATATATTTTGGGGAGGGGAGAAGGCAAGGCAATTGGGGTTAAGTAACTTGCCCAAGGTCAAACAGCTATTAATTGTCAAATATCTGAGGCCAAATTTGAACTCAGGTCCTCCTGACTTCAGGGCCAGTGTTCCCTATTCACTGTGCCACCTAACTGCCCCTGAGATCATTATATTTAAAGAATGAGAATTCTGATAGGAGAAGAAGAGAGAAGGACAGCTTTAGAACTTGGGACACTTACTGCCTGGAGAGAACAAGTCTGAGTAGAGTTCAGTAGTGGTGAGACTCTATATAGACAGACAGACAGAAAGAAATGGGATGTAGGAGTGTGGCATAGACAGACTTTCTGCTTGTTATTTTTTCTAGAGTATCTCCTGTCCATACTCTCAAGGTGCCTGTCATCCAGTTGAAAAGATGACACGCATGAAGCAATTAGTTAACAATGAAAAACAGTACATAATCAATGCATCTTCAGTGCAACAAATATTAATGAAGTACCTGCTATGTGAAAAGTGATGAAGATGGCAAGATTTTAAAAAATAACACAAATCTTGCCCTCAAGGAGCTTGCATTCTAGTTTGGGGTAGGTGGGAATAGGATATACAAGGTACACACAAGTTTTCTATCCTAATATATACGTATATACATACATATGTGTATACATACAGATACATATACATACATACATACACACATAGACAGATAGATGAGAATAATGTAAAGTAGTGCTCTAAGAAATCTTTTTTTGAGGGGAAAAAGAATACATTCAGATGCTTGATTATGTAGTGCTGTCTTGAAAAAGAGGACAACTAGGTTGCATAGCGGGTAGAACACCAGACCAGGAATCAGGAAGACTCGAGTTCAAATTTGACCTTAGATATTACTAGCTGTGTCATCCTGGACTAGTCACTTAACCTTACTTGACTCAGTTTCCTCATATGTAAAATTAACTGGAGAAGGAAATGGTAAACCACTCTAGTGTCTCTGCCAAGAAAACGCCAAATGGGGTCACCAAGAATTGGTCCCTACTAAAATGACTGAACAACAACAGTCTCTAAAGAGAAGCACTGAACTAGAGAGATGGACATTTGGAGGTTGTCTAGCTCAAAACCTTAATGGAAAGGAAAATAGGATCAGAGAAGTGAAACAATTTGATCCAAATCACACAAATGGGTAGTAGATGAATTAAGTATAAACCAAGATCTTCTGGTTATTAACTGAATACTTTCCCTACCAAACCAGGCTGTCACTGCTAGGATTGCAAAAAAGGGAGAGGTGAATGCAGGCTTCAGTAGCCAGGAAAGGCTGTGAGAAAGATTTCAAATATGCTTCAGTATATTACTATAGCTTAATGAGAGGCTACAACGTGGATCTTATCAGGGAAGTTACTATATCAAAATCTGAAACAATATATTTACCCTTCACAGTCTATCTCAGTATGGAACACAAATCTGCATGTTTGTGTTCAGAAAGCAGCTCTTCCCTTCACTGCTCTCTTAACATCATCTTTTGAAAAATAAAAATTCTAATATCCATTTTCAGCCCTTCTGAGATGTAAATGATTATGTTAATAATTCATGTCTAAAAACTATGTGTTCTTAGCTCAAGAGAATCAGAAATTATGGGGGGGAATAGCAAAAAAAAATGTAGGATCTCCTACAATAAATAGAAACTTATTGTGAATATGGTGGGAAGCAAGAAATAAAACATGAAGGCCACCTTGAGTAGGAAAGAGTGATGAGATTGAGTAAAGATGAGTCAGAGATATACATAATAGACATTTTCAGATTACCCAGTCTTTTCATCTGTGCTGTAAAGTGGGAATTCACAAACAGCTCTGATTCAACTGTCTACTCACTCTTTTCTGGAAGGGGAAATAAAAACGAGATATTTCAAAACTTCTTTTAATAATGTATTCCAATGAAAACAGTTGAAGGTGTTTTTTTAAATATTTGACTATTTTAGAGTTAAAAAAAAAACTCCAGGATCTTAGTTTTTAAAACTGGAACTCTAATCCCCTAATTTTTAAAGGAGGAAATTAAGACCCAATTAAGACCAACAATTAAGGTGCCTTCCAAAGAAGAAGACACTTGCCCAAGATTACAAAAGTAGTAAGTATCAGGGATAGGATAGATTTGAATTCAGGCTTTGTGCTTTAGGATTATGCTCTAGGATGACAGCATAGAAGCAGCAAAGTTCCGCAGCTCACACACAGCCACCCTAAATACCCATAAAATACGACTCCAAACAAACTCTAGGTCTCCCAAACTTACAAAAATACAGAAAACATATCTCTCATTGAAGGCAGCTCAGCAGGAAGGGCTCATCGTGGCAGGCCAGGAGCCGAGGCCAGCCCAGCTCAAAACTGAAACCAGCCAGGACCTGAGCCTCCCAAGCCGCAGTGTGAGTCTACCCCAGGATCAGATATACAGCACCTAGAGCCATCTCCACATCTATCAAGTCAGGAACAATAAGGATTAGAGAAATGTCAGTGAAAGTGAAGCTTTCAAGCTAATTTTGAGGGAGGAAAAGCAATATGGCCAATCTGCCCCCAGGGCAAGGAAGCAGTGGGGGAAGGGCAGGAACTGCTATAACCAGCAGTGGCCCCCACTGGGCTGCTTCAGAGCTCCTGGCCTGTGAACCACGCAGGGGGCTGAGACAATTGATCAGGGCCAAGGGCTCTTGCATTGAACGGCCTGGATCCGGACCGTGGTCTTGGGTGGTGGTCCTGGGGTGCACTTTCAACAAGCCAAAGCCGGTGGGGGCTGCAGCACCCCACAATAGCTCCAGCAGCTGTGAAAACCCCAGCAATTTAGGACAGAGCTTTCCCCCCAGAAGCAGAGTTCCACAAAGCTAAAAAAAAAAAACCAACAATTAATTGACTGACCAACATGAGGAAAGGGAAGCAAAATAAGAAGAGCAATAA
>CM053593.1:316515845-316531179 GCA_028646575.1 Pseudocheirus occidentalis | reverse complement strand
TGTGAACTGTTGAAACTGTGAACATTGTACTGAATAAAGAATTGTAATGGAATAAACAGTGTTCACTAATACTGTGTAATCCGAATCTTAAAAGCTGTTCACAGTAGCATTCTCTCAGGAATCTACTGCTGATTGGCTTTACATCAAGTAATTTGCCCAAGGTCATATAGCAAACATGTTTGAGGCAAAACTTTAAAATGAGTCCTTCCTGATAAAATTCAACATTTTGTCCACTATGCCATTATACCTCTCTAACCTCCTCACAATATCATATATAACAGTCACAAATAATGTTCAGTTGCCATGCCTGAAAAACACAGAACTGTAGTAAATGGAGTAAGCATATGGATGTCCAAAAGAAAGAGAAGATATAGTTTTGAGCCTGACTGCTGAAACAGGGATTTATAAACAATTAGTAATTTCCCCTTCAATATATACTAATTTTCCCCAAGTTATTAATGCCTGACCAGCTCTGTCCTACCATTACTAATTCTTAAATATTTCAACATAAACAGAATAATTCGACACTACTCAAAAAAACACTGTTGATTTCTGAACAGCTCTTGAACAGATGGCAACTCAGAAGAGTCTTGTTCCAATTATGGCAACTTTAGCAGTATGCTCACCTGCTGCTACCTCAAACGGCTCCCACCTTTATTCAAAAAGCTTCTAATCACACCTAGGATTCTATATAATTCCTGGTCCTCATTCTTTAAATTATACGTAAAAAATGAATTTCATTATAACTACTAATTAAAACAAGCAATAACCAAAACACATAGTGATGTGAGTACAGGAAAACTATAGTTTTATCACAGTGCTACTGTATGCTGTGTTTTCGGCATGGTTACACTGGGATGTAACATAGTTTTGCTTTATATGTATGTGGAATCAAAGATAACATCTTATTATACTGATCCTGGAGGAACTTGGAAATGTTGGGAGTTTAATCTCAAAGAGAATAAAACAGTATAAGAAATTAATTCAATTTGAAATATTTTTTCCTTGTTTTACATATATACACATACCTATATTATTTGAATTTTCTTCTTAAATAATCAAAGACTAAGACTATGACACAAAACAACATATAAATCAGAAAACAGTAAGTTTATGTACAGACTGGGTGAAAAAGACAAAGAGACAATGACTTATTCAATGCATCATATTTATAGACAAAATGTCCCCAATACCCCCTGGGACTTGCTGGATACTTCTCCCTTTGTTGTTTCTCGGATAACACGGCTGTGCCTTGGCAACTCAGTCTATCATGGTATGTTATTTGAAGTGCTAAACCTAGATTTACATTAAGAAAGAGCAAACTTAAAATGAGAGCACCTTAATAGAAAAATTACAAAACAGGAAGCAGTAAGTTTAGAGAAACACATTCTAGTCACTAATGTTCCCAAAAACCTGAAGCTTGTCAATTTTCATGTGAATCCATTAAGTGGTTCATTACCATTGGTAATAAAAAGGCAACAGAGATTTTTGAGAACCCAGATACATAAAAAAGAGTAGGGCACCTATTTACCTATCCTGAAAAATGTCTCAAGTTACTTATGAATGGCCATATACCAATTAATATTAAAGTTTGTGTTTATTTATATGGAGCTGCCACAGAGAGAAGTCTCAATAAAATCTTCTAATTCTCTACAATGGTGAAGAAGGTTCTTATATTAGCTATTTCAGAAACTGTTCTCTTATAGACTTTATAAAATATCCAGAAAATCACATTGAACATTCTCTTTTTTTGTCTTAACTTCCACTACACTCAATGCAATGTACCACTAACAGTCTTCTCTAAACACTTAACTTGGTTTCCTAGGTACCTTGCTACCATGTTTAGGTTATTAGCAATTTGTCCCTTGATCTTAATGTCTTTTTTCGTAACTTTACAAAGAGTAGTGAGTTAACCTAGGTCTGTGACGGATTTCACATCTGTTTTCAACTTAAAGTACAATTACAGTAGAACCTTGGTTTACGAGTAACCTGGTTTTCGTATGCTTCACTGGACAAGGAGAAATTTTTCGCAAAATTTGTCTTGCAGGGCAAACAAAAATTTGCAGTACAAACATCATGTTTGGACTTGAATGGCTCACGAAGGGATGACGCTCAACTAGGGCAATGAGGAGAAGGTTGAGAAGTAGGAGAAATCTCTCATGTCAAGTGAGAATAGAGAGGCTTATAAGATATGGGAAAAAGCACAAAATTTTGTTGAATAAAAACAAGGGAGTAGCAATCAACAATAATGTAATGTCATATTTCTGTGACATTCTGAAAAAAAGCCAAAAACAAGCGTCAGATTCCTAGTCAGAAGCTAAACAAAAAGAAAAAAAAAGTCAGTGAGTTGAAACATGAAAGTGATTCTAAAAAAACAAAAAATAAATCAAGACAGTAATGTTAGTATTACTTTTAGTCAAAACAGTGTAAGAGAGAAGACTCTCCAATGTTCTCATGGAAAAAGATTCTCCTTTCAAGCAATAACCCTTCCTCCTCCTTCTCTTCCCTTTCATTTCCCTCACGCCAGCCATGACTCTTCTCAAAGGTAAAGTGCAGGTTAATGTGTTTTATTTTCAGTTTATATTGTGTACTAATCATTGCTATTGTATTTCAAGTGCATTAGGGACAAAAAAACTTAAATAAAATTATAAATAATTACGTTTATATGAATATTTTTGGGGACATGATACCTATCATCTGACTTTACATTATTTCCTATGGGAAAATTCACTTTGCAATAAGAACAAATCTCATGATGAATAGGATCTCAGAACGAATTACTCGTAAACTGAGGTTCTACTCTATCTATATAGGAATGATTCTTAAGTTCAGTCCTATCTCTTCCCATAATTCATTCTAGCAAAAACATCCAAAAATAGCTACTATAATGCAAAAAAATACTACCCAATATGGAACCTAGTATAAATCTTTATCGAATCTGAATATACTTACCATTTCTCTGTATTAGCTCAGAAAGGGATACAGATAAATGGAGTGAATGGCAGTGGAGCAGTCTAGTATTCCCAGTCCAATATTCTACTAGACTCAACTGCCTCTGCAAAAATACAAATAAAAAACATATAAATTATCCATCAGTTACCAAAAAATTTGGCAGATAAAAAAATGAAAGCACAGTGTTCTACAGAATTAAATATCAGTAGTTTTGATGACTGTAGAATTTTAGAAGAAAAGAGAAACAGCAATCACTTCCTCATGAGTAAGGAGACTATCTTCATTATACTTCTAGTTCATAATTATAATGTTGTTTTGACTAATCAGCGAGAAGCAATTTTTGAGAAATGTTCTTTCTCTTCTCCTGTCTTAAAAGCCTCTATTTGTACATGGAACATTACATACAATTTTTAAAAGTTTAACTGAATTAAAGTTTAACAGTGATTCTCCCAAGTACAAACACTTCAAAAATACAATCTTGAGAAACTGAGAAGTCAAAAAAAATAAAAACTTACAAGTCTGAAAATGTAGTAAAAAAAAAAAAAGGAGTGGGGACCAAATTTGGGTAACAAAACTCAAGCCATCAATAAAACCCAACGACTAATGAGTCAAAACCAAAATAGCTAACGAGTATGGCTTGAGAGTCTTATAGATAAGAAATTCAAAGAAGTGCTAGGGCTTACTATTAATGCTATACCAATCTATTCTGTGTGTCTTCCCTCCCTGTATTTATGATCAATTAAGGTAGAAATGGAACGATTAACACAGTTATAATCAGTTATATTCATTTTCCTCCCTACCCTTCCCACTTAGTTCCACTCATCATTGATCTCCTCTTAAAGTTAGGTAAGAACTACACAAAGAAGTAGCAGAGATAACTTCCAAATGTATATGAATGGGATAAGGGTAGAGATTTTCTAGGTTTACATGTTAGCTCTTCTTTGCCATGTAGGACACCGTATAAGTATGTCTGTCTCTTTCTCTGGTTTAAAAACAGTGGCAACAATCTGACAAACTTTTGACTCTTGAAGAAGGAAAATGCAATAGAGGTCTGACAGGAAAGACCTTAGGAAATGAGGATCCATGTACAGTAGAAAAAGAACTGACAGCTCAGAAGACTAGAATAGTGTTTTTTGCATATACATACTGTGCTTCATGTTTTAAAATAATGCCACTATAGGAATCTCTATCTTTATGTGCCATGTTAATAGCCTTTATAGGTCCTGTTGCTCTTTATGTCTTTGCCTCCCTTTTAAAGTCTACCTGGCACCTCAAAAGAAGCAAACCCATTTCTAACTTTTACATGCTTGGTTAATCAATATGTGACTTTGTTTCTCCACATTTCATATCAATGGCATAATGTCTATAATTAAGTCCATTTTCTAAGGTCATCTACTACATCCTGGGCCATCACAAATTGTCTTGACTTGTGTCTTGCCACTGGACTTTAATGACTCAGGAAGAGAGAGTGAGGCTGAGGACTTTGTATAACTGCCTCACTTAAATCCAATTCACTCCCAAATCAAGACAACACCCACGATGGCACTAGTCCTCGTAGAAAATGAAGAACAGAACAAAACAATGGCATAACGTCTATAATTAGATCCATTTTCCAGTTAAGTTCATCTACAGTTACTTCCATTTTCTATCAGCAGCTCTGCTTGGCTTCAACTCTGGACAACACTATGCCCCTGTACCAAGTATTCCTTCAGGTGCCCCTTCCTCTTTTTAGCTTTCTTTTGTGTGTTGTCTTACCCCATTAGATTGTAAACTCCTCGAAGGAGGGGAATGTCTCTTTTTCTTATTCGTATCCCCAGCACTTAACATGGAGCCTGGCACATAGTAGATCCTTAACAGATGCTTAGTGAATTAAATGTAACTGAAATTAAGTCCTTAAAATACTTTTCAATTCAATAAGTACTTATTAGACACATTGGGGCTATAAAGATAAAAAACTATGTAGTGCCTGTCCTTGAGGTGTTTAAATCTATGTAGGGGATAAAGTTTATACACAATTATGATACAAAATAGAAGGAAATAAATACATAAAACAGGTCAAATACAAAGGGATAATATATTAGGTAGAAAGGGATTACTTCTAGCTGGGGACCAGAGAAGGTTTCCTGTAGCACCTGAGGTGGAAAAAAGGGTAAGCTTTCAAGAATCAGAGACCTGGAGAGTCTGTTCCAAGAATCAGGGAAAATATGTACAAATGTATTAAGGACAGCACAGAATGAGATTGGGAAATTATAACTGACTGAGTAGTCTGACTGTGCAGTGCACTGGATATCAGGACAAGCAATTTATACTGTATCCCATGGACAAGAAGGAGCAACTGAATCAATCTGAGCAGAGTAGTAGCTTTAAATCTGCATATTAAGGCAGATTACTTTGGTAGTAGGGTGAAATATGAACCTAAACAAAGAAGGAAGGCTCAGAAAATATTTTTCATAGGAAAAGTAAGGAGAACCTGAGTTAGAGCAGAGGTAGTGGGAATGGGAAGGAGGCCACAGATGAACAGATACCACGAAGGTCAAAATAACATGATTGAAATAATAATTGTCTGGAAAAAGAAGATGCTCAGGTTTTAAGCCTATATACCTATATGTCCTATACACAGGAGGTATAATCAACAACAATACAGAAGTTAGGATGAAGGGCAAGTTCAAAGAGGGAAACGGAGAATGAATAGACATTTACTAAGCACTACCTGCAAATTACTGTGATATGCACTGAGAATACAAAAAGAAAAGTAAGACAGTCCCTGCTATGAGGGAGTTCATATTCAGCACAGAAAGATGGATAGTTCCTATGGTGCTTAGAACACAGTGGCAAATACCTCTTCTTTAATATCATTTCCACTGATGAGAGCATATAAATTTCCAATGCTGAACTATTTGACAGTGGCAAGGACTCTGGTATCAAGAACTTTCTTCCCTGCATCTTCAGTAAGAAGCTATAACACATACAGAAAAATTGCTAGGTTGCTTCTCCAAAGGGGCTGTTTCCCTGGATAAGGGCTAAACGCAAAGCTATCCCTAAAGCTCTTGGCTTCAGTGTCCTAGGCTATCAGGGCCTGAGGGGAAATGGTGGCACATGTGGTAATGGTACAACTTGCCTGCATGTGTTGCTTGCTATCTATCCCTCAAAAAGTGCCTCCTGCTTCAGCTAGGCTGGCTATACCCTTCTCCACAGGAATTGCTTTCCTGGATGACGGCTATGAAGGCCAGACTAGAAGTAAAACTGTTGGTCTAGGAAATGCTTCCATTCTCTTAACTCATGTGCCTGACTGCCATGGTGGTTAGGCAGCAGTTGTCACTGGTGGTAGTGAGAGAAATGGGCCCCCTCTCCATAATTTCTCCTCTCAATAACAGCTTTGGGTACTGGTATGAAAGCAGGTCTGGTAGTTTAGAGGGTCCTGCTATTCACAATTCTTGATGTTAGAATCAGGGTCCTAGACTGTCTCCATCAGGGACTAAGGAAAAATAATGGTCAAAGTCATAGTAGAGGTTTCATTTGTCTGGCACATGCTGCCTCCTGACTCTCCCTCAGGGTGTCTGGCTGAGATAACGATAATTTACTTAATGAAATAACGAGTTCACTTTTGGATTTCTTGCACTTAAGGTCTCAAAAGGGAATCTAGATAGAAATATCCACAGCCAGCAATTAACACATGAACTAAGAGTCTGTGGTTAGTTATAGATTTGAAACTCAAATGTAGATAGGTGACTAAAAAAAAGTGCATGAGATCACTAAGGAAGAATGTAGACAACTGAAGAGGACTGGGTCTTGAAAGATGCCTAAATTTTGGATATGTAAAGAGAACTGGTAAAGTCTAAAAAGTATCCACCAGACAGACAGGAAAACCAGAACAGGGCTGTGCGACATAAGCCAAGGAAGAAGAAAGAAAATAAACCATCTGAAATGTAGCAAAAAGCTCAAAGAGGCTGAGAACTTTAAAGACCACTGGTTTTGGTGATCATAAAAATAGGGGTTTCAATAGAGTAATGGAAATAGAAGCTAGACAGCAATGAGTTAAGAAGTGTTAGTAACAAAAAAAATATGAACAACTCTTCCTAGAAGTTCAGCAATTAAGAGGAAGAAAAAGAGAAGACAACAAGCATGAAGACAATAGGAAAGATGAGAGAAAGGATTTTTTTTTTTGGATAGAGGAAACTTGAGCATGTTAACAGGCAAAGTAGAAGGGACTAATCAAGAGGGAGAGACTGAAAATGTATGAAAGAGATGAACTACGGAGCAAGACCCTAGAAACAAAAAGGGACAGGGTCAATGGCACAGGAGTGATTAGCCTTGGCAAGACTACCTCATCCTCTAAGACAGGCAGGAGGGAAGAAAAGATTCATTAAGACAGAAAAGAATTAAAAGAGTAGAAGAAGAGAGTTCAAGAAGTTCACAAATAGCCTCAATCTTTCCAGAAAAGTACAAGGTGAAATCCTCTTCTGAGATAAAAGGCAGTAAAAGAAGGGAGGTAGTTTGGAATAGTTACTCTGGGAAATAAGGTGTCAGAGGCCAATACATTAAAACTAATTTTCTGTTCATGCCATGCGAAATGGGAACCACTTCATCTTATGATACATTGTATTATTATCCAGCCTTTGCAAATGTTTAGGCTAGAGGAAACAGGACTATCTCAACTTGTGGGTCTATGTTGCTTTTGTTCAATTACTCTTTTTTAAAATGACCTTCTGTGCTCCAAAATTCAATCCAACCCAGTTCAAATCTTTCTTTCTACTTGAATATAAAAAAGTAAAACCAAATCACCTAGAGTTTCCCTAAAGTATTCAGGTATGGAAACTAGAAGTGGGTAATATCAGGGTCAGTGATTAAGAGAGAAAGCATGACAGAACATAGTAGACTTCTTTAAAACTATTCAGGCTCAGTGATACAACACCTTACCTCTCATAGCATTTTACACTTCCAACTGTGATCCCTTGCTATTCTCCTTGCCAAAGACAAGTTCTTTATGTATGCTCTTGATCTCATTCACTTCCATCTTTTCCAGTGGACTGCCCCCTCAAATCATTATGCTTTCTCCCACTTTCCAATCTTTAGCATCTCCCTATCTACATTACCTATGTCCTTCAAGATGCTCAAGTCTCCCCCATCATTAAAACTTTTACCAGATCTATATTCACTAACTGGAACTGCTATCTCCAAAATAGCCAATGATCTCCTAATTGCCCAATCTGACAATCTACATCCTTCCTGACTTCTACTGCATTTGACACTGTTGACAAATTTATCCCCCAGTATGTTCCTTTCACTGAATTTTCAAAACATTACTCTTTCTCCAACCACTTCTAGTCTGTTTTGCTAGTTTATCACCCATATCATGCAGGTCCTATCAGTGTTCCCAGTTCTCTATTGTGGACCCTGTTCTCTCTTTCAACTCTCAGTGAACTCATCAACTTCAAAGGGCTTATGATATCTATGCAAATGGCTCCCATTTTCATATATCCAAATCCAGTTTCTCATCCAAACTTGAATGTCACACTGTCAACTGTATTTTGGACATTTCAAACCATATGTCTAAAAGACATCTCAAAATGAGCTTGTCCAAAATTGAACTTATATATCCTCCAAAACCATTCCCTACCTCAGCATCATTCTCACCCTACATACCCAAACAGTTACTAAATCTTGAATTTTCTCTCTCTACATCTCTACTCACACAATCACCATGTTAGGTCAGGCCCCCATCATCTCTTGTCCAGGCTGTTGCAATAGCCTCCTAATCAGCCTTCTGGCCTCATTTTCCCCAAATCCAGTTCATTTTACACATTGCTGTTAAAGCAATTTTCCTTTGGTGCAGCTCTGACTACATTACTTTCTTCTTCTAAACTCTAGTGACTTCTTATTGCTTCTCTCCTCATTCTCCTTCTATGTGTTTGACATCTCTTCAATCTACTGTATTGGATTTTCATCTAGGTCATGTTCAATAACCTAGAGAGTAACTCAGTGTTCTGTCTTGGGCCTTCTCCTTTCTCTCTCTACTATCTCCTTTGGGATTTCATCAGTTCCCATGGATTCAATTACCATCTCCATGCAGATGATGTCCAGGTCTATTTATCTGGTCTTAATTTCTCTACTGATTTCCAGTCCAAACTACCAGTTGCCAACTGTCTTTTGGACATCTTGAACTGGATGTCAAGGGGGCATCTCAAACTCCACTTGTCCAAAATGTAGCTCATTATCTATTCCTCAATCCCTCCTTTCTTCCCAACTTTCCATTCCTATCAAAGATAAACACATCCTTTCAATTATCTGGAAACCTTAGAATCATCTGTAAATATTCACTTTTACCTACCTATCCAATTTGTTTTCAAGTCTTGTTGTTTCTACCTTCACAACATTTGTCACATACTTCCCCTAATCTCCATTCACACAATCACCACTCTTAGAAGGGACCTAATAATCTGGACCATAGAAATAGTCTTCTAAGGGGCTGCTTGGCTAAACTCTCTCTCCACTTCAATCCACCCTCTCTACTCAGCTGCCAAAGTGATCATCTAGAGTAGTGGTGTCAAACTCAAATAGAAATGGGGGCAACTATACATATAAGTATCCTTATAGGTCACATACTGACTAAGTCTTAAAATGTAATACCTATGTTTTATTACACTTTTATTTATTTTGTTTAATATTTCCCACTTATACTTTAATCTGGTTCAGGCCACACTCAGCGTTGTGTGCCATGTGTTTGATACTTCTGATCTACAGCATAAATCAGACTATGTCCTCCCTCCTACTCAATAAAATACAGTGGCTCAGCTCTACTTCTTCCAGTATTGAATATAAAATCTTCTGGATGTCATTAAAAGCCTATGAAACATGGGCCCTTCCTACTTTTCCAGTCTTCTTACATTTCATTCTTCTACCCACACTCTACAATCCAGGTCCACTAGCCTCCTTGACATTCCTTACATACAACACTCTGGCTCTCAGTACATTTGCACTGACTAAACTCCATGCCTAGAGTACTCTCCCTCTTCACTTCATTCAAACTTCAGAGGCTCCTCCAGAAAAGAAGCCTTTCCTGGACCTACCCTCTGCTAGTCCTTTACCTCAGAGAATTACCTTTTATCTAATATATATCTTCTATATACAATTTATTTACATGTTGTCTTCCTCATTAAGACAGACTATAATCTTCTTGACAGCAGGGACCATATTTCTGACTTTCTTTGTAACTTCTATCTCTATCACATCACCTGGAACATAATAGGCACTTAATGTTTGTAAACAAATCACAATTTATTTAGATTTGACCCTTAAAGCTTCACATATTCAAGCAAGGAAAATCTCATGAAAGAAAATAGTTTTCTTTTAAATAAAGTTTGTTCAAAACTTTATATCAAAGCTTGTATTCAAGGTAATTCATTTTGTTGCTTTTGCTTATTTTCCAGTTTAAAATATAAAACAGAGATTCAGAAAAAAAAGGAAGAAGAATATTCTATTTCAAGATGTTCCCATGGATACATGATCACAGTAGATGAGATTTAGAAACTGTTAAGACATCAGGAAACAGAGGAGCCTAACTTTAGAGCCACACATGTAAAAAAACAAAATACAGGGGATTAATAAGCAAAACCAACCCAGATGAAAATTCATTGACCTTTCCTGTATAGAATTTCCTGCTCTGCAAAATGGCATACTTCTCACACTAGCACATTCAAAAAAATAATCTATCCTACCTACCAAGTTCAAAGCAGACAACATAAACAAAAAAAAAAGGGGGGAGGAGCCAAGATGGAGGAGTAGAACCACAAACTTCGCATGGGCTCCAGCTCCAAACAATTTCAAAACCTGTAAAAAAAATTACTCTAAACAAATTTTAAAGCTACAGAACCCACAAAATGACAGAGAGAAACAAATCTCCCACTGAAGATAGCTCAGCAGGCTAATAGGAAAGGTCTATTGCAGCGCATTAGGAGTCAAGCACAGTTCTGTAGGAGCCATGTGGTTCCAAGCCCCAGGGTAGCCCCAACCAGTAGTAGCCAAAGCAGACTCCAGGAGAGTGAATAATCAGCAGTTGTGGCTGTGTCCAGACTTCTCAAATGCCAAAAACAAAGTAAAAGGTCAGTTTCAAACTTTGTTAGAAGAAGGGGGAGGGGGGAACTGAAGACATGGTCTGACTACTGCCCCCAGGGTAAGAAGCAGAGGAGTGGCGCTGCTTGGCTGCCTCAGGAGCTCCTGGCCTGCAGATTGTACGGTGACCAAGCAACTATTCAGAGGGTAATTGCTCTTGCTTTAACCTGCTTGAATCTGGATGGTGGTCTTGGTCCTAGGGAGTATGACCAGTACGCTAGAGTTTGTGGGGGCTATAGAGACTGAGCCCTCCTAATGACTCCAGCAGCTGTGAAAACTCCAGTGATTTGGGACAAAGTTCTCTCCATTCTGGAAGCAGAGTTCTACCATGGCAAAGAGCTCAAAAGTCAAGTAATTGGCTGGCAATATGAGCAAGCACAGAAAACACAGACCATAGAATCTTTTTTCAGGGGACAAAAAGGATGAAGGCATGGAGTGGGAGGAAGACAGCAAAGTCAGTACTTCTGTATCAAAAGCCTCCAAGAAAAATATGAACTGGTTACAAGTCACAGAGGAGCTCAAGTAGGGTTTTGAAAATCAAGTAAGAGAAGTGGATGAAAAATTGGGAAGAGAAATTAGAATGATGCAGGAAAATCATGAAAAGTGAGTCAAAAGCCTACTAAAGGAGACCCAAAAATACACTGAAGAAAATAATACCTCAAAAAATAGATTAATTCAAATGGCAAAAGAGGCCCAAAAAGCCAATGAGAAGAATGTTTTAAAAAGTCAAAGCTGCCAGATGTAAAAGGAATTTTAAAAATTCACTAAAGAGAATAACTCCTTCAAAATTATACAGGAGTAACTGGAAGCTAATGACTTTATGAGAAATCAAGACACTATACAATACTACTATACTATACAAGATACTATACAGCAGACCTAAACAAATGAAAAAATAGAAAGCAATGTGAAATAACTCACTGGAAAAACCACTGATCTGGAAAACAGATCCGGGAGAGACAATTTAAAAATTATTGGTCTACCTGAAAGCCATGATCAAAAAAAGAACTTGCAAAGCACCCTTCAAGAATTCTCAAGGAAAATTGCCCTGATATTTTAGAATCAGAGGGCAAAATAGAACTTGAAAGAATTCACCAATCACCTCTTGAAAAAGATCCCCAAAAGAAAGCTCCTAGAATTGTTATAGCCAGGTTCCAGAGTACCCAGGTCAAGGAGAAAATATTACAAGCTGCCAAGAGGAAGCAATTTCAATACTGTGGAACGACAAGTAGGATAACGCAAGACCTAGCAGCTTCTACATTAAGGGATCACAGGACTTGGAATATGATATTCCAGAGGTCAAAGAAGATAGGACTAAAACCAAGAATCACCTACCCAGAAAAACTGAGTACAATGCTTCAGGGGAAAATATGGTCATTCAATGAAATAGAGGATTTTCAAGCATTCTTGATAAAAAAGCCAGAGCTGAAGAGAAAATTTGACTTTCAAATACAAGAAGCAAGAGAAGCATGAGAAGGTAAACAGGAAAAGTAAATCACAAGGACCTTATTAAAGTTGAACTATTTACATTACTACATGGAAAAATAATAATTGTAACTCATAAGACTTTTCTCAGTATGAGGATAGTTGAAAGGAATATATATATATATATGAAAATATGTATACATATATATGTATGTATAGGAGGTGTATATGTATATATGTGACTGTGGGCATATGTATGTTCATGTATACATAGACAGAGGGCACAGGATGACTTGACTATGAAGGGATGATATCTAAAAAATAAAATTAAGAGGTAAGAGAGGAATTTATTGGGAGAAGGAGAAACGGAAAGATAGATTAGGGTAAATTATCGCATATAAAAGAGGCAAGAGAAACCTGTTACAATGGAGGGGAAGAGCAGGAAGGTGAAAAGGAATGGGACAACCTTACTCTCATTAAATTTGGCTTAAGGAAGGAATAACATATACACTCAATTGGATATCTTACCCTACAGGAAAATAGGAGGATAGAGGATAAGAGGGGGGATGATAAAAGGGAGGGATGATTGGGGAAGACGGTAGTTAGAAGCAAACATTTTTGAAAAGGGATAAGGTCAAAGGAGAAAACAGAATAAGTGGGATGTGGGACAGGATGGAGGGAAAAATAGTTAGTCTTTCACAATATAACAATTATGAAAATGATTTGGGTAACTACACATGTACAACCTATATTGAATTGCTTATCTTTCCGCTGTGAGTGGGTGAGGAGGGAAGAAAGGAAAAAAATCTGGAACTCAAAGTTTTAAAAACAAATGTTTGAAAAAAAATTTCCTTTTTACATGCAACTGGGAAATAAGATATACAGGTACTGAGGTACAGAAATCCATCTTGCCATACTAGAAAGTTAGGGGATTGATGCAGGCGTATATAAGAGAGAACAGACTGGGGGAAGGGGTATACAGCAGGCTTGCCATTTTGGGGTGGGCGGTAGGGGAAAGAAGGGGAGAAAAAATTAACTCAAAATTTTGTGGAAATGAATGTTGAAAACAAAAAATAAATAATTTTGAATTGGGCGTAAATAATATCAACTATTGAAGAAATGATTATTTAATTTGTAATATTATTCTGGATCCCAACCATTCAATCACTTTGCTGTCTTCCTTACTATCTATCTACCTGGATTCAAATACTTCATAACTCATTAGCATTTCTACCATAAGATGAAATGGGTGGAAAAAAATGACTTTGCTGCTTAACAGTCTGTTTTAAAAGGCTCATAGTAAACTGGCTGAAATTGAGTAAAACTCAGTCAATAAGAATTTATTAAGTACCTACTATATGCCAGGAAATATAAGTACTGGTGATACAAATAAAAAGGCAAAAGATAGTCCTTGCCTTCAAGGAGTTTACAATCTAAAGGAGGAGAAAACAAGCAAATAAATCTGTACAAAAAATATTTAAACATAATAAAAAGGAAAAAAATAAGAGAGAAAGTATTAAAATTAAGAGGTATTGGGAAAGGCTTCTTGTAAAGGTGGAGTTTTAACTGGGACTTGAAAGGAATCACACATGAGAAACAGTCAAAGAAAATCCCCAGTAACAAGAGATGGAGTGTCTTCTTTCAGGAATAGAAAAGAGACCAGGGTCACCAAATTGAAGAGCACATGGTAGAGAATAAGGTGCAAATAAACTAGAAATGTAGAAGAAGGAGGCAGAATAGGTTGTGAAGGACTTTGAAAGTCAAAGGAGGATTTTTTTATTTGATCCTGGAGGTGATAGGAAGCTGGTGGAGTTTACTGAGTAGGAGAGTGATATGGTCAGACCTGAGCTTTAGAAAAATCAGTCTCAATGGAGCCAAGATGGTAGCATAGAAGCAGGAAAACTCCACAGCTCCCACATAGCCACCTCAAATACTCATAAAATAGGACTCTAAACAAATTTTAGGGCTCCAGGACTCATAAAAGTACAGAAAAACACATCTCCAGCTGAAGGCACCTTGGCAGGTGGGACAGGAAGGGCTCACTGCAGCACCCTGGGAGCCAAAACCAGCCCAGCCTGAAACCTCAGCTTGGCCTGGGGTGGCCAGGACAAGCCGCAGGTGGAGCCTTCAGGAGAGTGCATCAGCAGTAGCTGTGGCTATGTCCAGACTTATCAAGCCTTAAGTAATAAGGACTAAGTGAAAGGTTAATGGAACTTGGCTAAACTAGGTGAGAGGGTCCAGCCAAACTGTCCCCAGGGCAAGGAAGCAGCAGTAGCTATGTAGCCGCCTCCACGTGGCTGCTTCAGAGCTCATGGCCTACAGATTGCAGGAGAACAAGCAATCATTCAGGGGCTAAGTGCTCTTGCGCTGAGTGGCCTGGATCCAGATCATGGTCTTGGGTAGTGGTCCTGAGGTGTTTTTTCAGTGAGCCAATGCTGGTAGGGGCTGCAGCAGCCTCATAATAGCTCCAGCAGCTGCAAAAACCCCAGCAATTTGGGACAGAGCTTTCCCCTCTGGAAGCAGAGTTCCACAGAGCTAAAAAGTCAAGTAATTGACTGGCAACATGAGTAGGCAAAGGAAGCAAAGTAAGAATGGCAACCAAACTCTAGAATCCTCTTTTAGGGACAAAAAGGATCAAAGCATGGAACAGGAAGAAGACAACACAGTCAGAAATCCCTCACCAAGAAAAATGTAGACTGGTTGCAAGCCATATATCAGCTTAAGAAGGATTTTGAAAACCAAATAAGAGAAGTAGAGGAAAAACTGGGAAGAGAAATGAGAATGATGCAAGAAAATCATGAAAAGAGAGTCAACAACCTGACTGAAGAAAATAACACCTTAAAAAATA
>CM053593.1:316488879-316515345 GCA_028646575.1 Pseudocheirus occidentalis | reverse complement strand
GTGTACATAGAGGGCACAGGATCAATTGAATAGGAAGGGATGATACTTTAAAAGGTAAAGTACTGAGGTGGGAGAGGAACAGAATGAGAAGAGACAGGGAGAGATAGAATGGAATTAGTCATCTCATATAGAAGAGGCAAGGGATAACTGTTACAATGAAGGGGAAGAACAAGAAGGCAAAAGGGAAAGGGTCAACCTTACTCTCACTGAATTTGCCTTAGGGAAGGAATGACATAAACTCTAAACTGGGTATCTTGCCACACAGGAAAATAGGGAGGATGCGGATGAAAGGTGGGATGATAGAGGGGAAGGAAGGGAGGGGGGAGAGGGTTGCTGGAAGCACACACTTCTGTAAAGGGACAGGGCAGAGAACAGAACAAGGGCAGGGCAGGATAGGAAGGAAGGACATATAATCAGTCTCTCACAGTATGTCCATTGTGGAAATGTTCTGCGTAACTACACATGTAACTACTGAATTGCTTGTCTTTCCAGTGGGGGTGGGTGATGAGGGAGAAAGGGAAAGAATGTAGAATTTAAAGTTTTATGATCAAATGTTGAAAGTGTGTGTGTGTGTGTGTGTGTATTTATTATTAACGACATGCAACTGGGAATTAAGATATACAGGCACTGGGGTAGGGAGATCCATCTTACCATACCAGAAAGTCAGAGGGGCAATGGGAGAGGACATAGGAGAGAGCAGATTGGGGGTGGAGTTATACAGTGGGATGGCTGTTTTGGGGTGGTGGGTGGGGGAAAGATGGGGAAAAAAATTTGTAACTCAAAATTTTGTGGGAATGATGTAAACAAGAAAATAAATGAATTAAAAAAAACAAAAAAAGGAAGCCATAGGAGACACATAGGAATTCTCATTAACTAGTAAAATGAGTCTCATTAATATGGAAAATAGTCTTCAATAGCTAATGAAAGCTTTAGTTCCATATGAAATTGTCATGGTCAAAATTTATGCTAATTAAATAAAATGTTGAAAATTTCGTTCATTTCATTCCTTGAAAATATGCACAATGAGATTTCCTATGTGTTCAGACTTTAGGAACACCCTGTACAATACTTCTTAGCTTTATTTGCTTCATTATCTGCTTTTGCTTCTTCTGTATTCTGACACTGTTGCTCAGAATCTTAATATACAGGTAATTAAAGGTTTATCTGTTGAAAAAAAAGAAAAAGAAAAGAAAAATCAGTCTGGCAATTAAATGGAGGTTGGACTGAACTGAGGAGAAGCTTGAGACAGGCAGACCCACCAGCAAGCTATTACAATAATCCAAGTGTAAGGTGATGAGGCTCTGAGCCAGAGTGGTAGTAATGTCAGAGGGGAAGGGGGAATATTCAAGAGATATTGCAAAGGTGAACTCAATAAGCCTTAGCAACAGATTGGATATAGAGGTAAGAGGTAATGAAGAATCAAGGATTATACCTAGGTTGCAAGCCTGGAGGGACTGAGAAGAAGGTACCTAGTCAGTATCAGGGAAGTTTGAAAGGAGGAGGGGTTTGGGGAAAAGATAAAACGTTCAGTTTTGGAGTTTGGACATGTTGAGTTTAAGATGCCTACTGGACATCCGGTGTGAGATGTATGAAAAATACTTGTGTGATGTGAGACTGGAGGTCAGCAGATGCTAGGGAAAGATAGGTAAACTTAGGAATCATTAGCATAGAGATGATAATTAGATCTATGGGAACTAATGGCATTACCAAGTAGAATAGAGGGAGGAGAGAAGAGGGTTCAAGACAGAAACCAAAAGCCTGAGAAAAACAAGTTCAAGAGGAATGATAATGAAACATTTCTCTCTTTTTTGTAAAGCAATAAACTATTGATGGAAATGCTCCATCTGCTATCAGACATGGCTGTTGAGTCAATTGGTTTTGCTCAACTATTTTTTCTTTATTATGAGGAAGGAGTGGCTGTGATTTTTTTTTTAAAAGCAATATGAAAAATTTGAGGTCTGGTAATTACATATGTATTTCATATGTCAATTTTCTCTTTGCCTTCCACTGATAACACAAAGTTTGTCTAGCTGATGTAAGACTGAGGACAGAGGGGGAAGGGGCTGAAAGGCACTTCCCCAAATGCCAAGCACAAAGAGTCAATACTATTTATACACATGAGTAAAAAATCCAACTTCACAGTATGAGAACAAGAAAGTTTGAGGTACCTGGTTTTACAACATTGTCATCAACATATTGATGCCAAGGAGATCATATTAACTAGGAAAACATACAAAGGCTGAAGAACTAAAAAGACTAAAAAGACGAAGTGAGTAATCATACTACCCCCCCCTTCACCTTACCCCACCTCAAATTATACCTAATATTCTATTAGCCTTGGGGTTTCCTTAGTCAAGTATTTCCACTTGAACTATCTCATGTTTTCATAAAGCTGATTCCAAAGAACTTTATAAATACTCTTGTCAGACTTCTTTGTGAGGAACAGTATGACGCATTTAGTACATGAGAAACCTATAACATGTGCTTAGTATTTCTCTGTCACACTTTAGGGACATAAGTGAATCAAGATGCATGCCTGATTCACTATGATTAACTGACCATAATATAATGATTTCCATTCTTTTTCACCTATACTGGACGAGGAAAAAATTCTCAAAAAAGGCTTAATTCACTTGAATTTTAAAAATTAGTGTGTATGTGTATGTGTGTGTGTGTGAGTGTGTGTGAGTGTGTGTGCGTGTGTGTGTGTGTGTGTGCTGTACCATACAGCACTTGGGAGGAGGAAGAGAGGAAAGAGATACGCTGTGAAATACAACAAAGATATCAAAACTCTAAAAAGGCTGGAAATCACTGATCTGGTAAGTTATTATAGGTGAATTCTGGGAAGCATGCCAAGACTACTTTATTTTTTCTCTTTCATCTTAGAATCAAATTTGTGTAAGAACAGAAAACAAAACTTTTGTCAATTTTTATCTTATTTAGGTTTCAGTATTAAAATATGTTAATAGATAATATATGCAAATAGCATTTCTCTCCCCTTTGATGTCAGTGGTACATTTAATTCACAAGCATTTTTAATAAGTATTTCAGAATTTACCTCATTCATCAGTTATAACCACATAAAGGAAAAATTCTTATGTACAGACGCTTCTATGTTTCTCATTTCCTTAGAAATTTTGGTAAAAAACAAGAAAGAGGCAAGGAGAACCAGGGAAAAGTAGAAAAATAGTTCAAACCATCTGTAAGAATTAGAATTTGGAAAAAAAAAATCTTAATTTTTTTTTTCTGTTGCCCTTCCTACACTTCACATTCTCTGATACAGAAAATAAGGAGATTGCTTAAACATATCCCTTGCCAGCATTTATATACATATATAATTTTAAGTCTACTACTGACAAATGCCACACACTTTTAAACTTTCTTGAAAAGTTGCTAATTCTAAGAAGCTATTCTGACAACTTATAAGCCAAAATTTGAGTAACCAGCATATTGTACAGATGGCACAAGATACAACTTTTTATCAAGCAGTTCTGGCTATTCCAATTACTGACACTGAATGCAGTGTCACCTGGTTTTCCATTTTAACTTTAAGCAGATCATTCAATCAACAAGCATTAAGTGTCAACCCACTGTGCTAGAAGAGTTTTTCTAAGCCTCTAGAAATTGTTAATTTACTGATACTATCTATAAATTCTTAGTTCTGACAACAGTAACACTAGTGTTGATCTACTTTGTAGAGTCATAATCACTTACCATCACTAAAAACTCATTGTTTTCCATTTGAATCCTAATGATATTGTTTTACCAAAGCTAGCAGTAATAGCAATGATCTACCAGAAGTCTTCCCAGGGAACTAATATTTAATCTTAATAACTAGAGATGAGGAAATAATAGAATATGGAAAGAGAACAAAATTATAAACATGATACTGTGGCAAAAGGGTTGTCTATTTAGGACTTCATAAAACATGTCTGTGTGATACATGACTTGTCCTGAAAAGAACTTTGTCTATTATGATACTAACTTGAAGATGTACAATCTCTTCTGATCTTGGACGCTGATCTCAGGAACTAATCAGTTAAGGGAGCTAAGCAATACATGACAACTTTCCCCATCACAGTTTAGATATATCATGGGTCGGTATAAGAAACTAAATGGGAATTTGGAGGCAGTTTTGCAGAAGTCATAGGCGACACATGAAGGCCAGTAGATGACACAGAAAAAGCTTAGAAACTCAGAAATGCATAAAATATATGTATGGCATTGTATAATACCAATATATTCCATCTTTTAATACCATAATAATTCAGACTTCTCTGGTATAAAGGGAAGGCCAAAAAATTTTACATAGATTTTTCCAGATCTCGGGGGACTCTGTGCCCCTGACCCCCACAATGAGGAAGGGATAACTGAACTGGAATAGAGTCAGTAAGGTGTATTACTGAGGTATCAAATGTGACTCCTGAGTGCTGCCTAACCTAGTAATTAGAAATTGCTTAACAAAATAAATAAAAGTACAATACAACAGAGATAATGTTAATTTGTGGTTTTCTAAGTCAATTTGCTGGAAGGAATGTATGTATTTGAATTTGACAGTACTGGTACAGAGGACAGAGTCTAGGGCCTTTAGTTAAGAAGATCTAGGTTCAAATTCAGCCTCTGATCCTTATTAGTTGTGTAACCCTAAGCAAGTCACTTAATTACTTTGTGTCTCCTCATCTATAAAATGAGGTTAGTCTCACCATCCTGTAAGGTCCCTTCTAACACTAATTCTATGATCCTATGAAAAGAAAATTAGAGACAATGTACATCAGAAGAGTAAAGACTTCAAAGAGAAGCTTAACCTACTTTTAATCATGACACAGTCAATAAATTATTAAGGGAAATATTTAGTAGGATGAAGAAATTCTGAACTCAGACATGTTCACCTACAAATTTCAAGAAGAATTTTCAAGTATTAAGCAATAGTTCTTAAAAAGCACATACAAGAGAAGTTTAGAATAAAGTCTTCCAACTAGATGAATCAATAAATGAAACTTGAAAGTAAAAGCTGTCTTCTTTTTTAAAAAAAAGAATTCATTAATAAATAATGACAATTCACATAAATAATGCTTTAGAATTTTCAAAACACCTTCCTAACAACAACTCCATGGAGTCGGAAAATACAGCTATTATTATGGCCCTTCAATAGATGATGAAATTAAAATTCAAAGGTAAATTTGCCAAAGTTCAGATAATTAGTAAATAGTAAAGCCAGGAATCAAACTCATATTTCATGACTCCATTACTTAATCACCAAAATATGCTCATTTCCAAGCTAAAGAGAACGCTCAAATATAAGGATCATTGGAAAAAAGAAGACTTAAATTTATTCTTTTGATAAAATAATACCTTAAATTTGTATAGCACTTCACAAAGAAAGTACTTTTGAACCTCCCAAAACAATGAAGTAGGCCAACCAGGTATTAACCTTTTTCACAGACTGAGGTTCAGAGGTTAGTGGCTTAATAATAATCACACAGGTAACAATTATCAGAAGCAGGATTAGAACCCCGGTTTTATCACTCCTGGTCCAATGTTCTTTGCACTATACCACATAATATTTCTACTACTATTCCTACTATTTAGTGTCAATGTGTCCAACAGCTAAGTTCAATTCCAAGTGATTTGTTTTACAATCCATTATACCACAAATCTCTTTTTCATTCAAACACCACCAATTTACCAATCTAAGGCTTAACATGACTTTAATCCTAAGGGTAAATGTGTTTCACACTGCCTAAAGATAATGGTATTCTTAAGCAATGACAACAAATAAAAACATTAAATTCCTGAAAATTTTTTCTATACTCAATATATTGAGATTCTTCAACCTAACTGCCATTTGGCTTCAGTCCCCAATACGCCATTGAAATTGCTCTTTCAAAGAGGTCCTCAGTGGCCTATTTACCAAATCCATTCACCTTTTTTTAAGTCCTCATCCTCCTTGACCTTTTTGAAACTTTTAGAACTACTGACCATTCCCTCCTACTAGACATCTCCTCATTGCTTGAGTTCTAATAAACCATGCTCTCTTTATTTTCCTCTCTTACTAACCATCCCACCTATCTCCTCTTCCAAACCATTACTGGAATCTTCCCTGCGTAGGTCTGTCCAAAGACTACCTTCCTTCTTTCTCTACACCCTCTCCTTTGGCAAGACAACTTACTCCTAAGATTTCAACCACCAGATGACTCTCTCAAATCCCTTCCTCTACTATAAGGGTATGCTGGTAAATGTTTAACAGCTAGCTCGGCTGAGGATTGGGGGGGGGGGTGGGGGTGTATATGCATGACATTCTTAAGTTTATGTCATTTTCTTAACCACTTCTTAAGTCTAGTCAATCAACAAAGCAATAAATCAAGACTTGATTTGTAGAGTTCGCAGATTTCTGAAGTGTAAATGCTCACACGGAAATTTGACAATAGGCTCAGTCACTGAAGTTTGCTTATTATGCCCCTGCTACTGTCCAAATCTTTCTTTTGAGCTTTAGGCTAATTCTAACTGCTTAGAAAACATCCTATATGTACCATCGCCCACAAGCATGTCAAAAACCAATATTTTTTCCTTAAAATTTGCTCTTCTTCTTGACTTCACTTTCCATCTTTAGCAACCTAATTGACCCAATCGCCCCTGTTTAAAACTCTGGAATTGTCCTTGACTCTTCCCTTGAGCTCATTACTAATCAGTTACCAAATCTTGCCAATTCCATCTCTGCAACTTCTCTCCATTCTCACCACTACAACCACACTACAGGTCCTCATCAAGACCCACCTAAGCTACTGAAATAATTACTTTCAAATAAATCTTCTAGTCACCATTCTCCTCCATCACAATTCTTTATACCATTGCCAGAATAATCATCCATACGCACAAATTTGGACATATCACTTCTCTGTCCAAAATTTTTCAATGGCTTCCTCTTGCTTGTTGAATAAAGATAAAAATTCCTATGTCTGTCATTCAAAGCTCTCCATAATCTGGTGTCATTCTAACTTCCCTACCTTGATTTTATATAACTTGTTTCTATCATCCCTCTACCAAATCCAAGCTCCAGTCAAACTAGTTTATTCTGTCCCCCAGATGTCACTGTTTCATTACTTAGCCACCAAGGAAGAACCAAATGGATGAACAATATCTATTGTCCAAGCAATGTCTTATGGGACAATATGGGAAAAGTCTTATAAACAGCCCACTGAGTTAGCTCATCAGTGGATATCTCAGATTGCTACTGCACGTGGGGCAGTAAAGTAGGTCTAGAATTTAAAAATAGGTAGAGGCTCAACTGCATTTGAGAAATTCCATAGTGTTTTCAGAAATCCTAAACCACTATAATGACTTATCCTAATAATCATCTTTTTTTTTTTAAACACCAATGATTTTCCTATGATGCTACTCAAACTCCAGTGGCATCCTGAATCAAATACAAGTTCCTTTGTTAGCATTTAAAGATCTTCACAATCTGCCACTAAGCTACCTTTCCAGACTCATCACATATTATTCAGCTTCAAATACACTACAACCAGGTCAAATTGGCCTTTTTACAATTCCTCTTCAAAAGCCCTTTATCTCTCATCTCTAAGCCTTTGCATTGGCTGTCCCCATTTGAAATACTCTCACTCCTCACCTTTATCTCTTAGAATTCCTTGTTTCCTTCAAGCCTTAATTTAAGTACCACCTTCTACATAAACTTTCTTGAGCTTCCCCAGCTCCTTGTATCTGTTCTCCAAAATTATCTTGCCCCTCTTTTGTATGTACTTATATGTGGTGGGAGTATGTGGGGGAGGGGGGCAGTGTATCTTCTCCCAATAAGATTGCAAACTGTTTCCAGGTAACAACTTCACTTCTGTCTCTGTATCCCAAATGTCTGACACAATGCCTGGCATAAAAAAGGCACTTAAGCAGTGCTTGCTGACTGATGGATACAGTTGCAAACCATAGACTATAACAATATCTGAAAAATAAAAATGTAAAGGTAACAGAGAGGCTTAAGTAGACTGCAGTAAACACAGACTATGACTTGTAAGTAGCATCACTCCCTGGAAAGCTGGGAAAAGAACATGAGCCAGTCAAGCTAATTTCATAATTAAACTAAGTTAGGTGGCTTATTTCAATAGCTAACAGATAGTCTTGTCTTCCCCATGAAAATATAAGTACTTTGTCAGTTAAGAGTTTTTTTTATTTCATTTTATTTGTATCCCTGCTCCCTAGCTCATAGTAGCCTACCTAGCACATAGTAGTCCTCAGTAAATGCTTGTTGATTGAGATATAGCACTGGCACCTATGCAATGTTGAAAGACTGAGAGGATTACAGCATACCAGGTGGATACTCTTTGGTGGATTTATATGAGGACATGGACAAGAACTGCATAAGATTAGAGTGCATAGATATGCTACAATCTTCACAAATAGTGGGAAATGGATACAATGAGACCACAGATCCATAGAAGAATATTATTAAACCTGTAGGCTATCTCAATTTATACAAAGCAAAGGAAATTGTAACGGAGTCTTAACGGTACTTTGGGTGTCTTTTTCACAAAACAACATGCCAGTGTATGTCATAACAATAAATATTTGGGATAAGAAATACAAAATTACAGATAAAAAAACTGACTTCTATAATCTTCCATAATGTTGAATTATTTTGGTCTCAGTGACTGAATCTTTAGAAAAGTGGGGCTGCCTAACTTCCATTCCAGCTCTCTGTCCCCTAACTACCCAAGATCAAAAGCATAACTGCCAAAAAGAAAAATCTCTTCTTACTCTCCTCAGCCCAATTTAAGCCCCCTGTGGTCTATTTTGGATATTTAAAATAGGCTTGGTGTATTACCATGTACAGTTTTTAGCCTTAATATATTAAAACTGGACTAAGACTTTTGGGACAACCAGTATTTTTAAATTTAAAAATTATTGTTTTGGGGGCAGCAAGGTGGCTCCATAAATGTAGCACTGGCCCTCAAGTTGGAAGGACCTGAGTTCAAATATGGCCTCAGACACTTAACACTTACTAGTCACATGACCTTGGGCAAGTCACTTAAGCCCAACTGCCTTGCCTCCCCCCCTCCAAAAAGCAAAAAAAAAAAATTTTGTTTTGCAAAAAGTAGAAATAGGCAACAAGACTAGCACTTCTTAAATCAATACCCAAGTCACAAATTCAACAGAATAAACAAAATTTCATGTTATCTAAGCAAAGTATTAGATTTATCAGGACTGAAAAATATTAGGACTCACCCACTAGAAGATACACTATGCTGTTATTTCTCAAAAACAGAAGGGAGCCCTATCTTTCTGCTTATCTCCCATGAGTAAAAGCTGTCATAGGTTTGAAAATGTTAATTAAATGACTTTATTATCTGCTTATCTTCTGTACCCCTAACTTATGGTTCATGCAGAATAAAAACTGTTTCTAATTCATCAATGTGATACAAACACTACTGAATTTGAAACTAGAGGTCCTGGGCTCAAATCACAGTTCTGTGACTAAGTATTTGAAAATTTGGTCAAGTCATTTAACCTCTCAAGGCCTTATTTGGGGAGAGGAAGGAATTACTAGCCAGCTTCTAGGATCTTCTCCAGATATTCAACTATGATTCTATGATTTATTGAAACTTTCACAATATTTTCTGAAACAAAGCTATTACATTCACTTCCATTAATAACTTTTATATGGATTAACTACCACTGTAAGTTAAAAAACTGAGTACTAAATGTGGATGTTTATGCTTCATTCATATAATCATCTCCAAACCAGTAAATTATCAGACCAGATATAGTAGAAAAATCTCATTTTGTTCTGCATGTGAATGTCATTATACATAAACTTCTGAAATTAGTTTCTAACCTGTCCAGGCAGGCAAAGACAACATTTAAAGTTACTCTCTAGTCTGCAAGTTTTTTGTTGTGTGTGTGTGTGTTTTTTTTTAATTCTCTTATTTCACACTCCTCACAACCTTAAACTTGAAGTTACAATACTTGATGACTGGTGCCTTAAGAGTTCTTCGAGAAACAGCATCACAAAATGGATTTGCCTACACATAGTAAAATGCAATCACAGATAATGACAAAACCATGGACACAGAAAAGCAAGAGAACTTTAACATTTTCTTAAAAAAAAGGTTCCTATCTTTAGATCTTAGTATTTAAATTTCTCCCTGTGCTTGTATAAACTTCATCTTGAGAATGAATAAATGTTCTACCTTCATGAAAGGGATTCTTTGAAAGATGCGGGAAATAAATTAAGAAATACAGAAAAAGAATAAATTTCCCCTGGAAAATACCTAGTAAACAGGTCTCAACCCCAAGGATAGGTAAATCAGTACACCTTAATAGTCAAGCAAGCAAAACTGAAACAGCCACTCATTTACATTAAATCACCCTCAAAACCCCAGCACCAAGAACTCTCTGAAGCCACCCAACCTTGGAGGGGTCTAATCGAAGTGCCAACAAAATTACTTCAAAACAGGTCAAACTTTGAGATTGACATGGTACTTTTTTTTTTTTCTTTTTAAGGAGGGGAGAAAATGGGCTGATAATATGAGCGGAGTCTGTGTGATTTGTCAGAGGAAACAGCAGACTCCAGACAACATAAGTGCCAGGATTTCCATGCAGCTGGCACGACAGGTGACTGGGAGCTGCTTTGCAGACACCCCGCTCCCGATGGCCTCCCCGGGTCTTGCTGAAGGTGGGGTATGGTGGGTAGAGGTAAACGAGACGGGATGAGGGAAAAGGTAGGGGGCAGGGGGGAGGCTGAAGCAGAGTGGGCAACCCTCCTCAACTGGAGGAAAAGGAGGAGTGCAAACCCCAGCTTTCCGGGGGGAGGGTGAGGAGGACCGGTTTTTTTGAGGGATTTTCTGCCACCACAATGAAATAAAATGGCTCCAAGCCAAACGCCTCCGGATCATCACCACCACCCCCTCTCCTCCACACTCCCGGGGAAAACGGATTTCTCTTTCGCCCCGCTTCTCTCCAGCGTGGAAACAAAAGGCCAAAACAGCAAAAGAAAAAACCGGCAGCAAGCGCCACCCAAGCTGCCAGGGTTAGACACCCGTATCCCACCCCCCCAAAAAAAATTTTTTTAAGCTTAAAGCCCCATCCCCCCGCCATGGGGGCGCTTCCCTCCCAGGCCCCCCATAAGACCACAAGCACCCCCGACCTCCGTCTCCCTCTGGGTGTGTGTCCGTCGGTCTGTTTGTCTGTCTCCCTCCCCTGGCGGCTGTCGCCGCTCCACGGCTGCGGACCAAAGCCCGGGCCCTCCTCCCGCGGGGCGGGCAGAGCCTCGCTGCGCACCCCCCGCCCCAGTTGGGGCCGGAGCGCCCCCTCCCCAGCCCGCGCCCCGGGCTGAGGGGATGAGGCTGGGAGCAAGAAAGCGGCCAGCCCCTAACGAAGAAGGGGATGCCTGGGGTTTGGAAGAGACGAGTAGGAGCAAGGGAGTTGGGGGGGAGGCCGGTGGGGATCCCCCCGCCCGCCCCGAGCAGCAGCAGCAACAACAGCATCCCGGCAGTGGCCGTGACAGCCGCCCCCCATGGCATCCCTTCCGCCCGCCTCGCCTAGCCTCGCCTCACCTCCCCCGGGGGCGGCGGCGGCGGCGCCGGCGGCCACTCGGTGTCTCGTCTTGTCTCCTCGGTCGGCGTCGGCGGCAGCCAGAGGCACCACCACCGCCTCCTCCTTCTCCTCCTCCTCCTCCTCCTTCACCACCACCTCCTTCTCCTCCTCCTCCTCCTCCTCCACCTCCTCCTCCCTCCTAGTGTCTCGGTCTGAGTCTCCGCCTCCCTCCGCCGCTGGGCCCTGACTGCTACGCCACGTGATTCGTCACATGACCCAGCACATTTAGCAGGCACCACCCCAAGCCTCCTCCCGGCTCCGCTCCAGTTGGGGCTCTGGGGCCAGACCAGACCGGACCGGCAGCCAGTAGCCCCAGGCAGCGGCCGGGACCCGTCCCCTTCCTCCTCCTCGTCTCCTCCTTCCTTCCCCCTCAGCAGCCTGCGCTCCGCCCTCTCTCTCCCCGCCCTCCCCCTCTCCCCCACCGCGTCCCTCCCAGGGCGCTCCTCCCGCTTCTCAGCACGTCTAGAGCTCCCCGCCGGCTCTCAGTCCCTGCTGCTCGCCCTCCCTTCTCCCGGAGCCCTGGCGAGACTCGCTGTGCCTCGGCCGACACATTCCGAAGAGGTTGTGCTCCCGTCCTCGTCTTCTTCCCTCCCCATCTCATTCGTCCCTCCCGTGCTTCCCCAAGCACAGGCGTCCCGCGGTGACCCTGGAGTGTGATGCTGGTCCAGTCTGCCTCACTTACCTTAAGTGTCAGACAGGGATTATAGCACCCACTTCTCCCGGGTGGCTATGAGGATCAAATGAGGTAATAATTGAACATTATTATTAAATATCAAATACCATCAAAGGCAGGGTTTTTTGTAGTTTGAAAAGCTTGCAAAACTTGAAGCGCTCCATTATTGCTCTCATAACCTTTTATGAAACAGTTCAACCGACTATCACTACCAAAGGTTATGAGAAAAACACTTTGTAAAACTTTAAAAGCGCTGTATAAATGTATTCAGCTAAGTGGTATAGTGGAGTCAGATTAGGCCTGAGTTCCAGTTCTGTCTCTGAGCAAATTATTTAATCCATTTGACTCCCTTAACCCCATCTGTAAAAGGGGGCTAATAACAGCGCCTACTTCCGACAGGGTTGTTGTGAGAATCAGATGAGATAATAAATGTGCTTAGCATGGTCCCAGGCACTTAGTAAACTATATATAAATGCCAACACTTATATAGCACATTTCAGAAATGCTGTCCTCTAAGCAAACCTGTGGGAAACAATATTATTGTTTCTATTTTTACAGAGCTAGGACTTGAACCTGTCTTTCCTGCTCTCCATTAGATTATATCACCTTTAGCTAATCATGGAAACTCTGAATCTCATTAGTCAAATGATGGAAATGACCTATATTCTCTTTAAAACTGGTAGCCACTAGATGTAAACCCCACCACCGCTGCCAGTACCTGGCACCATAAACTCAGATACATGAAAACAATGAGTCACCTGATGGGTGATCTCAAAAACAATGCTACTTTTGTGTAGTAGAAAAGAAAGAGAACTTAGAATAGAAAATGTGTAGTGAATTTTCACTTAGCTTTTAGAAAGAATTTCACTACTTTTGTTCTGTGAAGGAGGTAGAATTTGTTTGGGGAAAGTATCTCCCCAGAGAAAAAGAAACCCTAAAGGAGGTCAAAGAAACAGAGCTAGAGTGATGCCTAGAGACAAACACCTTAGGTCTGTATTTTAAACAACATGATAAGCCCACCAATTCTATCTTAAAAGAGCCCTGGACTATCCTGGAAATTTCCTGCCCCACCAGGGTATTCTGAGATTAACTACAAAGAAAACATCCCCACCACAGGAACAAACCTGGTTTTTGGCAGTTCCTGAGACCCCAAGGTTAACATGTTCTAATTCCAAGGTTAACACATCTCCCCAAGATCATTTGACATCATGTCCGTATTACTCAATTTCCCAAATGAGGAAAATGAGCAGCCCCAGTTGATATGCTCTCTTTTGCCACTGTAATGTTGCCCTTGGGTTTTGTAAAACGCTATGTATCTCTCTTTGTTCTTTCCCTATCTTTCCACCTAGCATCATCAGCAGATACTACTACTTAATCTTTTGGATCTTCTAGTCTTGCTTCTTGATTTATTAACCTTGAGGCAAAGATCTGGAAGGTCTCAGGACCTCGGAGTTGAGAAATCCCTCAACAATGACCTTATTAAATGATATGGATACTCTTGGAATGGCAGATACTAAGACTGGGACATTGTATATTCTCCTAGGACAGTATATAAGAATTGTGTACTTGTGAGAATACAGAAATAATTAATGGATACATAAGAATGTAAGTAACTTGGGAGAAAAATCACAGCTATAGCTTGAGGGTCCTCAAATGGTACAGTGACCCCAAATGACCCAGTGTATTAGCCTTATAGACTTCATATCACATTCAAAGAAATAGCATTGCTAAAATTTCTTCTTTACATGCACCTGGGAAATAAGATATATAGGCACTGGGGTATAGAAATACATCTTGCCCTACTAGAAAGTTATGGGGGCTGATGGGAGAGGATTTAAGAGAGAACAGATTGGGAGAAGGGGTATTCAGTTGGCTTGCTTTTTGGGGGTGGGGGTAGGAGAAAGATGGGGAGAAAAATTTTAATTCAAAATCTTGTGGAAATGAAAGTTGAAAACTAAAAATAGATTTTAAAAAAATTTTTAAATAAAAAATAGTATTGCTGACTGTAAGACAGTGCGCATGCATGTAGCGTTAAAAAAAAATTTGAACACGATCCACAAGCATGAGTACAAGTGTAGAATACATTTTCATTTGTGGTCATAGCCACTGTTTGCAAAGCTTATTATGTTTCTGGATTTGCTTGTTTAACTGAGAAGAAGACCAAAATCTATTCCAAATTGAAGACTTCTCTCATTGTGGGCAGGGTTTGTGTCTAATACATTTCCCTAGCGTGTCTGAGTCCAAGATCCTACAGTTCTCTGATTCAGTGTGTGATGGTTAATGATAACAATGATTAAATGATAGATGTACAGTGGAATTTGTCAGCAACTGTTTATAGATGCTGGAGAAATAAAATTTAGAAGGCAAACCCCAAAATATATTAAGATTGATCTGAGTTCATCTAATTAGTGTGAATTATGAATCCCATGATTAGGTTACACTATTTGAATTTGCACCACATATTTCCACTGGACCATATTACCAAATGTTGCATAATCATACATATATTTACATGCCAATGACCATATGGTACATACTCATAGCTTCAAATAATGCAAGTTCAAATAAGTATGACTCCATCAAGGGATTCATTATTCACACTAATCAGGTCTTATGTGAAATATTTATTGTTTATTCCTAATTGCCATGCAACAAAATAACAAATATCTATAACATTAAGTATATGTCTGATTAACTTCTTATAAGTTTTGATTCAATTCCTGTCTCTGATAAATAAACATGACCATAGGCAAGTTACCTTTCCCCTCAGTGCCCCCAGGCAACACTCTAAGACTGTAATTTGCAGAGAAAGTGCTGATCTGTATTGATTTGAGGAAGCTCCATATACAGGTGAAATCATGGTCCTGGACCAAAAAGATTTACTAAACTCTATACATAAATGATCAGTCTTAACAGTTTCACAGTCATGTGTTCATGATGCTCTGTGCAAAATTTTACAAAATTACAGGGAGCAATGGCCAGCAGAAAAGGCATGGTTTTCTTACCCAAGTTCGGACTCTGCCCTTTGATATGTAACAAGATTCACAGCTTGAAATGGTATTGTTATGGATGCTAACCCATATCTAAAAATGTGTACATAGACCTCACTGATTATGAGCTAATTGAGAAAGTGTAACAGCTTCAATATAACAGCTTGCTCTATCACTGTTATATTGTTGGTGAATTTTTTTTTTCCTTTTATGAGCTGCAAGAGGGCATTTCAGGACACCTGGGTAATATTCAGGAGATTGGTACTCTGCATCATTTTCTTAAAATAGTTGCCAACCTAATTCCTAGAGTTTCTTTTGATTTGTCTAAGTGCATTCCCCTTTTCTGATGCTCTATAAAAAAGGTAAAGTCCACTGTCAAAATGTTAATTATGAAAGCATGTCACAAATAGTCCATAATGCTTCAGAAATGTAAGACAGACTTCACAAAGAGGGAGAAAAGTAGAAAGAGTAGTAGTAGCCAAGGACTTTTTTTTTTGTTTAACCTACAGTAATATACTATTCTCTAGAATACCATCTGGAATCCCAGACATTTCCAGCAAATAAAGATTTCCTTCCCTGGGCAAAGAGGAGAAAACACTTGAATAATAAAAATCAAGGAAGTCAAATGCAGAAAAGCTGAACCATGCAAAATGCCACTAATTCAAATATATTATCTCATTGGGGATTTTTTGGTGGCATGCACCTGACTAAGCAATCTATCACAAAATTAAAATTTCTTTATCCACACTTATGCTTTGGAAACCATATATGAGGCTACATTGGCAATACGAATGTTTATTTTTACTGATTTGACCAAGAAAGTTGTGAAGAGTTTTTTAATCCCTAAGATTACTACTATTAGGGCTTCCGACTGCTATCTTCTATTCCATCCTCCATAGAATACCATTGTGGTTTACCATATGAGAATAATTTTAACTCCCAATCAAAATACTTCCAGGTTTTAAGTAACCCCTTCAACTCCTACCAGTAGTGATCACTTCTGTCCTCCAATGCAATACTACCTCTGTAGGAGGTAGAAGAATTTGCTGAAAGAAGCCACCTAAATGTAGAAGAAACTGTCCTGTCCCCTTGCACCATAGTAGAGGGCATCAGGATGGTGGTGGAGAAGTTGCATCAGGGAGGGGAGAAGGAAAGGTATACATGTACCATGTTGAAGAAAATTTGGCAAAGAAGGTTAGGACACTTGGTTTTAGTTAGGTTATTTTTTCCCATAAATCCTTACCAAGATCATCATCATTGTTTAATATGGATTAAATGCTATAAATGGACACAAGAGTCCTAGATGTTCTGTCAGGTATAAAAACAAATATTGCAGCATATTATAACCATTCTTATAGTGCGTATGTATGTATGGATGGATGATTTACATTTGTTTATTTATCTTTGGGTAAACTAGTTTCTGAAATGAATTATCTAATTTTTTAAAAGATTAATAATATTACATATATATGTATAATCTAGATGTGTAATATAGAATCACGCTACTTCCACTTTCATAGTTGGTCTTTGTTTCCCCATATTCATGGCACTTTGTGGTTCACCATCTGCTAAAAAGCGTGGCTCAGAATCCCCTATCAGTGTGTTTCTTTTACTCAGCCAATTAGATGAGGCATTAGTTCAAAGCAAAAGATATTTAATCAAACAGTATAGCAGTATAAATGACCAAAAAGATTCCTCTTTACATCAGTCTTATACCTCTTAACAGTTACCAGTAGGAAAGGAGATTCACACAGGGAGTATGGCTGGGACAATTCCCTCCCTCAGAGCTGTTGGTTGTTTCTTCCACAGAACTACTGAGGTCTTCTGGTGATGTCATCAAGTTAGAGCTGCTTCTCCCTCCACCCCTCCCAATGCCCCATCCCCCAGTGACCTTGGATTCTCTCCTGCTTTCTGCTTAAATGTCTCTGCTCTTATTGCTTTGGGTAGACTGTGTATGTCTAGTGATGCTGCTGTTCTCTGCTGGCATTTGCTGGTGTAATGAGAAGCTTTCCTGCCCCTAGACCCTTTGATAGGCTTAAGTGGCTCTGAGAATGTTCCCTGATTTGAAAGTATACTCTGCCCCCTAATAGGATGAATGTGGTCACATGGAGCCTGTGGCAGGAGGCTTGTTTTTTTGGAAATGGCCACACCTTGTTACTTTGTAATTGGACAGTGGGTCAAGAGGGCTGTGACATTCTCTGACCCAGGAGAAGCCTATATATACCTTTGCTTTTGGGGCTCACTTTGAGAAGAGTTGTGTGATTTGGCCAGATGAGACTCTGGGAAGCCGTTGAGCCCCCTGGCTTTGAAAAACCCGGATATTGATGCTTCCCTCTCTGGTAAGTTGAATAGGTAATGGATGTTATGGTCAGATGGGTGGAAGCCCATCTGCTGATCTGTTTCTTGGTCTGTTTGTAAGTTGTGTTTGTATTCTCTGGAGTTTGACTTTCCCCTGAACTAGGTAAATGATATGCTTGTTTGATTTAAGAAAGATTGTTAACCCATTTTGAGTTGCTTTCCTTTAGAAAAGCAGATCTAAGAACCTGTGCTAGCAGCTGCCCTAGGAATGCTAGGGTGCTTGCTGCTATAGCTGGTCATCAACTGTCATGTTATTTCTTTGGGCCCTTTCCACCATCATCTGGTTTTCTGCTAAACTGCAGCTGCTACACAGACCTTACATCACAGAAGAGGGCTCAGGTCCTTTAGCCATCATTCCAGGGACTACTGAAACAATATTGAGCCAACTGACCCAAACAAACAAACAAAAACAACAAAACAAAACAAAAATCCCTCAGGCTTAGGTTATCTGTCTTTTGAACATCTTTTCTCCTGCTGGGAGGGAGAAAGGGTGTGGGCAAGAATTGAATCTCTCTTAGTCTAAACTTTGATGTAAAGTGAGAAAATGCCTTTCATTTTCTTTCCACTCCCATGATACCAGTGATGTTCCAGGATAGGCAAATCATAGGGAATTGGCAAAGAAGACCAAAGAGTGACTGGTGATCTTTGTCCTATTCCCCTCCCTCCAGCCAAATACCTTCCCTTTTGAGATTTCCATTTCCACAGTCTGACTACTGGCTTTCTCTCACAGGACATTATAGCTCTTGTCTCTTGCTCTTATACTAGCTATCTTCCATGCCTGTGATATGCTTCATCCTCATATCTGCCTCCCAGAATCCCCAGCCCTCTTGACAACTGAGTTCAAGTGCCAATTTCTATATGAGGATTTTCCTCATTCCCCCCAGTGCTTCACAAGCTCCGAAATGAGCTTGCGTTTATTTTGTGTGTGTACCTATATAAGTATTTATGTGTTATGTGTTCACATATATATCTATATATTGACTCCCTGATAGAAACCTTGAGGAAAAGGACAGTTTCATTTTTGTTTTGTTTCTACAACACCTTATACAGTATCTGGCATAGAGTACTTAGTAAATGAGTGTTGGTTGATTGACTGATAATCGTCTTATTCCCAAAATGCTGAAAGTTCTCAACATGTATAGTCTCTTTATTGATGATAATGCATGTTTCATTATCCTATGATTTGCAGCCATATAGCATCCTTAGGAGAACATTTTTGTTTAAAGCATGAGATTTTACATCAGGAAACAGTTTAGGATTGCCAAAAGTGCAAGACCATTTCCCAAATTCAGTTCACACTTCTTTTGCCCTTCTAATGAAGTTTGATCCACAGTGCCCATCTACAATGCCTTTTCAAACAAATAGATATAGATGTTGATGACAGAGTTGTAGATGTGGAACAGATGCTATAAACACAGATGGACTAGCTCAAAGGGCTGCCCATTCAACTGCCTTTGATAAGTAGAAAACAGACATTTTCACCTATTTGTGTTTTTTCTTTTTCTCTGTGGATAGTTAGATCGATCTCTTTTGAGTAGTTGCAGATTACTTCATATATCATTTTTAAAATATATACAGTGTAATAATGCTTATTAAGGCTAATACATTTAGCTACTAGGAATTAGGGACTGTCTTTGTATTTCCCATAATACCCAGCACTGTGCCCTAGGTGTTTAATCAATAAATTGAGTGAATGACTTCCTGTGGAAGGTTATAAGGTAATACTAGCATTAAAGTATCTCAATGGTTTCCCACAGGACAGAGCAAAAAAAAAATCTTCAATTCCCTTTACTGTTCTATCAGCATCTTATTATTTGTTCCTGAGCAAGTCATTTAACTGTTGCTTCTGGTGGGATGCATCTACAAATGGAAATGATGACACTCTGAGTTTATGTGATGCTTGTATTCTGAGAACACTTGAATAAATAAAGGGTTTTGAGATCTTTGGGGCACAATAAATACATAAAGAGCACAAACTTTTTATCCAGAAATCCATCATATTTATGAATATCTTAACTTTTATTTAGAAATTTAGTTGCTGTGGTCATGAATGCAAAATTATATACTTTTATTTAGGAATGCGTAAAGGTCATTTAATGAAAAGTCCCCAAAATCAATATTTTAAAATAACTTTATTACAGAAAATATTGACATTTAACACCTGAAATATTGAATGACATTTGACTCATATATGACTTTCATTCTTAAAAGATGTTAATTCATTTTTGGATAAGTGCAGAATGTTATGTAGTATCTTCATTGCTGTATACATCAATTTTGTAAAACCTCTTTTTGTTTTTGTTGTAAGGTTGTTTACTATGAGGAGATTATAAACAATGATATGATGTAAAATATATTAGTAAGACATAAAATGATGTTAATTAATATTTGAATTTTTAACCATCACATGAAAGAACTTATAAGCAGTCATTTTAAGTTTTTTTTAATTAAAAGAAAACTTTTTTCTACCTACCACCCTCCACTGTATTAAAAAAAATACTTGTAGCAAATATGCGTAGTCAAATAAAATCAATTACCTAATTAGTTGTGTTAAAAAAAAATACATCTCATCCTGCATCTTAAATCTATCCACAGGTGGATAACATGGTTCATTATCATTCTCTCATTTACAATCATGCATCATCATTAGTAGAATATTGTTAAAAATGGGAGGTTTTGCATCAGGAAACAGTTCAGGATTATCAGAAGTGCTAGACCATTTCACAAATATAATCCAAATCTCTCTTGCCCTTCTAATTAATTTTGGTCCGAGAAGGATGGGGGAGGAGAGAGAGAGAGAAAGAGAGAGAGAGAGATCTGTAATCTGAGACAGAATAACTCAATGGATTACTCGTTCAACTGCCTGTCATAGTGTAGAAAAAAGGCAATTTTTACCCTTTTTTTCCCTGTGTGGATAGTTAGGTTGATCTCTTTTGAACAGTCATCAGTTTTTTAATTGACATATTTAATTGACAGTAATTAAATTTTAAATTTAAAAAAAAATTTTTTAAATAAAGTTTAATATTGCTTATTAAGGCTAATATATTTAGCTGCACTGATATGTTTTCCAGTAAACATATAGGGAGTGAAAAATTCATGGCAATAAATTAGATTTCAAATCAAAATGCACACCATATTGCTTTGACTATATAACTAAGTTGATCCCCTTGGTAGAAGCCTATTCTAATTGCAGAAAAAGTACCCTAGAGGATATATAGTAACAATATAAGTCTCACTTGGGGTGAAATGATAAATCCCTTGGACTCATTTAATACTGCTTTTAAGAAAAGACTAGATGTCATATGAGAAATTTGGGAAGTAGAAATGGGACAGATGTATTGTGGTTTACTTTCATCACAAGAGAACTTGATAAGAGTAAATTTGCATACTTTGAACATTAGTTTTATTTATATTAGCAGTCTGGGCAGGTTATGTTAAAGTAGAAAAATGAGACCACCGTGGGCCTCATAAATGTAATCTCGAGGCAAAAAAGCAGTTATCCTAGGATCTATTCTGCTAAAAAACAACCAAAGCAAACGGAGAGGAAATCTGGAAGGATCATTTGGGATAACTGCATCCAGCACTTGTTTTTGAGAGAAAAGAAACTGGACCCGATGACTTGCTCAAGGTCATACAACTAGTGCTAACTGCTAGAGCTAGGGAGAAACCCAGATATTGTCGTTCCAAGACCGATACTTTTTCTGCTACAATACACCAACATGGTGAAATAAAAGAAATATTTTTTTTTACATTTGTACTCTTGGAGCTGATTAGTAAAGAGTACAGATTTGCCCTAAAAGTTAATAGCCTTTTCCCATCCCCATCTATTTTTGAATAGAAATGGGATAAAAAAAGAACTAGACTAGTTGCCTAGCAACCTCCAAATAGTGAATTGTGTTCCCTGTTATTGACCAGATATTCAAAATTCAGCACAATTATTGAACAACTTTAAAAAAAGAGAAACAGGTAGGTGATATAGTGGATTGAGTGCCAAGCCTAAAGTCAGAAAGATTCATCTTCCTGAGTTCAAATCTGGTCTGTAATACTTCGTAGCAGTGTGACCCTGGGCAGATCACTTAATCCTGGCTGCCTCAGTTTCCTCATCTGTAAAAAGAACTGAAGAAGGAAGTGGCAAACTACTCCAGTGTCTTTTCAAGAAAACCCCACATGAGATTACAAAGAGTCAGGAACAACCAAAAAACAACAACAACAACAATAAAAACTAAGAACAAGTGGAGAACGTGTTGTATGGTGGAAAAATCTGGTATAGGACTTAAGAGACTTGGGTTATAGTCCTGGTTCTGCCACTGACTGATTGTATGATGATAAAACAATCATTTTACTTTTGGGCCTCTGTTTCTTCATCAGTAAAATAGGGATACTGGACTAGGTAATATCTAAGATCCTTTCCTGCTCTAATATTCTATAATTCTAAGATTTTTCACATTCACAACATCAACACAACGAAATGAAATTACATCTGAAAAGGAAAAAGCTAATCCCTATTTTATATCTACAGGAAATTGCATTCTGGCATTTATTGATAAAATTCAGGAGTAGATATTGAGGGCTTAACCCCCTTATCATCAAGGGGACTAATGAGAACCATAGCATTTCCCAGCAGGAAAAAGGGACTGGATGATCAGCAAAGGCAGATGCCATCAAAGACTGAGAAGCAAGGGAGGAGAAAGCAATTACTCCTGGGAACTTTGGATCTCCAGGATGCTGTGAATGAAGCAGCCAATGACTTGCTGATTGCAAAGGAAGGGCACTACTACCTTAAACTGAATGCAATCATGAGCAGTTGGAGCCTTTCCTAGCTTACTGACCTGCTTAAGGGGTGATCTTGCTAAAAGGATTTTGCTGGGTACTAGGACTTGGTGACTTTTTCCCCTTTCGTCTTCCTCTCCCTCCTCTGCCTGACCACTGCCTGGAAAAGTGATTTCTCTTACCCTCAGGAGTTTCCTACTTTTTAAATATTGTTTATTTTCTTTCTGTACTTTTATAGTAGTTTTGTCTCTATTTGAAGAAAAACTGATTTTTATTTCATTCTGAGCAAGTGTTTGCTATAAATGAACATACTTTACAATGGGGAAGGACAAAGAGGAACCCCTGAACAAATGGCCCTAGATGTAGCCGAAAATCTATATTGGAGTTCCGTGTCTCTCTGGGAACACAAAGGAGGGGCTTCACATGCTTGGCCTGTGACTTGAGATACAGCTTCTATTGGGGTGATTCAAACCCCTTTTAAATGGTTCTTGCTAGTAAAGGATCTTGGTAATCTCTATAATTATTTTTAAATAAAAAGATAGAGGAGTACAAGAGAAAAGAGATGAGTGAATATTTGAGGATCAAAAACTTCTGTATGACCTTGTGTACAACAGCCTCAAAAGAAGGAAAAAAAGAAATATGACTATTGGGGCGGCTAGGTGGTGCAGTGAATAGAGCACTGGCCTTGGAGTCAGGAGTACCTGAGTTCAAATCCGGCCTCAGACACTTAACACAAAAAACTAGCCATGTGACCTTGGGCAAGTCACTTAACCCCAACTGCCCTCCAAAAAACAAACAAACAAAAAAAAAGAAATATGACTATTTCCAATGCCCACATTTCTTTTTTATAAATTGGGAAAAAATACTTTCACTTCAACTTAAGCCAAGGTTCTCCATTAATTAATAGTTAACTTTGGTCTTCAACAAGTCAAATCAGTAAGTATTTATTAAGCATTCACTATGTGCCAAGAAAACCCCCAATGGGGTCACAAAGAATGGGACATGACTAAAAAGCAACTAAACAATGACTGAAAACATGTTAGACAGTGTGCCAAGCCAGATATCCAAATATAAGCAAAAAGAAATATAGCCCCATGCCCTTAAGGAATTTACATTCTAATGGCAAAAGGCAACACATAAAAAGGATTTGAAAAGCAATGGGATGAGGGAAGGATGGAGGAGGGAAAGCAGATAAACTTGAGGAGTAGAACAAGGTGAGGAATGAAAAAGAAAGTAAGCATGGCTGGCCAGAGCACTTTCTCAAAATGGACAGTCCAAAAGGAATTCAGTAATGGGAAGAAGAGGGAGCCATAAGGGAAGAAGAATCTGCCAGGGAAGGAAGGTTGGTGGGAAATGGAAGAGAAGTCAGGAGTGGAAGGAACCAGGAGACGACAGGAATTTAGAAAACTAAATTTATTTTTTCTAGGTGACATTTTTCTAGGAGAAAAAAAAATAATATTTTGTAGGTTTAATAAACAAGATAGCTGCATCAGGAGTGTAATATTTAATGGAGAAAAGAAAGGATGGCAAGCATTAGGCCACAGGAGAACTGGGTCCTGAAATACCAGAGAATATGCTAAAATTTCTAAAATTCTGGGTTAAGAGTTCCCTCTACTGGCATTTTTTATGTATTACAGTACATTATTCATATTTACCTGGTGTGAAATTCACAATTCTATTACAAACAAGGCTTAAATACTTATATAAATTTTTAATACTTGTTTGGGAAGAATATTTCTCATAAATTAATAATTTTTCATTTTAAAAGTTCACAGCCCTTGGGGGCAACTAGATGGAGCAGTGATTGGAGCACTGGCCCTGAAGTCAGGAGGGCAAAGTTCAAATATGACCTCAGACACTTGACACACTTGCTAGCTGTGTGACCTTGGGCAAGTCACTTAATCCCAATTGCCTTGCTTTCCTCCCTCAAAATAAATTCACAGTTCACTTTCCTTTTTAGATTGCCTTTTTCCTAACATGCACCTAATGTTACTCCATTTTTAGAGGCAAGGGCTTTACATCACAAGCTTAAAGCTAGAAATAAAAATTAATAATGCAAATTGGCACACCTATTAGAGAAGAGTTAATAAAATTGGAAGAACTAAAAATGTATTGATATGAATCTTCAAGCAATTTTTAAAAAGCAATTGACTGTTTTAGTAATGATAGTCTTTCAATCTTCCCCTCTTTTCACACATTTCCTATACATATTTCAAGGCTTAGTTCAAATCAGAGCTATAACTAGTTCAGGATAAATGTGGTTTTGATTCAGTAGCCTCACATCTGGCAGAGGTCTCTGTCTCCTGAAGGGGTCATTTCCTCCATGTATTCACCACTCTTGTTGAAGCCATCAGGCTTTTTTTCAAAGCACCTGCTGTTAAGCTAGGGATTGTGGCAGGAACCAGGGATGAAAATAATTCCTGTCTTCAAGGAACTTACATTTTACTATAGAGAAACAACATGCATACAGAAAAAAGCAAATATATACAAAACAAATACAATGTGATTTCAAGGAAAAGACACTAGCAATTGAGGGAGTTAAAAAAAAAACAGCAACCTCCTGTGTAAGAGCTAGAATTTAGGCTGAACCTTGAATAGAGTCAGATATTTCAGTTGGTGAAGGTGAGGAGGGAGAACATTCTCAGCATAGGGTAGTGTCTTAGTACAGACTCAAGAAGGTTGGCAAAACCAAATAGTGAAGCTTAAGGAAACAGAAAGGGTGGAGTCAAGATGGTAGAGAAAAAGGAAGCAGTACATTCTAACTCCCCATTATATCTCCTCTATAATGATCTAGAAAATATGCCAGACCAAATTCTGTTTGGAAGAGGTAAGAAAAAAATCATAATTAGTCTTTTCCAGCCCAGGGTGACTTAGAGAGACAGAGAAGTCTTCAGGCACTGGAAATGGAGTCTGGTCAATAGCACATGTGAGGGGGAAGCATTTAAGGGACTGAAAGATGGCAGAGACTGAGCAATAGTTCAGAAGATCCCAGGAGATCCCTTGAATTAGTGTAGTGTACATTACAGCATCACTGTCACTCACTACCATCATGAGACATTAAAATAAGACTTTAGTAGGATAGTATTATTTCAAATAAATGATAGAGATGGGATAGAGTTTCACTCTTTCTCAATTCTAATTTTTCCTAATCCCAGGTCTCAAGGAAGCTTCATTTTTTCCCATGTTCTTCCACCCTCCAAAAAAAACTAAATTTTGCCTCTCCCTTCTATTTCCACAACAGGTCTTTCTAGGATTTATTAACAAATGTGCAAGTAGTATGGCTTGAAGAGTACTCTGAGTTCAAACTTTGGGGGACTTTTTATACCAAACAGAGGGATTGGGCCTGCATTTGGTAAGCAATATGGAACCATCACAAGTTTAAAGCAAAGAGGTGACATGAAATATCTCTGCTTTGAGGGTCATTGTCACGAACACTTGTTTGGGGATAATCTGAAGAGTCATGAATTGTTTCAAAGACCTTAGAGGGTTTTCTCTGGAAGTCCCCAATGCTGTGGAAACCTGGGTGATTCCAGGACCAGTCTTTTTTTTCAATGTGGAAGAGTTGCTGTGGGCAAGCACATAAGAACATTGATCATCAGGGAATCCTAATGGGGTTGGAGGGCACAGAGGGAAAAAAAATGAATATTTTCTAAGACTAGGTTTTCCTTCAGGGGTTATTAAAGGTCAATGATTCATTATAGGTTCATGGATTTTGAGCTAGAAGGGACCTAAGAGCTCTTCTAAGGTAATATCTTCATTTCAGAAATGTGAAAACTAAGGCTCAGAGAACCTTGATCAAGCTCACACAGTGAGCAGAGAGACAAGGTTAAAGCTAGGTCTTCTAACTCCACATCCGGCATTCTTTGCATCACACCCCATCCCTCCTGACCTTACTTACGTCATTTGAGATAGTGTCCACATGAAGAATAGAATCACTAAAGTTCAGAGTTATAAGAAGCCCACTTCTTTTGGGGATCTTTTTGAAGAGAATTCTTTCAGGTTCTATTTTGCCCTCTGATTCTAACACATCAGGGCAATTTTCTTTGAGGATTTCTTGAAGGATGCTTTCCA
>CM053593.1:316463181-316488379 GCA_028646575.1 Pseudocheirus occidentalis | reverse complement strand
CTGGAGGCTGTAGAACCTCTGCAGGCTGGCTGCAGGGCTCAGCTCAGCTCCTTCCCACCACCTGGGCCTGGCCGCGGTCTTGGCTTCCAGCTGTTCCAGCCTCCGCTCCAGCGGCTGTGCTGAGCCCCTGCTGCCGAGCTGCCTTCAGCGAGAGCTGTGTTCTCTGTATTTTTGTGAGTCTGAGAGTCCTAGACTTTCCTAGACTTTGTCTGGGCTCGTATTTTCTGGGTGTTCAGGGTGGCGGTGTGGGAGCTGCGGGACCTTGCTGCTTCTATGCCGCCATCTTGGCTCCGCCCCCTTGGGTTTTTCTTAATGGAGATATTGGAGTGGTTTGCCATTTCCTTTTTTAGCTCATTTTACAGATGAGGAAACTGAAGCAAACAGGGTCAAGTGGGTATTGATTATGTCTGTGGTTATCTCAACCCATTTAGTACATTTTTTGTAAAAAGCTCCAAAATAGAAATTTATGGCCAAAGTGATTGCTACAAATTTAATTAAAAGAGATTGAGTGTCTATGAAGCTCTGCTCCAAAGCAATTTGTTCACAGCTTCCATTAAAATTCAAAATGAATTCCCTTTGGAGACAATATAAAATGGTGACTTAAAAGATCTTTTCACTTTGGAAATAGATATTTCTGCATGCTATAAGTAAGATCTTGGGCAATTTTCTGGTTTGTATCAAAGAAACAGGGTGGAAAGAATGTCTTCTTGGCAGAGAGAATACATGCTACCTTGCACACATAGGAGGTAAATAATGAATGAATTAGTGAAGAGTATAGGGGTTGGGAAAAATAGGAAAGCAAAATTAAAGAAGGAAAATTTTAAAAGAGAAAACTCAAATGTTTCCAAATTATTTGTTAATGTTTCTTTAATGTTATATAGTCCTCAAACTTTGTTTTGAAATTTCTGGACATTTATAGAAGCTTATAAAGCAGAATGATTCCTAACTACATACTTGAGTACTTAATCAGGTTGCCATTAAATTGTTTTACCTTAATCCATTTTAACTTAATATTCATATAGTTCTTTTCCTTTTTAAAACAATTTTCTTGATTCACTTAGCTTTTTACAACACACTGAATTTCTAATGATACCCCTTATGAATAATTTCCAGTAACTCTGAGTATGAAACATTCTTCATCCATAGTCTATTACACCTCTACCAAGAGGAAAAAAAAAGTATGTTACATGACCAATAATCTGGAATCAGCATGGTTGTTCTATTCAAATTCAATTCTGTTCTCTTCCATTTTTGCCTTCATTTACATTTTTTGCAGTCAGTGTATATATTGTTCTCTTGTTTCTGCTTTCTTTGCTTTGTATCAATTCATACACATCTTCCTATATTTCCCTAAATCCCTCATTCATTATTCCTTATGGGATAATGATATTCTATATCTCTCATATATCATAATTGGTTCAAGTAGGCCCTAAAGGATGGGCACTTAGTTTGCTTCCAGTTTTCTGAAATTATATACTTGTTATATACCAACTTAAGCAAAATAATGATCAGAGGCTACCCTTAAAAATAAAACAAAAAAAAATATTCAGTTGTCAGCAGCCCTTGTCTTTATCTTAGCATTTATACATTCTACACAGATTTAATGACAGAACAACAAATATAAACTATGGAAATATGAACTATTACTAGACAATATGTCTTTTAATAATACTTTTATTCATACTTTGATGGCCTCTGGATCTCACCAAGCTGGGTAATACTCCTAGAGTCCTAAGAGTCAATTCCTGATAGTCACATAAGGTTGTCTACTTTTGTTGAGACTTCTCTGAAGTGTCTATGAATTCAGAAACTATCCAGAGTGATTACTGTCCAAATCCATATGCCTATAATTTGTAGGTCCAAAGGGCATATGCCTGGGTAGACACTAGGCTTCATGGCAATTAAAAGTCCCACTGGTTCTTGTTGGATACCATTTGGCAGCAAACCAAAGTACTACGATATCCGTACTGTGATAACTAAGAGACATTGTCCTTTGATATCCAATCAAAGGCAAATGTTTTATTTAAGGCTTCTTTAGATGTCAGTCTAATATTCAATAAAATAAAGAATACAGTCAATAGATTTTTTTTTCCAGTCCACAAAAACTAACGGTCTCCTAGAAATCTGTGAATGATTGTGAGGAACTCAGGAAGGTGAAGCAATATTTTACTTTTGGTGGTGGGGACATTTCTTTTTAGGTTTTACTGTTTCTGTCATCATTTTCAATTTGTGCAGAAATCTGTGTTTTAAATAGTAAAATTTCACAGTGATCTTCATGCAGATAGTCACTATGACAAATGAGATTTATTATTTATGGCAATTTGAGGGGAATCAGTTTCAGAAGAGAAAACTAGCTCTAGCAGCATTGATAACAAAGAGGGATTAGAGGAAAATAAACTTCGGAACAAAATGCAAAGATTGATCAATGTGGTCACTCTGATTCCAGCCAAAAAGTCAAAGAGAGGTAGAAGACAAAGCAGTGCAGTGCAGCCCTCGGCTTTCAAGGCAGATAGCATTTAGATTTCATAAAATTATGCCCATGAAAGTAGAATCTGCTTTGCCCAGCTTACAGGTGAAGATATTTTTTAAATGTATCTAGAATATCCTATAGAAAAGCATATTTCATGTATTTTTATTCTTTAAAATAAAATACTAAGTAATATTATAAAGCTACTAGGATAGAATGCGAAATTGGAAAAAAAAATTAAATAGTAGATTGATAAAACATAGTATCAAATTTAATCAATATGACCTTAAAATTGTGTACCTTTATACCCTCCATGAATCCAGAAAGATTATCGACTAAAGGGCCACATGCTTTTATTTAGAATTCAATCTTGATTAGTACTCATAGTAAATCCCCTGAAGTCATTGCCTTATTTGAATATGTACTGTCATTGCATTATTTGAATATGTACTGCATATTTCCATTTGGCTGGCACCAATTCTCATTCTTTACATAATTCTAACTTTGAATAGTATGAATTCAAATACATGAAACCATTTCAGGAGTATCTCCAGCCCTGAGAGGATGTATGGCACAGTAGGTAGAAAGCTAGATTCCTTAATCAAGTCTTCCCTCTGGTACATACTTAATGTGTGACTGTGAAAAAATAACGTGATTTTCAGTGCCCCAAACAAGTCTCTAAGACTCTAGTTCAGTGGTTCTCAACCCTCCTAATGCCACGACCTTTTAATACAGTTCCTCATGTTGTGATGACCCCCAACCATAAAATTATTTTCGTTGCTACTTCATAACTGTAATTTTGCTACTGTTACGAATCGTAATGTAAATATCTGATATGCAGGATGTATTTTCATTGTTACAAATTGAGCATAACCCACAGGTTGAGAACTGCTGCTCTAGTTATAGAAGAATTTTTGGCCTGCTTCAGCAGAGGGACTTTCCATGCTAAGATTTCTTCTTACCAGTAAAATAAAACGTGAGACAAAATAATAAGAACAACAATAATAATGTAGCCTTAGGTAACTGACAAGTATTAGAACTTGGTCAGAGTAATAACTATGAATTTTTGTGCTTGGGGCAAACATACCTTCAGTTATGGAATGGAGAAATCAGCCGTGGTGTAAGAAGTTCAGGAGGCAGAGGTTTCTCCACTTTGGGGGAGGCTTCAGTGCAGGAGCAGAAACTGGGAGAAGCTCACTCCTGCCCCCATCTGGTACCATCCTATTTTAACTGTTCTTGCAATCTACAAATTCCATTGTTTCTATAAGACTGAAGGGACTAAAAGTGCCTTCTAAGTTCAGTGCCCTGCTTTGTGGCAAGATAGGCACACAACTACATTGCTAGTAGAATTAAACCATTCAGGATACCATTGTGGAATTATTCAATAAAAGTAACTAAAATGTTCATACCTTTTAATCCTGTAATACTACTACTGAGTATCAATCCTCATGGAAGAGACAGAAACAAAATTTCTAATAGATACCAAAACATTCAAAGCAGCACTCTTTGGGGTGGCAAATAATTAAAACAAAGTTGATACCTGGAATCTGGAAATAGCTGAAGAAACTATGGCATTTTAATATGATGGAATATACAGTAGACAGATATACAGATAAATATGCATATATTTTATATATCTATGTGTTTATGTATACATGTGTGTATATATATATATATATATATATATATATATATATATATATATATATGAATGTGTGTGTGTACAGTAAGAAATGGTGACCAGGAGGAATCTGGAGAAATGTGGGAAGATTTGTATTAACTGATGCAGTAAAATAAAGAGACTCAAAAGAATGATATTCATAGTGACAACTACAATGTAAAGGAATACATCTCTAAATGGAAGACAGTCACTATCAGGGCTTCAAGGCCACATGTGGTCTTCTTACTGAATCAGGTGCAGCCTTTTGACTGAATCCAAGTTTTAAAGAACAAATCCTTTTATTAAGGGAATTTGTTTTGTGGAGCTTGGATTCAGTCAAAGGGCCTCACTTGAGGATCTAGAGGGCTACATGTGGCCTCAAGGCTGTAGGTTCCCAACCCCTGCAAGTAATTGAAAAGCAATAATAAAACATATCTCCTTCTTGGCAGAGAGGTCCAAGACCATGAGGACAGAATATTGTATACACTGTCAGACTTGGCCTGTGTATGAAGTAATTTTGCTTAACTATATTTCTTTGTTACAAGAGAGAGTTCAGTTAGGAAGTGGCAGAAAAGTGATATTTTCAGAAATAATTGTCATGTAAAAACAAAAGCAATCAACAATTTTTTTAACAATGCTTTAAAAAATTCAAATCAGTGCCTTAAACAAAGCCCTAGTTACTGCTCTGGGCAGACCTGATATTTACTTCAGCAGCTTCTACTTAAACATTATCCCTAATAGAGCAATATTGTGAATTGTACATAAAGTCCTCACTCCTTTTATTGATCGTTATCAGTTCACTCTGAGGGAGGGAGGGAAGGATTAGAATGTAAGAGGTAAGGGGTGGGATAAGTACTCTCTGTCAGAGGGGGTGAGATATAAGAGGTAAAGGACTAAGAACAATATCAGTTATAGGTGCTTTCAAGAGAGGCCTTGACTCAGTCTGAGGCCAAAAATTAGAGGGTTCACCTATCTTTCTCTTCCTTAAAAACAATAAATTTATTTTTTCAATGATTAAGCATCTCTTTTTTCTCCCTCCTAAAGAAAGAGATCAAAAGAGTAAAATATAGAGAAAGAAAAAGGGAGGAAAGAAAGAAAAAGGAAAGGAGAAATGAATAGAAAGAGGAAGAAAAGGAAGGAAAGGAGGAAGGGAGATCCTAGCTGATCATTTAGTTGATCAGAGTTTTTAAGTCTTTCAAAACTGTTCATTATTGGTGAGCTCTTCCACCCAGCATGCACTTGCCTCCCCTCCTGCCTCCAGGTGTGGCACCACTTCTTCTCTCTCTCTCTTAAGGGTTTAAACTTGTCACTTCAAAGTTCACAATGGATGATAATATTGCTGCTCTCATTGTTGACAATGGCTCTGGAATGTGCAACACTGGCTTTGCAGGAGATGATGCCCCTTGTGCTGTCTTCCTTTCCATTGTTGGGTGCCCCAGACATCAGGGTGTGATGATGGGTATGGACCAGAAAGACAGCTATGTGGGGGATAAGGCCCAGAGCAAGAGGGGTATTCTCACCCTGAAGTACCTCATTGAACATAGTATTGTCACCAATTGGGATGACATGGAGAAGATCTGGCATCATACTTTCTACAATGAGCTCTGTGTGGCCCCTGAAGAGCACCCTGTACTGCTCACAGAAGCCCCCCCTTAACCCCAAAGCCAACAAAGAAAAGATGACTCAGGTTATGTTTGAGACCTTCAGTACCCCAACCATGTACTGTGCTCTCCCTGTATGCCTCTGGTCATACCACTGGTATTGTGATGGACTCCAGTGATGGTGTGACCCACACTGTGCCCATCTATGAAGGTTATGCCCTTCCCCATGCTATCCTCCATCTGGATATGGCAGGCCATGATCTGATGGACTACCTCATGAAGATCCTGACCAAGAGAGGGTACAGTTTCACCACCACAGCTGAGAGGGAAACTGTGTGTGACATCAAAGAGAAGCTGTGTTATGTTGCCCTGGACTTTGAGCAGGAGATGGCCTCTGCTGCATCCAGCTCCTCTCTGGAAAAGAGCTATGAGCTCCCTGATGGTCAGGTTATCACCTTGGCAATGAGAGGTTCTGATGCCCAGAAGCTCTCTTCCAGCCATCTTTCTTAGGTATGGAATCCTGTGGAATCCATTAAACTACCTTCAACTCAATTGTAAAGTATGATGTTGACATCTGTAAGGATTTGTATGCCAACACCGTATTGTCAGGTGGTACCACCATGTACCCTGGCATTGGCAACAGGATGAAAAAGAAGATTGCAGCCCCAGCTCCCAGCACAATGAAAATCAAGATCATTGACCCACCTGAGCGCAAATACTCTGTCTGGATTGGAGGTTCCATCCTGGAATCTTTTTCCACCTTCCAGTATATGTGGATCAGCAAGCAAGAGTATGATGAATCTGGACCCTCCATTGTCCCACTGCAAATGCTTCTAAATGGACTGTGATTTTTTTTTGTCGAAGGATGTGACAAGATGACATGATAATTGCCAAAAAAAAGAAAAAAGAAAGACAGAGAGAGAGAGAGAGAGAGAGAGAGAGAGAGAGATGAGATTGGCATGGCTTTATTTGGTTTTTTGGTTTTTCTTTGGTGCTTGACTCAGGATTTAAAAACTGGAACGGTGAAGGTGATGAGCAGTTGGAGGCAAACATCCCCAAAGTTCTATAATGCGTCTTTAGGACTCTGATTTTGAAAACGTTTGTTTGCTTGTTTTAATAGTCATTCCAAATATCATATAATTCATTGTTACAGAGTTACAAGCCTCTGTGAAGGCTGTCCTCTGCTAGAGCAAAGGAGCGATGTAACAAAGATCCAGATAGAGAAGGGGGGAGGTACTAGTATTGCTTTAAATGTAAATTATATAATCCTTAAAAAAAAAACTTTTTGTATCTTCCACCTTAATACTTGTTCCTTTTTTAAAATTGTCTGCCGTATTGAATAGCCCCCTAAATTACCTCCCTGCCCCCAACACAGATATGAATGCGGACTTTCATAGTCTCCCTGTGAGTTTTGAGATTTGAGTCAGCACTTGGGGGAGGGGAGGAGCTTTACCTGTACACTGACTTAAGACCAGTTCAAATAAAAGTGCACACATTAAAGAAAAAAAATTGTTCATTATTCTGATATTGAAACTGTAACGTAAGTTGTTCTGGTTCTCCTCACTTCGTTGTACTTTGCTCTTCTTTTACATTACTAGCGTCTGGTGCCATGGCCCGGAGCAGGCTCTCACACTGTGGTTAGTGAATTTTGAGTGATATAGGTATAGGTGTTCTGTCTCTTAGGTCCCCATTTCCTTCTCTCTCATCTCCTGATTACCTTTGTGAGGAATTTGGTATCTTTATTTAATCTTTTTATTGTAAACTAAATAATCATTAATAAATATGAACATTTTCATGTTCAAAGAAGTCCAAAGTAAGGCTTAAATATGAAATCAAGAATATATTATCTATAGCTTGCTTAAAAATTGTATTAAATTTAATGTGGTAGAACCAATATTACTTTGTGTCACCTTCTGAAATTCTATTCTGTTCTGTGTATTTTTAAGGTTTCATTAATATTCTTTTTTCTCCTTTTTTTCATCACTATTACTAACACCTCACTCTTCTCTACAGCTCTGCATCCTGTCCCTTCCCCTCACCAAATAAAAGCCCTCCTTTAAAAACAAATATGGTCAAGCAAAAAAAAATCCTATTGTATTGGTAATGTCTGAAAATGTATGAGTATTTTTTCTTTACCTACAGTCCATCCCCTTTGCATTGTCAAGCAAGCTTTATCATTAGTCCTCTAGAATTATGCCTGGTGAGTGCTTTGATCACAGTTTTTAAATCTTTCAAAGTTGTTTTTCTTTTCAATGTTGCAGTCATTCTACAAATAATTATCCTGATGAGGTTCACTTCATTGCATCAGTTCATACATGAATTCCTAACTGTGGAGTCTGCTGCACCTTAAGGCATGTTGACATTCTGGGATCATTTTAGATCTTGATCACAACATGCTTGCAAAGCAAAAACCAACAAAATAACTGCACCATTTTGCTTTCAAGAGAAATTAAATGGGGAATTTTCAGCTCATAGACATAAGGGAATTCTTAGCTCAGTAACAAATATATTGATCTACAGTAAGTTTGACTACAAAGCATATGTACTATTAGATGAACTATTAATTTGATAATAAACATATGAATATACAATTACTAATAAAACAGAATATTTAACAATAGTCCTAAGAATATAAAATACATAATGAGTAATGTATCAATACCTTTATACTTGCCTCAGGTGGACCTGCTTGAATATGACTACATGAACTTAGCAACTTTAAGCAAAAATAGAAAGAAAAGCAGCCCAATAATGTCAGGAAAAGGGAGGGAACAGGGATAAGAGGGAGTTCTTATATGAAGAAGGAAAAAGAAAAGTCAAGAAAGCAAATCCAGAGACCCTGCCTGCTCTCTCACTCAAACCAGGTTACATGATCTCATGCTAGATGGCCACCAACAAGTAGGAAAATGTTTACTATTGCAAACTTTACCAGACAAAGGAGTCAGTTTATGACGAAGGGAATCTAACCCTAAAGCTAATGCTTCAATTTACTCCACTTGACTACTAGGGTTCCACAGTATTAAGTCATGTGTCCTAGTTCCAGACTATAATGCAATCCTTCAATCCTGTGATCCCCTTGTAGAATAATCTTGTACTAGTGATCTAGGTAGAAGGACAGCTTCTTTTACAACTCCTAACCCCAATTCAAATGGTTAGAAGGTATCAGATGTTAGCTATGGTGTTTCAAGGGCTAGTAAAACTGAGAGACATAGTTATAAGTATCAGTTGTTAAATATGAAATTACTAAGAAGGGTACAGCTAGGAGCACAGTGTACCAGAAGCATGGGAGGAACATTCCATTCCTCCCTAATCTTTTCAGTATATTTATACTACTCCATTAAATGTTCTACTAAGTCAGCTGTCAAGAGAGTCATGATAACGCATCTAAAAATTCTCTCATTTTAAACATCTGGATAACACCCACAGACCATGAGAATAAGATATTTATAAATTTAGAAATGGTTATTTCTTTGTGTAGCCGGTGAATGGTATGGATGTATATTGAATGTTTAAGGAAGACTAGGACCTCAGGTGTGAGGGCTTGCCAAGAACTTTTCAGGTCTGCTCATCTACCTTTGGTGTTTACCTGGCACTCAACTCTCACCTGTGGCTCCAAGAAGCTGTAGTATTTGCAGCAGCCACAAGCCAGTAAACTGTCATAGTAGACAGGACAAACTAGGTTGAGGAAAACCCACAGGCCTCAAACCCCACAGTTAGGAGAATGTCTGTCCCCAGCATGTGCAGACTTTCCACTAGCAGAAAGGGTAGATTAGAACAATTTGTTCCAACAGTTATGAAGGTGGCTGAAGCAAGTGTTGTGGACAGTGTAGAGATTGGTAATCACCAAGGTCACTTGCTGCATCCCAGGCCATCACCAGTCATCTTGACTTTTGTCTTGCCACTGTACTTCAGCGTTTAAGAGAGAATGAGGCAGACAACTTTGGGCAACTCTGCCTCATTTAAATGCAAATCACAAATGAGTCAAGACATCATCCTGTGACATCACTGGTTCTCTTTGAAAAACAAAGGACGAACAACAACAATATGTTGCATAATGGTATAATCGTGCAACATACTCCTCCTTCAACGTATGAGCTTCTACTGCTGTCAGGGTAGTTAAGTGTTAAGTTAAGCTGAGGGATAGGGCTGGGATTCAAAGATAAATAAGATTATCAGGTCCTGTTCTCAAAGAGCTTGCAGTCTAGGAGAGGGGTGACTAAATAGTTTATCAACCCATAATCGAATTACTGATGATGAACTTTTCCAATTTTGTTAGGTTTCCTGAGCATTTCTTAACAGCTCTGTTGACAAAAGACAACCTCCTTGCCACAGTGAGCGATCATTTGCCTTGACTGTTGAACTAAAATTAAGTAGACCTGATTTTGAGTCCTGCCTTTGCCCCTAACTTGAACAAGTTTCTGAGGAAGAAGTAAACATTTATGATGCCACCAGTTTCTCTGTTTTACCCTTGGGCCCATTCTTTCCTTGTATTTTCTAGCAGATTACCCCTTTGATAGTTTCCTTCATAATTTTCAAGCTCCCTTTATCCAAAGGTTCCTACCACCTACAATCATACTTATATCTCACCAATCCTAAAAAAACAAAACAAAAAATAAAAAACAACTTTTAGGGAATGACTAATTAGTGATATTTAAGTATAAAGGAGTTTTATTGTGCCATAAAAGATTAATATGATGGATTCAGAGAAATATAGAAAGGCATACTGACGGATAGGAAATCAACAGAACCAGAAGAAAAATCCATGTGAACACCACAATAAAAATGAAAGAAGAAACAACCTTGAAGAATATTAGAACCGTGATCATAGCAACAGTCAGTTATCACTTCAGAAGACTAATGATGAAACATACCTTGGCAGAGAAGTAATGGTGCATGGGTAAAGAATGAAGAATGCATTCTCATATATGGTCAATATATTGGTTTGTTTGACTTGATAATAAGTATTTGTTATAAAGGAGGACTTCTACTGGAGGAGGTGGGTTAACATGTAGAAGTTGTTGTAAGCCCCCGTTTTGTGAACATTTCACATCTCACTTAAAAAGATTAATGGTCTCACTCACTGTCACTTTCAGTACAACATTTTGGAGGCCCCAGCGAGACTGCAGCACTTCCTGTTGCTGCAGAGACCTCAGAACCTTGGACTAGGTGAAGGCAAAGGGGTGGCTCTGCCCTGACCCTGAAGGGAGCTGAGTCCTGAAGACATCCCAGGGCCCCTAGGCTTGGGTAGAGTTAGCCAAGTCCCTCCCCAACTCTGATCCGTTCCTGCATTTGACTAATTGTGGAGTTCTGATCTTGTCCTCTACAGGTAAGCTTTCTCTTAATTCTCTGTTGTGTCTTTGGGAGTACTCATTTGTTAGGTACTGAGTGGCTGCTGGACACAGCTTAATGCCCTCTCCCAAGTTTCCCCAAGATGTTGGGTGGAACTTTTGGGGCAAGTCATTTTGTTTGGACCTATGCTGGTCTATGTGGCTTGCCATTTGGTTTCTCCTCGTGTCTGTATTTGTTGTCTTGTGACTGTCTTTCAGTATCTGTCTGCTCTGCTCTGTGTCTATGTGAAAAAATTTTGAGTCTGCCACCTTGTAAGATTCAAAATGCAGCCAGTCAGAAAAGAAGAAAAACTGTACCTGGGCTAGAAAGATTGATGGTCCCTCAAAGAAAGATTGTTGGCAGAAAAAACAAAAATCTCTCTCTCTTTCCACTCCATTGGACTCTGGCCAAAGTTTGGGAGATGGAAAGACATATGGAAAAAGAGGAAGGGGAAACTTGTCCCCTAAGATTTATCTAAGAGAAAAGGGGTCACTTCATTGATCAAAGAGAAGCAGGTTTCAAAGCTGCACTTTGGAATAGGACTAGCCCTTAATCCTTTCCTGGGACACAGAAAGAGAACTGTGCAATATCATTGGGAATATAGATCCAGGTAATTAAATTCAATCTGGTTACTATTTAGCACTGAGATAAATTGGGAAAATGCATAAATCTGAAAAACTGATGCCTCAGAGAAAAGGGACTAGGTGCCACTGGATCTTTTCAAGAGTCCCATTTGCCTTGACCAGAGAGTTCAAAGTTCTCATTTTCAAAGAAGTTTTTAAAGGAGTGAACACCTGATTGAGCAAAAGGTAAAAAAACTCATTAAGATGCTTCACCCTGTCGTCCTGGCTCTGAATGAGCTAAGGCTGCAGTGAAAAGTTAGAAGAATAGTAAAAAATTTGAGTTAACCTCCCCCATCTAGTAAAAGGAACAAGGGGGAAGGCACAGCAGCTACATTGGGGCCCCACTGGCAACAGCCCTAAGTCCCTGGGTACCCTGAAACCCACTCCTTGTATCAACAATGTAGTATTCACAATGCCTACAGTAACTATAAGTATGCTGATATGGTTATTAATCACAAAATGTAACAGGCTCTCTATATGAGAAATATAGCCAGAGCACTTATTCAAATACCAGAAAACTGAGTCCCAAAACCAAAAAGTCAATGCCAACACAGTAGTTATGAAGTTGGCACATGTAGTTAAAGTAGTAAACACCCACATTCTCAAGCCTTCAAAACAGGACAGGCTACCTCAGGCAAGATCCTCCTCTCCTCACTCACAACTGCTCAGCATCCAGACAGCTTGCTCCCAAAAGCTCCAGCCCCCTCAGTTCCTGTCCCTGGCAATCCTCAGCAGTCCTCACCAGCAGGGACACTAGCTTGGTTCCAGCTTTCTCTTTCTCTCTCTGGCTCCACTCCTTCCTTCTACATCAGCAAGTTGAAGGGGCATGGAAGATCTTCAAATCCCAGTATCATTACACTCCTTTAGGTATGCAGATGAACCTCTCCTCTCAAAACCCCAAGTCCTTGCTCCCACACCACCAGAACCTGGAGTTTACCCCCCAAACCAGGCCCTGCAACTGTGGGGAGGTGAGAAAAGGAGAGGAGAAAATGAAGTTAGAAGTCAAAAAGCCTCTGCATGTGGTAAGACCAATAATTTTTATATGTAATTTGGAAGTGCAATTAATGTCATTTTCCTGTTTGTGTTATTATTGTATTTCTACACTGTAGTAAAATTCTTTGATATTGTAAAGCCTGAGTAAACATTGTGAGCCAGAAATGGTGTTAGACAAAGCAACTTTTAATCTGTATTTTTGAAACTAAAAGATAGTGGAAAAAATTTTTTGTTTAAAATCAGTTATGTTTTTATTAAATCCTGCTAATCCTGTCTTGAAGCTAAAACAAGTTGGCTCTCACTTATGAAAATTGTAAAATTGTTAACTGAGTTATTTGGGATTATTATTATAATGTTAAAACCTAAAACTGATCCCACAGCAGTTCTAAGGGTAGACCAGGTAGACATCCCTACTCCCCTGCCTTAGGAAGACAGCCAAGGTTGTCTCCCATGTAGGCTATAGGGGGTGACCAGAGTCAACATGTACCAGCTACCATATACCAGGATCCTAAAAATAAAATATGGGGACCCTGAAAGACATCCTGGCAAAAAAAAAATCAGTATCGAAAATAGGGGACTTGTCACACATAAAGTATATGGTTTTCATGAGTTCAGAGGAAGAATATCATAGGGAGAACCAGGTCCCAGTTCTGAGTCAAGGGTTTGACTCTTGACAGGAAGAAGTGTGGATTGTTATCAGTTCATTCTTTGGAGTCCCTATTGATTTCTCCTTATTTGTAAACTTGCCAAATCCCCAGAAACCATCTGGTAAGCAAGGTCATCAGCCCCTGGAAAAATAAAAGCTTGTATGGGTTATGGAGTTCCTAAACAACAAACGTGGCTTACTAAGATGTATGTAAGTCATAGTAAACTTTTATTACTTATTGCAACTCAATACAAATAAAAGCTATGATTGATGAGACTTACCATTTGAGGTAAAAGCCATTGAGAACGCAACTAGTTTTATTGTGAGTTCTAATTTGGATATAGTTGTCTGCATTAAATCAGGATCTGAGACAACTGCCACAATCTACTCAGATGGAATCCTGCTACAGGTGAAGGTTTGCTTTTGGGAAAACCAAGAGGGCAATTTTAGCCTCAATCTAGAATGGGACACTCCTGGCTAAGTTTCCCCTATTGTCTTCCTTTGAAAAGGAATGTTTTCCACCTGGCTATGAGAGGGAATTAAAGTGACTCTTATCTGAATTCAAACAGAGCTAAAGATGCTTTATCTGTCGTATCTGGCATGTCCCTGCTTTTTCCTTTTATGACAAATTTCTCTAATTAGAGCAAGAGGTCAGTAAAAGATAGTAAAAGTATAATGCATGTATGTTAAATTTTGCTGTTCTCAATCTGAATGTGTAGTCATTCCATATTCCAAACAACTGGGTAAATTAGTACACAGGCTTGTCATCTGCCTGCCTGCATAGTAAAGTAAAAAGTTAAATCCCTGGAATAGAACATTTTTTCTGGATGATATGGAAGCTTGTGAAAGAAAGGTACAAACAAAAGTTAATCATTATCCCATATACTAAGGCTGGGATACATCTGAGCTACTAAAATGTGTGTTAGATCTGAGCTATTCAGCCTAAAATGATATTCTTTCTACAGCCTAAATAGTTTAGTAAAAAGATACTTGGGCTAGTCAACTGCCTGTTACTAGATAACTTTCCTGTCAGATTTGTGTCTCTCAGATTACAGGCCAATTCACCTAAGGCTGGTAGCAAACAGTAGATACCAGTCCATACTCACCCATCATCTCCTGGATGTGATGTACGCTCGGTTCCAGTCAGCTTCCTCCTTGGGACCCAGTGAGACAAGAACAGTTCTACTTCCTTTTTCAGCCTGAAGAAACTACAGAAGCTAAGACCTTCATCCTTTCTCCCAAATGAATTTGAGCCCTAGCTCTTTGAGGGGAGAATGATAGGATCCTAATAAAGGTGCCCCAATATTCTATTGGCCTGGCTCTCACTATAGGCCCATGTTTGTTTTCAATCCTGTATTAACTCAGTCAACCTTCTCCTTGTAAGGGAACCTAGGTATTAGCCCCTGCATGAGTTGCTTTCTGCATACTATGACAATGTGCCAATTGTGAGTCAAGGGTTTGACTCTCAACAAAAAGAAGTGGGGATTGTTGTAACCCCCCCATTTTGTGAACATCCCCCATCTTTTCCCATCATAGGAGACCTGCCCAAACCCAACAAAGCCCACCTAGGAAACAAACCTACCCAAACCTGCTACCTGGAGCCCATAGCCTCCCTTTTTGGTTTAGTTCTCCAAATAGATTTGAGAACTTTCCAGTTGGGCAACAAACTGATTGCTGGGCAACAATTGTTAAGCTATGAAATGATCACTACCTTTTAGCTTCTGTATTTTCCCCACTTGCATAGCAACTGACTAAGTTGTGATTTCCTCCTGGTAACAGTTGTGTTGTGACTTTTGTCTATATAAGCCCTGAGGAAATGCATCTCAGGGCTGCTTGATTTTGGTGTTGCTCACCTCTTGCAGTCACTGGCTATTAAACTCCACTTAAAAAGATTAATGGTCTCATTTGCTGTCACTTTCGGTACAACAACGTAATAGGCATAAAAAGTGTATTCATAAATATTGTTTAAATATGCAGAAGAAAGTGCAAGAGACATTGGAATTTATTAATACCTTCTTAATATATGTTACTTTAAAAATTGCAAATTGTACATAACAATAATTCAGTTTCTTTTTGTTTTTAAGTGAAAACATTTATTGGAGTGTCTTGTACAAAAAAGTCTCCAGTCATCATAAAACATAAATTACAAATCATTGAAAAAGATATCTAACATGCATACATGTTCTTAAAAAAATTTTTTGAAATGATAAAGTCTTGATTATCACATAATTCTCAGATGCCTGCCTGCATGATGATCTGCCATTTCTACTGAAGCTTTGTGGGGTTTTCCATTATGATTATTCAATTTAGCACTAGTAATTTAAACCTTTTTATACAGCAGTATTCATAAAGAATATATCCATGATGATCAATGGCCACTATATAAATGGAATAAAGCTATCTAAAAGTTGTATGATTAAAACCACCACTTAAGTCAAAAGTTATTATCCTGGGGTGGCTAGGTGGCGCAGTGAATAGAGCACCGGCCCTGGAGTCAGGAGTACCTGAGTTCAAATCCGGCCTCAGACACTTAACACAAAAAAAAAACTAGCCGTGTGACCTTGGGCAAGTCACTTAACCCCAACTGCCCTCCAAAAAGCAAAAAAAAAAAAAAAGTTATCCTTATGGAAATGGTTTGGTTGTGAAAAGTGGATCTCAGTCATTTGCTGTTTCAGGGATTGCTTTTAACAAATTATTGTTAACTTGTTAACAACTTTAGTGTGATAAGGTGGAGAGGAATGTTGGTTCTGCCCAGTCAGTGAAGAATCAAGTTCTCATGATCTTTTGAGTCATACTAATACTTTCACAAAAGTAACACCACCACCCCCATCCCACCCCACCTCTTACTAATCCTAGGATATATTTTACTCAAAGGATGAAGTAAGGCTTCAACACATGCTAGGGTCATCACAGCTACTTTTACCTAACCATTTTTGCAACTTGACTTTAGGTGGCACAGGAAATAGAACACTGGCCCTGGTGTCATGAGGACCTGAGTTCAAATCTGGCCTCAGACACTTGACACACTTACTAGCAATGTGACTTTGGGGAAGTCACTTAACCCCAAGTGACCAACCTTCCCCTTCCAAAAAAGCAAAAAAAAAAAAAAAAGCATTATGTTTACAAAGATTAATTTTATGTAAATGTGAGTTTATATTAAACAAGAAAAAATCATCTCTGAATTATTTTAAAGTGGCATAAAGCTAAGTATATTTGAAGGCAAGTAAAAATTCTGTTTCCCAGGCCAGGGTTCATGGTATTCACTGTTTCTAGTGTTTTCCACACTGAGCTAACATGCAGCTACCAAACAGCTAACCTTCCAATGAAGAAACTCACTGGTTGAAGCCTAAAACCAGTTATAAAAAGAGCAGTTTATAGTTTCTTATACAATATTCTTCCCTTTTTTGTATCCTAAAATATTTAGTTCTTGATAAAGTTTGTAATAAAAGATAAAATTAAAAATTCTTCATTTTGTCTTACAATACCCTCAAGTTATTATCCTCTATTTCACTTTTGATGGCTATACTCCAAGAATAACCTGTCTATACTTTTACCTCTGCTTTCTTACTTCTCACTCACTTTAAATATATGTGTGTGTATATATTTTTTTAAATCAGCTTTTTCTCCGTCCTCCAGTCCTCCCCCCAATTGACAATGAAAACAAAACCAAAATCACTGAGGTGAAGGACTGAGGTAAAGGACTCAGGTTACAGAATAAGACATTATAAGTGTGTGTATGTATATACACATATGTATATATGTACACACACACATATATACACAGGGGGAGAGAGCAGAGGAAGAGAAAGACAGAGACAGAGCCATCTCCTGCAGTCCTGATTTATGTCCTTTTAAAAAAAATTTTTTTTCATTTTGGAGGGGGGAAGGCAGGAGTTAAGTGACTTCCCCAAGATCACATGGCTAGTAAATGTTAAGTGTCTGAGTCTGGCTTTAAATTCAAGTCCTCCTGACCAGGGCCGCTTCTCTGTTCACTGCACTACCTAGCTGCCCCCGATCTATATCTTGACACTGGACCCAGATAGTTCTGGAGAAGAAAGTGAGGCTGGTGATTTTTGCACAGCCCTCCCTCACTTAAATCTGATTCACTTGCATGTCATAGTATCACCTCCCTTGTGTAAGTAGCAGTTGTTTCTGTTTTCCTGAGGGTCTTCCCCTCTCAGATTGTTTTTGGATATTTTTTGTTTGTTTGTTTTTGTCTAGGTAAAAGAGACCATTCTCTGTCTCATTTCTTACCAAGCCTTAATCACTGATTGGGCATTGCCTCAGTCAAACTGAGACCTACCAAAAACCTTAATTTAAAAAGACCAAGGTCTCCCACTGCATCCAGGGCCATCTCCAGTCATCCTGATTGATATCTGGCCACTGGACCCAGATGACTCTGGAGGAGAAAATGAGGCTGGTGATTTTGCACAGGCCTCCCTTACTTAAATCCAATTCACTTTCATGTCATGGCATCACCTTCCCAGATGTCATGGTCTTCTTCAAGAACCAAGATGACAAACAACAACAGCAACAATAATATAATTTTATATGTATATGTATGTAGATATATATATGTAAATAAGTATGCATATATATGAAGAGAGACTCCTCTGGAATTATGGTTAATCTTTAATCAGAGTTCCTAATTCTTTCAAAGTTATTTATCTTTACCATATTGCTGTCACTTTATAAATTTTTCTCCTGTTTCTGTTTACTTCACTTTGTACCTTTTCATAAAAGTCTTCTTATGTTTCTATGAAACCATTTACACCATTTCTTTTTTTTTGGAGGGCAATTGGGGTTAAGTGACTTGCCCAAGGTCACACAGCTAGTGAGCATTAAGTGTCTGAGGCTGGATTTGAACTCAGGTCCTCCTGATTCTATTCACTGGTGCTTTATTCACTGTGCCATGGAGCCACCCTTCCACTGTTTCTTACAGCACAAAAATATTCTGTTACATTTTTATATTTTCCATTTCTATACATTCCACAGTTTATAGGCAATATTTATTGGTCATTCAGATTTCCATTCTTTGCCATATCAAAAAGAGTTAAAAATATTTTTGCACATTCTTGGAGTTTGCTTTGCTTAATACTAATCCCTCCCTTAAACTATCCTCCCTCTATTTCTTCCTTTTCTCTACTCCCATTTCCTTGTTAAGTGATGTATTTTTGTACCTAACACTGTATTTTCCCGTTTTTGATCACTTCAGAAAAGAGTGAGCTTGAAGTCTTACCTGCTACCCCTCAACCCCTACTTGTTTGAATACATTTCTACTTGGTATACCTTGATTATGTGGGATAATTTCCCCCAACCTTTCCCCTTTTCCCCTAGTGTATCTCTCTTCCCTTCTCTCTCCTATTTTAAAGATCATCAAGATATAACAGAAGCACTCCCAGGCCTTCTTGTGTGATCCCTGATGATAGGATTTGGTGGAAAAACATGTATCAACTCTCTAGGATATATTTATTTAATCTTTTGTTATTGTTTGTGTTTATCTTTTATGTTTCTCCAAACTCATTACTGTATCTGAACTTCAAAGTTTCTACATAGCTCTGGTCATTTCATCACAAATGCTTAGAAGTACTTTAATTAAATATCTGTTTCCCCTGGTAGGATTACACTCAGATATACTGGGTAAATTATTCTTGTCTATAAGTCTATACACTTTGCCTTTAAAATGTAGTATTCCAGGCTTTCTGTTCCTTGATAGTGGTGGTTGCAAAATTGTGTATGATCCTGACTGTGGCTCCTCAGCCAGCACTTGAGTTCTTTCTTTCTGGCTGCTTTAAGTATTTTTTTTCTTTGTCCTGGTGATGAGGTGTAGGCTCTGGAACCCCCCTTGAGTTCTCCTTGAATCTTTGAGGTATAGGCTCTGGGAAAGCCCTGGAAGTCTGATGGAATCTTTGCATTTGATGAGGCATTTGCAGAGGCCATAAGTATTTCATTGTGACTAGGCCCAAACTAGCCTGGCCCTCCATTGTCTATCTGATTCCCACCCTGGAGTCTATCAAAATATCAATCCACTCTTGCACTGACCTCATTGACTCGTCTTGAAGACCCTCCCCAAACTCCTCCTCTAAACCACCCCTAGATTCCCCTGTATATAAGAGTCCCATCTTCCCTCCATATGTGTGAAAGCACCATAGAATAGCTTAGCACAGACTTGCTCTGTGAGAGCACCATAGAATCACCTAGCATAGACTGGCTCCTTAAGAGTCCACCCCATATGGTGAAGTTGAACTTTTAATAAACTTTGTTTTTCTTTGGCTGATAAGATTTGAGTCAAATTATTTCGGCAGGACCAGGCATGTTGGTATTTTGGGGTCTCAGGCAACCCTAACCCTCTTTGGTTACCGTCTTCACTGAAAGAGCTGGATTTGGGCTATAATGCTCCTGAAATTTTTCATTTGGAGGCTTTTTTTAGAAGATGGCTGGTAGATTCTATTTCCACTTCTCTAATTCTAAGACTTGCAGAGAATTTTAAGATTTTTTTGAAATATGCTATCTGTTTTTCTGTTTTCCAAGTCAGTTGTTTTTTGTAAGACTATCTTACATTTTCTTTTCTTTTTATTTAAGTATGACTTTACTTTTATATTTTTCATTGTCTCATGGAGTCCTTGGCATCTATTTGGTTCATTCTTATTTTTGGGAAGTTTGTTGCTTGAGCAAGATTTTGTTCCTCTTGTGACAAACTGTTAATTCCCTATTCAGTACTTTCCTTTGGGGTGGCTAAGTGGTGAAATGAATACAGCACCCACCCTAGAGTCAGGAGGACCTGAATTAAAATCCAGCCTCAGACACTTAACACTTACTAGCCATGTGACCTGGGGCAAGTCACTTACTCCCAATTTCCCTGCCTTCCAAAAAAAAAATTAAAATTAAGACAATGCTTTCCTTCACAGCTCTCATTTAATTTCTCATTGTTCACTTCTAGCAGTCTGATTTCATTGGCAAAAACATTTTTCAACTCATTGTAAAGTTTTACCTCATCTCTTCTGGAAATTCTAGTTGAAATTGTACCCATTCTGTGTTTTTCTTTGAGGTTTTGCTTATAGATGTTTTGAAGTCATTTTCTTCTTCTGGGTTTATCTTGAGTATCCCTCTTACTGTAATAGCTTTTTATGATGAAATATCTTTTTTGTTTGCTTAATCCAGACTACTTTCTGACTTCAACCTTGAGGGCTAGGCTTTATATATTTCTGGAGGAAAGGTATGGGCTGGCCCTGTTACTGATTGCATGGGGATATTAAGTTGTGTTCTTCTAGAATCTCAGGAAAAGCTCAAGCTGGGGACCTTTAAGTTTTCAATGTTCCCACAAAGGTCTGATTCAGATAAAACCTCATTGCTGCACCAACCCTCTCATATGAGTTCTTCATATTCCTGATCTGTCTTAGCAATAGTAGGCTGCTGTTGGACTTAGCCATTGTAAGCTGGGAGACTCTGCTGGTTCAGACATACTCCTTTGGTCTGGAATTCTTTCCCTGGTTATTCTTAGGCAGGCTTCAGAGTCACACAACTGCTGTTTGCTTCTGAACTCTCCTTTCTCAGTACACAAGTGCCTTCCTGCCTGGGAACATCATGCACTCTTCAATCTGTCTTGGTTCTGTCACCCAGAACTATATAGTGGAAAAGAAAGCTGCCAGTTTTTACCTTTCCTCATCAAGGTGCCTCCTTTGGGATCAGGGATGTCCTAGTATCTAAGAATTCTGCTTGTTCTGATGAAGAGCCTCTCCTAGTTTTGGAATGCTCTGCATGGTCCAGGAACAAAAAAAAGACTCACTGTTAATCTTGGATATTCCCATCAGGATTATGTTTGAAGCAGGGTTTTTTGTTCTGTTTTGTTTGGGGTTGGGGGGAGGGGGAAGATGGTGGTAATGCATGCCATATTGCTTCATTTCAGTTCCAATCACTACTGAAACTCCTCTCTTCAGGGTTACCAATGATTTCATTGCGAAATCCATACTTTTTAATCTTCTCAGCATTTGATACAATTTCACACTGTTCTACCCATCCTGCCTCTCCTTTTCTGAATCTCTAGGCATTTGTTAATACTGTTCTTTTGTGATTCTCTTTTTATCTGTTTAGTTTTACTCAGTTTTCTTTGTAGGATAATCATCCACATCCAGTTCTATTTGGTTGGGTGTACCTAGTTCTTTTCTTCACACATTCTTCCAGTGATCAATAACCATTAGTTCAGCTATCAACTCTACTCAGAAGACTCTCTAATCTACATTTCCAGCCTTCCTCATATTTCTCTGAACTCCATTTACACATCTCCAAATGCTGGTCATCTCCATCTGGATATCCTATAGGCATCAAGGCCAAAACTGATATCCTCTTTCGACGTAAACCCACTACTCCTACTAATTTTATTATTCTGTTGAAGACATCACCATTCTTTCAGTTGATCAGGTTCATAATATAGGAATCAACTTCACCTTTTTACTTTACTCATCCCCACATATCAAATCAGTTGCTAGAGTTTGTCAGTTCTAGCTCCATATCATCTCTCATCAGGACCCTTCTCTCTAATCACATTGCAATTCAATTTAAGGTCTTGATCATGTTTTCTCTAGAAATATAGTCTCCCAGTTGGTCTCCCTACATTCAGTCTTTCTCCTCTCACAGAGCTGCCACAATGATATTCTGAAAACATAGTCCTGACCTTGTCATGCCCTCCCTATTGCTTCTAGGATAAAATTCAAACTCCTTTGTTTGAAATTTAAAGTTCTTGACAATAAATGGATATTTGGCCTAGTTATCTGCCTGTCACTAGATATGTCTGTATGGAATAAAGTCCTTAAATGTTTCCCCAAAAAATAAATAAATAAAGTTCTTCACAATCTGGCCCCAGTTTATCTTTTTAAGCTGATTAGGAATTGTTCCTGTTCATGCACTCTGGCACCAGCCAGACTGTCTTACTTTCTGTTCTCTTGAGTGAGATCTCCTGAGTGTACAGCAGAATTTTTTTTTTAACTTTGGGAGTTGAGTTTACTGCATAGCAATCGCTATATAAAATTGAATTGAGCTAGGATGAGTTATAATTTATATTTATATTTTGAGGCAGCACAGCATAGCAGCTAGAAAGCTGGCCTCCAAACTAGAAAGCTCTAGGTTTAAGACATGCCTCTTATTGTGATAGAAATTCTGAGAGACAAAGTTCTGAGCCCATTCAGTTTGTTACTTAGGCTAGCAGTAACCTTGGATTACTTAACTGCATCAGTGCCCTCTCTTGATGACCAAAGACTCTGAATGAGGGCTAACAGGGCCATTTATAACAATTAGCTAATTGACAGAGCAAAATCTGAACAACATAGGTGTGTCTTCTAATTGGCTATCTATGACATACTCAGAATTGAGATTACATCATTTGGACTGCCCCTTGTGAAACCCCCTTAATCACAACCAAGAGAAGTTGAAAGACAAATGTTTCTTAGGTGTTGGGAGTTGTTACAATGGTTTAAATAGATGAATTTGACCTTCTAGGTTAATAAAGTTTCTCTGTAAAGTGGGTGATGGTGGGTAGAGGTTACCAAGGTGGAGATAATTACTTTTAGGAAAATTTCTCTGGGATGTAGGTGGTGGGTGAAGTTTACAAGGGGAAGGGAAAATTAAATCTAGGTTTATTGAATCTTAGCAAAATAGACCTATTGTTGACCAGGTGATGACAGCCAGAGTAATTTGGGGTTAAGTCTGGTCTCTAAGAAAGATTGGTTCAGAATATATGTAAATAGCAATTTTTTCTGTTTTGGCCAGAAACCCAGAGGGTCTTCCCTTCCGATTGATTTTTAAACATTAAAAAAAATTTTTTTTTGACTAGGTAAAGAGGATAGTCTATGCCTCATTTCTTATTAGCCTTAATCATTAAATGAGCATTGCCTCAGTCAAACTGAAACCTGTTAAAGACCTTAGCTTAAAAAGGCCAAGGTTCCCTACTGCATCCTGGGCCATCTCCAATTGTCCTGATCCACATTTGGCCACTGGACCCAGATGGCTCAGGAGGAGAAAGTGACTGGTGACTTTGCAGCCCTACCTCACTTAAATCCAATTCACTTGCATGTCATAGCATCACCTCCCTGGTGTTGTGGTCCTCTTAAAGAATGAAGGACAAACAGCAGCCTCTGTGAATAGAGAAGGAGCTACCCACTAGGGACCAAACTTCCAGTTGACCAATACTTCTTTCCTCCTTCTCTCTCCAGATAGGGTATCACACCCTTACCTTTGGGGGTTCTATCTTTACCACTTATTTATTAGCAAGGTGCCTGGTCCATAAAAGGAATGGAATAAATGCTGGTTGGATTAAAGTGAATATAAGGCAAATCACCTGACTTCTCTGGGTCTCTTCCCTTATTTGCTAAATGAGATGGCTAGACTAATGATCTCTAAGGTCCTTACATTTCTGTGGGTCTGTTTTTCATTTCTTCTAATATAACAGAGAAAGAATGAGACTTATAGAAAAATGACAAGTATAATACTACAATATGGTGGTACAATTCTTTCCAGTTGCTCTAATCTGTTCCTGTAATGAGATAGAGTCCACAGGAAGAAATGCTTAGAATCAAAAGGAATTTCTTATATAACTTACAGTGAAATCTCTACTTTTTAAAAAGAAAAAAAAACCCAGACATTCCTCAGACTACTTAAAGGATCCAAAATGAGATAACTACCATCGATAAATAGCGTCAGCTACTACTGGGGGAAATCAGTTATCTTCTAATTAGCAAGTTTTACCCAAATCAGGCTTCTTGCTGGGCATGCTCAGCACTTCTCTTGGCAGTTAATGCAAACAGCTGTGCTAGTGGAATAGGCCACTGAAAAGCTGATTAAAAAAAAAAAACTACCTTACATCCTTTCTCTACCACTCTAATGTAAAGAATAGTGAATTCTAGCTTAGAAGTGTAAGATTTCTGGAATTTTTTTTTTCTCCTTTAGAGTCAAAAGGAAATTTTTTGGAAAATATATAAAATGACTTTAAGTGCCATTTATAGGTATTTCCTAAAGTCATTATCCAGGAAAAGTGATAAGGCCATCTCTCTCAATTCTTACCTAACCTTTTGTCATTTAATTGACCTTAATTAGAAAGGCCAAGATCAGTCACTGCACCCTGGGTCATTGTCAGATGTCTAGAGATCTTTGTCTTGCCTCTGGACTTAAATGACTCTGGAGGAGAGAGGTTGGTGACTTTGGGCAGCTCTAACCTCACTTAAACCTTAGCCACATCACAAGTCAAGACCTCACCCTTGTGATATCATCGATCCTCTTCCAGGACAAAGGATGAACAACAAATCCCCTATGGAATATTTATGGTAGGAAATGAACTAAAAGAACATAGGGTGAGGTTAGAAGGGTTGCAAATGACATTGTTGATAGGACATCCACTGTTGAGATCACTGACCAATGGAAGTACTGAAGTTACAAGTGCAGAGTACTTATAGCCACTAGTTAAGAAAAAAAATTATAATCTTATTTTTCTCATACAATTGTTTGATATGAAAATTGTATTAGAAATAATTTACAAATTTACTATATTTAAAATTTTTTTAACTTTATTTTCTTGGTTACATCATTCATTTCCACCAAGTTTTGAGTTACAAATTTTCTCCCCTTTTTGCCTCTACCACCCAGCCCAGAACATTGATCCCACTGTAAGACCCTTCCCACAATCTGTTCCCTTTTATGCCCTCCTCCAACACCCCTCTAGCTTTCTAGCAGGGCAGGGAGGAGCTCCCTGCCCCCGTCCCTGTATGTATTATTTCCCAGTTGCATTTGATTGTATAGCTTTAAATACTAGATTCTTGCAATTCCTCCCGTCACCCACTCCCACTGGGAGGAGCAGCAATTCAATACAGGATGTACCTGTGTAATTACACAGGA
>CM053593.1:316434992-316462681 GCA_028646575.1 Pseudocheirus occidentalis | reverse complement strand
GTATGTATACGTATACAAATATATATCTATAGATAACTAAATGTATGTATACATATACAAACATGTATTATAAACACAGTAAGTGGACAGTGAATTAAGACAAAAATTGTAAAGGGGAGTAGGTTGATTGCCTTTGGGAAACAGCATAATTCTTAACAAAGACTCATATTTTTTAAGGCCAGTATTCTTCTGATAATGCATGGCTATAAATCATGAAATACTTTATTCTTAATTATATGTATACTTTTTCACCTACCTAACAAGGTCACTATGATCATAAAATAAAACATCAAGTGGTATTTAAGTATTTGTAATAGTAAAAAGTGTTATTTAAATATCATCAAACTTCACGTAAACACTCATTACATTCAAGACTAATACTGCAAATTTAGAACTAGAAAAATGAAGGAATTAAAATTCTATCAGCTCACAAGTTCATAACTATAATGTGGTATAAAGTCTTGCCTCTAAAGTATTAGGAACAACCTGAGTATTATGATTTTATTAGTTACATTTCAGTCAAGGATACGGAAGAGATATTTAACTTGCAACTATAAAAGATAGCATGTACAATCACAGATTTGGAGCTGGTCAAGTATTCTCAGACACTATCTATAGCTCAAACCTCTTATTTTACAACTGAGGGAACTGATTCATAGAAAGGCTCAGTGGCTGGTCCACATTTATAGTATGATAGCTGGAATTTGAACCCAGATTCTGACTGCAAATCTGTTATCAGTATACCACACTGCTTCCTGGATCACAGGGTCTAGAGTGGGAAAGAGTCTTTAGAAATGAACTCATTAGGAGTGGGGAACCTGCAGCTTTAAGGTCACATGTGGCCCACTATGTGCAGCCCTGTGACTCAATCCAAACTTCACAGAACAAATTCCCTTAATAAAAGGATTTATTTTGTAAAACTTCAAGAACGTAATGTGGCCTCCTAATCTGATCTAAATCCAACTGCTTCATTTTTCAAAGGATGAAACAATAGCCAAGCCCAGGCTCAATGACAGCAAGTGACTAGCCCAAAGCAGTTAGTATATATTTACCCACCTCCCAGAAAAACTGTAATCAATATTTAATATATTAAAGGTGACACTAACATTCAAAATATAATCACTGTCATGTCATAGATTTACATTCTTAATTTCTTGGCTGCCATGAGCATTCATCAGGAAACCTCAAACTGATTTCTCAGAACACATTGTTACATAAGATATGATGCGCATTCAGGATTCCTAAAGTTCTAATACAAAGCCAGCATTCTTTTCCCTGACTGAAACCTGGTAAAGGCTTGATTTTAGATTACGGCTTACTTAATCAAACAGACCCAAACCAACCCCATTTCTATCCCATTGAAGAGAATTTAATGCAATTTCCTTGGTCTCTGGCCACCAATGCTTCCTAAACTATCAATAGTTAAATAAACCACAAATGTATTTCTGAGAAAAATATACTTCCTGGTGGTATCTGCTTTACCATAAATCTCTTGCTCATAATATAAATTTTATGTGCTGACAATATGTATTTCTCTATATAAGAAAATCACATAGTTACCATTCAGGATATTTTCCTCTATATAATTTTAATATTTTGAAACTCAAAATTCTGGAAAATAGTTTGGCAATTCGTTCCTAGGGAACCAGGGACATTCCTAACTTCATGTTTTTTTTTTTCATTCTTCTATTGAAGGTTTAAATTTTACCATGCAGTTTTACATACACAATGAAACACATATGACAAATGGCTGCTTTACATGTCTTTAAAGAAGTCTTTAATGGTATTGTTATACAGTGTATTGGCCAATTCAAGTGGGTCATCGTCTCTTACCGCTGCTATTATCTCCAGAATCTGAATAATGTTACAAGTTTCACTTCTGTCCTTCAAACAACTCCCACTTTCCCATTTCTTTTTTGTGGGAAATAAAGTTCTTACATATTTTATTCCTGCATGAGTATTTCTGACTCCACACCAAGGAGCATCAGTATCATTAATTTTCACTAGGTATTGACTTTAACACTTCTAGGTTGGCCTCAGTTTTCAGTGAGCAACCATTAATTCCTATGTAAATATTCATGTCAATTAATGCAGCTGCTTCTTCCTTTGTGCCATCAAATGAATGCACCACTCCTCCCACACATCTGTCTCCATTTTTCTTCATTAAATCCACAAACTCAGTATGTGAGTTTCTACAGTGAAGAAACGTTGGTAGCTTTGTTTGTTCCGACAGTTCAAATTGTTTTTCAAAGTACCTTAACACTGGTTGGGAACCATTCTTCCTAAGCTGGCTGCTAGCAGAACGGCATCAATCCCTCATCTTCAGTGTCTGCTAAGTCCCCAAAGGAATATTTTGAAATCTTGTCTGTTGAGTTGTGTATCTTTGGGACAAAACTGTAATCTATCAAAATCCAGTCAACGTTCTCCTATTGCTACAACTTTTCCTTTATTATTTTCAGCAAGATTTAGCAGCTCAGTTAAATAAAGGTCAGGATTATTCTTTTCAAATTCTCCACAGCAGGTAGGATGACATCCAACTGTGCTGTAAAACATATCATTTGTCTTTGCCAAATTCAGGGCATCTTTACTGTCTTCTAGACTTCCACCTGTAATCATATAAACTTTTTAACACCAGTTTGGACTGCTCTATTATATCCAAGAAATCATCTTGGTGTTTCTGAATCCCTCTGTAAATTCCTCTGAACATAGGATCAGTCAAGTTGACACCAATATCTTGAAAGTAGTAGCAGGACCAGTCCAGACATTCCTTCCAGAAGTATGCAGAACTTGACCCTAACATAAAGTTTGCTTTTATTTTTTTAAGTTTTATTTTTCATTCTGAATTTTCTCCTTCCCTTCCACCACGGAGTCATGGCGGCAACCTCAATTCTGCTTAGAGGGAAACCCCTAACTTCATGTTTATGGCTATATAATGAGTTCGTAAAGAAATAAAACCGGCATTTCCCCTCTTATAAAGCTTATTATGCTTCTGCTTAGGAGAAATATATTGCATGGAACTGGGTTTGTTTGGAGCATGCAGGTAGTCTCATACAAGCTTTATCAACACCATTATTTCTGCTACATGAATTTAGGTTCTCAACATAGTTAATCTTTACACAAAGGATGGAGCACAAATCAAGTTATTCTGTTTCCCTCATCTTTTTGCTCCTGCAGGGAGGTCTCTGTTATCTTTAGCTTCAAAGCTCCTAAGTTCAGGCAGTTATTTTTCAAAAAAAGAATCATAAATCATTTTTATTTTTACTCAATTAGTACTTCTCTTTCAATCTGGTTTCACCCTCTATTTCAAACTAATTTAATTTTCACAAGTCATATAAACACTACCACACAATTAGCTGATAAGGCAAGTTTTAACAAGCTATTTGCCCATCTAGGTCCTCAAGTGTAGCCCTTTGACTGAATCCAAACTTTACAGAACTGGCCTTGAGGCCACAGGGTCCCCACCCCTAACCTGGTTAGACCAACCATATACACATGGGAATGCTTGCCTGGAAGATGTCATAAATCAGCATAGACCTTCGTTATTTGGTTGCCCCTAGCTTGTTAAGCAGTGAAGAAGAAGTAAACTTCTACATGGGATCTCCCTTCTCCATGGTCTCCTACCACTCCTTTTCAGTTGGTAGCTCTCACACAGGCAAAAAATAATAATTAAAATATAGTTACAGAAATCAGAAGACAACATTCCTGAAGTCTCCTACCTTACTACCACATTTAGAAAAAGCACAGTAAATTCCTGAAATGTTTTATAACAAAAGTAGGTAAAATAAACATTTAGCTCAGATGAATAATTCAAAAGTATAGTATGCTAGCCTCCCCTCTTCATTTTTAAAATTCTGTATAAAGAGGAAAACATTTAAATTTCTACCATAATACACAAACAAAATTCAAATCATAGGGAATTCTAGTAAAGTTTTATTCATGTTGTGTGAAGATTGAACAGAAACCAAACAACTCAGGAACATTTTGTCTGAGGATATGCATTAATACACTAACTACTGCCAAACAAATGCTTAATTATCTATGTGATCAGTCTCATAAGATGCTAGATGGAAAAATCTTGTTTTGTTTGTTGTTTACAATTTCAGAGTTTCTGAGATAGGCCAAATCCCATTTTTTAGTCTTTTCATTTCTGTGTAATAGGAAAAGAGTTCTGGTCCATTAACTCTCCCACTCGCTCCTGGAGGAAGTTAACCAGCTCTGCCAGTACAAAGACATGGGTGTCATCTATGTCTTGTATGATGAATTTCTTCCCTAGGGCATTTGACTCATCCAAGTACAGCAGAAACTGCTTCATAGCAGGGTCACTGTGGAGACAAACACATTACCAAAAGATACCACGGCCATTTTATACAGAATAGATTATAAAAGCTCTAACACATGATAGTTTCGGGGCAAGCAATGATGTTTAATTTTATTCTCCCCTCAAAATATTAAAATTTGTAAGTAAGATTCAATTTTGTAACTTTTTATAGGCAAATGTGGCAGTTTTAAAAAATGCGCACATTACTAACAAGTAGTAGAAATTAGGAGCTGTGAAGTTACTGGGGTCAAAATAATCTTTGGGGCAGCTAGGTGGCGTAGTCAATACAGTACCGGCCTTGGAGTCAGAAGGACCTGAGTTCAAATCCAGCCTCAGACACTCTACCCAAAAACTAGCCGTGTGACCTTGGGCAAGTTACTTAACCCCAATTGCCCTCCAAAAAAACAAACAAACAAAAAAACCCAAAATAATAATCTTCACTTTTGTTGATAAAACAAGTTTTAGAAATTGCTAGTAAATAACTTAAATGGCACATTTTAAAAAGAGATTAAGGAACAATTAATTCTGGATCCTAAGAGCTTCATAAACTTTTAATCTGTATTCATAATAAATGACAGAAATCTAGAAACTTGACATATTATAAGCTATAATCACCAAAAAAGATTCATCTGAAACACTGCGCTGCTTAGGAGATTTCACTTTTCACAGTTTCTGAAATTACTTAATTCTGGCAAGAAGAATGTAGAATGAAAATCCATTGCTATAAACAAGTAAGTCTGGACCAAAGGTGCTGGTACTGAGCACAAAATACAATTCATAAAAAAACAAAATTAGGTGAGCTAAGCACATTCAACAAAAGGGGCCTTGAATATTCACTGAGACTTGTATTTCTAATACCCAAATTGAAATGATACTGAGGGTCAAGGAAACAGATTTAACAAGATAGTTATGAAATGATTTTGTAGGGAAGAAAATAAGTAGTAAAGGCATGTTTAAAATTTATCTAGTATCATTCCATTTATTTACCTTCACCCAATTAGAGAAAAGTCTAAGTCAAAAACTCATCCTGCCTTTGTCTTTACAGAAGAGATATAAAGAAAAAAAGTGGGGCACGTTACGGGCAATGAGGAAATGGTAGAAAGCAGGAAGAATCCAAATGAGATTCTCAACTAGGGATTAAAGAAGAAAATTCTATGTTTAGGCTTTGGAACTTAGTTGTTCTCTATTTGTTTCTTCCTATCAATTCCTATCTCCCAAAGGATGTTGAAAAGCCTCAGTTTTACTCTTCTGGAGTTGTTAACCTTGGTCCACACTCTTCACTCCTATAATTTTTCTCAGTTCTTAAAACAATGTTTTTCAAAAAAAATTTTTAAAAGGCACTTAGAACTTACAAAGCCTCAGGTAAACTTTGCAGCACAGCATGAGACACTATGTCAGTATCTTAAAGGACTGGGAAAGTGTAGTTCTACATCTATGAGTAAAAAACTAGGCATGGGGTTGATGACAAAATAAGAATAGAAAAAATAGCAAAATGTAAACAGTGCAACACGTTGGTAGCTCCAGTAACATTACATATACACTGTTTTTTTTAACTTTTAAAAAGTGCTTTCACAGATATTATTTCAATTTAACCTCAATAATAATAGTCACCAAAACACATTAGTGCTTGGTGTTAGTTGGGCATATGGGCTCTCTTATCTATACTTTTTCTCATGTGAGTAAATTTAACTCAACAAACATTTATTATGTATCTACTGTGGCAGTGCAATAATATTGGGGGATACATTGATGGAAAAAAGTAACACTGTTCTCAGATGTGTACATGGAGAAGAGATAAACAGAAGTATTTAGAAGTATATAGAACACACACACACACACACACACACACACACACGATAGTTAAAAGGGTACAAGAAATTTGTGGTGAAGGGAACTGTCAAGCACTGGGGAGAAGAAACCAAGGAATGGAGCCTGGAGGTGTCATCCAATCTTTGCTTTGAAAAGAAGGATTTTAATCTGTGGAGTAAAGTTCATTCCAGGTTCCAGAAGTGAGTATCCAACTGAAGTTGGAAAAAGCAAGCAAAGCCCAAGAAACAAGGACTCTGATATGGGCAGAATATAAAATTTGTGAAACGGTATAGTGTGGGAAAAAAAAAAGACTGGAAAGCTAGGCTAAAATCTAGTTATGGAGAGCTTGAAATGCCAAGTAAAGGTATCTGTATTTTATTCCATAGGTAATATGCAACCAGTGAAGATTTTTTGAAGAGTGCCAAGATCTGATCTATGCATTAGGAAGATTGCTTTCCCAGTAGTATGAAGGATGGATTAGAGGGGAGAAACTGGAGACACGGAGACCAGTTAGAAGGAGCTACAATATTCCAGGTGAGAAATAATAGGAGTTGGTAGAAAAGAAAAAGGGATGGATGTGAAATGTTGTACAAACAGAACAGGACTTGGCAACTGACTGGATTATGGGGGATGAGAGAATGGAAACTAAGATGATTCAGAGGTTGAGATGGGAGGATCAACAGAAAAAGGAAACTTAGGAAAGAAAGAGAGGTAGGTTTTGGGAGATGAAAATGAATTTAGCCGAGGCATGCTGTTGAGCTGAGCACAGAAAAGAGTGGTACAATCAGAGAACAGTCTGAAATGCAGGATTGGAGCTGGAAACAACTGAAAGTCATCCGAGACAGTAACAAGCTTCAGAAATAAATATCAATAGGAATAGAATACAAGGTTAGAAGGGAAGAAAGGACATAATAATAATAGGGGAAATTCACACTTGCCAGGTGGGAAGAACACTCAGGGAAAGAGACAAACAGAATACCCCCAAAAGGTAGGTCAAAATAGTACCAAAGGAGTCAAAAGGGATAATATGAAGAAGGACGTGGGTGATGAACAATGTCAAATGCTATAGAAAACTCAAGGATGAGGACTGAGAAACAACTACTGAATTTATTAACTGGGAAATTACTGGTGGCTTTGGGGAGAGCAGTTTCAGTAGAGTGGTGGGGATTAAAGTGTTTGTTGAATGATGGAAACTAGATTGTAGTGAGTACTGGTGAGGATGTGTATGTAGGAAATGTAAGCCTTTTTTCCTAGATGATCATCTAGCCCAAATGCAATTAAGAAGCTAAAACTAGAAAGTGGTGTGTCTGGGGCAGCTAGGTGGTGCATTGAATACAGCACTGGCCCTGGAATCAGGAGGACCTGACTTCAAATATGGCCTCAGACATTTGATATTTACTAGCCATGTGACTTTGGGAAAGTCACTTAACCCGAACTGCCCTGCCCTCCCCCCTCCAAAAAAAAAAGCCAAAAAAATTTAGAAAGTGGTGTGTCTGGGCACAAAGAAGATCCTTTCATAATTTTCTCAATGTACTGCTGATAACTTACCCTTTAAGAAAGTAGTGAGATCTTTTAACTGTCAAACATTTTCTATTTCTTACTTCAGAAAATTACTTGAATACTTTGAATTGAATAGCGTTCTTTGTGTCTGAGAAATAAGATGAATAAAGTATTTGCATAATATGTTGTACCCTTGTATCTTTTTTTAAAAGCTTCCATTCAAGGCTGGCACAACTAAAAGATCATTAATTGAGTAGATGTGGGTTCAAATCCTATCTCTAATATTTACTAGCTGTGTGACCTTGGGCAAGTTAGTTTCCTCTTTTGTAAAATGGGATAGTAGCTGTAATATTTGCCCTAAAAGGCTGTTGTAAGGAGAGAACTTTCTAAAACTTAAAACTCTTTTTAAGTTCACTCGATGAATTTTATGGTATGATGAGTTTTTTGTTTGAAGTTTTATCACATCTTTCAGAAGATAGGATAGCACATTCATTAGTACCTGAAACATCTACTTCCATTTATAGGTAGCTAGGTGGCACAGTAGACAGTGTACTGGGATTGAAGTTGGGAAGACTCATCTGCCCAAGTTCAAAATCTGCCTCAGTCACTTACTAGCTTTGTGACTGTGAGCAAGTCACTTAACCCTGTTTCCTCATCTGTAAAATGAGATGGAGAAGAAAATGGCAAAGTACTCCAGTATCTTTGCCAAGAAAACTCCAAACGGGGTCATGAAGAGTCAGACAACTGAAACAACTACTACTCCCATTTATAAAGAAGAGATTGAATGGCTGTAATGGTGGCTCACCAGAAACAATTTAGTGCCAAATAAATTAATCCCCAGTGCTATTTAAAAGACAAAGCTTGTTTTCATCCTCAATCCATGACACAATCACTAGTCTTTAAAAAGAGACCTAAAGAATATACAGGGAAATTTCTGAGCTCTTCAGAAACTAATACTCTAACTAATAATCCAAATCCAAGACTCTCAACATCCTGTAAATGTATCAGGTTGTTTAGGGAACATGCCTACATATAATGTGAATTGTGACTTACTGAATACACAATCAGGTCAATTACCCAAGCATCAACATAAACTTGAAAGACACTCTAAAAAGAGGTATAATTAGGCCAAGTTTAAAAAAAAAAAGGCATACAATTGTACTTTAAAAGATCTTTCACTTCTCTAAGTGAACATTAGTAAATCATGAGGCTACTCTATTTTACTTTGACCTAAAATGGGAACTCTCTGAGGGCAGAGACTTATTTTATAACAGTGTCCCCATGGTGCCTTGCACTTGGTAGTTGCTGTTAAGTACAGAGAACTATAAAGCATAATTTCCCCAAAGAGTCAACAGTTTAGCCGGGGAGAAGAAAAAGTGTCAACTGGTAGTCCTACTTCCTCTAAAAATGTATGATTTGGGGCGGCCAGGTGGCTAAGTGAATACAGTACCAGCCCTGGAATCAGGAGGACCCCAGTTCAAATGTGGCCTCAGGCACTTAACATTTACTAGCTGTGTAACTTGGGCAAGTAACTTAACTCCAAATGCTCTGCCCTCCCCCCTGCAAAAAATAAAATAAAAATAAAAATAAAAATGTATGACTATAAGTACCAAACTAGAGGATAGAACATCTAAGTTCAGCGGTGGTTCAAAGGAAATGGAAGACCAAAAAGGCCTGAAATAGTCAGGGAAAGTTTCACTGAAGAAGTGGGATTTAGAATCATAAAATCTTAAAGAGCAGGAAGTGGCCTTGGATTATCATTTAGTCAGACCATCTAATTTTATAAATGAGGAAACTGGTCTAGTGGGCTGAGTCTGGGTAGGAACAAAAAAAAAAAGCAAGAGAGAAAATTAACATTCGTAAGTGAAAAAATGCTCAAACTACTAACCATTCTATAAGCACTCCTTTCAAGACATTCACCATTTTCTCCAAGTTAGAAGGGCCAAATGCTGTCAGTGATGTCAACAAAAGGGATGAAGTGAACTAAAATTAAAAAAAAAAATCAATTTCAATAATCAATTTTAACATTTCACCAAAAGATCTTTATATTAGAGAACACACAAGAAACATAAAGATAATAAAAGTGATGGTATTAATGTTTCAAATCCACAAAAAGTTATTTTCAATCCTTCTGATTTAAAGACAATAAAGCATATTGACAAAGAAAATTCAGCTAGGTTGACACCATCCTTTCCCTTAAAATTTAACCTATCATCTAGTATAACTTTTTTTCACCAAATTGCATACATTAAATATCGGGAATACAACAAAATTCTACACACTCATTCTAGTAAAGGCTGGGACATTTGGAACAGAAAGAAAATTTTACTATTAGGGACAATCAGGTCCTCTAGCTTTTTTAAAACAAACAATCCAGGGCCACATCCAACCCAGTATTTGTCGGCACTTGGACGCCTACACCAATCTAGGAATGAAGGCGTGGATGTGTTTTGGGGTCTGAGCTTGGGACCGATAATAGCTAGAACAGCGTGAGATGCGGTCAATCACGTACGGACCCACACATCGGAAACGGGTAAAGTCAGTCACAAAAAGGGAGGTGCGGAGGATTCCCGCAGCATGAAGAAGCCGCTTTAAGGGAGAGACATAAAATAAAAAGCGTTATTATGTAAAGCGCTTGGCAAACCTTAAAGAGCCATATAAAAACTGGCTCTTATTACTGGCTCCCGGGCCCTGCTCTGGGAACCCAACCCGCCGAGGACCCGAGATCCTACGGGAGCGGAGCCGGGGGGTGGGGGGGCCGGAGAAGAGACCAGGCCGTCCTGCAGTCTCTGAAGCGGGGCAGGGAGAGGAGAAGATAGCTACTCCTTGGCCTAGCTATCCCTCGGACACTCCAGGGCCTACTCCTTTCACCTTCGGGTCCGATAGCTGCAGCGCCCACCAACTCTACCGCGTCAGCCCTGACTCCAGTGACGCACCTCCAATCAGCCAGGGCCCAGCTACAGCTCAACCGAAATATCAGCAGACTGCGCCTGCGCCGTAGGCCCCTGCGTAGGGTCGTGTGGTTACGCGACGGGGGCGGGGCTATGGCCGTGGGAGGAACGGTGGGCGGGGTCACGTGCCCGCGCCGGCGGCGGAGGGCGCCGGGGCCCCACTAGTAGATTCGGGGTGGGTCTTCCCCCTTATCCTCCTCCTTTCCCTTGCCCCCCGCCCCCACCAGGTCCAGTTCGGCTGGGGGCGGGACGATCCGCTAGCGGCCGCCAGGTAGGTGGGGGGAGGGGCGAGGAGGGCGTCAGCTGTGGCTCTGCTGGGACCCGGGGGTCAGAGGAGGCCCGGAGCAGGTTATGTGGGGGCGGGATGGAGCGGGTCTTCCGGAGCACTTCCGTTTGAGAAGCTGCGCGGGCCACCCAACTGCCTCTCTGAAGCTGGTCCTTCCTTGCCCGGCCCTGCCCTGCCCTTAACCGACTGACTTAGGTTGGGGGGCGTGGCATGTTCAGCTGTGTATTGGCGTGTGTTTATGCGCGCGTGCGCCTTTGCCGCCTTTCCTTTCCTTGTGGGTGATGGGTACCTTCCGCAGTGTCCACCATCTGTAGAGCTCCTTAGAGAGAACCAGGCTTCTGTCTACCCTTGTTGCACTATTTTCTCGCCTACCTCTCACTTCTCATTCTCGTGCAATCTGATTTCTTCCCTCACCCTTTACTACAGTCCTCCCTCTCTTCCCCCCTCTCTGTCTCTTTATCTCTCCTTTTCTGTCTTCTCCCCTCTTCTCTGTTTCTTCTTTCACCTCTCCTGTCTCTTTGTTGCTATACTTTCTTTTCCCCCTCCTGGCTCTCTCTCTTTTTATGTTGTTTATCTTTTTGCCTGTCTCTGTTTCTGATTTCCTCTCTTTCCCACTTTTGTTTTTTTCTCTCTTATCTGTCTCTCCTTACATCTGTCTCCAGTTTCTCCCTCCATCTGTCTTTTCTGTCTCTTCTCCTGTCTCTCTTTCCATCACTTATGTCTCCCCTTCTCTTTCTTTTCTCCATGTTTCCTTCATTCTCTATGTTTCTGTCTCTCCCTCTTCCTCTCTCTCTTTTCTTGTCTGTCTCCTTTCTCTCTCTTTTCTTCCTCTGTCTTTTTCTATCTGTCTCCTCTTTCTGGCTCTTTCTCAGTCTCTCTCTCTCTTTGACCCAGGTCTCTAATGCAAATACATTTAACTCTGTGACCCAGGGCAAGTCACTTAACCTGTCAGTCATTCACTAAACATTACATCCATGTGGGCTGAGAGTACTGTACATTGATTGGAATGCAAAACAAAATTGAAACAGCCCTCCAGTGGTGGTTTGTTATAGAGGTGGGTTGAGGTAGAAAGAATGAATTCTATTTTGAATATGTTGAATTTGAGACGCCTATGAGCATTCAGTTTGAAATGTCCAGTAAAGTAGTTTTGGATGTTATCTACATTAGAGATGGTAATGGAGCCCATGGTGGCTGATGAGGGCTTCAAATGAGGGAGGACGGAGAGAAAAGAGTAGAGGGTTCAACACTGAGCCTGAAAAATCAGAGAAGAAAACTGAGAGGAGTCATTAAAAATCGAAACAATCCCAAACTTCTAAGAGTTGAAAAATCATTTGTTGACCTAGATAAGTTATTGACCATTAAAAAAAAAAAAGACCCAAGGCTCAGAGCTTTTATCTGTTTCCCATGAAGTGTGATTTTATTTGCCAGTAGTCTTTAGGGTCATTGGGCAGCATTTATTGGTTATAACCAAGGTTAGAATAACTGTACTAAGTGGTATGGAGGGCTGGAGATGAAAACAGTGCAGTAAATATAATGCATGCCTTTCAGTATTTTACTGGTATCAGAAGGAATCTGATGTCTATAGTGTTCTATTCTTTAACTACAAATTATTACAGAATTGTAGTCAGCAGTGGAGCCATGACAGGGAAGCTTTTAGGCTAAGTTTTGCTTGGTAGGACATGTGAAATTTAGAGATAATTATTAAAAATGAACACATAAATATGCAGTGTGTACATATCATGATTCATAGAGTTATATTTGTTCTTATTTTCTAGCATTTGTGAAACAAAGTAATTTTGCTAAAATCATTTAGCAAGAAGTAGGTGACCTATGGTTATTATGTTTTCTGGTTTATCTGTAATTGTGGTATTTGGGTGTCTTCTCCCACAAAAATCCCTCTTAATCTTTTGATTTCTCTATTTTTATTATTTGTCCTACCATCTTCCCAATCAACTTCAAAGCTCAGACATCTTTGATTCCTTCCTCTGTTCTGTTACTTAGTCTAACACATTGCCAAATATTATTGATTGTTCACTTCTTGATTCCCTCTCTTCCTGTTCTTCCTGAATTATTGTGGTAGCCTCCTATTTGATTTGTGTCTCTAGACTCTCCATCAGTCAAACATTTATTAAGTACCTACTATGTGCTGTGCACTGTACTTTCCCTCCCAATCTGTCCTGCATTTTCCTACCAGGCAAATAATCCTTTAAATATAACTGGAATCATATACTCTGCTCACTTGATCAAAAAACTTAAATGACTACCCATTACATACTGAATAAAAGTCCAGGTGAGCCTGTCATTTACTGTTTTCCACTTTTAAAATCCAGCTGCCTTTCTAATTTTTATCTTTTATTCTTCTTTCTGTATTTGGTATACCAGTCAAATTGGCCTAGTCTCTCTGTTCTTTGAACATGCCTCTTGCCTACCCATCACTTACCCTCTGACTATATTTAAGGCCCTCTGCCTGGAATATCTTTCTCTCCATCTTCATCTGTTCAAATCACACCACACTTCAAGAGTCAAATCATTGCCATCTTCTTCATGAAATATTTCCTGATCTTCCCAGATGAAAAATCACTTCCACCTCTTAACTTCCACAGTATTATAACAAAATCTCTTAGGAAAGGTACAAAAACTATCTTGTGAGCAATCTTATTCTGTATGGAGCTGGGACTATTAGTTTTGGATCTCCTAACGTAATACCTTGCAGTACTGTGTCAGGTGCTGAGTGTTTGTTGAACATATGTGTATCTTGGACTACCACCCCTTTATTAATTTAAAATTTTAGAAAATTAGACACTCTTATTCATTTGTTCTATTAATTTTGGATTTGTTTTATTTTTGAGAATATGTTTTTTTCTAGTATTGAAACACTGTAGGTTGAAAAAAGGCTAAGGAAAGCTTTGCCAGAACTAGGAGAGAGATGAATTTTCTCTGTTTAAAAGATACTTTAAAAAAATCAATTCAAAGTAGTAGTTCATTTTTTTCCTTTGTTATATATCTCAAGTATATCTACTATCTCAAGTAGTAAGCTGATCAGTTTTTTTTATTCTATTTTTTTATCCTAATTACTCAGGTCACTCCCCTTCTTCACAAGTTCAGTGCCTGGCTTAGAGTTTTTCTCCTCCCTAACTCTTACCTTCCTCCTAGGGAATTTAAGTATATGTACTGACTCTCTCAAATGCCCTAACCACTCCATTCCTCAAACTGCTAACTACCCTTGACCTACTCCTCTACCCTACCTCAGGTACATACAAAGATAGACATATTCGTAGTCTTGCCATCACCCACAAATGTACCACCTCCACGTTCAAGAATTCTGAAATCCCTTTTTGTGACCATAATCTTTTGGAGAAGGTCTCTCCCTTGGTCTTCCTTTTCCAAACCCTACTTTTCATCCACAACCCTTATTTCTCTCCTAGACCCTCTATACTAGCCACTCTCTCCTCTTTTCCTCTTATTGAGCCCTTGTTGAACCAGTTCAGCTCTATGTTGTCCTCTTTTCTTGAGTTCCTGGTCCCCTTATATTGTCAGTGGTGTCCTGGCAAACCATAGCCTTCGTTGACTTCCACCATCCGCTGCTTTTGCTTCTGCTCAGTGAAGATGGAGAATATCATGCAATCATTCTGACTGGGTCCTCTACAGATATATGTCACACAACCTTAATTGGGCCCTCATTGCTACTAGGCAGTCTTTCTACTTCTCCCTTATTTACTCATTATCCCACTCTCCATTGTTGCGCTCCCTTTTGCTTTTCTGTTAGTGTTTTCCTCTTCCTCTCCCTTTCCATTCTTCTTTTAAGATGATTAAGATTTAATAAAACCACTCCTGAGCCTTCTGTCTAATTAGACTCCCTCTACAAACCCTGACTATGTTAAGGGTTAGAGGGAATACATATCATCTCCCTATATTAGAATGTAAATAGTTTATCTTTGTTTTGTTCGTTATGATTGTTTGCTCATGTTTACTTTTTTATGTTTCTCTTAACTCTCTTAAGTTTGCACTTCAGAGTTTCTGTACAGTTCTGATTTTTTTTTCATCAGGAATGATTAGAAGTTCTTAATCTCATTAAAAATCCATTGTTCTCTCTCTAGGATTATACCCAGTTTTACTGGGTAAGTTCTTCTTAGTAGGCCAATATCCTTTGCCATCCAGAATATGGTATTCTAAGCTTTCTGTTCGTTTAGTTTGTTAGTTTCTAAATAGTATATGATCTTGATTGTGGTTCTTAGTATTTGAATTCTTTCTTTGTGACTGTTTGCAGTATTTTTTCTTTGTTTGACTGTAATGTTTCTGGTAGTTTTCATTTTGGGGATTCTATTTGCAATTTCTCTTCTGGTTTTAAGATATCTGTGCAGTTTTATGACTTCTTGAAAGATATATCTCAACTCTTTTTTTTTTTTGGTCATGGACTTCTGGAAGTTCGGTGATTCTTAAGTTTTTCCTCTTTGATCTGTTTTCCAGGTCAGTAATTTTTACTATAAGATGCTTTATATTTTCTAATGTTTTTTGACTTTGTTTCAGTATTTCTTGTTGTCCCATGGCTTCTGTTTGCTCAATTCTAATTTTCAGGGAGTTTGATGTTTGGGAAAGGTTTTGTACTTTCTGTGCCAAGCTATCAATTTCCTTTCCATTTCTTTCATAGCTCTAATTTCCTTTTCATTTTTTTCCCTCTAATACTCTCATTTCATTTGCAAAAACATTTTAAACTTAAAAAAAACTCTCCTGCTTCATTGATTCCAGGAATTATAGTTGAATTTGTGCCCAAGCTGTATTTGCCTTTGTCTTGTAGAGTTTTTGAGTCATTCTCTTTGTTGGAGTTTGTGTCTTGAGCACCCCTGTCACCATAATAATTTTTTATGGTGAGATTTTTCTTTTACTCAGTCTTCGAGCCTACTTCCTGACTTTGTACTTAACATTAGGACCAGGCTCTGCACACTTCTGGAGGGAAGTTCTGGACTGATTCTAGGGCTGTTTTCTTGGAATATTGAGCATTTTGTTATTCTAGGAACTCAGGACAGCTCAGGTGGGGGACCTGGCAACTTTCAGTGCTCCTTGAGTAGTTAGATTCAAACTGCAAATCCCCTCCCCCCCAACAGCCACCCAGCTCTCTAAGTTCCTAACCCGGATCTGAGTTGGTTGCCAGATGGTACAGTAGATAAGAGGGCTGGGCCCAGAATCAGGAAGAACTGAGTTCAAATTTGGCCTCTAACATTTGCTATATGATCCTATTCAAATCTCTTACCTGCTTTAAGTTCTTCATCTGTTAAATGAGGATAATAATAGCAAACACCCTCCCCCCCATTATGAGGATCAAATAAGATATTTGTAAAGTTCTTAGCCAGCATCTGGTATATAGTAGGTGCCATATAGTTGCTTTTTCATGTACTGTTCCCTTTGGGTCTGAGTAATGGTAGACTGTTATTGGGGTTAGCCATGCTCAGCCAGCTTGGAACTTCTACTGGTTCAGAGTTAAAGAACTGTAGGCTCCCCATTCCTGACCTGGTTATTTCTCTATCATGACCATGTAGGTTGGGCTAGAAGCTAGAACTGAGACCCTCTGCATCTTGAGGATCTGAGCCACACTGCTGCAACTTTGAACTTGCTACCTACTTTTCCTATTACCTAGGGTCTGTGGCTGCACCTTACTTCCAGAATATTATATCTGGGTACATTTTGCCCTGGTACTAAGTAGTGGATGTCAAAGCAGCCAAATGACAACCTGTTTCTGTCTGGGTGTTCCCATATAGGTTTGGGACCTGTTCTTGCCTTGGAGCTTAGCTTCTGTCTTGTGCTAAAGTGCTCTGTGCAGCACACTTTTGGGAAGACTTGTTCTGCAGATCTGCAGACCTCTCTGTCTGTCTTCATATACCAACTTGGGTTGGAAAAATAACTCACTGTGACTTTTTCTTGGATTTCTTCACCAAGTTTTGGTCCAATGCATATTCTACATCTGTTTGGAGGAGTTTTGTGGGGGAGCTGGTTGTAATTGCTTCCTCCTACTCCACAAGCTTGACTCTGCCTCCTGTCTTTGCTTGGTATCTCACAAGTAAACATAATTTGCAGAAGATTGTGCTAGAAAATAAACTATTTTTCTAGGAAGTCTGACTTAATTAAATAAGGGATTTTTTTTTCCCCAGAGGATTCAACGCTTGAGGAAAAACAAGCTTGTTTTGTTAAGGTGGTTTTTTTTCCCCCTAGTACAGAAAAATCAAACTCCCTTGATTAAAAAAGGGTTTGTCTGTTAAGATAATCCTAGGCTTTAGTTTTAGGAGAAATAGTAACAAAGTATAAATTAAGTAACCTATATCTCTTATTCTCTTTGCATAGAATGTCCTTGGCAACTTGTTGCATAATTTGTTGCAGAAGGATAGGAACCTCTACAACCCCTCCAAAAAGGGATCTGTGCTGGAAAGATATCCGTGAGTAGTTATGAAAATGCAGTTACATGGTTGTAGCCAGTCCTCAACTTCTTAATGTTTGCTTTGTAAACCAGTGGCTTAGAACTTGAAATATAGTACAATTCCACATAAAAATAATACTGTGCAAAGTGATTAGTTCTCACAAAAGTTCATTAACTTTAATGTATCTGAATAATACTATATATCCTAACCTCTATTTCTAATATTCTGTCTATGGGAAAAAATTCTTTTGTATTCAAGTTTGGATACTAGGAAAACTGCTCTTCCTAATGCAGCCCAGGCACACAAAGGGTTTCATGGTAATGGGACTGGAGAGAAGAAGGGGGTGGGAGTAGGAGCCAGGTTTTTCCCACCTACTTCCAATTGTCTTCTACCACCTCAGCCATCATTGCAAAGCTTCTTGGACATTTGCTAAGCCATGTTCCTTCCTACTTTGTTGAGGTTCTTATTGAAACGATTCCTTGTGTTGGGTAGGAGATTGGAATAGATGACCTCTAAAGTTCCTCCTAATTCTAAGATTTTATAGTTCTCATTTGAGGATGTGAAACTGAGAGTATTTAGCAGAATGGTGGTAAAGAGAAGATGAGGAATTGCTATGTGGGTAAGAATAGAATCTGTGGATATATTAGACATAAGTATCTACTCTGTAGAGCAATAAATTAGATGGTGGGTTAAAGATTGGGAGACTGTGTTGATGAGGTCAGTATTACTAGGGGAAGATGGCAGAAATCTAATTTCTCATTTAGATCTAGTATTGATAGAAAGTCCTACTAGTTTTTGTAAGTGTTATCTGGTTTTCTTCTTTTTAAAGGAAATATTATAAAATTTACTGGACCACTTATTCTAGGGTAAGTATTAACAACTACACATTGATTTTACTTATGCTAGTATTTTAAATCATTGTTTTCTGTAGAAGTAATTCACAGAAATAATGAGTTTTATTGCATTAAAGTTTTAGTTATATGCTACATTTAGCATCTTTTTAATATTACTTTTTAAACTAACGTAACCGTATCTTACAAGCTGAAAGTTATGGCAATAAGAATTTTACATCTGACTAAAGTGCTTTCTTTTCTTATAGTTAGGGATATGGCATGGAAATATTAGGCAAAAAGTTGACTTAATATTTATTTTTCCTTGCCTTATTCTGAGGCAAAGGACAGGACCTTTACTTATTCTGTAGCATACTGTTTCTATCTGGAAAGGTGTTATATTAAGGAGTGTACCAAAAATAAATGGAATCATTTGTTAAGCATCTTGTTTTTCTTGGGAAGAAATGCAAATAAGAAGGCAACCTATTTAATATTTTTAGTTGCCCAGTCAGGAACCCCACAGAACATAAAAGTTCTTTTGTGGATTCTTCACTGACTGTCTTGCTCCTGGAAAATATGGTATCAACCTAGTCTAGTGGAAAGAACTCTGGGTCTGGAGGCTGAACCTGTCTTCACCTCTCACCTCTGATATTACAGATATCATCTGGGGCAGGTTATCTAACCTTCTTATTTAGTGTTTAGTCTGAATGGCCACTGAGGTCCCTTTTCACTTTTGATCTTTGGTTCCATGAAGCCAGTTGGTAAGCCTGTCTGCTTCATCTTTTAGGTAGGTATAGAAATTAAGGAGCAAGACTGAAGCAATAGAAGATGGGACTTAAATTCTGAGCCTTTTCTGGTTGGGCTTTAAACAGTAGATGTACACTTAGTTCTTGGATGCACAACAGACTTAATGTTAAAAACTGATTTAAATGCTATCTCAAAAAATATAGCTTTTTTATGCTTAGATACCAAGTTTACATTAGATTTTATTTTTGTTATCTTTTAAAGAGGTTCTTTATTTATTACATATGAAGTTCTGGCCTTGAAGAAGTCTGTGACGCTAGATACCCAAGTAGTCGAAAAGGAAAAATTGAAATCATATATATATTTAGATGCTGTTTCTTTAGATAAAAAAGAACATCAAGGTAAGTTTATGGAAAAAAGTATGTTTGTGTTTAAAGCACTTTTTTTTTTCTTTTTGGAGGGGGGAAGGTAGGGTAGTTGGGGTTAAATGACTTGCCCAAGGTCACATAGCTAGTAAGTGTTAAGTGTCTGAGGCCAGATGTGAACTCAGGTTGCCCTGACACCAGGGCCAGTGCTCTGTTCACTGCCACCTAGCTGCCCCTTAAAGTACTTTTTAAAAAAAATTTTTGTCTTTTTTTTTTTTAAACAGGGGAAGGCAGGGCAATTGGGGTTAAGTGACTTGCCCAAGGTCACACAGCTAGTGAGCGTTAAATGTGTGAGGCTGGATGTGAACTCAGGTCCTACTGACTCCAGGGTCTGTGTTCTATTCACTGAACCCTCTAGCTGCCCCTAAAGTACTCTTAAATGAGTAATATAACAGCCTTTCTGGGATATGTAAGGTAACTATTGAGTTAAATTTAGAGACTTTTTGAAGAATGATGTTATAACTACACTAGGATGACTTATCAATGTGATCTAACCTTTGCTTTCAAAACCTGTATTGAAAAAGCTCATATTTGTTCTGTGCACTTTAGAACCAAGCAAAAACTCTCCTCTACTTCTAATATGGAAAAGGTGCAAGTTCTGTGCATATTAATTTTAGCCAGAAAGGGCAGCTTATGTTAGGATGGTGCTTCAGACTGAGAAATAATTGTTTCTTCTCATCCTGGAGTGAGGGATAAGGAAGAGACTTCTGCTCATAGGGTCAGCTTAGGGTAGGGAAATGGAATACTCTTTGCAGATGCTTTTGAGTCACCAGATTTAAATAAAAGTTCAAAATATGTTACAAAGAAAATCTTAAGTAAATTTTAGACTCTCTACCTTTTTTGGACTTATTCATCTAAATTCTTAATTCCTTGCCTACTAGGTACTTTTAAAAACTATATTAACTTCCACAGCTATCACTTCCACCATTCATGTTAAGATTAGTTTACTCAATTGAGACATTATTTGCTAAATATTGGAAAGACAATAAGATGTGAATGAACTCTTCGTTGATATCATATAGTTTTAGTTTTATTTTGTCCAGATCTCCTAGGATTGATTATTTTGGTGTAGGGAATCCATAGTAGAAAGCTGCCCTTACCTGTGCAGGTTATAGTTTTAGAGAGTTGCCCAGGGGCACTGAGAACTTAAGTAACTTGCTCAGGTTCAAACAGCCATTATATCTCTGAGAGTGTGGTAAACCCAGGTCTTCCTGACTGATATTGACCGTCTCTTCACTACACCCATTGGTGTGCTGGAGCCATCTCAAGCAAGCTGGAGAGAAGTGATTGTTAAATTTTCATTGTGAATCATAGCACCTTGGAAATGCCAGAGATCAGGGCTTAATTTATTGTTTTGTTGATGAAAGTTGATGATGAAAAGTGAAATGAGTAGAACCAAGAAAACATTGTATACTATAACAGCAGTATGATTTTAAGAATAACTTTGATGGTGAAGAAATGGAAATTGTGGGGATGCCCATGAATTGGGTAATGGTTAAACAAGTTATGGTATACATCCATGAAAGAATACTCTGCTATAAGAAATGATGAGCTCAATGATTTTAGAAAAACATGGAAAGACTTGCACAAAATAATGAAGAGTGAAATGAGCATAAGCAAGAAAACAATGTCATATGCAATAATAGCAATACTGTTTTAAGAACAGCTTTGAGCAACCAGGTCATTCTGACTATTATAAATACCCAAATTAACTACAAAGATCCTATGAAGGAAGATGCAATCTGCATCCAGAGAAAGAACTCATATATACATGTACATATATGTGTGCATTTGTTCGTGTGTGTGTGTGTGTGTGTGTGTGTGTGTGTGTGTGTGTGTAGTATCTAATGGCAGCCATGGAGGGGGGACAGGAAGAGAGAGAAAAAAGAAGAAATGTATATGATAACATAATCATATATTTAAAAGGAATAGCAAGTTGTACATAACAGACTTGCAATTTCACATGCAATCATCTTTTTTTATTCTACTATATTATGGAAAAGCTTGTTTTATTTTATAAATTACCATAACTTGTTTAACCATTACCCAATTCATAGGCATCCCCACAATTTCTATTTCTTTACCATCAAAGTTATTCTTAAAACAATACTGCTGTTATTGTATACAATGTTTTCTTGGTTCTACTCATTTTACTTTTCATCATCAACTTTCATCAACAAAACAATAAATTAAGCCCTGATCTCTGGCATTTCCAAGGTGCTATGATTCACAATGAAAATTTAACAATCACTTCTCTCCAGCTTGCTTGAGATGGCTCCAGCACACCAGTGGGTGTAGGTGTAGTGAAGAGAAGGTCAATATCAGTCAGGAAGACCTGGGTTTACCACACTCTCAGAGATATAATGGCTGTTTGACCCTGGGCAAGTTACTTAAGTTCTCAGTGCCCCTGGGCACTAAAACTATAACCTGCACAGGTAAGGGCAGCTTTCTACTATGGATTCCCTGCACCAAAATAATCAATCCTAGGAGGTCTGGACAAAATAAAACTAAAACTATATGATATCAATGAAGAGTTCATTCACATCTTATTATCTTTCCAATATTTAGCAAATAATTTCTCAAATGAGTAAACTAATCTTAACATGAATGGTGGAAGTGATAATGGGCATCCTTGCTTCACCCCTCATCTTATTGGGAAGGCTTCTGGCTTATCCCTATTACAGATGATGCTTGCTAATGGTTTTAGATAGATACTACCTAGGGGCAGCTAGGGGTGCAGTGGATAAGAGCACTGGCCTGGAAGTCAGTAGGACCTGAGTTCAAACGAGGCCTTAGACACTTGACGCTGTGACCCTGGGCAAATCACTTAACCTTGATTATCTCATTCCTCCCTCTCCCCCCAAATACATACTCCTTATCATTTTATGGAAAGCTCTGTTTATTCCTATACTCTCTAGTGTTTTTAATAGCAATGGGTGCTGTATTTTGGATGAGCTGCTTATTCTAAGGAAATATCACTTATAGGACCATCTTCCTGGAAAATGATTAAGGGCCAAAATTTGAGTCTTTTACCTTTATCCCAAATAGGTGACTCCTTAATGCAGAATGTGAAGACAAGTAAGATATCTGATTGAGGCTAGATCCCGGGGTAAAGTCTGGAAATTTGATTTTATCAGTTAACCCAGTGATGATCAGGCTCTTGGAATTCATTTACAATAACCAAATTCACAGGATACTGATTGCTAATGTAAAATTCCAATTTAATAAGCACAACAGAAAATATCAGTGTTATGAAAATTAGAGTACTTTTGTCAATTGCCTAAGAGTGGTAGCCTGGGGCGACTAGATGGCACAGTGAATAGCACTGGACTTGAAGTCAAGAGGACCTGAGTTCAAATTTGGCCTCAGCCACTTGACACAAAAAAACTAGCCATGTGACCTTGGGTAAGTCGCTTAACCCCAATTGCCCTTCAAAAAGAAAAAAAAAGTGGTAGCCTTCCCAGTGGCCAGGTACAAGTAATCTTAATTTGGTAGTCAGAAGTTTTCCTGGTTGGATATAGAACATTGCAATAAAAGAATTTAAGTATTTTAAAGAGATTTAAAAAATTTTAATTTTAAATTTAAAAAATATTAAATAGCCTAGTGAAGTACATAAATAGGATAATGTCTGCCATAGTAGATGGTAATATTCACTCCTATTTGGTTATCTATACTTAACTTGCTTCTCTGCAGTTTAAAAACATGGATTGTTGCCTAGGACAAGAAGTTTAAGTGACTTATCCAGGGTCATGCACCATCATGTTTCAGAGATAGACTTTGAACACAGGGTTTCTTGACTGAGTCTTGCTTTCTACTGTCACATTGCCTTTCATTGATTTCTGCACTAATGATAATTCTTGCTTAAGTTTTTAAATATATAATTTGCCCATTTGAGGATGTCTTTTACACCTTTTGTTGTTTTCTTATTCCATTTCTGGCATTTTAACTGCTTTCACTTGGTTTGTAGCTTTGTTATTTTTAATTAGCACTGTTTTGTTAATTTTAAAAATTTTGGGGGGGTAGTTTAGTCTATTTTTGTAGTCATTTTTCTTCCATTCGTGGCTTTTACAATGTGGGCTTTTCTTTCTTTGGAGGAGAATATGAAGAGATTGGCTCCCTTTTAACAACTTTGACTCCTTCAGCTTGTTTAGAAAGCCCAAAAGTATACATTTATTATACTTAATTAAACATTTAGTTAATTTCCTTCATTGAAAAAATATACAGACAGTTTTTGAAATTAGAACTTAGATGTATGTTGACTCAACTATAGTGTAAATTGAAACAGTTGGAGTGATAAATTTAGAACTGGAAAGGACCTTAGAGACCATTTAGTCTCATTCTAAAATGAGGAAGACAATTCCAGAAAGGTCAAGTCTCTTGCTGCAGGTGACATAGGCAGTGAGTGATTGCAGGGATTCAAACTGAGTTCCCCTACCTCCAAATTCAGTATATCTTTCTCTGTACTGTGCTCCCTAAACAATGTTGAATTGTTGAAACCCTGATAAATTTTCAGTCTATGTCTTGTCTCTTACCTTAGAACAGTGGTTCTCAACCTGTGGGTCGCGACCCCTTCAAATGGGGTTGCCTAAGACCATTGGAAAGCCAATATTTCCCATGGTCTTAGGAACTGAGACACCGCTCCTCTATCTGTCTCCAGGCGGGTCTTCCCACATGCAGATACACCCACATATGAGTATTAAAGGGTTGCAGCATTAGGAAGGTTGAGAACCACTGCCTTAGAGCTACCATGTAAAGTACTACCCTCTTGTTATGACATATTAAAATTCATTAGGTTACAGTTGTCTCACATTAGGTGAGAGCTGGTTTCTCAAAAAAATATAATTTTGCTTGGTATTTCCTTAGACATTTTGAAACGCAACATGACATAGTAGCTAGAATGCTGGATTTGGAGTCAGGAAGACCTGTGCTTTTCACACTTAATAGCAGTGTGATCATGGGCAAGTCTTGGCACCTTAGGCAAATCTCTAAAATTTTAGGTTGTAGTATCCATGGTTGTTCCTGCCTGTAATACCAGCTACTTTGGAGGAGGAGACTGGGGGATCTCTTGAGCTGGGGAGTTATGAGGTACATTGGGCTATGCCATTCAGGTGTCTGAACTAAGTTCAGCATTAATATGGTGAGTTCTAATGTAGGATCACCAAATTGCCTAAGAAGAGACAAACTGGCCTAGGTCAGAAATGGAGCAAGTCTAAGTTCCCCTGACAATCAGTAGTGGAATTGTCTTGTAAATAGCCCATGTATATCCTCTTTTTTTTTTTTTTGGAGGGCAGTTGGGGTTAAGTGACTTGCCGAAAGTCACACGGCTAGTTTTTAGGTTGTGTCTGAGGCAGGATTTGAACTCAGGTCCTTCTGACTCCAAGGCCAGCGCTCTATTGACTGCGCCATCTAGCTGCCCCTAGCCCATGTATATCCAATATGGTCAAGGTGGGGAGATCTAGTACTTTAAAAAAAAAAAAAAAGCATAGGCTATAGATGGACTGAATTCTGCAATGATGGAAGGAATTCTCACACTGAGAGAATCATAGGTCACTGATATGTTGATATCTTCTTAGTAAGTTTATGAAACATCCTTATCTCAGGGCTAAAATATTTATAAATTATTTCTTAGGTGCTAATTTCATCTCTTTTATGTTGATTCTTCTGCCTAACTCCAAATTCTGGCAATGTTGCCTAGTCGCAGCTGACAGCCTCCTATCTACTTAAATTTCATCAGTTAACTATCTATAAATCACGGTGTAGGATGGGTTACTTCTAGGAAACCTTTTTATAGACAGTAAGTCCTGCCTTTGGTGTAGAGATTTTCATTAACTTTTCTCTAGATTTGGGGAATCTATCTTAATTTTGAGCCTGTAGCTGTGTGTCCTCTAACTGTGATTCCAGTTGGCATTAATAATATTTATGTGAAAAGAATTAGACCATAAGCTCCTTGAAGACAGTAACTGTTTTCTTTCTTCTTTGTGTTGGTTAGTGTAGTGCTTCGCATATACAGGCATGTAATACATGTTTATTGAATAGAATATGACATGAATAAAATAGAAAGATTATACTTCTTTACATTAAATGGTGTTTACTGCAGAATAATTTGTATATTTTCCTTAATTATAATTAATGATGATGTCTTATTATTGTGCATAAAATTTCAAAAGTGCTTAATTTTTATTGAATTTATAATTAATTTTATTCAGGTATCACATACCAGGCAAGGAAGGAACTTCACAAAGCATTAAGAAAAGTATTGGCAACATCAGCCAAAATATTCAGGAATCCTTTTGATGGTATGTGCTTAATACTTAATTCTATAATATAAACTTTGCTAATTCTTACTAATTTTTTGAAAGCAATATTTGAAAAAATTTCTTGGTTAACATTTTTGGGAAATCATATCTAATTTTTAAAGTCCGAAACTTTAGAATATGTAGTTTCCATCTCCAGGGTTGCATTATCATCAACATAAAATATATAAACTTAAAGTAAATATATTTATTAACACAAGTAATTGAACATTACTAGTAACATTCTTTTATGGAAAGTGTGTTCATAGCTCTAAGCCAAACTGAGACAAGAAACTCCACTAGTAGCATTCCTATGTCTCTGACAAAGCCCTGCATAACTCAACTGTTGAGACAGCCATATCAGCAGTTGACTTTCTCCAAGGAAAAGGATTGTGGTCTTATTCTTTTTTTGTAGTAACAGCTGAAGCATGAGCAGTGCTGTTGAAGAGAATGATTATACCTTGCCAGCAAGATTCTAGCGTTGGGTAGGCTGGGGGCCATGGTCCTGTTTCCTGAATTTTGGAAGTAGTAGTGGTGAAAAGTATCTTTTTTTAACCTTGCAGAACACCTGACAACTTAAGACCATACTTTATATCTTCCTGATTTGACTTTTAAGCTAACTGCATTATCTGGTTGTGAATATCAAGAATTGACTGTATATATGTTATTATATAAGAATAAAAAATACAAGTAGATTTTTTAATTGCATTATCTTTCTCTAGGCCACCCATCTTGAGTTATCTTTGAGTCTCTTTTTTGTTTAATCCACCACAACCACTTACTAAACCCATTCGCCCTTTGCAATTGTCAATATCCCAGTTTGTCTTTGCGAACCATACCTGGACAGGCCTAGATCACATATGCATATTGGAGAAGAATCCCAGCATACCTGTGAGCAAGTAACTTTCTATCAGTACCTGTAGCATTCTGTTTGATTTTTGTCCTGTGCTCTGCCTACCTCTGATTGAAGAGGTAAGTTTTCTTATAATGTTTATGGCTTTTTCTGTGTCACCTTCCCTTGTTTTCCCTCCTAATCTTCCTGTCTCTTTCTGTTTGAAGCCCTCAATTTCTGATCACATCCATTATCTTCTTTAATAGTTGACCACCATCTTGTACCAGAACTCTCTCTCTACCTCTAGTCCATCACTGATATCCTTGTAAGCACTTGAAGGCATCCTAATACTTGCCTCCTCCTACTCCCACAGTGGAAAAGTGTATCTCTTGAATCCATGTTTTCCTTACCAGTCCCATTTTTACCACCTTAGTAGAGATACTTAATGCCTCTCATCTGAATTTCCATGTCATTAACTTTGAAATTCTCTTATCACAATCTGTTATCATTTTCTCTCTCTCTCTCTCTCTCTCTCTCTCTGCCTTCCAGCCCCTAACTGTTTTCTTTGTCCTCACTGTGACTTCCAAGCACTTGAGCCCTCAGTTCCTTCCCACATCATCACCAATACACTGGTTATACTCTACTGTCTTTCTTTCTTGATCTCAAGAAACAGTTCAACTCTACGCTATCCTCTTGAGACCCTTGGAGACACCTAGGTAGAGAAGTGGGTAGAGTGTTGGACTGGAGTTAGGAAGACCTGAGTTCAAATTCAGCCTCAGGCACTTACTAGCTGTGTGATTCTGAACAAGTCACTTAATTTCTGTTTGCTTTAATTTCCTTAACTGTGAATTGAGGCTGATAATAGTACCTATCTCCCAGGGTAGCAGTGTGAGGATCAAATGAAATCATATTTGCAAAGTGCTTAACATAATGCCTGGCACTTAGCAGGTGCTATATAGATACTTGTTGCTTTTTAAAAAATTAATTATTTTATTTATTTTCTTCTTTACATCATTCATTTACACGAAATTTTGAGTTACAAATTTTCTCCCCGTCTTTCCCTACCCACAACCCCAAAACAGCGATCCCACTGTAAAGCCCCTCCCCCAGTATGTCCTCCTCCATTTCCCCTCTAACTTTCTGGTAGGGCAGGATGGGTCTCCCTACCCCAGCGCCTGTATATCTTAATTCCTAGTTGCATGTAGTTAATAATAATAATAATAATAATAATTATATATATATATATATATTTTAACATTTGATTGTAGAACTTTAAATTCTAGATTCTTTCAGG
>CM053593.1:316414972-316434492 GCA_028646575.1 Pseudocheirus occidentalis | reverse complement strand
TCCATCAAAATTCTAGGCTTGCAGTACCTGAATCTTTGATATTCAGGTTTCTTTAGAGGAAAATCTTGTTTCAGAAAAGGAATCCATATTGTTTAGAGAAAAAATCAGAAAGCTTTTAGGGGTATCAGTAGATTTTAGAAATAAATAATCTAATGAATTAACTAAAAACTCAAGAATACATTGATTAAAATTTCTTTAGAAAACACTTGTTCAAATTATAAAAGTTTTTATGCCACATTTACTGTTCCTTTCTACCACTATTTGATATACATATGTAAATTTATACAGCCTTATCTGTTTTAGGTTACTAGTTTTTTGTTATAATGATATTCTTTATTTTTAAAAATAAGTTTTTATTGATATTTTCTATCTCTTACATCACCATAGTATCCCATGTATTTCTTCCTCTTCCCTTGCCAGAGAGCAATCAGTTTTTCAAGCTTTTCAGTTTTCATTTCCCTCTTCTGATTGCAAACATGATATTATGTCCTTCAGTGTACTTCTCTTTGATCTTTTTTTAAGGTGTCCCTGTTCCCACTGACTTTTTCCCCTTCACCTCTGATTTCCTTTTTTATTTGATATTCTGTCTTCCTTTCCTCCCCTTCAACTAGTCTTAGTTTTTAAATTTAATTTTTTGCACCCCTTTCCACAAAGGATTTCTCTCCTTCTCTTCATCATCCATCTTCTCTTTCTGTTTACTCTAGAACCTCATTCTCTGATTCATAATCCCTATAAATTATCTAGTCTTTCTTTTCTCGGTATTCTTCATGTAATCTAAACTTCCAAGCTTTCCATTCTAAGTTCTCCTTGCTCTCTAGGTGTTTTATGTCACTGCCTTGTACGATTTACTCCGTGGATTCCCCTTTTCCATTGTGCCTCATTCCCGGAACAATACCAGTTGTTGCATTTGTTGAAGAGAACATTGTCCCATGGTGGGGCTACTCCCCTACCACTGATCTATAGTCCTTCTTGTTGATCTTTTTTCTACATTTGCCTGGAAAGCTCTTCCTTGCTTCCATGTTCTTCTACTCCCCTAGATGTCATTTGCTCCCAGGGGTTCCAGTTCCTCTCCTTCCAGGACATGTAGACTTTTGAAGCACCAAATCCCTCAGGACTTTCCCTGATCCATCTCATTTTACACATTAATCTCTTCTTTGTTTTAAAAGTATCTGGTAGCCTATAGGTGAAGTCTAACACTTCTGTGGGTTATGTCTAGTTGCTGAATAAAAACCATGGATAACATTTTTTTTCCCCCAGTAAACTTTGTTTATTTTTTCTGATTATAGGGTGGTTTATGGTGTTTTGGAGGAAATGGACTTCCTTATGCTGAAAGTTTTGGCGAAGTTCCTTCAGCAGCAGTAGAGATATTTTGTTTGCAGGCTTTAGTGAAACATTCTGAGGTAACTTAACATTTAAAATTTCATTTAAAGTGTAAAAAATTCAAATTGACCGTATTCCTACATAAATTATATCCTATAGCAATAATTCTTAAACTTTTTCAAGTTTAAGGACTTAGCATTTTTTTTTTCATACATACTCAGGAACACTAATGAGCTGTTCAAAGCAGGTTGGGCTGGCAGGTAATCAAATGTTGGGACACATGTTAAACTTGCCAACTGGACTAGGCTTTGTTAGGGAAATTATAAAGTTGCTTCTTAGAACCTTGATGCTGCATTTTGAAAACCATGTCTATTTAGTATAACCAATGAGCTCTTGGCATTCTGGTCCCCCCTTTCTTCCTGTCATGGAGTTAGATGCTCAGGCCAGGGGAGAGCAGATAAGGTGGTGCCAAAGGAAGCTTAGACAGTATAGACAAGCTATACTGGATTGATGATGTAGTGGTGCCTAGGCTTGCACTCTTCTCAGGACTTTCTTATCTGTGTAAGCTTCTAAGTTTCATCTTCTATCTTAGTAAAATTTGGATTTTGAAAATTAAATGTCTTAAAGTTGTCATTCTGTAAAATTAGTAAGGAGTGAACTGTAACATGAAGCAGTTTTGTGCTGTTGTGCCCCATGTGTCTTTTTCTTTTTTCTTTTTTTTTATTCCTGATCCTTTCTCTTTTGTTGCTTCTTCTCTCTCTTTTTCCTTTTTTGAGGGCATTTGGGATTAAGTGATTTGCCCAAGGTCACACAGATAGTAAGTGTTAAGTGTCTGAGGCCACATGTGAGCTCAGGTCTTCCTGAGTCCAGGGCTGGTGCTCTATTTACTGTGCCACCTAGCCATGCCTGCTTCTTCTCTCTTATTTTTAAATTTTCAACTATAATCCCAGACCCTTTCTGTCTTTTTATCTGATTTCCCTTTCTTCATTTTTCCTTTGCCATTATCTTGGGCCAGTTAGTGGAAGCTGTAGACGTTGCTTGACCCTGCTGGTGGTTAGGTTCAATGTCATAGAAACAGAGATTGCCTTCTTCCACAGAAAATACTTCAGGAGTTAGATGATGTTTTGCTAAGTTTGGAGTCTTAGATTTGGGATCATCTGTAGAAGCCAGCTCACAACATAATTCGAAACAGGAAGTCAGTGACCCAGTTAGTTGTTTGATCTAAAGAAAATTCATAACATAATGAATACAGAAGGTTTTGTGTATGACATATTTGTGGGATTTTCTTTTCTTAATGATTCTGACTGTGAAAAGCACTATTTTCCCCCACTTAGGTATGGGATTTGAATTTTTTTTTTCCCTTAGCTCAGGTCATGAGTTGATGAAATGAAATCCAGTGGTTTTGAATGATTATAAATGGTTTTCCAAGTTTGGTGATCCATCTGGCCAGTTGCCTGTCCTTAAGATGGTTTTCATATGTGTACTGAAATGTAAATATTAAAAAGGTCTATGTAAAGTGGTGTAGCTCTGTTTATTTTACATCCAATTTTAATATATTTATTATGTTAGATTGCCACACATTGTGATAAAATTGAAGCAAATGGAGGCCTGCAACTACTTCAGAGGATATACCAACTTCACAAGGACTGCCCTAAAATAAGGAGAAGTATAGTTCGTATTATTGGAAATATGGCATTGCATGAACATCTTCATTCAGCTATAGTCCATTCAGGTAATAAGCTAATGTGTTTAAGTACTCTAGGTTTGGTGAAGTTTTTTATTGCCTTATGATTTTAAAAGATAACTAAAAATTGATGATTGGAGGTTAATTGTTTACCATGAAGCCTAAGACATATTCTTAGGACGAGAATAGTATAGCTACTGGTAATTTGAGTTTCTTAAGTAGAATTGGAAGTATAATTTTATCTCAGGCTTATTATGTTCCTCATTTCATCAACTTATTGCAGTGTGCCTTCTGCTAAAATTCTACCTTCTAATATCCCATGAGGATGTGGAGATGACCTTGAATTCTTTTGAGCATGTACCCAGTTGATGGACTCTTGGTTTAATGTCTGAGGACCATCCTTGCTAAGGTTGTAGAGCCTCTTTTTATAAGAAAAACTCCAGAAAACTAGATATTTCCTTGCCACAGTTGGAGAACCTCATAGAAACATTCAAAAATGTCACCACATTTTTAATAGGTCACTAATAATATCCAGTGTAATTTCTTATTTGAACACAGCAAAATTAATAAAATAGTGGACCTGTTAGAGGATTGACTATCAGTCTATGATTTTGGGTGTAGCAGTTTGTCAAACCATCTACTAAAGCAGGGGAGCATGATGATTGTTTCAGAACAAACAAGTGAAATCACAAATCCTTAAAATATGATTGACAGAGGTGCTATGTTTTGACTCAGAAGCTATACTTTTTTTATCCCTTTTCTTTACATTTCTGATTTAGTTTTCAAAATTGGTAGTATTGGTGTTGCTAAACATTTGGGATATTAGAAGGTATCCTTTCATTTTTTTCTTATTTAACAAAATAAAAACTTTAATATTTCACTGTCTTTTCTATTGATTACTCCTTCTTAGATTTCCTGTGAGTTTAGACACTGTGATGTTAAATTTCTTTATTTCTTATTTTTTCTGTACATTTTACTTTCCTGGATATGGATGGTACTTTTAGGGTAATTCTAGTATATAACATAGTTAGATAGTAGATATATGCTGGTAGAGAATATATTTAACTCTACACTATCCATAGTAGTAAGGTGATTATCTGTAACAGTAAGGAGAACAAAGATAAGAAAATTTAAAACTAACAATCATCTGCCAAACTGTGTTGAGGCCATTGTACCCATTATCTATACAGAGTGAATTAGTGTGTATTTTTTTATTTGTTTATTTTTGTTCATTTATTTATTTTTAGTTTTCAACATTTACTTTTATAAGATTTTGAGTTCTAAATTTTCTTCCCCTCCCCAAGATGGTGTGCAATCTGATATAGGCTATACATGTACCATCATATTAAACATTTCCACAATCAGTGAGTATTTTTGAGTGCCACCTTTGTGCCAGGCACTGGGAATAAGAAGAGCCAAAGATAGTCTCTGTCCTTGGGGAGCTCACAGTCTAATGGGGGAGACAACATATAAAAAAATACGTACAAACAAGTTAAATGCAGTATAAGTAGGAAACAGGCAGAAGAAGAAAAAGACACTAGAATTAAGAGGGAGTAGGAAAGGCCTGCTATCGAAGGTAGGGTTTTAGCTGGGCCCCAAAAGAACCTAGGGAATCTAGGAGGCAGGGATCAGGAAGGAAAACATTCTAGGTATGAGGGACAGCAGAGAAAATGCCCAGAACCAAGAGATGAAGTATCTTATTTGGGGAACAGCAAGGAAGCCAGTCTCACTAGATTGAAGAGTATGTGGATCGTAAGGTGTTAGAAGGTTCAGAAGGGGACACTGTTTTAGGAAGATCACTTTGGCAGCTGAATGGAGGATGGACTAGAGTGGGGAGAGACTTGGTGGTAGTCTGACCAACCAGTAGGCTAGATATATGGAAATGAGGGCCTACCAAGGTAGTGGCAGCATCAAAGGAGAGAAGAGGGTCTATTTAAGAGACATTGCAATGCATGAAATGAGCAGGTCTTGCCAACAGATTGGAAATGGAGGGAGGTGGGGCCAGAAATAGTGAGGAATATAGGATGACACTCAGATTTTAGGCTTGGGGTATGGGAAGACAGTGGTATTTAGATAGTAATAGGGAAGTTTGGAAGTGGGGTGAGTTTAGGGGGAAAAGATAATGAATTCATTTTCAGACATATTGAGTTAAGATGTCTTTGGGACATCCATTTCAAGATGTCTAAAAAGCCACTAGAAATTTGAAACCACAAAGGTAAGCAGAGGGGGTTAGGAAGGGGGAATAGATTCGAAGGTCATCAGTGTAGAGATAATAATTAAATCCATGGGAACTGATCAGATCACTAAGTGAAATAGGGCAGAGGGATAAGAGAAGAGGGTCCAGGACAGAGCCCTGTGGGATAGCCACAGTTAGTGGGTTAGGCCTGGATTATGTTAGGCCTGGATAAGCCACAGATTCAGTGAAGGTTCAGTCTCCTAGATAAATACTCAGCTTTTCAACTCAGATGGATGTTGCTATTTGGAGCTGATCTGTTTTTTGCTTTTTTTAAAAAAGTTTTAATCTTTTGCAGCTACTATATTTCCCACCTGGATTGGAATCAAGGTCCCAGATCTTAGTGCAGTTAGTTTGTGACTATGGGAAATGGGTTTATGACTCTGACTCAGCAGGATATGAAAGGTGGGATGTCAGGAAAAAGGGAACAGCTTGAGATAAATTATTGTCATCCTTAATGAAGGTAGTTGATGGGTAGATAATCAGGAAACGAGTATAATTTTCCTTTTTTTGCCAAGTTTATTGTCTTTTTCTGTGTAAAGTTAAAAAATAATAATCTAGGACAATTTGGAGGCTTATTCAGGCTAAAAATAGACCCCATTTAAACCAAAGATACTTTTTCTATGTTTATTTTTCCCTTATTTTCTATCCACTTTAAGTCGTTTGCAAGATAAATAACAATGAAAGGGAAAAGAATAAATTATTTAAATTGGAAGGCTAGAAATATAAAGATTTAAGTGTAAAAAAAAGTAAATTTCACTAATATTTATTCTAGTTCTAGATCTTGAGATGATGGAGAAATCTCAGTTTTGATAATCACCCTTATAAATAGTGAAGCTGAAGACAAGTCAATTAAATTATACTATAATAATTCATTTGGATTCATGGTCTTCTAGTTTACCACCTCCATTAGTGAAGATTGCTACCCATTTACTTTTTCTCATCTTATCTATGTCCTTCCTACAATCAAAGAAAAAATAGTAATACTATCCTCTGCACTTTAGGACACAAATCTTCCAGAAATAATTTTATGTAATTTATTAAATTCAAAGCTAATATTTAAGCCATTTATGGCTTAGAGAGACGTCCAAACTAGCATAGTTCTCCCATGCCCTATGACATGTTTCTCAACTGGGCAAGTCACTTAACCTTGGTCTGCTTTAGTTTCCTCATCTACAAAATAATAGGAATAATAATAATAGTAGCACCTACTTCCCAGGATTATCATTAGGATGAGATAATATCTGTAAAGTACTTTACAAACTTTAAAGCTCTATGTAAATGTCAGCTAGTTATTATTATTAATACCAGCATCACCATCACCCCCTGAAGATGAACTTAGGTTATATTTATAGAAATCCTGAACAAGGAAAAGATGATAATATATTAAAATGTATTGGGGGGTTAATATCTTAATAAGAGTTACTGTGAATTTATTCCCTTCGGTTGTGCTCTTGGAGTCTTTATAAGGACCTCCTTCCAGTGATCAATAAATAGCTTAATCTTTTCTCTTTGGAGGAGGACGGATCAACCTCTTCTAGACATTGTGACTATTCAAAAAGTTCCGAGAGACATAATTTCTGGGTAATTTAATCATTTTATTAATAAGGCCAGCGTGTTTATTAATAAAAGGATGGTAGTTTGGCTGTCTCAGACCAAAACCCCTAATGGCAGTGGAGTCACAGATGTTCCTACTTGGAAGAGTAACCAATCAATTCTAATTGGTTAACAGTGAGAAAATGAATATTATAGTGAGAAAGTGGGCTGTATTACAGTGAGAGTCTTGGGGTATATGACTCGGAGCATCTAAATCCTGGTCAAAGAGACTTATCAATTTCTCTATCACCTCTCTTACAAAAATGAGGATCCACATTTTCCCAGACTTGTCTGAGCAAGCACAGTGAGCATTAATGCACTCATGAGCCCAAGCTTCAAATTTCCTTTACTATCTTTGATTAGCACTCAGCCATCCTGACTGGATATGTCTTTTGGAAAGATTTCCCACACTGATTGATTTCTGGATGAGGAAGTAGGAAAGGAGAAAAAGCTGAAGCTGGACCTAATATAATAATTAGTTCTTAAATACAAGAGAGAAATAATAATTTCTCACAGAATACACTAAGATGAGATAGCTCTTAGATGGGTTAGTAGCCTGATCGCTTTTGGGGTAGGTGACTAGACAAGAGTTGTTTGGTTATCACCTTTAATCCATTTCCTTAAGAAAGACCTATCCTTTTGTTCTTACTACTTCCTGAAAGGTAGAAGTTTATAAAGTTGTTTTTTGGTTTTTTTTAGGAAAGAGAATTTTTTATTTCTTAATATTTTAACTTTTACTGAAAAAGAGATTTTTTTAATATGCTTCTATATACATCCTTCATAGAGAGTTCAACCCAGAACACTGGTAGATTTTCTCTAGGTTTTTTTTAAAAGCTCTTTAATACTCACATGTAACATTCCTGCATTGTCCCTTATTCTTAACAAAATGGCAGGCTACTTTTCTGAGTGTATATTTACTGGATGATCTCATTTATTCCACTTCTTGTTTTTGTTTTGTTTTGTTTTTTGAAGGAGGAAAGGCAGGGTAATTGGTTTTAAGTGATTTGCCCAAGATCACACAGTTAGTAAGTGTCAATTGTGTGAGGCCGGGTTTAAACTCAGGTCCTCCTGACTCCAGGGCTGGTGCTCTATTCATTGTGCCACCTAGCTGCTCCTGTTCCACTTCTTTGATTCAAGTCATCAGTGGAAATACAACAGCTTACATATGCCTAAGAGACTACATGACAGAGTATATGAGATCTGAGCTGGAATTAAGAAATCCCTGCCTTTAAGTTTCATAGTGGCCAAGTCCATTACTTTCTCAGTAACCTAGGCTGGGATAATACATGCAGGACTTACAGTTTGCATTAGTGTAGTTCTTTTCCATACCAGTGGCTCCCCATATGTATGAAATACAGGGTTAATAGGTCAAAACCATAGTTAATATGACTTCTTCCTAGACCCCTCCTTCAGTTGTTTTGCAGTAAGAAGAATGGTGAAATGAGGGTGAAGGATGCAATACAACAAAGTACTTACGCCCAGCATGAACTTTTTTATTGCCCTTTATTGCCATTTTGTTTCTTTAGAAATTTTGGTGTTCTATCATATGTAGCTCTGTAGCAGCGCCAAGAAAATATTGATGTTAAAGAGATGATTTGTGTGTGTGCTGAGAGCAGATTGTTCAAACTACTTTTCAGTTTCCCAAATGCAATCCTATTCAATTATAGGCCCGACTTATGGTCCATTTGTCTTCCTTATCTGAGAATACATACTGATGAACTGACTCAAGAGACTTATGCATTTGAATGTCGTGGTCTACATCGTACGCTTTCTTCATCTAGTTGATTTTTTCTTATGTGGATTGATTGTTAGGTTGATCTCTTCTGAGTGGTCATGGATCTCATTGAACAATGAGTCACTGTGTAATCTGGGGCTTGATTCAGTCAGCACAGTATTAACCACAAACAGATGTATGTGGAGTACCTCATCATTTATATTAGATTCTTCTTTCATTTGGATTCAGTGCAGAACATTTTTAAAAAATAGACTGTATTTTAACATTCATTTTTAAAAATTTCAAGTTCCAAATTCTCTCCCTGTCTCCAGCCCCTTCCTACTCATTAAGAAGGCAGACAAATAATATTGATTATGCATGTGAAATCATGCAAAATGTATTTCCATGTTAGCCATGTTGCCAAAAAAGAGGAAGAAAAAGTAAGTTAATAAAGTATGCTTCAGTCTGCACTCAGTTCACCAGTTCTCTCACTGGATATTATCAATTAAAAGTAGCTTAGTCTTTCACAGTTGATCACCATTACAATATTTATACAACATTCTGTTCACTTCATTTTTCATCAGTTCAGGTTTTTTTGGAAACCATCTTTTTCATCTTTTCTAACAGTACAATAGCATTGCATCACAATCATGTACCACAGCTTGTTCAGCCGTTCCCCAGTTAATGAGTATCTCCCCTGACACCCAGTTTCGAATTCTTCATTTTTTTATGGAGCTAATTTTTAATTATTTCTTGGCTCTTGACAACAGAAACTTTCTCTTTTTTATATTTTTTAGGGTTTTAAAATAATTTATATTTAATTTTCAACATTCATTTCCATAAGATTTTGAGTTTTAAATTTTCTCCCTCTCCTGCACCATCCCCAAGACAATTTCATATAGGTTCTACTTATACTTTCATATTAAACATATTTTCACATTAATCATAATGTAAAGAAGAATTAGAACTAACTGGAGGAATAATGGGAAAGAAGAAACAAAACAAAACAAAAAAGAGGAGGGCAAATAGTCTGCTTCCATCTGCATTCAGACTCCAGAGCTCTTTCTCTGGATGTGGACAGCATTTTCCATCAGCTCTTTTGGAGTTGTCTTAGATCCTTGCATTCCTGTCAGTCAGTCATCACACAGTGTGGCTCTTACTATGTACAGTGTTCTCCTAATTCTGCTTATTTCACTCAATATCAGTTCATATAAGGCTTTCTAGGTTTTTCTGAAGTCCACAGGCTCATCATTTCAGTGGTATAGTATTCCATTACAGTCATATACTACACCTTGTTCAGCCATTCCCCAATTTATGGGCATCCCCTCAATTTCCAATTCTTTGACACCACAAAAAAAGCTGCTATAATATTTTTATACATATCAGTCCTTTTCCTCTTTTTATGATCTCTTTGGGATATAGACCTAGAATAGTAGTATTGCTGGGTCAAAGGGTATGCACTTTTTTTTTCTTTTTTTTTTTTTAATTTTAATTTATTTTCTTGGTTACATCATTCATTTCCACAAGGTTTTGAGTTACAGATTTTCTCCCCTTTTTGCCCCTACCCCCCAGCCCAGAACATTGATTCCACTGTAAGGCCCCTCCCACAATCTGTTCCCTTTTATGCCCTCCTCCAACACCCCTCTAGCTTTCTAGCAGGGCAGGGAGGGGCTCCCTGCCCCCGTCCCTGAATGTATTATAGGGTATGCACTTTTTTATGGCCCTTTGGGCATGGTTCCAAATTGCTCTCCAGAGTGGTTAGTTCAGTTCACAACTCCAGCAATCCATTAGTATTTCAGTTTTCCCACATCTCCAACATTTATCACTTTCCTGTTTTGTCATGTTAGCCAATCTGATACAATCTGATAGGTGTGATGTGGTGCCTCAGAGTTGTTTTGACTTGCATTTCTCTAATCAGTAGTGATGTAGAGCATTTTTTCATATGACTATAGATAGCTTAAATTTCTTTGAAAAACTACCTGTTCATATCCTTTGACCATTTATCATTTGGGGAATGACTTGTATTCTTATAAATATGACTTAGTTTTCTATCAGTTTTAGAAATGAGGCCTTTAGCAGAGACAATGGCTGTAAAATTTCTTTTCCCAGTGTTCTGCTTTACTTGTAATCTTGATTGCATTGCCTTTGTGCAGAAACTTTTCAATTTAATATAATCACACTCATCCATTTTGTATTTCACAATGTTCTCTATCTCTTGTTCTGTCACAAATTCTCTTCTCCATAGATCTGACAGGTAAACAATGCCTTGCTTTCCTAGTTTAGTAATAGTATCAGTCTTTTTATCTAAATCATGTAGACATTTTGACTTTATCTCAGTATCTGGTGTAAGATGTTGGTCCATGCCTGGTTTCTGCTGTACTATTTTCCAGTTTTCCCAGCAGTTTTTGTTAAATACTGAGTCCTTATCCCAGAAGCTGAAGTCTTTGAATTTATCAAATAGTGGATTACTGTAGTCTTTGACTGTTGTGTCTTGTGTACCTAACCTATTCCATTGATCCACCACTGTTTCTTAGACGGTACCACATAGTTTTGAAGATTGCTGTTTTATAATACAATTTAAGATCTGGTATAGCTAGCCACCTTCTCTTGCATTTCTTTTAATTAATTCCCCTGTTCTTCCAGATGAATTTTGGTAATGTTTTTTCTACCTCTATAAAATAATTTTTTGGTAGTTTGTTTGGTATGGTACTGAATAAGTAATTTAATGTAGTCCACTTGGCCTAGAATTGTTGTTGTTTGTCCTTTGTTCTCAGAAGGGACCATGGTCTCAGGAAGGTGATGCCTTGACTTGCAAGTGAATTGAATTTAAGTGAGGGTGGGCTATGCAAAGTAACTGGCCTTATTTTCTCCTCCATACCCATCTGGGTCCAGTGGCAGGCTACAGATCAGGACAACTGGAGATGACCCCAGATACAGTGGGAGACCTTGGCCTTTTTAAACTAATGTCTTTAACAGGTCTCAGTTTGACTGAGGCAATACCCATTTAGTGAGTAAGGCTAGGTAAGAAATGAGGCAAAGAATGGCTTCTTTTACCTAGTTAAAAAAAAAAATCAGTCTGGCAGAGAAAGACCCTCAGGGTTTTGGCCAAAACAGAAAAAAATTGCTATTTACTTAACCTAGAATATAGATATGTGAAAGGAGTGGTGTGAGAGAAATTGGAAAAAGTAAGGTTGGAAGCCAATTATAGGAGGCCTGGGCTGCTAGGGTAGGGAGTTTTTTTATTGTATTGTTTCTTCATTGGAGTAGTGCTGAGAGATTTTGAGTAGGGGAATAATGCAGTCAGAGTAGGAATATTAGGAAGCCTGGAAGCAAGAAAACTGGATAGGAGATAATGATGATAGTACAGGAAGTAATGAAGATCAAAATTCAGGGGCTGACAGTGGGACCAGAAGGGAGGGTACAGATAGAGAGACTGCAGGAGAAGAATGTGTAGCATGAACAACCAACAGGTGTGGCTAGCTGGAGAGGAAAGAATTAAAGACTAGATTTTTAAGCCTCAGTAACTTGGTGGTACCATCATCAGAAACAGAAAAATTAGGAATGGTAGTTTTAAGGGGAAGATATTCAGTTCAGTTTTGTGTGTGTTGGATTTGAAGTGTTGATAGGACATCTAGGTAGAGACATTCAGCCAGCATATAGTATGGACAAGAGTTCTAGGATGGAGATAGAGATTTGACAGTCATCTGCATAGAAGTGATAAATCTAGCCATAGAAGTGGAAGAACCAAGAGAATGCATTGTCATGGAAATAGGTATAACACTTTAGAATATCCATGTGGCATCTAGGGCAAGACATTGAAAATGTATAGTAATAGTTAACGTGTCTTTGAAATAGTAATATTTGTTGAAAAAAGGAAAGGCCATAATGTAAGTGTAGTATAATTTCCCAGTAGACACTGACCAAAAATTAAGGTTACACTTGATCTTTAAAGGATAAACGAATTTTTAAAGTGTATTTCTAAACAGCGTGAAATAAAAACATACTAAGGATGTTTCTGTTGTAAAAAATGAATGAGTTAGATCCTTTTAAAAGAGCTGTGTAAAATAATAGGGCTAATTCTCTGTACCTATTTTCCATTTCTAGAAAAAGTAGTAGAAGAGAACACTCCATAAAATTAAAGCCATACTATTTAGAATGAATAAATACAGTACTTCTCCACTTAGCCAGTAATTAACTTACAGACTGCTGCTTTAACTATGCTAATTAGAGTTTTTTTTTTTAAAGGGCTCTTGGTTTTTATACTCTTAATTATTAAGCTAATTTTGAAGGGGAACTTTTTGTCAAAGGTAGGGGCTCAAATAGTGAAAAATAATTTATAGATTTGCAATTTGTTGGAAACATTTAGCATTAACCAACCACTGTCATCTGTGTCTCTAGACTCACTGGATCTTAGAAAAATCCTATGTTAGAATAAACTCTGGCTTCATCAATTCAGAAAAAAACCTTGTCTCACGAGAGAGAGATATTTATGGTTTGCTTTCACTATCCTTCAGTTTAAAGTCTCTCTCCAGTTTAATTTTCAACAATATGAGACTCGGTTATCTAATAATTGAAGAGGTTTTTTTTTTATACTAGGCTGGGTTTCCATACTGGCTGAAGCAGCGAAATCCCCCCATGTCATTCAGGCTTCACATGCTGCCAGAACCCTGGCTAACCTGGACAGGGAAACCGTGCAAGAAAAGTACCAGGATGGAGTGTATGTGCTACATCCACAGTATCGCACTAGGTAAGAAAGCAGAGTGGAGTAGAATGACGTCATCTTTCTTGGGGCGTGTAAAATGTGTAGGACTGAAAAGTTTTGATCCTCCTTTCATAAATTAAATACCATTAAGTATAGGGGAAAAAAACCCTGAACCAGTAGGAATTTATTAGAATACTAATTTTGCCTTGCGACTCCAGCAGGCTCACTATTTCCTGCTGTGTGAGGGCCATGCTCTGCCTTTTTCTCGACGTTCCATAGCCTCACCCCATCCTGCAGTTCTAAGCGTGTTTCTCATTTCTCCCCAAGGCGCACAGCTCACTCCAGTCATGCCTGTCTTTTCACTGGGATGTAGACATTCTACATTCATTCCCGCTGTTGCCTGTGCTTGTTTTGTTTCCATTGCTCCTTTCTCTTTCTTTTTGCATATATGTCATTCAACTTATTCTTCCAAACTGAGGTCAGTTCCAATACCCTGAATTCATATCTGTCTACTTCAGCTCAGATCAGTCTCCATTCTTAGATTTTCTGTTGTCAATTCCTTATAGTTTGGTACTTAATTTTTCAAATTTTCTCATATAATCTCATACTTTCTCATCATATAGATTATGCTAGCCTTGAGGGCAGGATGTTATGTTTCATTGCTTCCCCTATAGTGCTGGTTATATAACTACTTATCACTTGATTGGTTGATTGATAACATTTTATTAAGTAAAATTCTTCTGAGTCACTACTGAGACAGTGGTTGGCTTAATGGTTTGAAGAGAGTGATTGAAAGCCAACATTTATTTTACTAAAACGATCCTTTATCTGACTTCATTGGAGAATGAGATGATTTATTGAGGCAATTTTATAGATATCTGAAGTTCCCCCTCCCATTGCTGAAAGTTTTCCTTCTAACCATTTTTGATAGAAAAATTTTTATTCTAAAATGCATTACATAAATCCTTAACAGGATAACTAGGTGGCACAGTGTGCTAGACCTGGAGTCAGGAAGATGTGAGTTCAAATGTGGCCTCAGTCACTTATTGACTGTGTGACCCTGGTTGCCTCAGTTTCCTCATCTGTCAAATGAGCTGGAGAAGGAAATGGCAAACTACTCCAGTATTTTTGTCAAGAAAACCCAAAAGGGATCACAAAGAGTCCGAAACAACTGAAAAATAGCAAATCTTTGACTTGGTGAACAAGAGTAGATAAGATATAATTTTGATTTTTTCTGATAATTAGGTGTCATCATCATGAACACCATTTTACAATGAAATATAATGATGCTTTACAAGTGATCAAAGCACATGTGGGGCAGTTTGCCTCTATGCTAAGTGAATCCTTAGTGTCCATATTTTTTAAATTGATGTTTCTCCAGTATTTTCCTTCACTGTTGCTGGTTTCCAAGTATATGGCAACCTCTTTACTCCTTGACTACTTGTGATTTATTTTCTGTTATACCCTAAGAAGTACAGCAAGTTTCCAGGAAAGGACAGTCAGAACTAAGTAATTTTAATTTTATAAAGAATATTAAGTTATACTCTGATGGTTGTACTCCTACAAACTCAAGAGAATGTGTTTTGACAGCTTTTTTCTTATTGCTTCAAGGCACTATTTTCTGGCTTCATGACTATTTGAGATTATTGAGTTTGACAGAAATCTAACCATTAGATTGCTACATATTCATCCATTCAAAATGGACCCAGGAGACTGGGATCTGGAAAAAATTGGGAATAATGTGAAAGAAATTCTACAGTGACAAGAGTTTTTCTACAATTTGAAACCATTACTTGAACTAGTTTTTTTTTAAAGTTATTTATGATCACCACTGTCAGATGTATCATTGCTATGGCAGTGAGTACCGAAAGGGCCATTGAGATCCTAGAAATTGGTTAAATTTGTGGCAGGTCTTGTTTTGTTTTGTTTTGTTTTGTTTTTTGCTTTTTGGAGGGCAGTTGGGGTTAAGTGGCTTGCCCAAGGTCACACGGCTAGTTTTGTTTTGTTTTTTTAATCAGTGGTTTGTAAATATGTATGTGTGCCCAGGGAACAATGGAGACTGCTTTTCAATATGAAATCTTAACTATCATTTTAATTTCACTTTGTAAACAAAAATAATTTAACAACGTTTCATATGTACAAGCTTTTCCACTAAAATATGAGCCATAATTCCTCCTTACTTTGCCTTCCCTCAGGAAGTATGTAGAAATATAGATCAGTTTTTACCCTGGATAAATGTTGATTTGCAAGTTTTTATCTCCTCTTTCACGTATAAAGACTATGAAATAACAGTATATTCTTTTATTGTTTTTTTGTATTCTGTCATTGGTTCTCTGAAATAAATAACTCACAGGATAGAATATGAGGGTAATCTAGTTGTGTTAGTTGTCACCCCATTCTTTGCCATGTTTGATTTAGCTGACCTGAAGGGTTAGGTTTGTATCCTAACCATCACTCACTTTTTTGTGTGTGTCATGTATCCTAGGTCAGAGAACATAACCTTTCCTGAATATATACTCATGAACTATGTACTAATCAGGTACAAATAAAATTATAGTAACAGGAAAAGAAAGGACATGAGAGATTTTCATTGGTGCAATAATATGCATATTCTTCTTCTTTTTAACCTTTTTCTCTTATTAGTCAGCCCATTAAAGCAGATGTCCTTTTTATTCATGGCCTTATGGGAGCAGCCTTCAAAACTTGGCGTCAGCAGGACTGTGATAAGCTTGAAATTGGAAAGGCCTCAGATGAAGAATGTTATACACAGTGTTGGCCCAAGGTAAGGAAAACAGCCTAGTTCTTGGGAAGTCATTGTATTCAGGGAACACTGCAGAGAGAATGTGACAGCTTGCAAAGTTGTGGCCTAGTCAAAAGAATGCTGTGTTTGTGCATGAATGTGCTGAATCCCCTTTTCTCTTCACTTTCTCTTCCTTGGTGATCTCATCAGTTTCCATGGATTGAATCTTACATCTATGGAGATGACTCCCAAATCTGTATATTAAGCCCAAATTTTTCTATTGAATTCTAGTTCTTGCTATCATGTAGACATTGAAAACTTCTCAGTATGTCCAGAAAGAACTTTTATTTTCTCCCAAATCTTTGCCTATTCCTCTTTTGCAAACTTTGATTTGTGAGGTTAGTTGTCCTTGACTCTTCCTTTTTTCCCTCGCCTTTTTTACCTAATCTCTTGGCAGTTTTACCTCCATGTCTCCTGTCCATCCTCTTCTTTCCATTTGCACTACCTATTTCAGTTCCTCATTATTGCAATTGCCTCTTAATTTGTCTCCCTTCTGCTAGTCCCTTTCCCTTATAATCCAGTCTCCAGACAGTTGCCTAATTGATATTATCTAAGTATAAGTCTGACTGTATCATGCTCCACTGCAAAACCAAGCCAAACTTTTTGTACCACATTGGCTTTGGAGAAAACAGTAAAGTTCTCAGGCTGACCTTTTTAAGGCCCATTGTGATCTGATTCTTGCCTTTGTTTTTTGTCTTATTCCCTTTTATACATTCTATATTTCAGTCAAGCAGGCTTACTAGCTGTTCCTTGTGTATGACATATTTTTTTCATGATTTTCCAAAGGTGCTTCCACATGCTTGTAATGGATTCCCTTCTCACCTCTGCTCTATAAAATCCCTGGCTTCCTTCAAAATACATCTCGGGTACCACTTTCTACAAGTAGCCTTTCCTGATATCCCACAGCCCACCCATTTGTTCCTGCTGTCTCCTTGAAATATTTCAGTATATATTTTATGTAATTCTCTGTGTGTGTGTATTTCCATTCCTCCCAATAGAGTGTAAGTTCCTTGGAGGCAGGAAATTGTTATCTCTGTTGTCTTGTACTTGTTAGACACTTAATAAATGTTTATTGAACTGAAATAGTCAAGGATACTGTAACTATTTTTCATCAGTAACTGTACATCCTAATAATTTTGATGTTAGTGCCATTCATATCAACCTCTTACCCTTCTTAGTAACAAATACTGTTACTTGTATGTCACAATGTCTTGTATGAGTTAGGGTACTGTGAAAAGGAAAAAGGAGGAAAAATGAGGCCTTTTACAGAAGTGGAGCATTACTAATATACAAGGAAACCATTTCATTGGTAATAGAATTAGACTATAGTAATCATTAGTATTTATTGAATGGTTAGATATTGCAGTCATTCATTGTTACAATATTAAATTTCTGAGAGCTTGAAATCAACATTTCTATAGTATCTATAATCATGACGGTTATCACATGAATATATTTATTTTTCATAGAAGATCCTTTTTATATAACAGTAGTGTTGTTTATACTTTGTCTACTGGAGCACTGAGACGTAGATATAGTCTAACATGTCCAAGATCACACTGTCCCAGAACTGTATATGTAAATGTTATCTCCGGTCACCTGGCACGAAGCTTTAATCAACAGACCTTCTATACAGTCACTTTCATCCATTTAAATTCAGCAAGTTTTTCATTAAAAAAGTAGCTATTTGGAATTTTGTTTAAAATGGCAGCATAGAAGGGTGCAGAGAAACCTATCTCTCTGGAATACCATCTAGCTGTGCTCCAAAAAAGGGCATCATATTGCAAAATGATGAAGAAATCAAAAAGAAAAAATTAGTAAGCTTATTCAGCTCAGCATGACATAAGGAGATAGCCAGAGGTCTCACCAGGAAAGCCAGAACAAACTCAGGTAATTAAGCCAGACAACTGCAACAGGGATTTGATGAGAAATGGTCCTAACCCTTAGCAGAGAATAGAAGATCACAGCAGTATCTCTGTAGGGGAAGCCTCAAGAGTGACACTGAAGCCTACCAGCACTCTGAACCCATGTGTACTGGAGAAAGTGAAAACCAGTGGCAGGAGCACAGGAAATTGAAGTTAAAACAAGGCCTGACAAACTTATCTAGGCTTATGGGAGGGGACAGAGCTTGACCTTGGCGTAGAGCCCCAAATTACAAACTTCAGCTAGAGATGGAAATAAACAGAAGACCCGCAGTACCATGAAGAAATATTATGGATCAAGAGCTGTCCAATAGGGGGCAGCTAGGTGGTGCAGTGAATAAAGCACTGGACCTGGAGTCAGGAGGACTTGAGTTCAAATCTGGCCATACACACTTAACACAAAAACTAGCCGTGTGACCTTGGGCAAGTCACTTAACCCCAGCTGCCCTAAAAAAAAAAAAAAGAGCTGTCCAATAGGAAATCCATGAAGAAGACAGTAATTCCACAAGTATAAGTCATAAGTATCAGGAAGAATAAATTGTTTGGCCAAATGAATATCTAGAAGAAGAAAAAGGCTAGTAATTTTTTAAAAAATGAATTAGGAAAACTTTTAAGGAAACAAACAAATTAGAAGACTTTTTTTTCGAGGTAGAGATAGGAAACATGACTGTCCTGAGTCTATCTACCAAGTAGAAGCCACAGAAGGAACTCACCAATATGGGAGGGTGGCTGACATGGTGGTGCTCCACGATTGAGAGGCAGCTGAAGTCATGGTGGCAACATTTGGAGGGCTAGATAGGCAGCTAAGAGGAGAATTAAAACTATTTGATTATAATTTTTTTAAAAATTGCCAAGTTGCACCAATTAGGAGCATATAAGATCCAGCAGCAAACAAATACAGTAGCGTATTTTGTAGAGTCTTTGGTAAACCCAAAAACTCTTAAGTTCTGGGGTAAGGACTCACTGTTTGGCAGCAATTGTTGAGAAAACTAGAAAGTAATTTGGCAAAAATTAAGGTTTAGACCAGGATCTCATACTATATGCCACAGTAATTTCCAGATGTATAGAGAACTTAAACATAAAAAGTCATATCATAATTTGAATAGAATAGGCAATATCTTCACAAATCAGTTAAGAGTCAGCAAGCAGAAACTTGCTGGCTGGGAGCCAAGATGGTGGGGTGTAGAAGCAGCAGCATCCCACAGCTCCCACGCAGCCACCCTAAACACCCATAAAAATATGACACTGGACAAATTCTAGGACTCTCAAACTCAAAAAATACAGAAAACACATCTCTCCCAGAAGGCAGCTCCGCAACAGGGGATCATCGTGGCAGGACCCTAGCCAAGGCCGGCCCAGCTTGAAACCAACAGCCAGGCCCTGGGGCAGTAGGAAGGAGTGGAGCCCAGCGGCAGCCAGTCTACAAGAGAGAAGAGCTACAGCCTCCAGCAACTCCACATCTACCAAGGTGTGAAAAATAGGGATTAAAGAAAGGTGTGAAAAACAGGGATTAGAGAAAGGCAGCTGGCAGGAGGGGCTCATCCCAGGC
>CM053593.1:316379491-316414472 GCA_028646575.1 Pseudocheirus occidentalis | reverse complement strand
TTAGCACAGTTCCTGACACAGAGTAAGCACTTAATAAATGCATCTCCTCTTCCTTCTTTTACCTAAAAAGACTATGCTTAAAATCTCCCTGCTTTTTCTAGGTTAAAGGCAGGGCAGTGAAGATCAGACCAAAAACAAAGGATTGGCTAAAAGGTCTTCAAGAAGAAATTGTACGGAAACGGGATAGCGTAGTATCCATGTCTCCCACTGCCAACTCCTGTCTGTTAGAAGAAAACTTTGATTTCTCCAGTTTGGACTATGAATCGGAAGGTTAGCAGCTATGCTGGTGGGCACTGGTGGGGAAGGAAAAGATCCCAGCTTTAGAATTCGAAGTTAGGATAGAGTTGAGAAACAAAGAGTATTTTAAAAGTTCTCTCGGGGGCATTCTTAATTCCTTAGTGATAGACGCAGCCACTGTCTATGTATAAGAATTGTGCTGGATGCATAGATCAGTCTCAGAGGTCTCTAAAAACCGTGTTGAGAACCTCTTGTTTGGAGCTGTAGGAAGGGTATATGATAAGTGGTTCACAAAAATTCATTACTGTACCAGTTTCAAATTCACTGTGTGTTCTGGTGGTTTCCTCAAACTGCATGTGCATAGGAAAGAATCTACCTTAACGTTGAAATGGGCTTTATAGCAAAGAGGAAAATGAGAGATTGTTTTTGTTTTCTCTTTGCAGGAGACATTCTTGATGAGGATGAGGACTATTTGATCGATGAACAACATCCCACCTTCCTCACTGACTCAGAACTCTCGGCAGATGATTATTTGGAAGTCCCAGCCTCTTCCGCAGCAGGGGCACCTCCCAGCAAGTCGCCAGCATGGACTAAAAAGAAATCTCGCCCATACAAAGGTAGCTTGGATCTTTCTGTCCAGTCCTCAGGACAGTCTGCTCTTGGGTTATAGTTTTCCTATCTAAGGCAGACATCTCCTAATTTCACAGAGTAAAATGCCAAAATAACTATTCCAAACCAGTTTCCCACTTAATGCATAATGTAGAAATTATGGTATGTAAATACTATTATGCTGTTCTTATGTGTACCTATTGTATGCATATAATCTGAGTATACACATACATTTTTTGGCAGAGAGAAATCAGTTTCATAAAGCTCTGGTTTTAGTGTTCAGACTCTTTGAAATAATTCCATATGGAACTGAAAACTAAAAGTAAACAAACAAGTCAATAAAAAAAAAAGAAAAAAATAATTCCATAAACAACATTAGCTATCTCAGTAATAAGGGCTCAGACATAGGAAGCCTGTAAAAGATGAGCATGTACATTGTTCTATCGTGGTGATCATTGTGTACCAGAATCCCATTGTGGGAGGTGCTGAACATTGACCACGGAGGGTGTAGTCAAGGTGATAGTACTTGTTAAGGGCAATTTCTGCAGTGGGTGTAAAGAGATGTTTATACCTCCCCAGAGGAGTCAGGGGACCTTGTGGACTGTTTCAGATTTCCTAAATTTGTAGGGCATTCCATTCAGAAGGACTTCTGTACCCTTAACTGGAGATACAGACATGACTGAAAACACTGGGTTCCTCAGAAGAGAGACTTTCTTCTCAATCTAATGTTACCCAAGAATACATCAGCTTTTTGAATATCTCTCTATCAGTATTCAGGGGCAGGGGGACAGTATTCAGGTGGCAGGGCTGTTGAGGTCTTGACCCTCCTCAGTTGGCATCTGGTAAAACTGTATTTAATATTGACTTGGTGCTATTGAATGTTTAGTGTTTAATGGGAAAATAGAGACCTTTGTGCTTCTAATCACACCCCTCATCTAGATGAAGAAATTGAACTTCTTTCCCCAACTTTAGTCTGAGCTACACAGAGTTCAGAATTAAGCTGTCATATTGATAAACCTGGCAATATGGCGGAGCTAGTTTGTGCAGTGGTTATGGTCCTGGAGTGAGGAAGACCTGAGTTCAAATCAGGCCTCAGACTTAATAGCTCTGTGACCCTGGTCAAGTCACGTAGCCTCTGCCTGTCTGTTTCCTCAGTTACAAAATAGGGATAATAATACCCCCTACCTCCCAGAGTTGTTGTGAGGATGAAATGAGATGTTGGTGGAATGCCTGACAGTAGGCACCATATACCTTCCTCACGTAGAGGAAAGGAACTGAATTCATTTTGGATTTTATGCCCTCTGTAATGAGGCAGAAAAGGTGTCTCTCCCATATTGTCTTAACTCAGTCAAGTGTCTAAATTCCAGATACCAAACCCTGCTGAAAACTATTGGTTACTGGTTTAGACCCAACAAAAAGAGCACGAACATTCAGCATTCCCACCCAGCAAATGATTTGAAAATTTCTTTAGCCTCTTGAAAATGACCGTTTGGGGAGTCCTGGTTTTCAGCAGTTCCGGAAGCGGTCTTCTTTGCGGTGAACTACGGTTCCTTTCAAACTGCAACAACAACTGTATTTCCAAAACTCTGACTACTTGGTACACTTGCCAGACTTCGTCCTTGGTTCACTGAATGTTCCAAGCAGGCATTGCTACTCATCCCCATGCTGCGTTCCCTCCCCACTAAAAAGGTGGGGAGGGATAGTTCTTCTCAGTTATCCAGCAGGAAGGCTGCTTTTCTCCATGTCCCGTTAAGCCTTTTCTCCAAATGGCCTCCCTGCTCCCGCCCCCCACCCCTGCCACCAGTTTTCATATTCTTCAACCTCTATTACCCCTGCTTGTAAAAGGAGTTGACATTTTGACCCTTTTTGCTTTTTTGAATACCCACCTTCTTTATATTCCGCCATGTCCTCTAGATGATGCCGACCTGGCAGAGTTAAAGCAGGAGCTGGAAGCTGTTGGGGACTTCCGCCATCGTTCTCCAAGCAGGTCTCTGTCTGTTCCTAACAGGCCTCGGCCACCTCACCCACCACAGAGACCCCCCCCTCCAAGTAAGACTTCATTTGCTTTTAGTTTGCCACAATGCCTGCTGGGAATACTTGCCTCTATGCTACCTCTGAAAAAAAGTCACTGAATCCAGGTACCTTTCAAACTGTGTTTTTGCATAATCACTCGGCTTATTGTCCTTCTCTTCTATTCTGAAACTAGAGTATTGATATTGAAGCCAATGCCTTTGGGATAGCACAAGGCATTTCCAGGAGTAACTGAAGTGATTGGTTTCTCAGAACTGTTATTCATTCCAGCTTTTCTCACTTTTAAGCAGGAATCACAACCAACAGGGGAATTTCTTTATGTTTAAAATTCTAGCTAATTATCTTTCCCCATCCATCTCATCACTCAAGGTCCGACTTTGTCTGTCTACCTCATTCTGTATGCTTGATGGGCACCTAGACTTCTCTTCACTTTATTAAAATTGTATAGTCCTGGTAAAGAAGGAAATCACTCTGAGAGTTCCATATTTAGAAATGTCACATTGTTTAAAAAAAAAAAAGGTCAGGTAATCTGAGCCCTGATACTATTTGTGTCACCTGGGCAGTCTCTGAGCTTCATCTTCCTTGTCTGTTGGATGAAGGAAATGGACCAGATAGATATAACCTCTAACATTTCACCTAGCTCATCATGTATGGTCCTCTTTCATTCATATTCACACTCACACTTGTGACAAGACAGCCTATCGTTCAGGTATTGTCATTGTCTTCCCAAAGTAGTGTTCTAACAGAGAAATGACTGTTAATAACCTCTAGTTAAGCTTAGAAAAAAGTCACTTGATATGTTCTAGTGGTCTTCTTGGACTTTCTAAAAATTACTCCTTTGCCCATAATATTACTTTTTGCTTCTTGAAAATACAAATTTGATCTGCCCTTTTCTGTCTTATGTTTCTCCTTTTCTGTTTTTTTTTTTTGAGGGAGGCAGTGTCACTTTGTCTCTGCTTTTTTAAAAAAAATAAGACATAGACTTTCATATCCTCTGACTTCGTTGTTGGATTCCCACTGGCTTTGTTTAATCCAACCAGTCTTGGTTGCAAGAGGAAACCGAGTTTAAATTTAAATTCAACATCAATTTAACAAATACAAAATGGTAACATAAAAGTCACCCAAATCGACAGACTTCTTTTTTGTTTAAAAAAATTCTAACCATATCCTGAGAAGTTCAGTTTTCCACTAGGTACTTAGTAGCCATTCTAGCTGAATTATAGTGATCTCTTACCAGATGAAAAGGGGGAAATCACTGTGAAGTAACTGTGGTACATTCTATATACATGAATACTTTTTCAGTGCCAAATAAGTAATAATACTCAAAAATGTCTTGCTTCTAGTTTTCTAAACCATCAGCCTTGTTAGGAACTTCTCTTGATGGCTCATTGGACCTTTCATCAGCCACTAGGACACTGGCAAAGGTTTGAGGATATCACTTTTTTTTCCCTTCCAGCTGGTTTAATGGTGAAAAAGTCTGCTTCCGATGCATCTATTTCCTGTGGCACTCATGGGCAATATTCCATCTTACAGACAGCTAAGCTTCTTCCAGGAGCACCTCAGCAGCCAGTGAGTTCTTTTTATGAGTCCAAAATGGTAACATCCCAATTCGCAGTGTTGTTCTTAAACCTTATTTCCCACTCCTGGGAATGAAAGTTTAGTTAATCAAAGTTTAAAATTCTTGTCTTTTCAATTTGATAAACATGTTAGATAACCTTCTTGATGCTAGGTACTGTGCCAGATTTTAAAAACAGACATATTTTCTCCCTTCCCTATTAAAAAAAAACACACACACACCACCAACCCATTCTGCTATACCACAAATAGTGGTTTTTATTTATATGGGCCTTTAAAAAGTTTGAGTTTGGAAAGTTATTTCTTGTTGGCTGCTTAAAAGAAAAATACACCCTAGAATGCTAAGTTAATTCAAGGCTGCCATTTGGATAAATTGCTTTGTAGTTTTGGCAAACCCATTGCTGCTTCTCTTCTAACTGACATAAAAAATAGCAATATTTTAAATATTTAAAATATTGCTATTTAAAAAGCAATATTTTAAAATTGCTTTAAAATCCCATATTCACTCAATTTTGGAGATAGTGGCATCAGCTCTGGTTGTTAACCCCTTCATTTGGGATGCCTAGCAACTTAGAGCAGAGCCAAACAATAGGAAAATGGAAATTTGACAAATGTTTTCTCTTGTATTCATTTAACAAACATTAAATGCCCACTCTGTGTAGAGTGCTATGCTATCTGGGTGCTAGGGAAGACATAAAGATGAGAAAAGACATATCCAAGCCCATATGGAATTTGTCAAGTCCAGTGGGGGGTTAGAGGGATAGCATATATACACAGATGACTGTAATATATGTTAAATATTTTTAAAAGTTACAAACTTAAGGCTATGTGAGGTCCAAGGTGGAGAAAGGTAATTATCAGTATAATAGAGTCATTTTGGATGCTTCATGGAGCATTTGAACTGGATTTTCAGCTGAGTAAGATTTCAGTAGGCAGGAGGAGGTGGGCAGGGTCAATCCTGGCATGGGAGACAATCTGAGGAATGGAACAGAGGTTGGGAAGTGTGGGGTGTGCATGGGGGATAGTGAGTAGGCCGGTTTGGCTGGTGAATAATGTACATGGAGAATAGCATGGGATAAGGAAGGGAGGCAGCAAATTGTGGAAGGGCTTGAGTGTCAGGCTAAGATATTTTAGCTTTGTTCTGTAGGCAATCAAGGAGCTACTGAAGGTGAAAGATTTTAAGCCAGAGGCATAACAGGATCAAATTTCTATGTAAAGAAAATTTTTTTCTTGAAAGTGTCATCAATAGGACTTGGAGAACCTTTATACTATATATGGTAACTGAATCTATTCAGGTTCAACAGGCAATACTGTTGTATTGTATTCGGTATTCTGCAGTATTCTGCTGTGGAGATTTTGTCTACAAAGATTACTTATCTCCTTTTCCTTTTCTGTTTATCCGGAAGCCTAAAGGCAGGACTGGGATAAGTAAACCATATAATGTCAAACAGATCAAAACTACCAATGCTCAGGAAGCCGAGGAAGCCATTCGGTGCCTCATGGAAGCAAAAGGAGGTAAGTTCAGTAGCCCCCTAGGTTTTTAAATCTTTAGCCAGCCACAAGGCCGTAATTTCCTTTTTTTTCCCTCCAACCAGAAACTATGGCCTGAGAAAGAATTGCATTTCCCTTTTGGATATGAAATTAAGTATTCCCTAATGTTCTTGGTAGTCTCTAAAATTCTACTCAAGAAATTCCACTTTTGGTACTACTGAGTTTGTAACATGGCCATTTTCAGGTCCCGTTTCTCTCTTTAAAACAATATATGGTTCTCAAAAATCCTAGTATATAGCATGAAGCCTTCATAACCACAGTATGGGAGGGAGAGCTTCAAATAAACAAAAATGAATTTTAAAAGAGTTGGCGATGCAAGGCAGTTAATTCATTCTACTGGTTCTGTAGTCATCAGGTATCGGTGGCTCCAGTTGACATTTAAGACATAAAGCTGCTCTTTTGAGCCACCCAGAGAATAACTGAACAACATAGTTCTATCAATCTTTCCTAGGTCTCTGTTCTCACCTGGAGTTTCACCATCACTTTTTCCCATTAATTGTATATTGTTATTCTCAGACTGAAATGGTTACATTTTACATTGGTGTCTCTGATTTCATTCTTCCCTGTGCATTCAGCTTACTGTTACTATCTAGGTTTACAAACCCACAAATAAATTTTTGTTGTGGTAAAACAACAACAAAAAACCCTTTTAAAAGTTTATGTTGTGTGGAAGTAATTTTATTCACAGGAAATAGGAATCTTCCCAGTATCTTCATGTCTGCCTCTGTTTTAGGAGGTCAACATGAACAGTTGAGGCCACCAAGCTTTAGGCCAATGGCAAATGCTTAGAAGCCTTTCTACCAGGAAGGCTTATGCTACTGGATCTCCCGAATACTAAGTTGTAGTAGGCTAAAATGATCTTGTGTCTATACTAAATTTTTGACCACGATGGTGAGCCCCAAGGAGTTGGGTACCACCGTGCTGCTTGAGGAAGGGCCACATAGCCCAAGTTGGAAATTGAGCTGGTTGAATCTCCTGTTCCTTGTTGCTCAGGAGAGAGACCTTCCTTTGTTCAAACACGTTTTTATTCTGTTTCAGGAACACAAGAAGAGGCACTAAATGCAGTTTTCTTAAGGAACCAAGTATCCACCAAACCAGAACCCTTATCTCATGTATCCAAGTCAGGGTCTTCTCAGACAACTCAGCTCCTCCCCCATAGACCCGCACCTAGAGTTCCCGTGATTAAGAAGCCAACTCTGCGGAGAACGGGAAAAGTAAGATGCTAATAAAAGAAACTTGTCATTCCTTTCCTTAAGTTGTTGCAGGTTAGAGAGTGGGAGGAGGAGGAGGATTTTTTTGTTGTTGTTGTTAGTCATATATTATGTCATCACAAACCAGCTGAATTTGAGTCTTTCTCTGTTATCCAATTCAGGAATCCAAGACATAAACAGACCTCCAGGAAAAGTTTTCACATTATCATTTCTATTCTGGGTGACTCCCTCCATGGCTCATCTTGACTCTAGATGAGTCAAAAAAAGACCCCCCAAAACAAATAGTATACTCTCTTTCAACAATCCACAGCTGTGATGAGTTTCTTGCGTCCTTAAGGGCCTCAAAATGCAGGAAGTTGTGATCAGGTCCTGAGCATTCCTCAGTTTCGTGTATTTGCAGCATGAACATGCACAAATTTTATTTCTTGATTGCAAAATGCTTTATCATGGCTAGGAATGTTCCCCAAGTTATGTTTGAGCCACTCTGGGCTGTGGCCTAGGACATTGGTCAGACAGTTCTCGTCGCCGCTTCTCTTGCAGATTGTCTTTTGCTCTCACTCCCGAGCTTCTCCGCCTTGCTTACTGCTTCAGAGAAATGAATTTGTAAGGACAGTAGCAGCACAAAGACTTGCACCCATAGAGTCATCTGGATCCCCCGTTTGAGCTCAGAATGTTCTAGTTAACCAGAGATTTGGTAAACACTGGCCTAGCATCACTGGAATCCATTCATGACCATCTTTACCCACCTCTTCACCTTTGTAGACAGTAGAAGTTATTTTGGTGCTATGTACTTTAGCTTGCCATCTTCCTTGGTCACTAGCTCTGCTGTGCTTTTGCTCATCAACTGGTCTTTCATCCTTATTTCTTTCTCATCCTTTTCCTGACATTTCTATTCTTTTCTTAAAAAAAAATTACATTGCAAGTAGCATTGTGTCCACATATCCAGGCTGCCACAGGGGAGTTGCAGTAAAATACCCTAAGAAAATTGTGGGCTGTGGATTTTTGGTTTTTTTCTCTTAAGGGTCCAAAGTAAATGCCAACATGACTGTGTGACAAAGAAATAGGCGTTTGCAGTGGAATATTTAGCAGAAATAGCCTGGTGTGTGTGTGTGTGTGTGTGTGTGTGTGTGTGTGTGTGTGTGTGTGTGTTTGATGGTTATTTTGAAGCATAAGCCAGGAAGTAAAATTGACATATAAAGTTTATATATTCATGATCTTTTTTTAAAACACATGCATGACTGAAATAGCTATGACATCAGCGAGATGAGTAAAATCCTTCAGCCTGCTTAGTGCCATCCCACTCAGCTATCATATTAAACCACTAATAAATTTTTAATATTGTGCAGAGTAAAGAAAAAATTTCCACCCCCAAAAAAGAGGAATGATTTCAGAGGCATTTATTTTTAGCAAGAAGTCTGTAATCCCTAGTGTGGCACACTGGAAGAGTTGGCCCCCACCCATTCAGCATGACTTTGGTTTCTTCATTTCCATCCCTGCTGGATGAACTGAACCTGCCCTTACTCCTAGGTAGCTGCCATTTTTGTTTCCCCACCCAAGTCTTGTCTGGTTCATTCCTGTCCCCATTTCCAGCATGCCAGTCATTCTCAACATCTTACTGTTAGAATATTAGTTTATTCCCACCTGTCCTCTCCTTCCTGTGAGTGTCCTGTGACTCTGAATTTCCAGGTTTCATTTACATATTTGTTTACTAATCTCCATTGTGTTTTTTTCAGTCTTTATCCCCGGAAGAGCAGTTTGAGCAACAAGTCATCCAGTTTCCAATTGGGTCCCCAGAGCCTACTGTTGAAAGCACCACTCTAGTGGTGTCCCCTCGCGTTGCTCCTGTCCCTAAACCAAGAACATTGCAGCCTGGGAGAATTGTCGAGAGAAGACTGAGCAGTGAAGCACAAGCTTCTGCAGAAGGAGGTGCCACGGCGCCGCCACCTTTGGAAACTTCTTCCCCTGTTCCCAAGGTTCCCCCCAGGAGGAAGAAGTCGGCCCCAGCAGCTTTTCATCTACAGGTTCTGCAGGGCAACAATTTGCTCCTTCAGGACGTGACTTGCTGCAGTGGGAACAACAACAACAACCATTACTGTCACTCCCAGGCTGGCGACCAGCCTGACTCGGGCCCACCTGCTTCACAAGCAGACCTCCTAAGCACTTCACTGGGGCCCAGCCTACATGCTGACAATACAAACGCAGGGAAGACAGAGGCAGCTGCCCTTCTTGGTGAGCATCAGGATCCCTTCCTGAGCCTTCTTCACCACCCAAACCTATTGAACACTGGCTGGTTTACTAAGAGTGCAGAGCCTTTGGGTTCAGTCACCCCAGATCCGCAAAAGGAATCCCCCAGCCCAGCACATATGAGTGCTCCAGCTGCTAGGGTGGGACCTTCACCAGGCCACAAAGACTTTGAACACTGGGTTATATTCAATGAGGATGAAGACAAGAGGACAGCATTGCAGCTATTTGATCCACTGGCAAAAACATGACAAAAAGACCTTTACAGACACTTACTGCCTTGTAAAGTTGTGTGTCCTTTTCCCCCTCAACATATCGTTCATTGTAAATCCCTTCAATAAGAAACTCCCTTTTTTGTCAAATGGGGACATTTTCCTCTTCTGTTTAAACAGTTCAGTGGAGAAAATATAAGTGTTTATTTGGTCTTGTACAGTTTTCTGAAAATAGTTTAATCAGTAGGATCAATCGTCATTCCTTCACCGTAGCCGCTGAGAAAACGCTTTGTTGCAGGTTTGGGCACATTGGGTTCTTTTTCTCTTTGTGAACTTTCATCCTTTCTCACCCTTGACTTCCCTGCCCCGTAAAAAATGTTTCATTGTGTGCATTTTTAAGGGAGAGGGAAACTGCAAATCTAATGGGTATTTTACCCCAGCACATTTCTCCTTGAATATGGACTGCATGTTACATGTCACAAGATACTTGTGTATTTTCTGTATAAACTAGCTGACATAATGGTACCATAGACCGCTCACCAGGACCTTTAAACTGGCCTTGCTTTAATGGTCAGCCTTAAGTCAGCTAATTTGCTGAAAATCCCTGAGACCAAAGTGGTTGGAAACATGTGGAAGGCAGTGTTGGACAAGGTAAGCAAAAGCGAACCAAACCCCCAAATGCTCATTCCATGCATCCTTTGTCGTAAGACTGTCGTCCACATGCACAAGAGTGTGGAGTTATACTGAGCCTACACGGAGTGTTTTAACACTAGCTCAAATTGACTTAAAAAAACAAAACCAAACCTCGCACCGTATCCTACGTGATGTATATTCCTCAAACTGCTACAGATGCTTGGCATGTGTTTTTAATGATGTCTTTATATCTGTGCCTAGTATACCACATAAAACCTCACTAATCTTTTTCTCATCTATTCCACACAGAATAAGCACAAAATGAGCAGCTTTGTTTAGCGATTGTGTACAATTGAGAGTCCACATTATCCTGGCCTTTCTACCCAGTTTTCTAGAGGGGCAGTACATGCCCCATCATCAAGCAACCCCTGAAACGAAATTTATTTGTTCTTTTAGGTGGGTTTTGTATGTGTGTGTGTGTGTGTGTGTGTGTGTGTGTGTGTGCATATGTACACACGTGTTCTAACTTTTTACCCTCCGGCTCTAAAATCTCATTGATTTCTGGCTCTCTAAACAATACTGAATGTGGTAGGAGCGTTTCTGTTTTTAAAATTGTTAGGCCTGAGTTATTCTGCTTTTCACTTGGAGTTGATCAGATTTTCTTCACGTGGAATTTATTGGCCACTCGGGGAAAATAGAAGAACCCTAAGCATGTGCACAGAGACACAAATGAATACCACTTGTTTACTCAGGCTCAGCCTAGATGACTAATGCTTCCTCCCAGGTAAGGTTAAACCCTACTTTAGACACGGTATAGGAGTAAGACACAGCATAGAATGGACAGGAGTTGCCAGGGACCTTGGTTCTCTAATACTGTGGAGTTTCCCAGAATTCTTCATCTTAATTCACTTTGGTTTTTAAAGAATAAACATGGTGTTACACCACTTTTAGGAATTACGGGAGAGTAGCTTCAAACCAAACAATGACAGTGTATTACAATCCTCTTAATGTTTTGGCTCTAGGACACCCAGAGCTGGTAGGTAGTTATGTTAAGAGGATAAAACCACAATCTTACAGTATCCTATTAATCTTCCAGCAGAGAATTTTGGCCTTTTCTTTGAGATGCTTTGAATATTTAATTATTCTTCTATGTTATATACAGAACCAGGATTCAAGAGATGGCCAAAAAGGTCCTCTTCTACCTGTATTTTTTTAGTGAGTTCTCCTTTCCTTTGCCTCTTTTCTTAAATACTTGGTTGTGATGAAAGTAATTAGGACTAGACTGATAATAACCATGCCATTTTACTTCTTACCACTGCCAGTTTCTGAGTTCTGAGATGGGTCTCTTGTAATACCCAGTAAATTAATACTAGCCTTCTCTGAAAAAGACAAGCCTCTCTTATCTTAAGTCAGTTTCTAGATGAAACAGACATGTTAAGAACCCCCAGTTTATCAAATGACACCCATATGGAAATTGAGAAAGCACTCTGATGTGGATCTGCTACCACCCTGTGCTGGGACAGGCTACAGAGGGATGATCCTCACTTGTTACCAGCTAGGAGACTGAAGTTGAAAAGTTAAATCGTCTCAGGATGAATGAGGGCTTGAACCAGAATCCACGTCTTCTGAATCTTGGCTCAATGTTCTTTCCAAAAGATGTATCGCTTTTCAGCTCAGCAATCTGCTAAGAAATAACTGGAAAGGAAAAAGTCTGTTACGAAAGTTTGGAAGAAGTTGAATGTGATGTGGTTGGGTTTTTGTTTTTTAAGTTACTTGTAAATAGAGAAAAAAATGAGATTAAAGAAAAATAGAAATTGTGCAGGTGTTGCCAGAGTAGATTGTGAGTTGATAGAATATATAATAGTAAGTCGTCCCACCCTACAGTTCTGCTGATTTTTAAAACTGGCAGTTTGGGTTTATAAAATGGTAGCTTCCCTGTGCTGGAAGCAAAGGTTCAATGATAATCTAGGTTCTTAGTCTCTGGTATGTCATGGACCCCTTCAGCAATGTGTTGAAACCTTGGAATGAGGAAACCTTACAATGATGTTACATAGGATTACAAAAAAAAAAAATTACACTGAAATAAAGATTTGACATTTTTTTCTACCAAATTCATGAACCTAGTTTAAAACCCCTGGTTCTAGGCAGCACTGTGGGGAATTTACTTCTGCAAATTTGCTTTTTGGTTTTCCCACTAAAATAGTCCTATGAAACCTGATTACTGCTAGCCTGCTACTTGTAATACATCATGGTTTGTAAAAGCTACAGGTTACTATGGGGCTATTTAGGTACCTTGAAAATTTAGCTTTGCCTCTGTATGTTTTTGCTATTGGCTTATGGTGCTGAATTCTGAAATATATCATAGGATCAATTTAGAGCTGCAAGAGAACTAGAGCCCCCATAGTCAAACCTCCCCCTCATTTTACAGGTCATGAAATGGAAGCCCAAAGTGGTCGAGTGACTTTCCCAAGGTAGGTCTCATTAGCAGCAAAAGAAGACTAGAGCTTCAATTCAAACCCAAGTCTACAGATTCAAAATTAGTGTCCTTTCCATAGTACAACATGCTATTTTCTTTGTTCTGCTAAGACTCACATAAATATGGTTGAAATAAGAACCATTTATCTCTGTGAAGGTTTTGAATAGTTGTTGCTGCTGAAACGTTATGTTAATAAAAGCACTGCCAGGTGTGCATGTCCATCCAACCCAAAGTAATTTATTAAAGTATTTCCTCCGTAATAATGCATCAAGTGTGTTGAGAAAGCAATTAAGAAAAAGATTTACTAAGAAAATTGTAACCACTTAGTAGCTGAAAACCTATGATGTTTTATTTGAAGTGGAATTTTTTTTGTATTCAAGTTGTAAATATTGTCTATTAAAAGTTTCTTTTTAAAAAAACCCATAAAACTAACAGTTGCCTAATTCATACTTTCAGATAGATCAAGAACCTTTGGAAATCTTCAGTTGTCAGCATTGGCAGCCTTAGTCCAGCCTGAACAAGCAGAGAACATAGCCATTTGTAAGCAATAAGGCAAATAAAAGGAGAAAAAAACCTATTCAGAAAAAATTGTAAAGGAAGCAAGTACTTCTATTGCTTTGACAAACTTATAAAGATATTATAGCAGGAAAACTTAAGTTAGCAGTTACTGTGAGAATGAAAGCCCTTTCCCAATAAAGTTGTTGGGCTAGACGTGGTCTGAATGTGCATTACAGCCTAGAGAGAGAGGAATGGAAAGGCTCACTTATGTAAGATTCTTTCCTGTCTTGTGTCTGTGTGTATGGTAGTTAACCCAAGGCTAAAAATGTGGCGCCCCTTGTATTTCAGTAGTATCTTCATGGCTGATTCTTCTTGAACAATGCACAAGGTTAATCCATAACAACAAATACTTTTGGAGTTGTTCCAGTCATGCCTGGCTCTTCATGACCCTGTGGAGCAAACCACACCACTACTGGGGTTTTCTTGGCAAAGAAACTGGGGTGCTTTGCCGTTTCCTTCCCCAGCGGACCAAGGCAAACAAAAGTAAAGCAATTTGCCCAGGGTCACACAGCTAGTGAGTGTCTGAGGCTGGATTTGAACTCAGGTCTTCCTGACTCCACACTTAGTGCTCTATCCACTTTAATCAGTAGATTAAGTATTAAAACAGATTAAGGAATATTTTGATACTACCATGTTTGCATTTCACTTTGATTTATGCTTGGAACCAATAAGAATTTTCAAATTAAATTGCCATTTTTAAAAGGAGTGCATCCTATGACTGAATGCTTCCATTTAATTCTATCACTTGCTTTATGAAGCAGTTACAGAGTCCCTGAGGTGAAGTTTTTATTATACTCAATAAATTTATGGTTAATGGTATTCCCCTTCTCTCATTCAGAATCACCATTGACTTTGTATTATGGAAACAGTGCTTAAAATAGAGTGCATCATTTAAATTTTTATAAAGTAGCTCATTCTCATTTGGGCAAACCTTGAGTCTGAAGATTCTGCTTGGCTTTTAATGCTCTTAGCCTTACTTTGATCATTTTTGTAGTATTATACCACCTTTTTTTACAAAAGCAATTTTCTAGTACATTTTTAGGTGCTTTCAACTTAGCAGATACTTGCTTTGTTTTAAGATCCAACATAAGGGCTCAATCAGGTCTGTAGGTACTTTCAAATTTTTATTACACGTTTCCCACAGGCACAAAATTGTTACACAAAATGACAATAAAAGTATACACTGATGTACCAACAGTACAGAAAAATGAAAAATTCAGAGTTTGTGCCTCAAATTCCAGTAATCACAAAAGGACTTGGGAGGCATTGTGAGGTATGAACACAGCACAGATGGGAAGACATTGTAAACATCATTGTGTTAGTGTGCTGTATTTCCAGTCATGAAATGCTGGCACCCGTTATTCTGTCTATCTCCGTGTAGCAGAAATATTTATCTTCATTCCTTTTAGGTTAACTATAAGATTGCAAATCTACTTGATGTCAAAGACAGAAGGGGACTATAATTGGACTACTTTCCAGTCTGATTCCCACCTTGATACCTAAGGATGGAGAAGAACTCAAGCTCTGCCTCTGCCTAAGGTATATGTACAGTAAAGCAGGTGCTTGGTGGTTTTTAAAGGAAGAGAGATGGGTTAAGGTCCATAATAACAAATAGTAACTTTCTGTCTCATTGGAGGTTATTTTAAAGAACAGTACCTACAGTAGCTGGTAACTGCCCCGCATGTCTGTAAACACGATCATGATTATGGGTACCCTCAGAATCATTTAAATAATCACATTAAAATGTGGTCAGGAACCTTGGGTGATTATTTTGGAGTAGAAAAAGCAGAATTAGTCTTTCTAGAAGTTGCAATGAAAACAAGCCATTAATGAAATTAACCTATTAATAAAAATGGCTGTTTTCTGAATTGATTCAAATCAATTTTGAATTCTTCTTTGCATCACCGTTTATGTGCCTCATGTTTTAAAAAGCCAATGGCAGCGAAACACACTGTCATTTCATTTTCGTGAGGTAAAACTCCCGACTTCATGAGCTATTGTGATGTTCAAAATAAAACAGCGCATTTAAAATACGCTGCAGATTTTAAAATGCTAAATAGCATCCAGTACTATTATTAGTATTTTCATCAACATTCAGTGTGCCTACACGCTATCTAGGTAAGGGAATTTGCCTGCAAACTTAAAATATGTTTGAAGCAAAGCTGGGCATCTTTTCCAGACCTTATTCTCAATAAGAGGAAGAGCTGCTGCTGCACTGATCTCTACAGTCACATACCACTCTTTCTAACACATTAATTAAAAGTACTTTTTAAAACCATTTGTTTTTAGTTGTGGATTATTAGTTGAGAAGATAAAAAGGAAATATTCCATACTAAAACATCCCACTGTCACGAGAGTTAGGGGCCAGAGAAACCTACAGGTTTACTTTTGTGAGCTCTAGTCTTAGTTCTTTCCCAAATAACTGGGTAACAAGATACGTTGAGCTTTCAACCATCTGTCACATCTACATGATGCAACAATGTTCTTCTCCATCCACCTTCAGATAGCCCGACTTCTACTGTTATAAATAGTAGGATCGACAATCATTGTTTGTTTTCTTACACATGTATTCATCTTCCACCACTCTAAAAAAATTTCCTAGTTTGTGAAAGGAAACGTCTGCCAAATCCAAACTAGGTATCATGCAGTATCACTGAGTAGTTCTAAGTGTTGCATAAGTATGTTTTTTTTAAATACAGATTTATTTGATACTTAAACACTGGATTAATCAACAACCCTCACTCCTTATCTGAGAATAAATTAACAGCAGAATACAAGTACATTTTTAAAAGGTTAGCTTAAGGTGATACACAAGAGAATTATTTATCCTCAGTAATAGAAGCATACAATTAATTTGTATCTGTGACGCCAGTTCAGTCACTCAGATGTGAAGAAGCCAGCTCTGAAATGCAGACAGACTTAGTGAAGTTTATTATTTTTTAAAAGTCTGCTGCATTTGTGAGACCCAAAATAAAATCTAATCTATTTTTGGTCCTTAGTGGTAATTGCTCCCCATTTCAAGTATTCGTCAAGTGGCAGATTTTTCTGGTTAAGAAGTGCATGATAGCACTTAAGTCCTTTCAGATCCACTAATGCTTTTTCTGGTGGGGGACAGGGGCCTGTCACAGCAGAAATGAGGAACACTTCAGCTCCCTTTCATATGCTGCCACTTCAAAGCGTGGACTATAAACTGATGCACAGAAAATGTCCTTAATGGAAGAGAATCTAGCTACTGAATCTTTATTGCCACCTCTGCTTGTGCTCTACCTTTCATCTATTTCTGAGTAGCATCCTGCTGTCTTCAATGTAGTCCAGACTGTCTTGGTGTCATATCTACTGGGTCTTCTCAGCTCCGCAGATCTTGAAAATGTCCAGCATCATGTCCACACAACAGAAAAGAATAAGAATTAAGACCTATTAGTTTTCAAGGTCTTTAGCTAATGTTTCTTGAATGAACTGTAAGGTACGTTGGTACAAGAAAGCATCCTTCTTCTTTGGCTTGCAAATATTCAGATGATTAACTGCTACTGGAATTAGATCTCCAATACCCAAATCTGAGGAAAAGCAAGACAGTGAAAAAACTTTAGATTTTAAGGAAAGAGGCTGATTTAAGAATACCACACTGAAAGGGTTCTTAGCTTCCAAATGTCAGGTCTGAATTGGTACTTGGAACTGGATAGTGAATGACAGAACTACACTTGGCCCTGCCCCATACTCAGGTTTAGGACACTGAATTCTGAATCAGAGAGCCTTCTCTTTCTGGTATATAGACTTTCCTTTTATTGGCATGCTCTGAAGGGTATCCTCCTAACTCCAGTGTCCAACTCAGTCTCCTTGTGTCAATCTGGACTGGATAAATGACTCACTGTGATTTTTTTTTTCTCTAAGATTTCCCCATCAGAATTTGGTTTGGAAGATTTTTATTTGGAACAGGGGGAGATGGATGGAGCCTACTGTACTTCCTCCTGCTACTATGCCATCCTTGCTCCATGAATTAATTAATTTTTCCTTAATCTCCTTCACACTGCAATTTTGTCAACTTAATTAGTAATTAGTGGTATCTTAAAACCACTATCTTTGAGGTCATCTGATCTGATTAAATTAAATGCATCTTTGGAGTATTTATAACTTAATTTAACTGGGTTTTCTCAAACTTTCACTTGACTCATTCCTTATTCTCCCCTACACACACACACACACACACACACACACACACACACACACACACAATCTTTTGAATGTTTCTTGGGTTAATAGGGAGAGTTTCTTGATGCTTGTTTCAAGTCCACTTTTGGTGAGAAAGCAGAAAAAGAAAAGAATTAAAAAGAGGGAAAGAGAAGTGCTGCCTTGCTAAGATGGAGAAGGAACATGACAGAACTGAAAGAAATAAAAATATGGGAGCAGAGAGCAGGAAAAAATGATGTTGACATCAACCACTTTAGTCTCTCTATATTTCAAGTTCAAGAAAAATGTTTTTAACTCTTTATTTTTCTAACCTTGTGCAGTTCTTTCTTGAATCATCCTTATATCGCTTTTTAAAAGACACCAAATGCAGATTTAATAACTGTAGCCCCATCTTCTACATGAAGCCTTTACTAATCTTCTAGCATCTCTTTTTATAGATATATGTTGTCTCCCCCCCTCCCCCAACAAAACAGAACTTCTTCAAAGGCTGGGACTTTGTATCTCCAGCACATAAACAGTAACTCAAGAAAATTCGTCAGGTTGCAAAAGAGCACACACCTGCTGATTCTACTGGCACCACATGTAACTTAATCATGCTACCTATGCTGGTCGGTAGTGTTTCTACAAAATTCAACACCTGGAAATTCTTGTCCTTAGCAAACGTCAGGAAGTCATCATTAAGTTCTTTAAGTGCAGGACAATCTGTAGAAACATTCAAGATAAAAACGAACCAGTATGCTTATTTAATCTCATACACAAAAAAAGTCCACTTACCTTTTAAAATTCAACTAGCAGTATGTATTTGATGTATGCTTGGAAAATTAAGAGTCAATTATATAAAGTAACAGAAAACACAGAAAACAGGACATACACATGGAATACAATTTTTTTTAAAGATAACATTATCTAAAAAGAAGATATCATTATCTAAGAAGAAAAAAAGATATGAGGATACTGAAACAAATAAGATGTTATTCTAAAAGTTTTTTCCCCTTAACAATTTGAAACTTATTTTAAGTCAAAGAGTCACATTTCTACATATATTACCAACAAGACCCAGAAGGAAGAGATAGAGAAATTCCATTTTAAGATAATGGCAGACAATAGAAAATACTTAGGAGTCTATCTGCCAAGACAAACCCAGGAACTACATGAACAAAATTACAAGATGGAGATTCATACAAATAAAGACAGAGTTAAACAGAAATATTAACTGTTCATGGGTAGGTCAAGCCAATATAATAAAAACGACAATTCTACCTAACCTTATTTACTTACTCAGTGCCATGTCAATTAAACTACCAAAGAATTATTTTGTAGATCAAGAATATTAAGTGAATCAATGAAAAAAAAAGTGAAGCAAGGCAGCCCAGCAATACAGATAGACCTCAAATTATATTACAAAGCAGTAATCATCAAAACAATCTGGTACTGGCTAAGAAATAGAGTGGTGGATCAGTAAAATAGATCAGGTACACAACACATAGCAGTAAATCACCACAGCAATATAGTGTTTGACAAAAATTGCTGGACAATTGGAAAATAGTTTGGAAGAAAGTAGGGGTAGACCACCATCTCACACAGTATAACAAAACAAGGTGAAAATGGGTATATAGTTTAAACATAAAAAGTGATATCATAAGCAAATTAGGACTCTATGGAAAATTTTACCTGTCAGATCTATGGATAAGGGAAGAGTTTATGTCCAAATAAGAGATAAGCTAATGGGAAATATAATGGATAATTGTGACTACATGAAATTTAAAAATTTTTATACAAACAAAACCAATGTAGTCAAAATTAGAAAGCAGGAAAATGGGAAAGAATTTTTACATTCATTTTCTTTAATAAAAGCTTGTTTCCCAAATATATAGGGTACTGAGTCAAATTTATAAAAATAAGAGCTATTCCCCAATTGATAAATGGCCAAAGTATATGGACAGGAAGTTTTCAGACGAAGAAATCAAATTTATCAATAGGTATATGAAAAAATGCTCTAAATCACTGTTGATTGGAAAAGTGCAAACTTAACCAAATCCTATGTACAATGTCACATCTATCTGATTGTCTAACATGGCTGAAAAGGTAAATGACAAATGCTGGAGAAGATGTGGAAAAATAGGGACATTAATGTACTATTAGTGGAGTTGTGAACTGGTTCAATCATTTTGGAGAATAATTTGGAACTTTGTCCACATAGCTATAAAACAGTTCACACCCTCTGATCCTACAATGCCACTACTGGGTCTTTATCTCAAAGAGATTGAAGAAAAAGGAAAAGGATCTATATTACAAAAATTTTAAAAGCAGCTCTTTTTGTGGTGACAAAGAAGTGGAAATCAAGGGGATGCCCATCAACTGGGGAATGGCTGAACAAGTTGTGGTATATGATCATGATGGAATGCGACTGCACTGTAAGAAAGGACCAGTAGGATGGCTTCAGAAAAACCTAAATGAACTGATGCAGAGTGAAGTGAGCAGAATCAGGAGACCACTGTACACAGTAACATCAACATTGTAATGATCGTCCACTATGAAAGACTTAGCTAGTTTGATGAATACAATGATTCAAGACAGTTCCAAAGGACTCATGAAAAATGCTATCCACTTCCAAAAAGAACTGATGAACCCTGACTACAAATTGAAGTATAATTTTCTCACTTTTTTTCTTGCTTTTTTTGGCAACATGGCTAATGTGGGAATGTTTTACATGATTTCAAGTGTATAACTGAAATCATACTGGTTGCCTTTTCAATGGGTAGGGGAGGGCTAAAGGAAGAGAGAGAATTTGGAACTCAAATTAAAAAAAATTAAAAATAATAAGCACAAAAATAAAGTTAAACCAAAAAACCCTCAATAACTTTTAAATATGTATCCATCAAATTATTAAAATTACTAGTGATGGCTATTTCAAATCACAACCCCAATCAACTACTTATGGTGTCCCTGGAGTTGCCACTCTATCCTCTCCATCTTTTCTATGACAGAAAAGGGCTGTGGAAGCCCAGCTGTATCTCCACTGCAATAACTTGCCTAACACCTTAATGATGGTCTAATTCCAGATTGCTTCCTAGGCTCTGCTTATAACCTAGCTAGCAGGTGAGAATATCTTGCAAAAATGATAGTCCGTAGATTCATTTTATCATTATATCATAGGAAAACGTGGTTTCATTTTTTTGAAGTGTGCTCTTTGCCTCTTACTCTTAACAGAATGCTTTTCTACCAACAGGTGAAGAAAAAGATTCATGCCAAACTTGAATTTTTTTCTGTCCTTCCTATTAATAATGGACTACAGTGCTATAGAAAATAATGATTTAATGAGAAAATTTTTTCAAATCACTTATTAATTTACACTGATGCATATAAAATAAATAGTCTCAAGGTCTGTGGAACTGACATCTTTACCCTGATTTTTTCAAAAGCTCAAGTCTAACCAAACTGCCTCCCTAACTCAGTAAATTCCAATGGATTTGTATCACCTTTAGGTGTGGATATGAACACCTCCTTTGGGCAATTATAATCTGGGCTGTTTCTGCCTTTCCTTGCTATTGTATTCCTAGACTTTACTCCCCTCCCTAGCCTCTACAATGCAGCCAAACTGCCCTAATTAAGCTGTTCCTCCAGCGGACCTTGCATCTCCCATTTCCAAGCCTGTATTTTCATCCTCCTTAGCTCCACCTCCAGAGATCTGTCCTGATCAGACTACTCTGTGAACATTGAAAGCTTGCAAGTCCTCAGTCTCAGCTGTCCCTGAGATCCTGTAATAACATAACGCTCAAAAACCCAAGGAAGAAAGAGCAGGGAACCCAGAAGACACAAGTTCAGCCCATTTCCTCTAAAAGGGTACAGACCCTAGTCATAACATAAAGTCCAAAGCAAGAAAGTAGGCTGGAAGAGTGACAAACAAAAAAGGAATTCCAGTGTAAACAGCTAACTATGGAAACATGGAAGTTCTCAAGGCAAAAACCCAGAAAAAAATGACTCCAAAACTACTGTAAGTCACACTTCAAAGAAAGACACAGTTTGGGCAAAAGTTCAGTAAGAGTTTTCTTTTTTAAAAGCTTTAAAATGTTTTTGTAAGTGAAATGATATGGCAGAGGAAAAACTGAAAAGAAACCTGAGTTTAGGAAGAAATAATTGGAAAGGGAATTAACAACTTGGAATAAAAGGTACAAAATCTTACCCAAGTAACATACTACCTTAAAATTAGAATGGACCAAATAGAAGATAACCAAATAGAACTCCATTAGACAAGAAATATTAAAACAAGGTCAAAAGACTTACAGAAAAACATGGAAAATAGTTCAAGGAGAGATAATTTAAGAATCACTGGATTACTTGAAATCTTAATATTTCATGAAATATAAAACTGCCCAGACCTCTTAGAACAGACAGCAAAATAGAAAGAATCCACCAGTCATCTCCTGAAATAAAAATCAAAATGAAACCTCCAAGGAATATAATAACCAAAATCTAGAGCTTCTCAATCAAAGGAAAAATACTGCAAGCAGTCAGAAAGAAAGAATTCATGTACCAAGAAGCCACTATTGGGACCACACAGGATTTAGCAGCCACAACACTGAAGAAACAGGGAGCTTGGAATACAGTATTCCAGAACCCAAAGACATGTGTTTACAGCCAAGCATAACTTACTCAAAATAACTGAGTATAATTTCATAGGGGAAAAAAAGAATCTTTAGTGAAATAGATTCCTGATGAAAAGACCAAAGCTACACAGAAACTTGTGAAGTGGGGCAGCCAAGACTCAGTGGATAAAGCACTGGGCCTGGAGTCAGGAAGATCTGAGTTCAAGTTCAGCTTCAGACACTTATGAGCTACATGACTCATTTAATCTATGTTTGCCTCAGTTTCCTCATCTGTGAAATGAGGATAATAACAGCACATGTCTCACACAGTTGTTGGGAGGATGAAATGAAAAAATAATTGTGAAGCACTTACCACAGTGACCGATGTACAGTAAATACAATATAAGTATTAGCTGTTATTATTAAGTACAAACACAGGAATAAAAAAGCAAAAAGATAAGGATGAGTGAACAATAAGAAGGGACTAAACAAAGATAAACGATTTTCATTCTAACTTGGGGAGATGATCAATGTGTTATCTGCACCCTATCAGCACAGAGGTAGTCTACTTAGGAAGAGGGCCTGGGAACTGTTCTGTTATGTTTGATGATCTTGAAGAACAGAAAGGGAGAAGAGGAGAAAAAGGAAGAAGAACAGTCAGGGAAATGACCTCACATAATCGAAATGCACAGTAGAAGTCCTGAAAAAAATCATCAAGCTAAGGTTGTAAACACTAAACTGTTACAATGAATATTACTGATATTGTAATGTATTGGATATTATATTGATACTATAATGAATGTTAAAAACGCCAAAATCTAGTTTACAAGTGTCTGAACTTGTGATTCTCCAAACTCATAGAAATCGAACACACAGGTACTCTAAAAAAGTGGCTGATGCACGTCACTTTCATTTTTCCCTTCTAATTTTGTAATTGTGCTTAGGACATTAAAATTAATTGTTATTCCTTGAACAAACTCTAGCTGAAGATTTAAAAAAAAGACAAGGAAAAATTTTACTAAAACTAAGATCTTGTCGTGGATAAACCACTAAATCAATAATCCATATACAAGTCAACAAGAATTAATAGGCACAGAGATACAGATAAGGAGCACTATAACCAAACAAAACAAAACAAAACACTACACTCTATAAAGACCTTCAGTGTAGGTGAAGCTGCATATTATAATTTTCTTTAACTTGTAAAATGTAATAAATAATAAACTACCAGGAAGTCACAGAAGGCTAGGAGCTACATCGTATATACATAAAATTAGATAACTGAGTTATTCTTTAAACTTAAGTTTTGCTCATTTACTGGAAACAATATTTTCTCTGTTAACCTTTGTGATATAACTTGTTAATTTGACAAAGTTATCAAGTCCTTGTTGTCAGGAAGTAACAAAATAAGTATTACCCTTGCTGAGTTCTTTGACCTCCACAGAAGGAAACAGCAGATATCTGATGTTCACAGAATATTCAGCCAAATGGGAACCATGGTGAGGTACACTATAAAAAATCATTCCCCGGGTATTGTTTATTAGGGAATTAAGTTCTGGTTTCTTAGAAGCATCCACCAGCATCTTTTTGACAAGGAGGCCTAAGAAACACAAAAGAATGCATGTTAAGCAAGTAGAGAAAAAAGGTGATAAGTTTTGTGTTCCTTTTGAGGCAGCAATCTAAGTCTAGAAAAATAATCATAGTATCCAACTAACTACTACTTGTACTTCAACATTTCCTCTATCTGTCTCCTTTATTCCTGCTTAAAAAAAGACTAGCTTTGCTTTTTGCTTTGCATCCTCGTCATTTAGCACAGTGCCTGCTGGCATACAGTGGGAGCTTAATAAATGGTTAGAAAATGAAAGGGACCATTGCAAGAACCTCATTCTAAATGTTCTTGTTTCTACTTTTTCCTACTACTAAACTATCCTCATACCACTGCCAGATAAATCTTTCTTATGTATAAATATTATCAGGTCACCCTTCTGCTCAGAAACTTTCACTGGTTACTTATTGATTAAATAAGATCAAACAGTTTTCTTTGGGACTGTAGAGCCTCCACAATCTGGTACTATCCTACCTTTCCCCCTTTCTCATAATCTAATTGGATTGGCTTGGGAGAAGGGAACAAACATGTATTAAGCACTTTATATGTGCTAGGCACCGTGCTAAACATTTCACAAACATGATCTCACTTTATCCTTACAACAATCCTGTGAGGTAGGGACTATTATCATCCTCATTTTACAAATTAGAAAAATGAAGCTGAAAAAAGAGACTTACCCAGGGTCACAAAGCTGGTAAACACCTGAGTCCACACAGGAATTCAAGTCATCCTGACATCAGATCAGTGCTGTATCCACAGCACCACCTGGATAATGTCCTGTTTTTGAGGAAGTTGGTAGCACAGTGGATAGAGCACCATGCCTAGAGTCCAGAAGACTTGAGTTCAAATGCAGCCTCAGATATTTACCAGCTGTGTGGCTCTGAGCAAATCACTTAACCTTCATCTGCCTCTGTTTCCTCAACTGTAAAATGGATAATAATATCTACTTCCAAGAATTATTGTGAGAATCACATGAGATTATTTATAAAGTGTTTAGCCCAGTGCCGGACACACAGCTGGCACTACTGATGTTTGAGGCCTTCCTTCTATTTGATCATACAGAGGTTATCTTTACTGTCTCTTCCTCACTAAAGCTAGTCTCTTGATTCTATCCTCTCTTACTTCTTCTACCATCTCCTTCTCTCATGCATTTTCAGTCTCTGGCTCTCCACTCATTCTTTCCCATCTGCTTACAAATATGCTTGGATCTCCCCAATGAAAAAAGAGGTATCCCTTGGCTCTCAGACCTCATCCAGCTATGATCCCATCTCTTCCTTCCCTCTACCTAAAAATTTCTTGAAAAAACTGTCTACATCTGGTACTTGCTCACTATTCCCTTTTTCCTCAAACCCTGGCAAACTGGTATACCCGAAATCCAAAATCTTCCTTGAGAGGCAGTCTGGTAAGAGGGGATAGAGGTTAGCAATGAAAAGTGAAAGAACTGGGTTCAAGTGTCACCTCTGACATATACTGGCTTATCACCTTTACTCTTTTTGTGTTCTAAATATGTAAGTTACAAAGAAGGCATCAACCGTGACCCCACCCCTCTATAACAAACAAAATCAACATCATTTTTATATACTAACAAATCTCAAGAAGCAATAACAAGGAAATCCCATTCCAAATAACTACATAATGAAAAAAACTATAGTTCTAGCAAAGCACACAAAAGATTTGTATGGATTTAATTACAAAATGCTCCTTAAAGAAATAAAGAACAACTTAAATAGCTATAGGAATAATCAGTGCTCAAAGCTAGGTTGTGCTAATAAAATAAACAATGAACACACTACCAAAGTTAATTTATGCTTTTAATGCAATACTTATCAAATTACCAAAGGGATGTTTTATAGAACAGAGAGAGATGAATGGAAGAAACTAGCCAAAGGAGAATCAGAAACAATGGAATTCAATAACTCAGTGTTTGATTAAAAATGGAAAACACAAATTACCTAGAGAAAAATTCCTTAATTGATAAAAACTGTGTGAAAAAATAGAAAGCGGTCTGGGAGAAATTAAGTTTAGATGATCATCTTATATTTAATTCACAATAAATATTAAATGGACATGTAACCTTAATGTTTAAGATCATTGTAAAGCCAAGCACTAGCAGCTTTTCAGAAGAATGCTACTGTGAACAGCTTTTAAGATTCTGATTACACAGTATAGTGAACACTCTATTCCATAACAAATCAAAGCAAAACATTCACAGAAATCAAGGTACGGCATTCACAATATTACAACTCATCAGAGATAATCAAAATACAGCATTCACAACAACTTATCACAGAAAATGGCCACATAGTTTCCACTACAGTGGTCACTGAGTTTTGAACAAAGAACAATCATTTAGTAACTCACACATTCACAAAATCCTTAATTCAATCACAAAGAGCAATAGTCAAAGTTTTCCACTCGTGGGGCATACTAGGTTACAAATCAATTACTTATTCAGTCATCAATCACTAAGTACAAATCATTTAGTCAATCATCCTTCATTATTCACTATTCAATCATTAGAGACTACACAGATACTCTACCCCTAGATCACTAGTAAATTATAATCTTCTTAGTCAGTACACAGTATCCAAAGTAAAGTCTTCTTTCAAGCTTGATTCAGGGTGGTTTCTCAGATTCCCTGGATCCCCTTCCATGGTCCTAGCACCTACCTGGAGTCATCAAACTGTGACCTGGGTTCAAAGGCAGATAGTTCCCAGGTCCTTGTCCAGTTCTCCAGGCAGTTCCCGCTCTACACTGGAGCTCACAGTGTCCAGTCCATTTCAAATCCCTCACAGTCTCCACTCCCAGGAAGTCAAGGCCCAACAAAGCCACAAACAGACAAAGTCTCAGCATCACAGTCATGGTTCCTCAGTCCCCTGGCAGCTCCAGTTGGCCCTCAGATGCAGAAGAAGTCTCAGCTGGCTCACAGAATCAACATCACTCCATCCATCCAGGTTTTCAAAATCAAAACTATTCTCTTCAGCCTGGGGGGAAGGGGGAGCTTTCCTCTTCAGCCTCCTCAGCTCCTTTTCAGCCTCCATGGAGCCTGCTCCAAGAAGATCTCCGTCAGTTCTCAATTCTCAATTCTCTCCAGCAGCTGTTCTGCCTCCAGATGCTGGTCCCAAGAAATTCTGACTGTTCCTCTCTAGGGCTTTTCCTTATATACACACAGCTTCTTCCTCTTTCAGCCAACCTCTTCTGGTTACATCAGCAACAGGAGACAAGAGTTCATACCTTCTGTTTTCCCAACAGAGGCTTGATCAGTTACTAAGTGCTAAGAACCTGCTACCTTTGCCAACACAAAGGGATGTATGTTCAAATTCAAATTACATTACCATTACAATCATACTATCACAATATTAGAAGATAAACAGATCATATACTTCTCACAGCTATGGGTAAGATGTATTTTTTTTTTTTGCTTTTTGGAGGGCAATTGGGGTTAAGTAACTTGCCCAAGGTCACACGGCTAGTTTTGCTGTTAAGTGTCTGAGGCCGGATTTGAACTCAGGTCCTCCTGACTCCAGGGCCGGTGCTCTATTCACTGCGCCACCTAGCCGCCCCGGTAATATGTATTTTTAACCAAACAAGAAAGGAAATTACAAAAGACGAAATAGATCATTTTAATTACATGCAACATAAAAGTTACTTCATAGACAAAATTAATGGACCTAAAAAAAAAAAGCAGGTGAATGGGAAAAAAAAATTATTTAACATTTCTCTGATAAGGATTTGGTATCCAAGATATATAAACAATTAATAAATACATGTAACACTAATAGCCATTCCCTAGTAGATAAGTAGTCAAGGATAAGAACAGTTCCCAAAAGAAGAATTGCAAAGTATTCACAACTACCTCATCTACAAATCACTAACAATAGAAGAAAAGCAAATCAAAACAACCCTGAGGTTTTACCTCACACCCTGCAAAATAGTCATAAATGGGAAGAATGGAGGTTGGAGAGGTTGTGGAATGGTAGCAACAATAAATACATTATTGATGGAATTGTGAAATGGCTACATCCATTTTGGAAAGCAATATGGCATTATGCAAATGAATTATGCAAATAAAGTGACTAAAACATCTCTACTCTTTGAACCACAAACTTCCTTACTGGGCCAAGGAAGTCATCAATAGAAGAAAGTCCCCAGATACCCCAAAATATTTATAGCAGCACATTTTGTGATAGCAAAGAATTGGAAACAAAGTAGATGCTCATTGATTGGGAAATGGCTAAACAATTTGTGGTGCATTAATATAATGGAATATTACTTTGCTATAATAAATTATGTATGTGATGAATACAAAGAAAAATGGCAAGATCTGCATGAACTGATAGTGAGATAGGCAGAGCCAAGGAAAAAATAGACAATAACCATAAAAATGTAGATGGAAAGAACAATCATAACACAAAAAAAAATCCAAAGTACATGTAACAAAATTATTCAGCTTAAGCATGACTTGAATGAAGAGGTATGAGAAGACATCCCCAACCTACCCATTCATGGAGGAGGGAGGTCCAGAGGTAGTATACATTGCACATGTTTTCAGGCTTTTTCGATGTATTAATTTTGCCTCTTTTTTTGAGTTTTTAAAAATACTAGTCCGTCGATAAGTGTCTGTTAAGCCTGCTATGTGCCGAGCACTTTGATAAGTGCTGAGGATACAAAAAAAGGCAATCTCAAAGAGTCCACAGTCTAATGGAGGAGACAACAAGCAGACAAATGTGTAGAAACAAGCTATATACAGGATAAATAGGAAACAAAGAGGGGAAAGCTAACTAGAAATAAGAAGGCTTCCTGTAAAAGAAAAGATTGTGGTTGAGGCTTAAAAGGAAACCAGTAGAAGGCTGAGATGAGGAAGGAAAGTATTATAGACATGGTGAAGAGCCAGAGAAAACGCCTAAAGCTGAGAGATGGTGTCTTCTTCATGGAACAGCTAGGAGGTCAGTGTCACTGAAACACAGAAGAGGAGTTGGGGAGGAAGGTATAAGAAGACTGGAAAGGTAGGAGTGGGCTTGGTTATGAAGGATGTCAAGTGCCAAACACAGCATTTGGTATTTGAATATAGAGGCAATAGAGTGCCTCTGGAGTTTATTGAGTAAAGGGAGAGGTGTGACATGACTGGGTTTGCCTTTTAGGAAAACCACTTTAGCAGCTGAATGGAGAATAGATTGGAGTGGGGAAAGACTTGAGGCAAGAAGATCCACTATCAAGCTGCTGCGATAGTTCAGGCATAAAGTGATGAAGACCTGCACCAGAGTAGCAGCAGTGTCAGAGATGAGAAAGAGGGAGTATTTGAGAGATCTTGAAACAGGTGAAATCAACAGGCTCTGGCAACAGATTGGATATGGCCAGGGGAGGAGGGAGGCGGAGGGTCAAAGAGAGTTAGGAGGACTGGGAAGATGATGCTACTCTCTACAGTCATAAAGAAAAGGGTGCACGGGAGAGTTAGGGAAACAGATAATAAGCTAATTTTTGGACATGTTGAGTTTAAGATGTCTAGCATACATCCAGTTTGTGATTTCTGAAAGGCAAGTGATAATGTGAGACGGGTCAGCAGAAAGGTTAAGGCAGGACAAGCAGATTCTGAAAATCAACACAGAGATGGTAATTAAAACCATGCAGGTTGACGTTTAGTGGGAGAAGATAAAAGGACCCAGGACAGAACACTGTGGGATACCTATGGGGAGAGGGTGTCATCTTGATGAAGAGCCAGCAAAGGAAACTGAGGAGCACTCAGGTAGGGAACCAGGGGAAGAGTGTCTTAAAAACCCAAAAAGAAGAGTATCAAGAAGGAAAAGATCAACAGCATCAAAGGTTGCAAAGAGGTTGAGGAGAATGAGGATTGAGAAAAGGCCATTGGACGGAGTCATTAAGAAAACACTGGTAACAATTTTGCTGCAGTGATGAAGTAAGAAACCAGACTGTAGAGGGTGAAGAAGAGAGTGAGAAGAGAGAAAAGGGAGGCACCCATTGTTCATGGCCTTTTCAAGTTTAGTCACAAAAGGCAGAAGTGATACAAGACAATAACTAGTAGGGATGGAAGGATCAAGTGAAAATATTCTGAAGATGAGAGGGACATGGGCATGCAGGAAAGAAGCCAGCAGACAAGGAGAGATGACGATCAGTGACAATGGGGATGACAGAGGAGGCAATCTGTTGGAGGAGAAGGGATGAAACGTGATCACTTGAGCAGGTAGAGAGCTTGGCCCTAGCAAGGTGTAAGGCTGTCTCTCATTATGTGAAATAGGGTGAAGGAGTTGATAGTGGAAGAAGGTATATGAATGATAAGAGAAGAGAAGAGGTGACAAGAGGGAGCTCATGTTAAATGGTCTCAATACTATTTGACATATGGAAAGACTCAATGGGAAGGCGGGGAGGGATCTGGGGGATAACTACGATGATGTAAAAAACAGAAGACATCAATAAAAACTTATTTAGAAAAAGAATTAGTATTTTGCTGTCATGACAATGTGTGCTATTAAATGTATATTTCCCAAAAGGAATGAAATTAAAAAGCTAAAAACTGATTTCAATGTTGGTTTGACCCTGCTTCACATCCTATTTTACATCTAACAAAACAGAGATCTTTCTAGATGAGCAGTTTCTTCAGTCTCCTTACCAAAGTTAGGGAAAGGAATGCTATAAAATATTGTATATTCTGGGAATCTAAAAAAACATCACTGTTTGCAAAATATCATGATTCAGCCAACCGATGCCAGTAAAATAAAAACAACTCAATCAAGCCACTTACAAACGTTTATTACTGATTTTATTTTTATTGCTAATTGGGGTTTCTATTACATGATATGACAGACTGGTTTTCACATGTCAATAAAGACAACCACAAATTTTACATATCTGAGCAAGAAGAATGCTAGTAAGCACTTGGGTTCAAATGTCCAGGTTATTCATTTGTAATTTTAAGTAAAACAAACAAAAAAAATGGGCTCAAAAAAAGAAAGGGAAAAAGAAATGGAAGTATACATACCTCCCATACTATGTGACACCCAGATCATTGGCCTGTCTCCTACACCAGCAGCTCTGAGTTTCCTAAGAAGTTCATGACTTCTGTAAGCAATGGACTTCCTGAACAAAACAAAAAGATGCATGAGAATGTGCAAAAAAGACCAAATTTTTCAAAGCAGACACTTCAACTGTTCATTGAATATATGCTATAGATTTCCCACTAATTCCCCTTTCCCTCTTTTCTCTCCTATTTTCCTGTTGAATGAAATGTACTTCTATACCCAACTGCACATATGCATTCCTCCTTCCTTTGGTCAGTTCAAATGCATGAGGTTCAAGTATCACTCATTCCCTGCACTCTTTCATCTGTACAGATATCTACTTGGCACACCCTGATCATGTGGGATAGTTAGACAGTAAGAAGCTGCTAGCTGCTTCTTAATTTTCTCCTTTCTCAGTACTTGGCCCAGAGCCCAGCTAACCAGGAATGCCATTCCTGTGTACAGGTCCCCCTCTCAGTCCACCTTGGATCTGTGACTCAGAATTGAGTAATTAATGGATGACAAAGCTGCCACTCTGCACTTGTTCCCATCAAAGTTCCCCAAATCAGGTTTGGGATTTCTTTTTGCTCTGGTGTACTGCCTCCCTTAGGATGCTAGGGTCCTCCTACACACTGAATATTATGGGCCCTCAAAGTTCCCAGTATCTGCAGACCTCTCTGTCTCCCTAAGCTTAACTGGGTGGGACAAATGACTTGCTGTTCATTTTTCTGGATTTCCCCATCAGGATTTGATCTGGCGCATTTTCTATATCTATTTAGTTTTGTGGAGGCTCAGAGCTTAGCTGTATTGCTTCATACTTAGTACTCTGCCATCTTGGCTTCATTCTCAAGTTCTTCAAATATTTAAAGACTTCTATATATCTTCCCTGTATCTTCCTTCCCCAAGTCACACATCTCTAGTTTCTTCTACTAATATTTATGTGATAAGGTTTATTCTAGTCATTCTCCTCTGGAAGCATTCTAGATCATCAATGTTCATCCCAAAATGGGGTGCACAGGACCTACTATATGTTATACTACTATAACTTCTAACAGAAAAAGGAGATTGTATTACAACAAAATCCTAATAAATCAAACAAAAAAATCCATATCAAAAGCTCGACATTAAAACACATTACAATTTAATCAACTTGACTATTTTCTTGTAAATGATCATTAATAAAAAGGTGAGGTCAAAATATTTCTCTTGAAGAAGAACTTCTCCTGTTTCAAACACTTAATCACCCAGTTAATGGGGTCAGTATGCCTTGATTTCCCTTCCTCTCCCTCCTCTGTTTACACAATTTTTTTCTATTACCTTTCCACAGGGCACTTTGCTCTCCAATCGCTAAGGTTGGTGTCGTACTCCACAGAAATAATGCGAAGAGCAGGACAATCTCTTGCTAACCATGTCTATAGAAAACAAACAAAACAAAAAGAACACGTGGATTCTCACTACATTAGTTCAGACACAAAAATTCATGACGAATGGCCTCGTGCTATATTTAACAGCTAATTAAACAAAATATGAAGAACAGATTATAAATGAAACCATGTTAATATGACAAAAAGTCTCTTTCCAATACAAATCGAATCACCATTCCTTAATGTTCCTCAAACACACTCCATCTCTCAGTAACAGGCATTTTCCCTGGTGGTCTTTATTCCTGTAATGCTCTCCCCTCCTCATCTCTATCTCTTGGCTTTCCAAGTTTCCTTCAGTTCTCAGCTAAAATCTTACATTCTGCAAGAAGCCTCTCCTAATTCCTCTTAATTCTACTGCCTTCCATCTGTCGATTATTTCCTATTTATCCTGCCTTTCTTTTGTATGCTCAGTGTTTAGCATAGTACCTTGCACACAGAAAGTGCTTAATAAATGTTTATTAACTTTTTCAGTCAACAAACCAAAGAAAGCTAAATTTTATTAATATTTTTACTTACAAAGTCCATTCATATTGAAGAAAGTAAGTTTGCTGCTTTTCTGCAAAAGGCATACCATTTTCTGATTATAAATTATATTTTCAGAAGATAACAATTTACTTTAGCTTTCTAAAAAATTTTGTTATTTAGAATTTAACTCACAACAAACCTGGACATTTCCATTGTCAAAGAACAAAGAATATCATGTATGAAAGCCACGAATTTTATTACATGCAGATTGGGCTTAAGTATATACACTAAATGTAACACATTATTAAAAAAAAAACTTCCACTTGTTTTATCTCACTCAAAATCTCCTTATATTCTCTTCCGAGTACTTTTGAAGGTGCTTCATTAATGCTTTTCATTTCATTTTCTTGCTCACCAATGCCACAATTCTTCCCTTCCAATTTAAAGAAAAACAGAAACAAAAACTCCCCCCATAACAAGTTTGTATAGAAATGAAAAATACCTATACACTGGTCAAATTCAAAAATACATGTTTAAATCTGTACCTATAATCCTTCACCTCTCTACCCAGCATCCTTCTTCCTTGGTCCTCTGGAGTTGGAGCTGATCATTGAATTGGTCAGTGTTCTTATGTCTCTTAAATTTCTTTTTCTTTACAATGCTATAGTCATTATGTAAATTACTGTCCTGGCACTGTTCGCGTCATTCCTCATGTGTTCATAATGCACAAGTCACCCCAGGTTTCTTTGAATCTGGCACTTTCATCATTTATTACAGCACAATAATATTCCATTATATACACTTACCATAATTTGTAGAAGTATCCCACAACTGATGAGCACCCAATTCAATTTTTAGTTCTTTGTTATAAGAAAAAAGTGCTGCTATGAAGAAGAATAAAGAACTTACGTTTCTATGAAGAACATAATGGTTCTTTCTCTTTTTCTTTTGTCACTTTGGGGAACATTTATTAACAATATTGTTGGATCACGGCATGCACAGAGCTTAGTGAATTTTGGGGCAGAGCTCCGAATTACTTTGCAGAATCATGATACCAATCCGCAGCTCTACAAGTGGTGTATTAGTGTGCCTGTATTGTGCCTGTATCACTACATCCCTTCTGTCTCCTGTCATTTTACATTTTTTCTCAACTTTGCCAATCTGGTTATGAGATGTAACAGCAGGGTTGTTCACATTTTTTTTCATACTTATTATTACTAATTTAGTTATTCTCTCATGGTGAGATGGAGCATCTCATGTGGTTTTTGATAGCTTGCTCTTCTTTAGAACTGCCTTTTCATATTCTTTGACCATTTAAGTTACTGTGTATGCTTCTTGTTCTTGTATATTTGAATATACTCTATGTATCTTAGAGACAAGGTCATCAGAAAAAAATCACAGCAAATATTTTCCCAATTAACTGTTTCCCCTTTTATTTTAGTTGCAATGATTTTTGTCTGTCAAAAAGTATTTCAATTTTAGGTCACCAAAATTGCCCATTCTCTTGTTTAGTTAAAAGGTCTTCCCTTAGCCATTATTTTGAAAACTCTAGTGGCCCCCATTACCTCAAGAATCAGATACAAAATCCTCTGTTTGGCTTTTAAAGCCCTTTGTGATCCAGTCCCTTCTTACCTTTCAGGACTTCCTATACTTTCCTCCCCTCCACATACTCTACTATCCAGCAATGCTGACCTTCTTGTGGTTCCTTATACATGATTTTCTATATCCCAAGACTCTAAGCCTTTTCAATGACTGTCCAGAATGCACTGGATGTTTCTTGTTACTCAGCTTTGCCTTCTAGCTTCTTTCAAGACTTAGATCAAGTCTCAACTTGCACAACAGAACTTTTCTGGTTTTCACTCTCTACTCACCCATAGTGCACTCTCTCTGAGATTATCTCCCATTTACACCGTATATATTTTGTAGGCACATAGTTGTTTACATATTGTCTCCCACGTTAGAAGGTGAGTTCTCTGAGGAGTCTTCATATCCCTAGCATTCAGCACAGTGCTTGGTGCATTATATTTGACAAGTGCTTGTTGACTTTTTTTTTTTGCTTTTTGGAAGGCAATTGGGGTTAAGTGACTTGCCCAAAATCACACGGCTAATAAGTGTGTCAAGTGTCTGAGTTAGCATTTGAACTCAGGTCCTCCTGACTCCAGGACCAGTGCTCTACTCACTGCACCACCTAGCTGCCCCAGTGCTTGTTGACTCTTTTTTTTTAATGTAATAAATTTTATTTGTTTTCTTATTTACATTGTTCATTTTCATGAGATTTTTGAGTTACAAATTTTCTCCCCGTCTTTCCCCTACCCCACCCCCAAAACAGCGATCCCACTGTGGAGCCCCTCCCCTGGTCTGTTCTCTA
>CM053593.1:316357180-316378991 GCA_028646575.1 Pseudocheirus occidentalis | reverse complement strand
AAGTGAAAAACTATGCTTCAGTATGTATTCAGACTCCATCAGTTCTTTCTTTGGAGGCAGACAGCATTTTTCCTCATGAATCCTTGGGGATTGTCTTAGGAGTACACCTAAGTCATTCATAACTGATCATCATACAATTTTGCTGTTACTGTGTACAATGTTCTCCTGGTTCTACTCACTTCACTCTGAACTGGTTCATGCAAATCATGCTGTAGAGCAAGGATTCTTAACCTTTCTTGTGTCATGGATCCCTCTGGTCATCTGGTGAAGCCAATATCCTCCTTTTCAGAATAATGTTTTTAAATGCATAAAGCGCAGAGATTATGTTGAAAAACTATCATTGAAATAAAAACCGAGTTTACAGATCCCAGCGGTAAGAACCCTGACTTACATTATTGATTGGAGAAATGTAGATTAAAACAATTCTGAGTTACCACCTCATACCTGTCAGATTGGCTAACATGACAAAAGGAAAATAGGAGAAACTGGAGAGGACGTAGGAAAATTGAGACACTAATGCATTGTTGGTAGAGTTGTAGACCACTTTGGAACTATGCCCAAAGGGCTATAAAACCACACATACTCTTTGACCCAATAATACCCCTATTAGGTCTATATCCCAAAGAGGAAAAAAAACAAAACAAAACAAAAAGGAAAAGGACCTACACATGTAAAAATATTTACAGCAGCTCTTTTCTGTTGGCAAAGAATTGAAAATTGAGGGAATTTCCATCAATTGGGGAATGGATGGACAAGTTGTGGTATATGACTGTAATGGAATTCTATTGTGCTATAAGAAATGATGAGCAGGATGCTTTCAGAAAAAAACCTGGAAAGACATCAACTGGCACAAAGCAAAATGAGCAGAACCAGGGGAACACTGTGCACAGTAACAGCAATACAGTATGATAATAAACTATGAATGGTGTAGTAGTTCTCAGCAATATAATGATCCAAGGTAACTCTGAAGGACTCATGAGGAAAAATGCTATCCATCCCCAGAGAAAGAACTGATGGAGTCTGCATATAGATCTAAGCATCATTTTTTTTACTTTCTCTATTTTTCTTGGGGTTAGGTTTTTGTTTTCTTGGTCCATGTTTTCATTCACATGACTAATATGGAAGTATGTTTTACATGACGACTGCTCTGGACTGCTAGGTGGCAAAGTGGATAAAGTGCCAGGACTACGGTCAGGAAGACTCACCTTCCTGAGTTCAAATCTCTCCTCAGACATTGTGTGAACCTGGCTAAATCACTTAACCCTGTTTGCCTCAGTTTCCTCATCTGTCAAATGATCTGGAGAAGGAAGCGGCAAACTCCACCAGCATCTTTGCCAATAAAACCTCAAATGTGGTCTTGAAGAGTAAGGCACGAATGAAAATGACTGAGCAACAAGAGAGGCCGTTAGGAGCTCTCATTCCCCCGGCTCAGATTTGGTTAGTTCTTGTTTTCCCTCTTGGGTCAAGAATTAACTGCTTTGAGCCTCAGGTTCCTCTCCTGTTAGATGGGGACAATAAATGAGGAAACCAGACTAGATGCTCTCTCCTCCATCCCTGAATCTACGATCCCCCAACCTCAACCTCAAAGGAATTTTGTGACAATTGAATGACATAATGTATGTAAAGTGCTTGTCAAACAAATGTGAGTCATTGTCCCTGTTGTCTGTCATTCCTGATCCATGAGCCGTCAAGCACATGAAAGGGGAGTTAGTTTCCTACTTCAGCCCTACACAACCTCAACAAACAGGACAATGCAGAACTCTTATCTCAAAGGTCAACAATGACTTTCTTACAGCCAAATGCCTGTTCTAGATCCTTGCCGTCCTTGTCTTCTTTGGCACGTGATGCTACTGACCACTCCCTTCTTTCTGGCTTCTTTTTTCATTTCAGAGATGCTGACCTCCCAGATCCTCTCCAATATCTCTATCTAACCACTCCTCTGTCTCCACTGCCAGCCTCTCTTCCGCTCCAGACACGGCCTGAAGTAAATGACTCTACAAAGTTTAGATCTCTATACTGTTTTCTTCTTCCTACTATACTCTCTCCTTTCATAATCTCCTTTATTCCCATATCTTGGAGCAGCACCTCTGTGCAAGTGATGACCAAATCTTCATCTCCAGTCCTGGCCTCATCCCCAAGCTTCAGACCCGTGAGTCAGGCTGTATGTTGGACATCTTCCTCTTGGACATCCCATTACTCAGGGGGTCAATGTGTCTAAAAATGGAAATGATCTTTCCTTAAAAAACCTTCTTCCCCAATGACTTTCCTATTGATGTCCATGGCACCACCATATCCTTTCCTGTGTCTAAAACTCTTATGTTATCTTTGGTTTTTCTTTCACCTCGCATATCTGGTCGGTTGTCAGATTTTATCATCCGTACTTTGCCCATTTTTCTAGCGCCCTCCTCTATGCTCCCCACCTCTACCACGCCTCCCCACTCTGTGCAGATCCTCATGACGGCCTACTTTGGCTACTGAAATAGCTGTCTATTTAGTCTCACCCTTTTTAATGCCTCCCACACACAGCTGCCAAAATGATCTTCCTAAAGTTCAGGCCTGACCCTGCTCAAAAAGCTTCAATGGCTTCCTGTGCCTTTAAGATAAAAAAATGCAAATTCCTCTGCTGGACATTTAAAGCCCTTCACAATCTGGCTCCATACTATCTTTAGAGAGTTATGACCTATTATTCCCCATCATTTAGTCTACAGTTCAGCTAAATGGGTCTAAGTCATATCCCTGACACGACATTGCATTTTCTTTCTCCGTGCCTGGAATGTACTCTCTCTGTTCCTGATGGCCCTCAATTCTCAGCTCAGCTAACTCTGACAGACTGTGAAGTCCTTGAGTAGAGAGCATTTCATTTCTCTTTCCATCCCCTTGCCTCTTCCATGGTGCCTGGCATATACTAAGTGTTTAATAAATACTTATCAAGTTGACTGTTCAACAGATCTCAATTGCTTGAGTAAAGCTTACGTTTCTAGTCAGGAGTGCAAGGGTCTCCAAATTTGGAGACACCACCCAATTTTTCCAATATTCTCTCATATTGGTCCTTTGTCAGTGTGCTCCAGGCTGGCCAAAGGGGAACTTTGTATCCCTGCATATACCTGGCATGGGATGCCCCACCTATGTGCCTTCATTCACATGATTCCTTATGTCTGGATTGTTCTGTCTCCTATTCTTACCTGACAAATTCCTACTATTCCATATATACCACACTCCTCAAAAGTAACCTCAAGAGAAGCAGACTCATGCATGGATAAATGTAGGTGAGGGTCACGCAGGTGGTTCAGTGGAAAATATGTCTTGGTAATCTGACCTGGGGTAAGTCATTTAATCTCAGCTACTAAACCTCAGTTAAGTATTAGATCTCAAATAAAAAGAAGTCAGGGCCATTGTTCATAATGAGATGAGGGAACATGTACCACTTACTCATAAGCCCAAAAGGTGGAAAGAAAACTGGGAGTTTCGAAACAGCACACACAGAAACCCAAGATGGTTCTAGATCCTACCCAGGGAGACCTACCGTCATACCATCCACATCCAAGACATTAAGGGCTGACTGGCTATCTGCAAAAGTCACCAACATTTGCCCTTGATTGATCCTAGAAAGAAGAGAGACAAATAGAAGTAGCATACAGGATGAATAAAGAAAAGGCAGTAGAACTGGCTGTGGAACCAGCTTCCCGGTTCATCTCTGCCTTTCTGAGTGCAGAAAATTTTCTGTCAATTTGTACTGTCCATTCAAGAGTTTCTTTCCCCAATGCAAGTCTTGATTGTTAGGGTTGGGTGGTACGTACAGGGGATAGAGAAACATCCTCAGAGCAGAGAAGAGCTGGGTTTGAAGTCCTGTCTTTGTCTATCCTGTCTTGGGGTCTGCAAAGACCCCAAGTTTATGGAAGAGACAACTTTTAAAGGTTAGTGAGGAAAGAGTCTCTCTACTATGTTAACCAAGGCAAGGAAGGAATAGGGGAATGGGGAGGAAGACCTATGCTATAGGGCCACAGTAATTCAGCCTGGCATGAGGGAAACTTACACAGCCTGAGACTCACAATGAAACAAAGGTTCTCATTCCTATATCTTTACATGGCTGTAAAGACTAGGGGAAAAAAAGATTACAGAAGGCGATTATACCAAATATTAGATAAAAATCTTCCAGATAGAGAAAAAATAAATAAATAAGCCACCTAACATTTAAGGATAAGTAAGAGTTGGCATATGAGTTAAATCAGGAAATTAGGAGCTAAAGAACAGAAGGTCTATATACTTCTCGACAGGTAGCATGTACAGCCCCAATTCATTCTTAAGACCCCAGTAACCTTGTAAACATCCTATTTACATTGTGATCAAATTTATTAATCTTGTTCCTTATAATATATAATAATATACCTTTTTTTTAAGCCAAGAAGGGTCTTATGCTACTTTGGGGGGAAAAAAATGGAAGAAAATGATCCTGTTTTCTCCCTTAATCCTAAACTGAACGGCAAAGGGGAAGGCAGAAAACAAGAGGGAGAATGGAAAAAAATCAGTAAGAGGGACCAGCATGTCAAGTCCTGCCTTTGCCAAGACAAAAATGAGTGGTCCTCTACTGAGGCCCTGGACATCTGGACCTTAGGGCAACATACACAAATTCAGCCTCCATTGGTGTTTACCTGACAAGAATTATGGTCCCATAATTCCCCAAGGTTTGCATAAGCTCAGCCCGTAAGTCCTCAGGGAACTCATTTTTTTCTTCCAGGGTTGGTGACTGTAGGTTCACTACCACCGTGGCATCTAAGGGTCCTTGGAAAGAAGACACCTCCTGGAAGACTCTCTCCCGGGCATCGACGTCCACTTCCTGGACTTCTACTTCCATGACAGCCAACACAGGCCTATGTAACACACAGACAAGGGGATACAAAGGTAACTGCTTGCTGAGCAGAACGCCACTAACATTTGCTTTCTTCTACTGTTTTCCCAGCTAATCTTTATCCCAACAATCAGTCCAGGAGATGGGGTCACTGCTTGCCCCATCTATTTAACAGATGAGTGAGGTTTTTTGTTTTTATTTTTCCAGGAAGAGGTCCTGGGAGAGGAATGTTGCTGCTCTTTAATTATTTTAGTCAGCATTTAGAAAATAATCATCTCAGCAGGATCTTAATGACTAATTATCGAGGACTAAAACTTAAAGAGTTTTACTCAACCTAGTGTTTAGCAGCTTATGTATGGATCAGGTGAGGGGATTTACATTTGGGTAGTGAAGGAAAGATGTGATCTGCCCATTCATTCTCAATTAAGAAATAAATTGGTGATGCTTAACCGAGGGATAGGTAGGTGGTGCAGAGCACAAGCCCTGGAGTCCGGAAGACTCATCTTCCTGAGTTCTAATCTAGCTGTAGACACTTAGTGGCTGTATGACTCTGGGCAAGTCACTTCATTCTGTTTGCCTCAGTTTCCTCACCTGTCAAATGAGCTAGAAAAGGCCATGGCAAACGACCCCGGTATTTTTTCCAAGAGAACCCCAAATGGGGTCAATAGAGAGTAGGACAGGATTGAAATGACTGAATAACAATAACAACTGAGGGACGGACCAGACAAAAGGAAAAGGGCAGCAGTTCTGCCCTTTACAAACTGCAAGGTTACAGGATTGAGAGCTAGAAGGGAGCTCAGAGATCATCTATCATGTACAGCCTGTGTGACCCTGGACAAGTCACTCATCCCTTGATTCTAGCTTTCTCATCTGTAAAATGAGGAGGGTTTGTGTGTGTTGGATTCTGCGGCCTCCGAGGTCCCTTCTGTCTCTAGATCTGTAATCCCACGATCTGGCCCAACGGTCTTGTTGTACATATAGGAGATGCTGAGGCCCGGAGAGGCTCAGTAACTTGTCCATACTGGTGTAGTTTTGTAGGGGTAGGCCTGGGCTTTCAACCTAGTTCTCCAACGCTAAATCCGGGTCTCCTTTTCAGCACTTAGCACAGTGCTTGGGCACACAGTAGATGATTCATAAATGTTTCCTGACTTGTTAACTCTACTATACTATACTATAGTATAACTACTCTACTCTACTCTACTCTACTATAACTACTATACTATCCATACCTACCCTCCAAAACCCACCCAGTTCTCACTATAAAACACCTTCTTGATGCTATGCTAAACATCAAAGAACTGTTATTTAGTGTCCATGGACTGAATGGCTCAGATCAACTAACAATTTTAATTGATCCAGGACCATATTGTTTTGGGTACCCAGTCTTCCTACATAGACAACAACCCCTCCACCTCCAAACTTTTCCCCCACAGGGCTTCTCTTCCTGTGAGATTCTTAGGCATCTCCCATAAAACCTCCATGGAGGATCCTCCCAAGTCACTATAGCCACCCTCACTATAGCTTTTTCAGAAAAGCATTTTCAGGAATATGAATACACCACATGTGTTTTCATTTTTCACATTACATTCCAATTCAATGAACTCAAGGAACTTTTGTTCTTAAATTTTATAATGATGAAAAATTCAGAAAAGGCTTTTTAAAATATTTATGATATCATATTCAAGAAGCAGCACAACCATCCTTTTATTTTTACTTGTAGCTTTGAAATGAGGAAGTTTAATGAAAACTTGTAAATACTTGTAAATGCCACTAATTCAGAACATGTTTAAAGTTTGTTTTCAATAAGATTTTAAAGGGTAAAGATGAGTATACAGCAAAAACCAGAGTGTTCCCAAACAGGGTCATAGTTGGAAGCTAGCTCAGAGGCCATCCAGCCCAAAGTTGCTGTTTAAGAAAGGAGGAAACTGGAGCCCAGGGAGCATAAGGGACTTGCCCATGTCCATCCAGTAACTAAGCATCCGAGGTGGGATTTAAACCCACCATCCTCTGTCTCTACATCTGGGCTTCTTTCCACTATATTATTCTAAAACTACTTTAGCAGCACCCAAATGATTTGCTAATTTTATCTTTTTTATCAAAGCAGATACAAACCCCTTAGGCTTTAGTTTTAATTGTGTGAAAGCAAGAAAACAACATTTATAAAAGGGTGGAGGAAATAAGTCTAAAAAAGGTAGGTATGAATAGGTTATGGTATATTTCCAACGATGACCTATATTCAAGAAGTTGTCTACGGAATACTGTCTCAAAAATGTATGACTAGAAAAAGATGTGTGTCGGTTGTACAGGGAGCACAAAGAGTCTAGATAACAGACAACCTGAGTGTTGCTCGGAAGCCTTCAAAATATAACTGAGGCATGCAACGAAAAAAGCCCAGAAAAGGATTTAAAATCCTCAATTTTATTAGATACCAAATTGGAAATCCTGAAAACCAAAGGAGAAATGAATAAAACTGAAAGAAAATAATAAATAAAACTAGGAGCTGGTTTGATGGGGAGAAAAAACACACCACTAAAATAAACCATTGGTTAGTTTCATCTTAAAAAGGAAGAAAACCAATAGTATCAAAAATGAAAACAGTGAATTCACCACCAAGGAGGGAGAAATTCAAGCAATTAGGAGCTATTTTGTCCAATTCTATGCCAATAAATCTAACAATTTCAGTGAAATGAATGAATATTTACAAAAATATAAATTGTCCAGATGAAGAAAGGAGGAACTAGAACACAAAATCTAGCTGAGCATATACTATATGGCAGACCTATTTGGAACCCGGACAGAATCTCATAGATGAGAAGAGTCAGGATGGAATGCCAACTATACTCGTGGAGGGAATGCTCTGATCGATCTGATCACAGACCCACTAAAGCACGAAGATTCTAATAATCAAATGTTTTTCAATAATTCAGATTGTCTTTGTCCCACAGAAGCTCGTCCTCAAGCTTTAAAATATCTTCCAATTTAAAAAAATCTGTTTTTGTCATGGGAAACATGACAAGTCCCTTATCATAAATTTTAGGTTCCAGCTTCTTTGCTCCTTCAAACAATTAGCATCACCTTTAAATTGTACCAATATCAACAGACCGAGGAATTGAAGGAAAAGTGAGCAGGCAACGGGAGGTGGGAAAGGAATCATTACAACCCAAGCATACAAAGGAAATTACTACTGACAGAAGGAGCCCTAAAAGCATACATTTATCAAAAGGCAGTTCTATTTCAAGGCAGTTGAAATAACATGTGTCTTAACAAGGGTAGCCTCAGATTACTTTAATTCTGACGGTCGACCTTTTTTTTTTTTTAAAATCACCAACTCCTTTCTTTTTTGACTCCAGTCCTTGTAAGCAAGGGTTCTTAACTGAGGACCCTGAACTTGATTGGGGGGGAAACTAATCAACAGTCATATTTTCATTAATCTCCAAATGATATTTATAATTTCCTTCAATTATGAACATGGACAACAAACCATTATTTTGAGAAGGGGTCAACAGTCTTCACCCACAAAGCCAGAGAGGTGCCTAGGACACAAAAATGGTCAAGAACTCTTGGTGCAGAGGATGACACTGCTCTGGTATAATACTGTTTCTGTTATATTTCTAAGAATTTCTGTTCTTCTCTTCTCATTTGCCTTCGCCAGCTATCTCCATTGTACCAAAGACAAAAGACAAAAGAGTGTGCAAAAGACACACTTTTTTTGGTAGCCCATCAGTATTCTCACATGTCAAGCAGAGAACAATGTTCCATTCTCTATGCATAAGGCTTCTAGTTCTGGGATGGTTATCAAAGATGTAGGAGAACAGAACTGGCATTTTCAAATCACAAGTGACCCCACAAAGTCCATGTCCAAGTAATTAAAAACCCTGAAGGTAAAACGTTTTGAGGGACCTGAGCCCCAAGAAGGATGTTACCTGTGATCAGAAGCCTGAAGTTCTGCTCGGCCATAGTACATAAGAGCACCAGGAGACCAGGTGTGTTTGATTTTGTTGTCAACATTTAAATCGTTGTCTAGAAGGTTGAGCTCTCCCGCTAAAAAGAGATTCCATTTGTGGGATACACAATTAAAAAAAACACACACACACACATTATGTAACATTTAAAAATGGAAGTCCATAATGAATAAATAAGTAGTATTTCTGAATTCCCTTTACTATTTCCAAAGTACTAGATGAGTTTCTTATTTAATCTTCACATAGGAAGTGAAACTATTATTGTTTTCATTTTACATGGCAGAAAACAAGCTTAGGATGCTCGTATGACAATGGCGGAAGATGGGACCTGCACTCCAGTCTTGACTCCTCATGCCTTACACTCTATCACAACTATTTCCCTTATTAGAGGAGTGTACTTTCTAAAACAGTGGTTCTCAGCCTCCTAATACTGTGACCTTTAATACAGTTTCTCATACATGAGAACAGTCAGGATGGAATGCCAACTATACTCGTGGAGGGAATACTCTGATCGATCTGATCACAGATCCGCTAAAGCATGAAGATTCTAATAATCAAATGTTTTTCAATAATTCAGATTGTCCTTGCCCCACAGAAGCTCATCCTCAAGCTTTAAAATATCTTACAATTTAAAAAATCTGTTTTTGTCATGGGAAACAGCTTGATCATTCCTTCTCCTACATCCCCTAAATCTGATTAGTCATCAAAACCTCGATTCTACCTCTATATCCCTGCCTTATCACTAACCTAATTCAAGCCCTTACACGTCCTCTTGCCTGGGCTACAGTAACAGCCCTATTAAATGGTCTCCCTTCTTCCTGTCCCCTGCTTCCCAAATCCATCCTAAAGACAGCTGCCAAAATAACTGATACATGGGTTTGACATGACTTTCCTGGTTAAAAATCTTCAGCAGCTCTCGACTATCTATGGGATAAAATACAAACTCAACATGCAACATTGACTGCTGATATTTAAGACCTTCATAGTCTAGCTCCAAGTTGCTTTTACTGACATGTTACTTCACTCCTCCTTTTCATGCACTCACTCACACTGGACTACAGTCATCCCCTCATCTGTTCCTGTCTATGCCTGCACTGGTGCCAGCTGCCCTCATGCCAGGTAAGCATTCTCTCCACACCTCTGCCTACAGAAATCTTTCCCTTCTTTTAAGGCCCCCCAAGAAGTCATCTTCTCTAAGACACCTTGTCTGATACCGTTAGCAGAAAGCAATCTCTCCCTCCCTTCTAATGTCATTAACTGTACTTTGCCTAGACTCTTACCCTTTTTCAAAATGACATTCTTCCTTGCATGATAATTATTTCTGTATCCATCCCCTTCCTTTTTAGAGTATAACCTCCTACAGGGGTAGGGGCTGTCACTTTTCATATTTTGACTCATAATGTCTGGCACAGAATCTTGTTTAATACATATTTGTTTAAATGAACGTGGTAAAAACTGAGCTAACATCACCACTCACCCTAGCAACAAGTTCAAATCTGGGAGACGCTGGTTCACACGGCTTTTACGGATTCCTATCCTAACAAAGGGCACCATGAATATCAGCAATGCCTGCATTTCTTTGTAGCATAAATGGGGAAAAAATCCTTTCTAGGTCCGTCAAGCTTATCATTCAAGTTTCATGGCACGCTTCACTATAGCAAGAGATGAAGCATTTTGCTTAGGGAATAACCGGGGAATGAAATTGCCCTGTGGGTCTGAGAATACTTATTCTGACAAGTCCCACTTGAAAGAACTCGGCATGGTGACATATAACATGTAACTGCTGAGTAAATATTAACGGAAAGAAAATGGATTTTTAAAAATCTGCCTGAGTGCACACATTCCCTAGCCTTGAATTCTAGCATATTTCCCATGAGGGAAGCTTGGTTTGTGTATCTTGCTTGTTGGAAGGCATGTCCAGCTCTCACAATTTTTAGTCATTCTGAATGCCGGGCAGATCAAACAAGAAGTATTTGGTGGATGCTAAAATAGTAAACTCTGTCTACCCAGCTAAGTCTTGACTTATACTCATCTTTTCACTTCTGAATTAGCAGAATTTACACAAATAGAATAAAATGTCAGTAGAAGATAAGTGATTTCATTGAGCTAGATACAGGACACGTATGTATAGCCATGTGAAAGGGTAAAATTAGATTGTCAGAGAGGAAGAAAGATGACAAGTCTCATCTTTTGGAAACTAGCATCGTGTTCCCTTGGCCAGAACTAAAAGGGGATGGTAGAACAGTGAGAGGTAGACAGTAGCAGCAAATCTCATGCTCCTAACACAGCCCAAGTGAAGATGGTTTGAAGAACATCATCTCCCAAAACTTGTTGTCCAGATGACAGACTTTGGGTACTCTAGGCATGCTGATGTTATCTTTCACAACAGGAATCTGGTGTTTTTTTAGGATACAAGGTGGGAAGAATCAGGGACCTTAATAAGTGCACTATGTTAGTACACAGAAGTTTGTCATTGTTAGTTGGGTTTTTTTTTTTAATTGTACTCATTCTAATTTGCCCAACATTGCTACATCTTTCATTTTCACTGACCTGTTTTATCAAGAGGATGTTTCTTCCTCCACCATAGTACCCTGTCAGTCCAGGCTGGGGTTCGACACTTATCACTTGTATCATAAGCTTCTGAGCCAACATCATATTTGTATGTGGGTCCAAAATTAATGGTACCTTCATGGAAGTCCTTAAAAATCTATCAAGAAAAAAACAATCAAAATTACCATCTCAATTCTTCCAGATTTTCTGTGTCAAATGCAAAAATACACGCATGACCAAAATACTGCATGTTAATAGCACTTAACACAATCTTTACGCTAAATTTATAAGTAGGAATGAAGGCTGTAGAAAAAATACAAAAGCAAAAAGCGTTGGCCAATAAGCCAACCATCTCAATAAACAGAAACCTGCAATTAGAGTGAGTAGGCAATATGGCGGAGTAGAAGGGATTCTGCTTCTGAAACCAGGGGCACGGGTTCGAATTCCAGCCCTGCTACTTCCAATCTAGGTAACTTTGGGCAAGTCACTGGACATTTCTGTATTCAGTTCCCTCATGTGTAAAATGAAGACATTCCAGTTCTAAATTCAAGGTCCTACAGTCCTTCTCTATTTCTCTGCCTCTCTTCAACAAAAAGTTTCTAGCAACAACATCAATCACGGAATGTGGTAAGAGATGCTCGGGGAACATTATGACTGAGAGTTTACCAGATACGGAAATGTGAAAGCAAACAGTGTCGTAGGGCAGTGTCTTCGGGGTCGATTTCTTTATACGTACAGCTTTTTACTATCAGTGCTGCTGGTCAGGACAGAGACAACATAGGAGAAAATGTCAGAAAAACCCCTCTCTCATTAGAGTCAAGAAATTCAGTCTTCCCTTTGAAAAAGATTTATTCGGGACCATTATCAGGCAGGAATCCATGAAACTTGCTCTTCCTGATTTAGCCCATCCTCCAAGAACCACAACAACAATAATAAAGCCCAATAGATAGCACTTCAGCAGATTTGCAGAACATTTTACGTATAATATCTCTTCTGATCCTCTCCCCTTCTCTATTATTGTCCCTACTTTAGAGATAAGAAAACCGAGACTGGAAGGTCTGGCAACTATTTGAGGCCACATTCAAACTCGGGTCTTCCCTGCTCCAAAGTCTAGCAGTCCATCTGCCGTGCAACTTAGCTGCCTCAATGAGACTGATACATATTGAAAGGGCTGAAAAGAAGAAAGGCACTGAATGATACAGAATTTACAGCCCCTACATGATTCAGAATAGTTATAGAATTTCTCTTAATGAGATTCATGATTCAAGGATCCCTTGAAGGGAAATGTATACAGTCTTAAAAGTCAGGAAACAGAAAGAGATTCAAATTATCATTGGATTATGGATTTAGAGATAGAAGAGAACCTTGAGGTCTAGTACTCTAACTCCTTTATTTTACAGATGCAGAAAGTGAGGTCCAGGGACATTAACTGACTTAAGTAGTAAAATGCTATGAATCAAACCCAATGTAGCATTCTTTCCATCATGTCACACTGACTCCTCTGAGTCAATCCTCCAGGGAAGATATATTTTGAAAATGGCTTGAAATATAATTCAGCATTTTAAATCCTATGGGTAGAAAGAGACCATCCTATCAACAAAATATCCCCTGTATTTAATGCATTATAAATGCACATAAAGTCATATTTATGAATGTATTCAGCCTCTATGCACACATACAGAGGACAACCTTAATCAAGGCTCCCCAAACTACACTACCTATTTTATAACCCTCATGTGGATGCATTCCTAGCCCAACAGTCTCTGCCCAAGTATGGAAAATCATTTAAGGTCATTCTGATAGTTACAACTGACTTTAATAAAGTAGAACCAAATACCATGCTGTGTTCTGCTGGTTACTGAGACTTGTAAGCATTATGAACTTTGTTTTATTGGCAGCCAAAGCTAGTTTCCACTTGGGCAAAAAATCTCCCTGCGTAGCTGGAATCAGAGGTAACTTTATATTAGTGTAATTGCCAACCCTTTTCTAAAGTTCTCCAAAATATATTCCATCAGATGAAACTACTCTTTTTGATCTGGAAATGAACAAATTTTTTTGCCTGTGAGTCACATTACACTTGGGTGAGAAAGGGAAGGGTAGAGGAGGAATATGTGTTTCTGTGAGCACATGAGTGTACATATAAACACACATATTATATATGCTCTCTTTTGTGGTTCTGTCATTTTCAGTCTTATTTGACTCTTCCTGACCCTATTTGGGGTTTTCTTGGCAAAGATACTGGAGAGGTTTGCCATTTCCTTCTCCAGCTCATTTTTCACAGATAAGAAACTGAGGCAAGCAGGGTTAAGTGACTCACCCAAGGTCACACAGTTAGTATCTAAGGCTGCATTTGAACTCAGGAAGATGAGTTTTCCTGACTCCAGGCCTAGAGTTCTAATCATTGTGCCACCCAGCTGCCCACATATACTCTCTATTTCAAAAATAAAGAAGTTGAAATTCAAAGAGTTCAACATCATATTCCTTCATTCTTCTCTAGGCTATTCTTCACTCTTTGGGTCTTTCTCTATAATGCCCCAGAATCCTCTTTACCCTAGAGCAGTGGTTCTCAACCTACGGGTCACAACCCCTTTGGGGTCAAACGACCCTTTCACAGGGGTGACAGGGGTCACCTAAGACCATCCGAAAACACATATTTCCAATGGTCTTAGGAACCTCCTCTATCTGTCTCCAGGCGGGTCTGCCCACATGCAGACACGCTCACATATGACTACTAAAGGGTCAAGGCATTAGGAAAGTTGAGAACCATTGCCCTAGAGGCTCACTCTACCCCTAAAGCTGTATCCAGGAAGCAACCTCCTCCCCTGAGGTCTCTCCCTCAGATTGGCTGGTTCCTCTCAAGCACTTACTCTTCAATGTTCAGGAACAAGTATTAATTCTCTTTTTTATGTGGTCTTCCACCATTAGAATGTAAGCTCCAAGAGGGCAGGGACCATCCTATTTGTATAACCAAAGCTTAAATGCTTGTTGGCTTGATAGCACAGAGATAATAAGAGGCAAAGGCAGGATTTGAGCTTAGTTTCTCAGACTCCAAACCCAGCATTATGTAATCTCCTATAAGATTATTCATTGCAATGAGCCAGTTAAAGCTAGTTTTCAGGAAAGAGCTTCCCAAAACAAAGCAACTACCCCAAAAGTGGCTTACTTTTCCACTGGATTTCTGCAGTTGTAGTTGATCAAATTCTAAAAGTTTCTTCCAGTCTTGTCGCTTAACAAAATAGAAGACTTCTTCATAAGTAAGATCAATCCGGTAATTGAAATCCCCACACCAGAAGACATAGTCATGAGAAAAGACACTTCTTCCCTAGTTATGTGAAAACAAACAAGAAAAACAAAGTATTAAGAAAAGCAAACTTTAAAACAGTTTGATACCAAAGGGAGGACAGATGCAGGACCACATTATAAAACTGGTCAACCAAAATGGCACATAGAATCAGTCTTTTTAAAAAGAAACAAAAATGAAAACTTTATTACCTCAAAACCTAAACTTCCTTCTTAGACATTTTCAACTAAATGCTCTATTTTGTACTAGTTATTATCAAATGGTTTCAATTGCAAATGGAAAGCATATCTAAAAAGAAAGACAAATTATTAAAAAGCACTTACTTTTAAAGTTCAACCTCTCAACAACCAAAAAAGACACAAACTGAACTTTGAGATATTATTTCTTAGCCATCAAATTAACAAAAATACAGAGAAACAAAGAAATTACATGCTGGCAGAGTTGTGGAGAAACAGGCACACTCATTCATTGATGGGAGGAGAATTACAAACTTGCTGAATTTTTTTGGACAGTAATCAATATGAAGTATCAGCTCAAAGATTTTCAAAACAGTACTTCTTTGTAACTGCAAAAACTGAAAGCAACTTAAGTGATCAACAGTAGAGGAATGACTAAATAAATGCCAAGGGAAAGGAGCACACCTGGCCTGGAGTCAGGGAGATCTGAGTACAAATCCACCCTCAGACACCTACTAGCTGTGTGACCCTGGGCAAGTCACTCAACTCTGCCTCAGTTTCCTCATCTGTAAAATGAGTTAGGGAAGGAAAAGGCAAACTACTGCAGTATCTTTGCAACAACAAAAAAACAATAACCCCAAATGGGTCATAAAGAGGACTCAATTGAACGATAACAACAATGATTCTTTAGAAGGGAGTGGCTTGGAGTCGGGGCAATCTGAGTTCAAATTCTGCTTAAGATAGGCTTCACTGTGTTCTCCTTTATTAATGTTGTACATTCTAACATGACAAGCACTTACCATTACATAGTAAAAATGAGGTTTAAGGAAATTGTTACAAATTTCCTCTTGATGACACTTGGTTCTTAACCATCGGTCTCCCCATTACTTGTATGGCATATTCCTCTATGAATACGTGACTTTCCCAGGGCAGGCAGGCAGACCGCCAGATGGAGTTTAGACAGCTATGGGCCAAGACCAGTCTTTAAACTTTCTCTCTCTTGCGCCATTTTGCACAATGCTCTGCACAAACTCTGCCACAGATGCTTGTTAGATTACATCCCTTGACCCTCTAGAATAGTGGCTTCTAAACTGTAGGCTACAGAGTTGTTTCAAGGGGTTCCTAAATCCACATGGGCACCAAGCAAGGTCATGTGGCTCTTTAATTTTGCCACTAGAAATTTTCTCAATCCAAATAGTGTATTAGCTGAATTCATGGTATTGCCATCCTATCCCCACTACCAAGCTCATTACTGGTCCCCTCTAGTCCCCACCCCCAAATAAAAACGAGCAAATAGTTATTCTTGAATGTACCTCCACGTCACCCAAAAACATCAACTGAAGGCTTTGCAGCTCTGTTCTCTGTGATCCTCTCTACCCTCTCCCCAGGGGAATATAGTTGGGTTAGGAAAAACAAAAATAAACCATAGGAGACATGTGTGTGTATGTGTATACATGTGTGCGTATATGTAATATATGTTATATATACATACATGTGTACACATATATAGAAAACTATTTTTGTTATATAACTATATATAGTTTATACACATATGCATACATGTATTCTGTTATGCCACAGCTCTCTTGGGGGAGGGCTAGGTTGTTCAGTGGATAGAGTTGCTGGTAAGGAAGACCTCAGTTCAAATTTTGTTTCAATCATTTAGTAACTATGTGACTGAGTAAGTCACCTAACCTCTCTGCCAGCCTCAAATTCCCTCATCTATAAAATGGGGATAACAATAGCACCTACTTTACAAGGTTATTGTGAGGATCAGATAAAATAAAATAAATAAAGCAATTTGCAAATATTTAAAGCACTACACAAATGCTTGCTGTGGTAAAATATATATATATATATTTATATGTGCCATTAATAACAATAGTTATATATAATATACATATAGCATATACATACACATAACTATAACTATATTGTATGTATATATTTATATTAAATATAACTACGTAATTATAAACAAACCAAAATGCTTATTTTAAAAGAATTTTTAAAAATCTGACACCTTGGAGTTCAATATGGACCATTAAAGATGCTGTTGTTTTTTTTCCCCAAAAGCTCAGCAAGAAATAAAATCATACATTTAAAAAAACACTGTGATGTAGAGTTTGGAAAGCACAAAGCACACGCCAAACTATTTCCCAAATTAACTTGTATTTTTCGTTATCGAATGCAGCTAATACAACAAAAGTCATGGCACAAAATAATGAAGAGAAATTTCAGCGCTGAAATTTGAAATGCAACAAACAACCCAATAAGAGTACAAATGGGTCAATAAAGTCACTGTCAGGGGCTCAATACCGACATGATTCAGCTCCATGAACAGACTTCATCATGTTATTTGGTCACAAGAACCATCAGGCAAATATGTGGATGGCTAAGTGTGAGACCTAACCCCACTGGGAACAATCCAAGATTCTCATAAAGGAAAGCCAAAGTACCATCCCAACTCAAATACCAAACTATCCCTGCTTCCTTAGGAGAGCACTATGGACCTCCCTACCATCACTAGAGGGCAACATTGTGTATGTTATGGGCATTTTCTCACAGTTGTCTCCCCATCAGGGACTTCTGTAGGGGGTGAAAGGATTCTTAAACATGAATTCAATCAGTTTTTATAGTGGCTGTTCTTATCTGAGTTCCACAGAAATAGCTGCCATACTAATAGATGCTGAGATGCATCATAACACGTACATAAAAATTTTGAATCTTGGGGAAAATTGCACTTTAATCTAATTAGACTCAAGGGTTCTTTGCTAAGTTGCCCAAGATATCAACACAAACCATTGATGCATTTTGACAGTATTTCTTCTGATCCTAGCATTTTATTTCTTGGTAGAACAGAAATGATGCATGAAAAAATTTACAGAAAGACAGAGATACACAAAGGATGGACATGTACAAAGGACAAATGTACAAGGAGAAAAGGAGCTTAGTGGACAGAAATGACAGGAAAATCACCTAAGATATAAGCCACTCCCTCTCCTACCACCACCGCCTCTGCCGTCACCACATCCTAACAGACACCAAACACCCCTAAGTTCCGATGTCTTAGACGTGGAATTTCTTACCATGGGGAAACTAAGCTTCTGTGTGATCTCCTTATAGTCTTCATTCCTCTCTTTCACCTGTGACTGTCCGGCGGTCAAATGACTACAAATAAAACAGAAGCTAGTGCTGTGGAACTGAAATCGGATGCCGACGGCGCCTTTGTTCCCAGCTTTTCCTCCCATGCCTGTCTTCACCGTGTCAATTGCTACATCCCTGAGACACAAGAACAGCAAGAAAAAGTTAATTTGATTTCTCTACGTCCAGAAAAGAAAAACCAGAACCAGCTACTTGATGCAGGTGATTTATTATAAAAGAGAACATTAAAACATTCCTTCATACTACTTTTCCAATCATCCTCAGGAACCAAATAATGCCATGCTCTTGTGAAGACTTTCCATTTGCATTATCCTATTATAAAGATTTCAGATATCTTTATATGACACTCACATTTTTTCTCTTTTTGGAGGGGGAAGGCAGGGCAATTGTGGTTAAGTGACTTGCCCAAGGTCACACGGCTAGTAAGTGTTAAACATCTCAGGGTGGATTTGAACTCTGGTCCTCCTGACCGCAGGGGCAGTGCTCTACTCACTGCTCCACCTAGCTGCCCCATATGACGTTCACTTTTAACCAAGCCCTGTGTCACAAAAGGTATTTCATAAAAATGAAGAAGCTAAGGATTCATTCATCCTTGCTCTGTATCTGCTTTTTATTGTTTGATCCCACTCTATTCCACCCCCAGCAAAAATGTGAATTCATACTGCTGGGAGCACTCAGTCTGAATGGCATTATTGTGGCCCAGAGGCAGCCATGACCATAAAATACTCAGGAGTGTCCATCTAAAAATATGGCATACATTCTGGAAAGCAATCTGGGACTATGCCCAAAGGACTATACATAAGTGCATACCCTTCAATCCAGCAATACCACTTGTAGGGTTGTATCCCGCAGAGATCAGAGAAGTGGGAGGAGGATCCATATGTACAAAAATATTTATAGCAGCTCTTTTTGTGGTGGCAAAGAATTGGAAAACAAGGGGATGCCCATCAATTGAGGAATGGCTGAACAAGTTGTGGTGTATGAATGTAATGGAATGCTATTGTGCTATAAGAAATGAGGAGCAGATGGACTTTATAATAACCTGGAGAGACTTGTATGAACTGATGCTGAGTGAGGAGAGCAGAACCAGGAGAACTTTGTACACAATCATAGACACAATGTATGTGTGAGACTAACTTCAATAGACTGGGCTCCTCTCAGCAATGTAAGGATATAAGACAATTCCAAAGGACTCATGATTGAAAGAGATATCCACATCCAGAGAAATAGATGCAGAGTCTGAATGCAGATTGAAACAAGCTACTTGCTGTGTTTCTCTTTCTTGTTTGGTTTTCTTTCCTCTTTCCCACTGATGATTCCATCAGTTATAATCCTTCTTTACAACCTGATTAATGATTAATGTGAAGATATCAGTACTTCCTATATCCAAGTGCATGCAGCCATGATGGGGGGGAGAGGTTAGGAAAGGGAGAAGGAGAAAATCTGAAACTCAACAGACTGTGGAACTGAATGTTGTAAACTAAAAGTAAATAAATCAATTTAATTTAAAAAAAAAATAAAAATATGGCATATTTGGAGAACCAGGACTATGACGGCTACTTGCAAAGGTCTCCAGAGATAGTTTCAAACCAACCTTTGTTGAGTGAGGATTCTTGTTTTCAGTAACCTGAACACAAGAGAGAGGGGGCAAATCTATGGCATTTCAAGTATGTTAGCTTTTAACATTTTAATGGAAAAAAGAATTGACAGGGAGAGCTCCTGATACAGCAAAAACTCGGCTATCAGTCTCTTCATAGTTATTACTCAGATGAAACTTGACAATGATATCTGGGGGAACAAGTGTGCTTACTCAACAAGCCTAAGGCCAAAGGGACTAGTTATTCAATGAGGGCACTGGTATCAATGATCTTATACCATGTTTCTGAAATGCACAGCCACTAATCATCAGTGCTTTGTGCTTTCTCACCAAGACCCTTTGCTTTCAGATAAGAACACTAAATCAGTCACATTAAAAATTATTGTCATCCCAAAGGATATCCAGGTAGAGGCAAACATTAAAAGTTTAGTCTCTTGAAATCCTTTACCACAGAAAAGGATTAGAAAACTTGAGGAGCAGGTTGTGTTGTTAAGAAATGAGTGTGCTATTTAAATGCTGCTTTGGTTTGTGTCCTTAGGGTCCCCTAGGGATACTGAGGGAGGTGTTCAATAAGGTACAAACATATTTAATTAGGGAAGAAAAATTCTTAGTTCCAACCCTTTGGGGCCATAAACCTTATTAACCAGGAAGGGACCGGGGAAGATGCAAATGATGTGTCTGGGGCCTGGACTCAATCAAAACTTAGGTAGATGCCTTGAACGAAATAAAGAGTGGGTTTATCTAATGTAAAAGAACAGTGAATTCTTCTGTTTAGAATAATTCAGTCAGCATTTAATAAGTGTGCCGTGCCTACTATGTGTTGGTACTTAGGTTGCTAAAATAAAAAGATAATAATCCCTGTTCTGAAGGAAGTTATAGTCTATGAAAGTGGGGAGGTATTGTCTGCTAGGAAGAGAAACTTCCAAAAGTTTCTATTTTTAGAAATTTAGAAGATTTTCACTTTCAGGAAATAATAGCGGATGACAGTGTAGAAGCTTTCCAACTGCAAGACATACTTAGAACTCTATTAAAGGGAGATAAAAGAACTGACATTTCCTGTTTAGATACTCAACTCTCTTGGTCCGAGTCTACGTTAAAAAAAAAAAAATCTTTTTCCAAAATTAATGCTATGATTTTAAATATCAATGACAATTTATTAAAATTCATTCTAAATCCATGGTCAGCTACCTGAGGAAGAGGAATCGTATTCTCCTATGTAGCACCACACAACCAAATCTGAACAAATAGAGTATAGATATCTGCAACCAATTCCTGGCTCCTAGATACAAAAAAGTCACTCTGTGAGTAAACCCAACTTTCTTACCTGATAAATGGAACATGGTAAGGGCGTACAAAGATATAAAGGCAGACACCTACGAGCTGGGCGGACGTCAACAGAATGTACCTATGAGACCTTGAGATAGCCTTCTGGAGCTGCTCTCCCCACATTTTTCTATTGGTAGTGCTAGAAGAAAAGAAAATACAAAGAAAAAAAAAAAGAATGATCATGTCACAGTCAATTAGCTGTAAGAGAGCTCTCATTCCTCCAGTTCCTAAAGCACTGTTTCTTTCACTACTAAACTCATGCTACTTTATATTAAACTATGTAAGCATAAAGTTTATCTCCTTAACTAGCCCAGTTTTTTTGAGGGTAGGGGATGGTAATTTAAAAACACAAAACTCACCACAATGTTTTATTGAGCATTTAAAACTCTTGAATAACTGGCCCCTTCCTACCTTTCCAGTTTTTTTTTTCTTTTTGTTTCTTTCTTACTTTTTCTTTTTTTGGAGGGGGGAAGGCAGGGCAATTAGGGTTAAGTGACTTGCCCAAGGGCACACAGCTAGTAAGTATGTCAAGTGCCTGTGGCCAGATTTGAACTCAGGTCCTCCTGACTCCAGTGCTGGTGCTCTATTCACTGTGCCAGCTAGCCGCCCCTACACTTTACTTCTTGCCATGCGTTCTGTTATCCAGATGCCCTGGCCAACTTGCTGCTCCTTGATCCATAAGCCTCCATTCTTGGTTCCCTCTCTTGTCATTGGCTTTCCTTCAAAGACTCCCTTCCAGCTACTCTCTGAATCTACCCTGGATGAACTTAAGTAAGTTATTTACATGCTCTTTCCCTCATTAAAATGAAAAGCTTTCTTTGTATTGGCAATGCTTAGTACAGTACCTGGCACAGAGTAAATGCTTAATTAATTTTTGTTGTCCAACTA
>CM053593.1:316284329-316356680 GCA_028646575.1 Pseudocheirus occidentalis | reverse complement strand
CAAGAGAAAACAATTTGAATACTGTGGAAACACAATTAGGATAACCCAGGATCTGGCAGCTTCTACACTGAGGGATCGAAGGGCCTGGAATATGATATTTTGAAGATCAAGGGAGCTGGGATTAAAACCAAGAATCAACTACCCAGCAAAATTGAGCATATTATTCCAGGGGAAAATATGGTCATTCAATGAGGTGGAGGACTTTGAAGCATTCTTGCTGAAAAAACTAGAACTGAACAGAAAATTTGACAATCAAATACAAAAAGCATGAGAAGGTAAACATGGAAAAGAAATCATAAGGAACTTATCAAAGTTGAACTATTACCATGCCAATATGGAAAAACAATAATAGTAACTTCTGAAACTTTTCTTAGTATGAAGATAGGTGAAAGGAATACAAATGTATATATACTTACACTTATGTCTATATAGGAGGCTATATATGCGTATTAATACATATCTGAGCATGTGTGTATATGTGTACATAGAGGGTACAGGATCAATTGAATACAAAGGGATGATCCTTCAAAAGGTGAAATTCTGAGGTGGGAAAGTACTAGAATGAGAAGAGACAGGGAGAGACAAAATGGGGTTAATCATCCCATATAGAAGAAGCAAGGAATAACTGTTACAACCTTACTTTCATTTACTCTCATTGAATTTGACTTAGGGAAGGAATGGCATAAACTCTAAACTAGGTATCTTGCCACACAGGAGAGTAGGGGGCATGGGGATGAGAGGTGGGATGATGGAGGGGATGGGAGTGTCTGGGGGAGGGATGCTGGAAGCACATACTTCAGTAAAGGGACAGGGACAGAGTAGAGAACAGAACAAAGTGGGGGAGGATAGGAAGGAGGGACATATAATCAGCCTCTCACAATATGTCCACTATGGAGATGTCCAGTGTAATTACACATGTACAGCCTGTATTGAGTTGCTTGTCCTTCCAGTGGGGGTGGGTGACGAGGGAGGAACCGAAAAAAGCTAGAATTTAAAGTTCTACAATCAAATGTTTAAAAAAAAAGTGTGTGTGTGTGTGTGTATATATATATAATTATTATCATTAACTACACGCAACTGGGAATTAAGATATATTGGTACTTGGGTAGGGAGACCCTCCCTGCAGTACCAGAAAGTTAGAGGGGCATTGGAGGAGGACATAAAAGAGAGCAAATTGGGGGAGGGGCTTTACAGTGGGATCGCTGTTTTGGGGTTGGGGGTAGGGGAAAGACAGGGAGAAAATTTGTAACTCAAAATCTGGTGGAAATGAATGATGTAAACAAGCAAATAAATAAAATAATTAATCTTAAAAAACAAAAAAACAAAAACAAAACAAAAAAAACAATAGTTGGTTGATGTTTCCCCCCCATTTAATCATTCATTGTTGTAGGAATTTTTCCTACTAGGAGTTCCCTCTAGTGATCACAGGCCTGGACCAAAAACAACCCCCAAACTCCAGTATGTTATCTAAAGTCACTGTTACAATTCAGCCTGATCTCTTGCCACTCAATGCTGGGCCTGGCTTTCTATTCTGCCCGGTTACTAAAACTAATTAACTGAACCCCTTCAGTCAGGATGCTCATGAGGCCTGGATCCTGGGTTTTTTATTCCTCTAGAAGTCTGATGGTTTTGTTCATTCTCCTCCATTTGTTCAAAGTCGACTTTAACCCTCAGCAATCATTTCATTTAGTCATGAGAACTGAGTGAGAGGGTAGGGACAGAGCAGTACCAATCATGAGCAATGCTGGGGAAGGAATTCAAAGGCAAATACTTTCCTTGGGGTGGGTCGCCATCTGCATATATACATAGAAAGGCATGTGACCAGTACCTAAAAGTGCTGTGCTGTCCATAAGCATCCTGCCTTTGTCCGCATACTCATCCTTAATGACATCACCAACTAGCAGCAGTTTGATGGCTTCTTGCTTCACGCCATCAAAGAAATTGGACTGAATGGTTCTAGACACAGAGCGGGCCCCGTCCTTGAGCTTCCCAACCTGCAACAAACAAGTGCCTTGAGGAGGTACACAACCCATTCCCACAACCCATTTAATGAGGCTCTGCCCTCATTAAAAGCACAGTCCTGCTAGCTGAGACTGCTTTTTACCTTGGCTTTTCCTTCCAGTGCCCGGCTGCCCGTAAAGACTTTGCTCAGGTTGTGACCGTTAAGAGACCACATGACTTTGTATGACTCCACAAAGCGTTCAACAACCGGCTTTGAATTCAGTCCCAGGCTCTCCAGTTGTAAGTGAAGAACCTTAATGAGAAAGGAATAAAAGGAGAGAGAGAGATTCGATTCAGCAGAAATTTATTAAGTATCTATTATATGCAGAGCATTGACTTGAGGTGTCAGGAGATACACACATTTTAGGTAAGAAATGGTCCTTTCACTCATGGAGCTTTCAGTCTAGTTGGATAATGCATATATACAGATAACTCTCGTGCATGTGGTTGCTGTGGTTTGTCCTTCATTCTCAAAGAGGACCATGACATCATGGAGATGATGACATGACCTGCAACTGAATTTGATTTGAGTGAAGGAGGGCTGTGAAAAGTCACCAGCCTCACAGGAAGGAAGAACAAATAGAACTTGGTTACTGGGCAGAAAGGTCATTACTTACAGGAGGGATCAGGGAAGCTTCACAGAGAAGGTAGCATGAATTGAACTTTAAGAGCTAGGTTGCTAGGTTGTACAGCAGACAGAATGTCCAGCCTGGAGTCAGGAAGACTTGAGTTCAAATCTGGGCTCAGACACTTTACTAGCTTAGCTGTGTGACCCTGGCTAAGTCATTTAATCCTGTTTGCCTCAGTTCCTCATCTGTAAAATGAACTGGAGGAGGAAATGGCAAACGACTCCAGCATCTTTGCCAAGAAAACCCCAAATGCAGTCATAGAGAGGCAGAAACTCAACAAACAACAACAAGAAGGAATTCCATAAGTGGGAAAGGTTAGGGTTAGGCATCAAACATGTGGAGGCAGGCAAACATAAGGTATATTTGTGAAACAGAATGGTTGGGTCTGGTTAGAACACAAAGAATGTGGAAGGGAGTAGCATGAGACAAGGCTGGAATGGTGCCAGACTGGGGAGCCTCTAGAATATCAGGCGATTTTGAAATTTATTTGGTAGGTAATAGGAAACCACTGATTCTTGAGCAAAAGTTTGACATGATCCATGGTGAAGGTGAGACTGGCAATGATATGAAGGAGGGGAGATAGGAAAGAACAGTTACAAGGCTGCTGAAATAGTTTGGGTGGGAGCGTCAGAAATTGAGAAGGAAGTAGATGTGAAAGAGATTTAGTAAGTGGAATCAACAAGACTTGGTAAATAAGGCAGGTGAGGGAACAGAAAGGCAATAATAAATTCCAAATGTGGAAGACGAGTAAAATGGCAAAATAAATAAATAAATAAATAAATAAACAGAAAGTCAGTCAGAAAGGAGAATGTGTTTAAAGAAAAATAACAAATTTTATTCCTGACAGTATGACCAAGGTCACATTTGTAGGTGGAATGAAATGGGCAATGAAATTGGAAAGAAGATTCCAATTTTCTGGTGCCAGGATATTTGGTCAGCTTAGGCAGACACATTTCCTCAGCTTTACAGAACTTAGCAAATAATAGCTTCATCAGAGTTGCTGGTTCTCAAGTCCATTTGAAATGGACTGCAAGCGAGAGGTGCCAGGCTCAAAATGTAGTATAAGACATGCTTTTTCAGGCAGAGCCCATGTGGGATTGGTTTTGTTCGACTAGGCATATGGTATAATGCATCTGTTTTGTTTTTCTTATTTCTTTTTCCTTAACCTGGGTGGGAGGGGCAAGCGTGACAGAGATAGGGTAGCCAGAAAGGAAAAAAAAGAGAGAAAAAGGGTCAGTGAAAAACTTTTTTTAAATGCACAGAAGAAAACTGAAAAAAGGTAAAAAATAATCACAGATGAGCAGGGTAACCTTGAAAATTACATGCTGAATTCAGTATATATCGAGAAAGAAGCAAGTTCTACATAATAGTAATTAATTTTTTCTGTTCTACTAGATGTATGGAAAGCTCCATTTTGTGTGGTTTGTTCAGGAGAAAGGAAGGAAGGAAGGAAGGAAGGAAGGAAGGAAGGAAGGAAGGAAGGAAAGAAGGAAGGAAGGAAGGAAGGAAGGAAGGAAAGGAGAGACAGATAGATAAGAGACAGTAATAAAAACCACAGACTGGCATATCGACATGACTCCAATTCAGAGATGACATAGAAATTACTCTATATATCATCAGTTCCTCACTGACTACTTAACCCATCCCACCCCTTACAGTTAGCCAAAGAACCAGATAAATCGGCTTAATCTTTACTCTGGTCCCAAAGAGCCCAACAATGGTTGCCTTTTAGATAGAAGCAAAAAACAGACACAGAGAGCACAAATCTTGTAATAAGAGGACACTGACCTCAAGGGCTATAAAGCATTGCACGGTGTTTGTTCGATCCAAGCAGTCCAGACAGTTCATTCGCAAGGTACCTTTTTGGAAACTTTGAATAAATGATGGGAAAACAAAACAAAACAAAACCATGGTGGTTACCAAGTTCAATTTATAGCACCAGCACACTTAGCAAAGTGTTCTAAGCTTGAATGGGAAAAAAATTAAAGAGATAATCCCCTGTAGCCCCACTATCCCAAACCAGACCCTTGGAAAGCATTCTGGTAAGGCCTACTGATATGCTTGAGTAATAGCTAAGACATATGAATGAACAACTTGCTCAGTTCTACAGAACTGGTCAAAAACTTGGGGTTTCTAGAAAGGAAGATTTTAATTCCTTACTGAACATAACAGTGCTGGATTCAACCCTGTGCTTTAATCTAGTGAACTCTAATTGCTAAACCTATTCTGCCAAATGTTAGAATTGGGGTCAATCTGTGATTCAACACCTGCAAAGCACAATTACACATCTATCAAAAAGTTGGCCTTATGCTATCGTATTTAATGTGTTACAGACTTTAAAAAAACCAAACCCACAAAGCTGTATGTAATAGAAATTCATAATTTCACATATAATCCTCTAATCTTCGTATATGGATATATTCCTCTTCATTGTATGTCAAAATTCATAATTTTTAAAAGATATATTTTTATATATTTTATGTATCATATATACTTTATACACAACATATTTTATATACAGCATATGTACATATATAAATATATATATATTTACATATATGTCTTTTTTTTTAAGTCATGGATCTGCTACAAGAGGAAACTGGAACCCAAAATGTGCTCATGGTACCACTTCAAATTCTAGGCAATGCAACTGGTATGAAGAAGAAAATCGTTTTGAAAGTAAATAGCCCAGAAGACCAAAAGAACCAAAGTAAACTACAAAGAGAACAGGAAGTCAATAATCTCTAGCTATAAATCTACCTCCTGGCCTATAAAAATGAAGCAAATATTGGGACACTCACCGTGGACTCACATTCTCGCCCTTGGCGAAAACGTCAAATTCATCCCAGTGCAACTTTAACTGGGGCCTCAAGAGATTCTCCAATTTTTCTATCTTCCCTCCTTTGGCAAACTGGTGGAAGTCAAAATTTATCATAGGTGTGTCTCCAACATGGAAAGAGGCCCAAAGCAACTTCTGAGGAGGGGAAGGGGTGAGAGGGGAGAAGAAAAAACAGAGATGATGGCAAGCTTCCGTTTACTGCTCAGGGCTTTCAAGTGGCTAACCATATTAATTGGTTAGATTGGGTTAGTCTTAAAGCTCATGATGGATAAAGTAGCTTATCAGTCCAGCTCTCGAGAAGGAAGTACAGAAGGAAAGTCAAAGAAAAAGACAACAACACAGGAAAAGCATACTTCCTGAAAGAGGATAAAGGGAATATTTAAAGCAAGAGGCAAAGACAGATGTGACGCTCGCCCCTCCCTCGGCTACCATCTGCAGCCCACGACAGTAACAAACATCACGTTCTCCAGCAGATCTCTATGGTAAGACACAAAGCAAGCGAGAAAGTGAGTCTTCAAATAGTACAAGGGCTGCAGGTCCACCTATTACGAAGAAGATGCCGTTGTAGCTCTATTCATAATAGCTGTTTCCCTGGGAACCATTCACATCTTGACTTGAGGAGGAAGTGTGATTAGCATCTCTGTACATTAGGGAGTTGCAAGCCTATAGTTACCCTCTGGTTAGCGCCAGGTGGCAGTCAAACAATCATAACCCAAGAGTTATGGGTTATGAGTTAAGAGTTGGTCCAGTGGAGGCCCAACAGGAAGAGGTGGGACAGGTGGTGATAGCAACAGGTCAGGTCCTAGTCAAGGACCATGAGTCCTAATGTTCTTTATACACCATCTCCCTTCCCTAGCCCAGCTCCCACTGTCCAAACATGCTGACTCATAGCAAATGGATATAGGCTGTGCCACAGACCTAGGATGACAAGAAGCTCGTCTGTGATCCCATGGCCACTGGGGCCTTCCTCTAGACCTTGTGTGTCTCCATGACAGGCTGATATTTTAGCATTTGGTCAGTCAAGGAATTATAGAAAGTCAGAGCTGAAAGGTACCTTACTAATTTGATCCTTCATTTTACAGATGAAGGAAATGAGGCTTGGAGAGAGCCAAACTGCCTGAGCTAATAATACCTAATTATCAGCAAAGCGGAAACAAGAACCCAGTTCTCCCGACCCCCAGACTGGTGTTATTGGCCCAGCATTGTGTCAGCGCCTTTACTATCCAATATATCAGGCTCTCTACAACATTTCTACCTCCCTCCCACACACCCTTTACCAAAAGGAGTGTTGGTATCTAAAAAGGGCTGGTATCTGGATATCCTTGGATCTGAGGAATACTTATATCTGATAAATGCCGTGGGTCAAAAATACCACTGCTTTCCATGTGGGAGGAAAAGAGAAAAAAAAAAAAAGAGTTGGGCTGTTTTTTTTTTCCTTCTTCTATAAAAGTAGTATTGCCAATAAAAAAAGGAAGAGAAAAAAAACAGTTCATTTGTTGCCATTAGCAACAAACCAGACAGGAAAAGCAGGTCTGGCCAAAGACAATTGGCCACCAGAAAGTCTCTACGACACAGAATTCACAGAACGTTAGAGCCGGATGAGATCTTAGAAATCACTTAACCCACCCCCCTCATTTCACAGGTGAAGAAACTGAGGCTCAAAGAAATTAAGGAGTTTGCCTCAGTCGTACAGCTAGGAAACTTGAACTTGGGTTACCCCACGCCCAGGCTAGTGCTAATGACACAGTCAGCAGTCAGACGTGGAGTGTGCAAACAAACCAGGGAGAGCATTCAGCCTGGACTCTGCTCCTGCTCCCCAGATGTTACAATGCCTGTGGTTTCCTTGGAGCTCTATCTTTCTTCCGCTCCCTAATAGAGATTTATTATCTATCTTTTCACTGTGAAAAGCAGTCTACTCGGGTCAACAGTGATTTGTCTTTAGTTTAAAATAAGCCCTGGATTTTTCTTCTCTAGAGAAGAAATACTTACAAGTAGCAGTGGAGGAAGTTGTGTGCTAGACTGAAAAGAGCACATTGAGGTTAAAGGAGCTGGGTTGAAGTTCTAGCCTTGCTACTTGCTACTTGTGACAAGCCTCTGTTTCTTCACCCGTAAAATGAGGTAGAGGAATTAGATGAATGTAAGGGTCCTACCAACTCTTAAGGCCCATGATCCTATAACTGGATAGGAAGGCTATAGGGCAGTTAACAGAAGGTCAGACAGTGACTAGCAACCTTTTCTCCAAGGGCCACAACAAACAGCCTTTTGGAGATATAAAGGGCAAAAAGTCTTGATTTTCATCTTATGCCAACAGAAAGTGGTGGTAGTGCTGGGTTTAGGAGGAGGGAATTCTTCTGTCATGGTCATATAATGTAGCTTATTCAAGCCTGTCTGTCTCCTCTTGTCTGTCCTGAAAATGAAGCATGAGCAGCCCAAGACAGCTTTGCACCAGGAAGCACCACCACCTCAAGGGACCAGTGACAAAAAGATGTTTGTGAGGAGTGGGGTAAGTGTGAAAGGTTTTAGGGGTGCAGAGAAAGCAACAGGTAAGTCATTTAACTTTGTTACAGAGTCAAGCCAAGATGGACTGCCTCAGAGACACAAATGCACACTTAGCAGCTGTCAAGTGATGGGGCTATGCTGGAACGGCCCAGGAGATGACAAGCGAGCAGCCACACTTTGGAAGATGGGACGTAAGCCGCCTAACAGAAGGAAAGGAACAGTTTCCCCCACAAGGATTAGAGATACTGGAAGAGAACAACATGCAGAGTGACATCTTCCTTTTCTCCTCTCTCCTGGGATTTTCATTTTGGAAAATGACTCTGTGAGAAAGCAGTGGGAAGGACACTGTCACCTCTAGCTGGGTGACCTGGCTAAGGGTGAAGCCAGAGACAGTAAAAGGCTCTCTGGTGACATCAGTTCAGAAAAGTTTAGTTTAAATACACAAGTTGACTGGAGAGAGAACTATCAAGAGAATACATAGCAATGTATATTATAAGCTGCTTTGGGTCCCATCTATAGAAGCAAAAAAATCAGCTCAGGTTTCACTAAGCCTCTGGAAAAAATGAAAGCTTGAAATTAGAGAGCTATTTATCATATTCTAGAAAAATACGCAGCATGGAAAAACTCACAAAACAAAATTATTCCCACCCCGAGTTAGGGATGGTTCCATTTTTATCTCTGCATCCCTAGCTTAGCCCATCTTTGCATAGCACAGGGCCTGGCAGCTTGATAAATGAAGAGTTAGATAAGAGTTACCTCTTCCAGACCCAGGGGAGAGCGGTAACATCCAAGGGATAAAACCCCCTACCTTGTTGGAAGTCTCATTCCCACTGTCCGAACTGGAGGGCTGCCTGCCAAGTCCTTTCCCTGGTCCACCCACCCAGTGGAGCCCTGCAGTGCAGAGGAGCAGAAGGGGAGGCCTTGAGAAGCCAGCAGCTGAACAAAAGCTTTACCTTGAAGGCTCTGTTGAGCACCTCCTCTCCTCCTCTGCTTCCCAACAGGTTAACGATCACTTGCTTTCCATACTGCTCTTTCAGAAGCATCATATGCCTGTAAGAGCAGCAGCAGCAGCAGCATGATGATGCCATTTCACCAACGAAAAGAGACTGATTGCCCTGGCAGGGCAGTATGGTTGCAGAGCAAGAGAGCTCCAGGACAGTGGATATTACCCAAGCGCCAAGATGGGAAGAGAGGGTCTAATGAGGGCAATCGGGCTCCTCAAAGCAACTCTCTGTGTTGCTGGATTCCAGTTTATTCTCAGATATAATATATATGCCAGGGGCAGCTAGGTGGCATAGTGAATACAGTACAGGCACTGGAGTCAGGAGCACCTGAGCTTAAATCCAGCCTCAGACACTTAGTAGCTGTGTGACCTTGGGCAAGTCACTTAATCCCAATTGCCTTGCTTTCCCTCCCCGGCCCCCTCAAAATACATATGCCATATTTGCAGAAAGTATACCAAATATAATTTTTTAAAATACAACCTTGACCAAGTCACCACACAGTGGGGTAATTGGAGGGTGATTAGGTTTGGTATTAGTGGTTTGTTTTTTTTTTTAAGTGGTACTACTAATTTATTGTATTTTTTTTCAAGAGAAGTAGGAGTAGCTGCCTTGAATCTTAATGACTAGGCATCCATAAATGCCAGGCTCATACTTTCATTCCCCATTACTGGTGTTATAAACACAAAATTAGATCACCTTTGAAATTTTTTCAAATTGAAGTCCCATCACTTATCCTGCCTGATGTCTGCATTCTCCTCAATTTAGAAAATGAGTCTGATTCTGCTTTAGATTCACTGCATCTAAGGAAGAGAGTGAGTACAGTCTAGAGAATGAGTTTTAACCTGGGGTCTGCAGACCTCCTATAAGGTCTTGGATAGATTTGAGGGTTGTTGAATTGTAGATTAGGAAAAAAAAATTACAACTTTATTTTCACAAACTTCTAACTCAATTTTTGCATTTTCTTCTAAAAGATGATGAATTTAGGCAAAAACTGTTATTTTGAGGAGTCTACAGGCTTCAGCACACTGCTTACAAGGCCCATGACACAAAAGAGGTGAACAAGCTGTGCTAAAAGTAGATAGAGAGTTGATCTTGAAGCCAGGCAGAGCTGGCTCTGATCCATCCTAGGTATGTGACCTCAGGGCCAATCACCTAACCTCTCCTTTCAGTGCCTAGGAGAAGGACAAGCTACATTGGTCTCAGTAATCTCCTTAACTGAGAGTTCCCTATATTAATGGATTCACCAGTTCAGGACCCTATCCCTATAACCTAGAAGAATACTAAATTTAGCCCAAAAAAGGTACCAGTGAAACTTTCAACCAAACAATCAAAACACAGCCAGCTTCTAATGTATTAAACACAAATACATGTCCTTTACTACTAGCTTTCTTTTGTAAAAAAATAACAACTGAAAATTTAATAACAGTGTCAGGAACATTTTTATACTTACAGGAAAAAAAATAAATGCTTCCTTTATTCTGGAACATTTAAAACATTTGTAATAACTGCAAAGCAAATCAGAGTTAAACAGCCCTTTCTTCTTTCCTTCCTTCCGCCCTCTCTCCCTCCCTTCCTTTCCTTCTTTCTTCCTTTCTGTCTCTCCCTCTCTTCTTTCCTTCCTTTTTTTTGTATATTTAATAAGATCGATAAGTTAAAAGGTTTTTTATCACCTGGTCGGCTCTCCATTCATTTCATTGCTGACTCTAGGATGCAAAGCATTAGAGAGGTCTAAGATTCCAGGCCCAAAGTCAAAGACAATGTTGTCACTGACAAATAGCATTAGTATTCATACTTTTTTCCTTTGGGGGGGATAGTGGATGACACTGTACGTGTAACTTGGTTACATAAAGTTGTTTAGTGGACTTGAAGATTTTAGGGAACACTCTTCAGCCATATTTCTGTTCTATGCACTAGGGCACAATTAGCATGATCAATAGCTAATTGCATATTTTAGTATCCAGACCTAAAAGACATTGAGACAATGGCTTTCAAAGCATTTCCACATATAAACACCTCTTCTGATACTCATGGCAACCCTTTGAAGCAGCCAAGGCAGATGATCTTTTCCTCATTTTACAGAAGGAAAAACACAGGCTCTAGGAGATTAAGGGTATTGCCTATGGTCACACAACTAATAAGGTACAGAGCAGGAACTTGGAAGCATATACTCTGACTTCTATGTATGAATCTTCCTACGAGGCAATGCTTGTTGCCTTCCACCCGACGAGTTACAATTAAAAGGATAAAATGAGCTAAACAGAATAAGGTTAAAAATGTAAAGTAACCAGGATTAGCCCTTTCATAACTCATATCAAACTGCAGTAACAACCTCTCCCCTCTACAAAAAAAATATCTAAACAGAGCTCAGTAACACTGGTGATCTTGGCTTAGCAAAACATTCTCCTACCCCCCACTCCTACTACTCCTTTTAAATGTTTTTGGGCAACATGGGCCTGTTCTCATAGCTTTAATATGCTGGCAAGAATCAATTATCAACATACACACAACACAGAAAAAAAACAAGAGTTTGAACATGTGAACTTTAAAAGAGATTTTAAAAAAAACACTCTCCAAATCAGCACAGATTTTAAAAAATTCTGTTCTTAGCACTAAAAACATCAAAAGACTGAAAAATTAACAGATCTTGGTCACGCCACACCAAAGAGCAGATCTGGGGACATCTTGTCACAAGATGCTTGGGAAGGTCTGTACCATTCCAAATGGAAGATGAAGGCATAAGGAACAACACTACTCTCTCCAGAAATTTAAGTATCATTAAGTGAGTTAGAAGGGATGGTGGAGGTCAAACCTCTGAATTTTACTGAGAGATCTTTAAGTGATTTTCCTAAAGTCACAAAGGTAATAAGTTTCAGCGGTGGGCTCAAATCAGGTGTTCAGAACTCCAAGTTCAATGCTGATAGGGCTGTGAGAATACGGATATTTGCTTAGCTCTCTTCAAAAAATTGTGAGACTTTTGTTTAACAGTTTGAATGAAAGCTGCACTGATTTGTTACCAGTGGGATCAATTAAGGCAAATTCCTCATCACTCTACTTTAAAATGTTAATTTAAAATGAGGAACACCTCAATAAAGCAAGGATTTAAATGAATAGTGCTATAAATTGCTTCCATAAAGAAAATGACAATCTTATGCTTCATACCCTAAAGGGAAAAAAGAGGATATTTAGAAAACTCTTCATATAAGCTACACTTTAAATAGCAACTGCTAACAAATAAAGTCATGAATGAGGGATATTTGATTACCATTCACAAGTATGCCCATGAATGTCAGTGGCAAAAGAAAGATTGTTCATTCTTACTAAAGTCCCAGGGCAGTACCATGAACCAGAGATTTAAAAGGTCACAAAAAGGTACTGAAAATATAAAATGCTGATCCTTAAGCAGGTTTTGTGAAATAGGTCTCTTCTTGAGATACTCAGTACCTGCCACAATGCCTTACACAGAGGAGGCTTGAAATGTGGTTTTCTCTTGTTATATATTTCACCACCTAGCTAGCTCGAAAACTCCATTTCCTTAAAGCATTAATTCCTATAATTTAGATTGTCTTTTTTTAGTCCTGATGGGTGAGATTTTATTCATTAGAAAGTATATACTAGTATTTGCAAAGTAGTACTTTATTGTTACCATTTGCCTTCTGGGCAATCCTTCGGCAAATAAAACAGTCACTTTGCAAAAAAATGAAAACTGAGTCACAAAATAATGAACTGCTCAAAGTGTTTCTCTGACTGAAAGATAAATCCTGATTCAGGGCACATAGTCCAATGTTGTGTTCACTAAGTCATGTCTTTATGAAAGAAGAGGATTGGTAACTGATTTTGCTAAAAGACAATTAAAAAAAAAATCCTACCTGTCAAAAGCAGGGGCATTTGCTTCTAGACCTCGGTTAAGTTTCAGATGGTGAGAGCCAACCTAAAAGAGAAAAAAGGCAAACATGAGTCCCAAAGACAATATTTCATTTGCCAGCTTTCCTTCTGGGTGCCAATTAAATATTCTATGACATTCAAGTTTGGGAGTCAACAATACTTCTCCCTATGTCTGTCTGCCAAAGAAATGAGTTTAGCAGCTCCCATAGATGTCCCTGGTGAGAGAAGTGGGGTGGAGATTGTGGACAGTGCTTGACTCATTCTATGTATGTTGTATCCTAAGTGTCAAAGGTGCTTGAAACTCAAGTCCTACTGTCCCATTTGCTGTTATTGTATCATCACATACAAAGAGCCCACTTCCACAAGATGTATGGAGTAAAAAGGCAAGGATAATGAGAACAGTTGCATTTGAAAAATTTACAATTTCCAACTGTATTGTCTCTTCCTTAGGGGCAGAACAAAAAACTGCTTGGACAATAATCTTAAAGCCAGGTCTCCAAATGTGGGAATTTCCACCCACTATTAGATAAGGAGAAACTATGGTTAAGGTATACACTTGAAACTAATGCTAAGCAATCCTGCCTTGGGAAAGGCACATTGTTTATGGTGGGTTAGTTGCCCACTTTTGTTCTAAAAAGGACAGTCAATCTTCCCTGGAAGTTCTAATTAGCATAATGTACTCAGCCAATTACTGAGCACCCACAGTAAGAAAGGCATAGAGCTGGATGCTATGGAGGAGCAAAGCTATTCCTTGCCATGAAGGAATTCGTAAAAGTTTATAACTTAGTAGAAATGAATCAATAACTATAATAAAAGATAGAAAGTAAAGGTTCGGTATGAATGTAAATTCCTTGAGGGTGAGGCTCTTTATTTTTCTTTACATCTCTGGTGTTAGCACAGTGTCTGACACACAGAGAGAGTGTTTGATAAATAACTTCCGACTGAATACTTGAATAAATACTATGAAAATCCAGAGGGGAGAAAGATTACTTCTAGTGTGGGTAGGCAGGTAGACGTAAGAGTAGTGATTCTAGGGATTACTCCAAGTAGAGGGGACAGCATGAGTGAAAGCATGGAATAAGGAAAATTCAAGGCAGTGGTTTGGGGGAGGAGTGGGGTGTGGACCATAAAGTAATCTGGTTTGTCTGGAACAAAGAATAGTCAGGAGGGAAGCTGGAAAGGCGATTAGGTTCCAAATCATGGAAGTGACAAGTTACAACTCAAACATTATTTAATCTTTTCTAGCTAAGAACTGAAGTTTTTGAACAGAAGGAGATGATAATGATCAGGGTTGACTTTAGAAGGATTAATCTGAAAGTTTAAGCATAAATGGGAGGAAGGAGAGTCTAGAGGTGGGGAAAACCCATTTTCGAATTTACTATAATAGTCCAGGGAAGAGGTACTTGGCAATGATGGCAGCAGGAAACAAGTGGAAGGGACAGACGACAAAAACATTGTGTGCCCATCAATTAGGATATGACTAAACAAAATTATGGTCTATGTGGAATACCACAAGAAATGAGGAATCCATCAATAAACATGTATTGTGTTTACTAGATGCCAGTGATCATGCTAAACCCTGGAGATGCAAAAAGAGGCAAAGACCTCAAAAACCTTACAATCTAAAGGGGATGGTTTCAGAGAAACCTGGGAAGACTCCTATGAACAGATGCAGACTGAAGTGAGCAAAACCAGGAGAACAATTTATACAATGGCAGCCCTATAGAAAAACAAAGAACTCTGAAAGAAATTGGATCAGCCATAATCAATGATCTGACCAATCATTAAGTATGCTACTCAGCTCCTAACAGAGAGGTGACAGACTCAAGATACAGAATGTGACAAATATTTTTGGAGAGAGGTAATTCAGGCAGCACTTGCTTTGCTCAGTTAACTATATTTGTTAAAAGGATTTTGTTTTTGTTTTTGTTTTTCCAGTGGGAGGGAGGAGGGAGAGAAAATTAATTTCTCTTAAATTTTAAAAAATTGATTTAGAGGCAACTACAGGGCACAGTGAATAGAAGACTAACCTTAGAGTCAGGAGCAACTGAGATACTCACTAGCTGTGTGACCATGGACAAGACATTTAGCCCCCTGTTCCCTCAAAAATAATTGATTTTAAAAGATATTGTAGAGGTAGAATTGTATAAGGCTTAGTAACAAAATGGATGAGGAGAATGAAGGAAAGGAATAAGTCAAGTTGATCCACTGAGGTTTCAAACCTGTTATGAACAGAGAGTAAGTAGAAATGATCATCTTTTATTCCTGATTTTGCCTAAAAGACTCTTTACCAAGAGAAAAAAAAAAGCCTACATGATAGAGCCATTTCCTCCATGGTTTTGAAAAACATCAAGCTATAAAATTATTTTCTGATTAATAGAATTAGAAATTTTTCAGGGAAGTTCTACATGTTCCCTGTTTACAAAGGTCCCATAAGTCACCATTCCCAGAATGCCACCAAATACAAAGATAGATGGTGGCCATGGAAACTGGGCTGTGAACAGAGATATTTCTGGGTCAAAGGTGAGAAGCTAAATGAGGCCTAGGCCAAGATTATCTAATTGCCTGTGTCATGCTTTTGTTTTTTGAATACCAACAATACCTGGCTGAGGAAATGAACAAATGGTTATCACTAAATACAAGTATTTAATTTCGAAGTCTTTTATGGTTAATGTAGAAAAAAATAAATCCTGTTGCATTATGCAATCCAAGGAGTCACTTCATGTCTCTGGAGCTTAGAGTAAGAAATCTTACCAGTATATTGGGCAAAAGCTTTCTCCTTCCTTCTTTTCCCCTTCCCCCCACTTTAAAGGGGCACTGCAAAATATCACATTCACAGAGATTCAAAGAAAAGAGCTGGAAATTTTAGGTTGGTCTGTCAAATCTCTAGATGTCTCCTAGGATGGAGGGTTAGAAACAGTTTTTCTGCCTGGTTCTTTAAAATTTTTAGAGTCTTTCTCATAGAGTCAGAGAAAAAAATGAGTCTTTAAAAACGAATTGGGTTTCAGGGATTGGGATAGGTGTCCAAGTATTAATATGACATCTGTGTAGACACACATACACAATATGTAGAAAGACTGCTTTCATTGCGCGCACATACACACACACACACATATATCTAGATCTGGAACTGTGAATTTCACTGCTAGATTTATTTTTTTCTTGAATCATGACAGCTTTTAAAGTCTCAGTAATGAGAGCCACGGCTGTAAACTTCTCATTATCTTTATCCGATCTGCAAGCAACAACTACACTTGGAGTCCTGTTATTACAATCACATACAGTGCCAAGCACTGTACCAAATATTGTGGGAAGATGCTAACAAAACAAACAAATAAACAAGCATTTATTGTTAAGTGCCAGATACTGTGCCAGAGACACAAAGAAAGGCAAAACAAACAAAGAAACAAAAAGCCCCACCACAACCCAAAACAAAACAAAAAAGCCAGTCCCCACTCTTAAGGAACCCATGCTCTAATGGGGGATACAACATATAAACAACCATGTACCTGGAGAGTAAATTAGAGATAACCTCAACGGAAGGCTACTATTAAGGAACAATTCTTTCAGAAGGTAAGACTTTAGCTGAGAAGTGAAGGAAGCCAGGGTAGCTCAGAGGTGGAGATGAGAAGAAGGGAAAGAGTTCCAAGAAGGGGGGGCTGTCAATAAACATGCCTGGAGTAAAGAGATGGAATGTTCTGTATAAAGAACAGCAGAGGCCAGTGTCACTGGGTCAGAGAGTATAGGGAGATGAATTAGGTGTAATGGGACAGGAAAGGGAGGAGGTGCCAGGCTGAGAGTGGCTCTGAATACCAAAAAGAAGTTCACATTTGATCTTGGAGATCAAATCAAAAGCCACTGGAGTTTGTTTTGAATCTGTAGGTGACACGTGATCAAGACTGCACTTCAGGAAGATCAATTTAACGGCTGAGGGAGGATAGACCAGCGTGGGGAGAGACCTGAGATTAGGAAACCTATCATCTTTTATGTTTGCTTGCCTTCACCTGCTTTTCCCACCTCTACCCTAAGAGTGAACTCAGGAAGGGCAGTCTCCACATACATATGAACAGTCAACAGCCGAAGTTATCACTCAAGGCTGTAACGGGAAAGATGAACACCACCACAGAAGAGAAATGAGAGAAAACAAAAAAAGTAGCCTGATCTAAACGTATTTGCCTTCCCCTGTATTCCAAACAAAGGACCAGAAGATTATAAATCAAAGTTGGATGGCACTTCAGAAGCCAACTGACTCATTTTACAGATGAAGAAACTGATATTAAGTGAGTTATCCAAGACAAAAGAGGTAGTAAGGACTAGAGACAGAATCTGAACCCGGATCTTCTGATTTGCCTGATCTACAATTATATGTTCTCATGTAATTCATAAAGTACAGTTAACCTTCCAGACTCAGTGCCTTTGTCTTTTTCTCTAATAAGTCCTCACATAAGTCATATACCCTCCCAAATTAGATTACTTTAATTGAAAAGAGGTGCTCAGGTCTATGTGTAAAATTTTTAATGATGAGATAAAGAGTCAGGGTAGACTGCATACACTCTTCAGTAGAGTTTTTCTCCTCCACCACATTGCCTGACTACTGAGAAGGTGGTAGAAAAAGGAAATCCTGAGGTCAAACCAATACTCTCCCAGATGCTTTGGACAAAGTAAAGCTTAGGGAAGGCAGAATGAACTACCATTATAGTATCTAAGAAGCTGAGAAAAGTTTGACTCCTGGGAGGAGAAAGAAACCCCTATATCCCTGAACCAGATGGCATCAGATTACTTTCACTTACGTCCTTAAGGTGTGAGGGACTGGAGTCAAGGCTTTATCAAGCCAAGAGAAAGCAGGCACCATGAGAAAGCACCAGGGTTAGAGCTGAACTCTGGAGGGCAGAAATAGGAAACCTAGAGACCTCCTGTGAAACAAAAGACCGCTCCTATTTGTATGACACCTTTTAGTTTATAAAAAGTGCTGATAGGTGGATAATCTCAGGCTCTCATTTGGTAGTCAGTCGGTCGCATGTCTTTGGCTCCCACAGTCTGTCTTTTTTCATGCACTCGCCCGTGAGTCCAGCCCTCGTCCCAGTCTCAGTCTGCCCCATTTCAACACACAGAATGAACTCTTCATGCTCTCAAGTCACCTTTCCTTAAGGTCCCTGCTGTTTCCTCACTCCCTATCATGTGACCTCAAGCCTGGGGCTTCAATGTGCATCCTGGAATCAAGTTACTGTTGGCACACACCTAAGGGAATAGTGACTGTTGCTTCTTTTTTAAGTTTCTTTCTCTCTATTCCCTTCCCTCTCACCCTCTACTCTCTGTTGAGCCAATTTTATACTTGGCCTATTACTCATTTCTCAAGCCCTGGAGAAATTACTTCAGGAAGATGTCCCAGCTCAAAAGCTCCCAACACATTGGTACTCTGGACAAAGGGGATTCTTACACACACGCTCCCAAGTGCATCAAAAGATCTTTTGGAACTGTTGACGTGACTTATCATAGGATGGTAAATTTAGAGCAGGAAGACACTTTAGAGGTCACTGAGTCCAGCCCCCCTCATTTTACAAAGAAGTGTAATGACTTCCCAAGATAACGCCAGAGGTCAATTTTGGAGGCAGGATTTAAAATCAGGTCTTCCACATCCAATCCACTCTATTAGGGTCAGCAAACAGTGGCCTGTGGGCCAAATCTGGCACATTGTCCATTTTTGTAAAGCCCCTCCAGCTGTTTTTTAATGGTTTTTACTTGATAAATACAACACAGCCCATGCAATAGTAGTTTGGTGACCCTTGCACTCTTAGCACACTGCTCAAGTGTCACAGAGAGAATAAATGGCAAGGCTGGCATTTGAACTCAGATCCCTTGGCTCCATATCCAGTCTTTTTTTTCATGGCACTTCACTACCTCTGAATTTCTGAATTCTTTTCTCTTATAAGCTTTGTCTTCTATTTTGGCACTCTTAAATCTCCCTGGCTAATTCTTTCCTGATTTGCCATCATAATGGATAACTTTGGGAGAAAGGGATATGGAAAGATATTTAAAACCTCAATGCCCCAATTTTTGAAGTTGGGTTTGATAAAGATGTCACTGTATGTGTCATTCCTATTCTTGCTTGTCACTTTATGTGAAACATCTTTAACTAGAGGTGCCAAATCTTTTAAATTTCAGATTACTTCAGTCCAGTGGTTCTCAAAGTATGGTCTAGAGACCCTGGAGATCATCAAGACGCTCTCAGAGAGTCTGTGTCTGAAGCTATTTTCATCATAACACTAAGACTTTTTAATTTCTAATATGGTAGTTATTGGTAGATATAATCGATGCGAACAAGAGCTTTTTGGGGTCCTGAATAATTTTTAAGAGCGTGAAGGGATCCTCGGACCAAAAAGTTTGAGAACTTTAGGCTTTATGCTTTAGGCTAATGCTATGCAGTCAAAGAAAAAGTATGCTAATATGAGGGAATAAAATGTAGGCAACAAAAGGAGGCAGGATGATATAATTACCTACCATGTTTAATCCATATTTACTTTGCTGCAAGCCCTATTTTCACTTGAACTTGTGACACATATTCTCAGTTACTGGTAGGGTTTCTACTGACAAGAAAGGTAATGATTTCTTATCATTAAGCTTATAAAGAACATAATATATACAAGCAAGGAACCCAAACCAAGATAGAGATGGAATTTTGAAAGCAAAAACTCTTCTGAAGCTATTTATAACCCCCAAAATCCATTAACATGTACATAGTTACTTCTCCCTCTAGCTTTCATGGTTCAGATGCAGTTATTAAAAGCCCATGACTACTAAACAAGGATGACATAAGCGTAGTTTTTAAATGATGCTTTAAAAGTCCAACTTCTAAGGCAGAATATATAGAAAGACACCTACACGCAATGGCAGGACTAAGGATGTTTCTCTGAGATATGTCTACTCACAGACTCAGAAATTGCAAACTAAATTCCAAAGGAAAGATCTAACTCTTGTCTTCTCATCATCTAATCTGAGGGAGGAGTTTGCCCTTTAGAGAGTAAAAAAGCCAAAACTGACTTTCAGACCTAAAATTTCAGGTGGACACAGTCATAGAACTGCTTGTCATCCTATGAATATGTATCATATTTAGGGGTTAGGACTAAGTAAGGTTTCTTCTTTCTTTTTGGTTTTATTGATGCCTTTGATTTTTGCACCATGTCATTCCCAGATGGACCTCCTCCCCCCCAGGGAACACCCCACCACAACCAGGAAGAACAGCTGAGCAAAACCATGCGATGCAGCTACCACAGACAGCACAATGGTCCCTAACTTCTCCAAGAAAAGGAAGATGATTCATTTCCTCTTCTCTTTTCTCCAAGGCCAAGACTTTGGTTCATCACAATGACACAACATAGGAAAAAAAGGACTTAAAGTAAAACATATTCATTGGTTGTCTATTACCTCAACCTTCTACACACACAGCAAGCCTTTTCTGATCTTTCATAATTCTGGTGCCTTCTCTCTATAGATTATTTCCTATTTATCCTGTATATGGTTTATATATACACAGCTGTTTACAAGATGTCTCCATAGGATGGTGAGTACCCCAAAAGGCAGGGACTCTTTTACCTTTCTTTGTACCCCCAGAACTTAGCATAGCACCTGGCACATAAGTAAGCTAATTGACTATTCCGCTCTAGTCACTTAAGCACCAGCCCCCAGGAAGATTAATCTTGACAACTAAGTTCTTACTTGGTGGACCCTTCTATTTTGATTGCATTACTAAAAAAGAATAGATCAGATTCAGATAGAACTGAATTTCAATGAGGCAGATCCAACCAGGTCTTTCACACTATATATACCTGTGCCCAAGATAGAGAGACATGGGTATAGTTGCCCTGGAAACTAACAAGGCCAAGCATGGTTTGACGATGGAGCGAGGCCTCCAGGGACATGCAGAAGGATTTGTCTAACATTTTTTCAATTATTTGAAGACAGATGGTATTTTTAATAAAACAAATTGATGATACCAAGATAGGAAAGATAGCTAAAAAATTACATTATGGAATTGGAATCCAGAAAGATGTCAACAGACTAGAATGATCGACTAAATTTTATCTCACTTTTTTTTTTTAAAGGAAAATGAGTCTCCCTGTCTCACCTAGGCTGAAATGCAGTGGCCACTCATAAGCTCATACCTACTGCTGACGGCCATGGAAGCACTGACACTCTCCATTTCTGACCTGAGCCAATTTGCTCCTCCTTAGGCAGCCTGGTGGTCCCTTAATCTTGGAGGCTCATTATACTGGTTCCTGACTTTGTATTAATTACCCAATCAGCTCTAGCCCTATTACAGTTCAGAACTGTGGAGCTCAAGTGACTCATCAGACTCAGCCTCCCCAATAGTAGGGGAAATGGGCTAGTGATTTCACTATTTCAAAGATCTGAGATGGATATATTCCCTTTACCTATGTAGATGACAACATTTTTGTCCCTTCAAAGAAAAGCTACTATAGCTAAAAAAAAAAAAAAAAAAAAAAAAAAAGAAAAGAAGAAACATCACCTATTGACCAACCTTCTAAAAATGAGCATCCCTGAATTTAACTAAGAAGATCCTTGGATTACAAGTGTATTACTAAGCCTGTTCTCAAAGCCTTCTCAATTACTGGAGCTTATACTCCACTGGTATGGCTGCCAAGAACTCATGGTCACCTTCAGTCCATGACACAGATTGTACATTTTAGTAGAGGAAGGTGAAACACAATAGGAATAAATGTTAAGTTTATCCCTATTAAACCCTGAAATGAGAAGCAGCATGACATCAGGAAGACTGGATTCAAGTCAGGACTTTGACAAATCCTAAGTGTGGTTCTGGGCAAGTTACTTAGGGGACTGGAGGGGAGGGGAGAGGATTAGCATCCCAGACACATCTCCAAGATAGCAAGTTGCTCATCTGTATGGGTAAATGGAGTTTCGGATACAAATGAAATCACAAGTCCAGACCCCATCACAAATGCTAAGTATTACTTTTGTTCAGAAATCCAACTCTACAAAGACAAAGTGGGGGGAAGTGTTCCCATGGGTTTTGCTGCCTGGTCCATAGTAACCTCTTATTAAATCCCTGTTGATTGACTACCAACTGTAACCACAAGCTCAGTTACTAATCACATGGCATAGCTGTCACACAAGCTGACAGGTCTCAAACATTAACAGAAGTGTCAAACACAGCACCTTATGGAATTAAAAGTTCACCATGAGAACACAGGCTCCTTGAAGCCAAGGACTGTCTCAATTTTAAATTCATATTCCCAGCACCTAGCATAAGACTTGACACGTACTTGGTGTTTAATAAATGCTAATTGACTGACGAATTGAATGAAGGCGGCAATATGTTAAGAGGTGGGAGTACTTGAAGAGGGAGAGGCATATGGATTTCTTTTGCAGTTCTTGTTACTGGGGAAATAGTTGAGTGCGACTGCATTTCTGTAGAGGTGACAGGGGTCCCTCAAATTAGGAGTGGGACTTGAGTATGAATGCTGGTGGAATGCAAAGTCTGACCATCACTTACACAGCAGAGTAGAGGAACAATGAGTGTCATAAACGCGATTTCCGGGGAAGAGACTGGGAATAGATGACATACGATCATCATTTGTAGGGTGTGCTCTTGGGGATCATCATCATTCTCTCATAATGACTGCTGATGATGTTATCTGATGTTTATGTAGCACTTTCAGCGTTGGAAAGTATTTCACATGCATGATCTCATTTGAACTTGACAAGAGCCCTGTGGGGTTGGTACAATAGGTATTAAAATAAGGAAGCTGAGACTTAGAGATATTGTCCCTTGTGGTCAAGTAATGTGACCACAGTCACATGACTATCAAGAAGAAAGAGTGAGATTTAAATATGTACTGACTCCAACTCTAGGAATTCTTTCCATTGGCTCTTCCCTTGAACCTTATATCTTCAGTGGAATATACAGGGGGTGTTCACAGGCACTGAGGTCTGGGAGGGTGCTGGGGGTGAGGTGGGATGGGTGGTGGGATATCCTCTGAATTACTATAGATCTAAAACACAGAACTTGTACCAGTTCAGGGAACTGGAAAAAATGAAGAGATATTAGATGTAGCCTTCTATTATCTCTCTGTATTATATTCCATTGCCAGAGCAGGGTGTTGTCTACTGCCAACACTGTGAGGCATTCATTAACTCCTGCAACCCACTGTTTTCTGTTCTAATCTCTGCATCGGAGAGATTAGATCACTCTAATCTGTGATCAGAGTTTCACATTTCAGGAAGACTATTGACAAACTAGAGCAGCGGTTCTCAACCTGTGGGTTATGTTCAATTTGTAACAATGAAAAACATGTAACAATGAAAAAAACAATGAAAAACAAAAAAAATAGCAGATATTTACATTACGATTCATAACAGTAGCAAAATTACAGTTATGAAGTAGCAACAAAAATCATTTTATGGTTGGGGGTCACCACAACATGAAGAACTGTATTAAAGGGTCACGGCATTGGGAAGGTTGAGAACCACTCAGCTAGAACAAATCCAAAAGAGGACAGAGGGATGACCATTCTCAAGACCATGCTTTTAAAAGAACAGGTTAAGAATATTGGGGATATTGAACTGCGAGCTTTTTGAGAACAAAGGCTTTTTTTGTTGTTGTTTTTCTTTGTATTTTACATATTTCAAACAGTGCCTAGCACATAGTAGGTACTTAATTAATGCTTATTAACCAAACAACTGTTATTTACTTTGGAGAAGAAAAGTCTTCTGGGTTGGGAAGGAGGGTGGGGGGAGAAAAAGGGTGGCAGTGGAATGTACTATTTGTCTTCAAATATGTAAAAGGCTTTCATATAAGAATAGGTAGATTTTTTAATTCAATATAAAGAGGAACTTAGTAATTAGAGCTGTCTAGAAATGGAATGGGTTCCCTCAAAAGAGAATGAGCTTGTTAGACAAGCTTTTTGTATCAGATGTTCTTCTTTGTCACAAGGCAGAGTTAAATATGGGGGTGGATGGGTTGGAAATGATTTTGCTATAAAGACAAATAGAATGAATTTAAAAAAATAAAAAGATAGTCTCTTCCCACTAGAGAAGAATCCTTAACCAAACAAGGGACAGGTTATAAAAGATGATAGACAATTTTGACTACATAAAATTAAGAAGCTTTTGCATAAATGAAAAGCAGCAAAGAAGTCTGAATTAGAGAAGTGGTGGAATGGAAAAACATTTGCACAAAATATAACTGATAAAAGACTGACATTCAAAATATGTAAGGAATTGACACTATGTAGGGGATATAACAGTAAGAATTAAATATATTAAATACATATAGCTGATGGAGTAATTAATACAGTCAGGAACCAATATGGTGAGCCTCCAAGATTGAGGGACCACCAGGCTGCCTAAGGAGGAGCAAATTGGTTCAGGTCAGAAACAGAGCATGTCAGTGCTTACATGGCAGTCAGCAATAGGTATGAACTTATTATATATATTTAATGTAATTAAACATATTAAATACATATGAAATTTAAATTATATATTTAAATATATTAAATACATATATACACATATGTGTATAACACATGTAAGTGTTTACATATAAAACACTAAGAGCTATTTTTCAATGAAAAAGTGATCAAAGGATATCAAGTCCTTTGAAATCAAAGTTTTCAAAAGAAGATTTGCTAACTACAAGTATTCACCTAAAAACAAGTCCCAAATCATTTAAAATAAAACAACTTTGAAGATTTACTCCTTGCATGTTAACAAAGATGAAAAAAAGTCAGTGTTGGAAGGAATGCACAAGGACATTTCATGCGTGACTGGTGGAACTATTGAAGTGGTTGAATCCATTTTGGATTTCAATTTGGAATTGTTTAAGAAAAAGGATCACATACTTTGACCCAGAAATCCTACTACCAGACATGGAAGCTAAAGACAAAAACAAAGGTCCAATACATACCCAAAACAATCCTGTTAATGGATTGTATTATAGAAGCAAAGAACTAGAAACAAAGAATACATATCCACCAATTAGAGAATGGTAGAAAAAATTATGGCATATGAAAGTGATGTATTATTACTGTGCTGAAAGAAATGCTAAATATAAGGAATTCAGAGAAATATGGAAAGGTTTATGTAAATTGGTGTAGAGCAAATGAGTAGAAACAAGACAGAACACTACAGATAACTACAATTTTGTAAGTAAATAGATCTCTCAAAGAAAACTGAACTCCGAGGAATGGAAAAACCAATGAAGGTCCTAGAAGAGAGATAAGGAAACACAGAAGTGGCTGAATTCTACGACAGCATTTTGTCTATACAGTCAGTACTTATATGGCAAGTTTGGAAGGTCCAGGGTAGGGGGGGGAAGAGAAATGATTGAGATAAAGCTAAAAGGCATCAACAAAATATTTTTGTCTTTGTTTTGTTTTAGAGAGAAAGCTAATGAGTTCCCCTGGAAGTTTTTAAGGGGATGTTGGATAGTCACTTGTCAAGGACATTGTATCAAGATTCAGGTTAGGGTTAGACCAGACCAGTCTTGTAAATTCTTTTCCAATTCATAGGATTCTATGAAACCTTCAGAAGTTATTTTGAACACCTATGAGGAGGAGTGGGGTTAGTCAACACACAAGCTAAACGAATCAAAGCTATAAGTTGTCTGTTTACGATGTTTACATCAAGGAAGAGCACAGTCCATTTTACTCTGTGCTAGTCAATCTGCATGTGGACTATTGGTGTTCAAGTTTGTATATATTTTCAAAGTAACACTGACAAACTAGTGAGAGACCAGAAAGGCAAAGGGTCTGAAAACAGCAAGATAATACAGCTGAAGGAGCTAAGGATGCTTAGCCTAGATAAGGCAAAAAAGCAAATACACAAATAAAGGAGTCATTAAAGGAATCCTTAAAGATTTTAAAAGTTTTAAGGCAAAAGACTGAATAGTCTGTGTAGCTCCAGAGAACAAAATTAGATCAATACGTGGAAGTTACAGGGAAGCAAATTTCCCTTTACTTATTAAAAAAAAAGGGTATAATGATTATAGCTAACAATGAAATGAATTGCCTTAAAAGAGCAGTGAGTTTACTGTCACTAGAAAGTCTTCAAGACCAGAAGTCTTTAAGCAGAGTCCAGACGACCAAGAGTTAGGGGTTTTGCTGCTATGAAGATTCTTGCATTATTGGAGACTAGATTTGAAGAGCCTTTAAGAAGAAATCTTCTAACTAGAAGATTTCATGATCACCACTCCCAAATTTTTCAACCTAATTTCCACAGGGAATTCAGTCTTTCCATTGATCGTTTCCCCTTCCTGCCAAGACACCAAATTAGTCCGGCTCAGCATCCACCTCAATGGAGAGCTCAATGAACAAGTCAGCATGCCATGTCCTCGATGACCAAAGTGTTCTTGGAGCCTACCACCACACACACAGATCTCTTCCAGGGAGACAGACATAACTGAAATATCTCTAGCATCAGTCGGTGGCCAAGGTTTCAAATGACAGCGTATATTTTTAGTAATCATAGGAAAGATCAGTATGAAATTCTCACAGGTCTCTGAAAGCCCCCTAACCTCAGAACTACTCTATGTCAGCCTAAGCCCCACAAGAAGTGGGTAAAAGATACTGCTCACTCTTGTTCTGGATATTAAGTCATAATCATTAACAAAGGCAAAAGTCTGATTGTTGTTTTTGAAAAATTAGAATTTAGAATTGTCCTTGCATTATAAGCCACCCCATAACATCTGAGATAGAATGCATGAACTGTTCACTTAAATCGCAGAAAAGGCATTTTGATGTCATCCTGGCTATCAGTGAAGAAGAAAGAACATTCTTTAATAAAGTGGGTTTTATAATAAGGAATTATAGAGCAATTCTTTCACATAGACATTATTTATATCCATAGACTACATACATTTTTACCTACACAATCTTTTAAAGATTCAAGAAAAATTTAGTTCAAATACACTAATGCAGACACATTGTAGGTCAAGAGAAAAGTCAGAAATGATGCTACTAAAAGATATTTTTGTTTGTTTAAAAAGCAGGTAGGGTAGGTGAAAGGAGAAATCAAATGAAGTGTCAAGAAATTTCCTCATTACTTACCTGAAGCCCCGGCTGCTCCCAAAACAGTGGAACTGAGCCTCTGATCTGGACAAAAGACGACACGCCATCATCCATGTAAATCGTCTGTAGCCACAAGAAAACAGAAAGGGAAAGATATTCTTCAATGAAACTGAACGTCCCCGAGCTCCGCAACCAGATACTTCGGCTTGAGACATGAAACCTGAGAGAAGAACAGGCAGCTGATTTCAGCCCAGTCTAGTCTGACAGAGTTCGGCTGGTTTCTCACCCTAATGCCCGCACAGGGGGGCAAAGGGTAGCATGCTTGCTTTCAATTTGCCTCCCAGCAGAACCTCTCTCAAGAGCAGGACTCCAAACTCTAGCAAACAGCCTCCCTTAGCAATGACTTCAGAGGAAGGCTCTAGCTTGTGTTCAGGGTCTTAACACCATCGGTCCCTGCTTCTCAGTCTTATTGGTCCCACTGATTATATCCTGACTGCCCTCCATGAAAATTCTCCTAATACCCCTCATCGTTTTAGAATGGAAGCAATATTTGTTCTGTTTTACATTTAAATAAATTCCTTTTCAAGCCTTTATTTTTACCTTGTCAAGATCTTCGTGGTACTACAAGCAAATAGCTATTCCCTATCTGTAAAAAAGGGCCTTAACTTAGTTTTTATTTTTAATGTTTTTAACTTTTAATTTATGGAATAAAACAAACATTTCAATGACATAATACAATAAAAAAGATGATTGCACATGAAACTACAAATCTATAGACAACTTGTTATTCCTTTCAAATATACAAAAAAATTATCATACACATTTTTTTTCTTCCTCTTCCCCCCCATCCCATGCCCTATGGCTACCATTTGACACAAATGGAGGTGTGTGTGTGTGTGTGTGTGTGTGTGTGTGTGTGTGTGTGTAAAATTAAGATGTCTTTTGAGAACCCTTCCAGCTCTTAGAGCCTTTATCCCCAGGCCCTTAACAAAGGGATATTTTTAAAAGGAAACAAAATATTTTAAAAACAAACTATATCCAAAAAGCAGAGGTATAGATAAGGGATTCTTAACCTGGTGTCTATGAATTTGTTTTTAAAAAACATTTCAATAACTCTATTGTAGCCCTATCCTTAAATACATGATATATATCACAGATATCACATATATATTTACCACATGTAATACATGATTTATATTGTAGTTATAGTGTTGTCTATATTATATATACACATATGCCACACAGTATAAATGTGCATATATAAAAATGTAATTGTACATGAAAAAGCCATACAAATATATGAATTATGTATCTCTCTTCATGTATACACATGCACACATATATACATGAAGATACATGCATGTATATACATATGCCTATATGCATATATGCACTGTACATATGTGGAAAAGGGACATAATGAGTAGCCCCACATACTACTACATACATATTTTATACACATACATATATGCATGTATGCGTGTATCCTTCTCTCTCTCTTACAGATAGAATTATATATAGGCAGCTAACAGGTACAGTGGATAGAGTCAGGAAGACCTGACTTCAAATCTGGCCCCAGGCACTAACTGCCCATGTGACCCTGGGCAAGTCACTTGACCCTGTTTGCCTCAGTTTCCTCATCTGTCAAATGAGCCGGAGAAGGAAATAGCAAACCACTCCAGTATCTTTGCCAAGAAAACTCCAAACAGGGTCATAAAGTGTGCTTACAGCTGAACAACAACTGTATGCTCACACATGTACACATATGTAATGTGTGTATATACACACACACACACACCTGTAATTATATCTAAACTCATCCAGATATGTCAATTAGCATGCCCATCACCATAAGATTTCCAGAAGGCACTAGGCTAGTACCTGGAAACAGAATACTTTCCCCCACTTATGACTGTTCTGCGGCACATCAACTCCTAGTTTATGTGGAATAGAACAACCAGATGAAAAACAAAAAGTACAACCCTGAAAAAAGCACAAGGGAAAAGGTTGCCCGGCTCCACGGGACGCTCTCCCTTTTATCTGGGTAACCAGAGCCTGCCTTGGCAGGGCACAGGGCTGGCTAATGCAGCAAGTCTGCTCCATTTCTTAGCCCCTGTGCTACCTTACACTGTAGCTTTCCATGGAGAGTCAGACCATACTCAGATCACCCATGCATTAGTAATTGTTTTTTCGGTGGAAGACTTGAAAATTAGATGGCAGAGTTTCCTTGGACTATGGGAATTACATGCACCCGGGTCCTGGGCCCTCCTGCTGGCACTCTTATCTTTTTTCCTCAGGTAGGAAGCACTTTGGTCAAAGCAAATTTGCTGGTATTTGAACAGGGAGGACTCTTAGCAACCTTGTTAGTTAGCATGCTCTAAGGCCCCTTCCACTTGCAGTTTTATGAGTGGTTCATATATATTCTGAAGCAGGGAACTCTCTGGCAGCTAAGTGGTACAGTGCAGAGAGTGCTGAGTCTGGCGTCTAGAAGACTCTCCTTCCTGAGTTCAAATCTGACCTTAGACACTTACTAATTTAGTTGTGTGACCCTGGGCAAGTCATGTCACTCTGTCTGCCCCAGTTTCCTCATCTGGCTGGAGAAGGAAAGCTCCTCAAGAGCTGGAGAAGGAAATAGTAAACAACTCTAGTATCTTTGCCAAGAAAACCCCAAATGGAGTCATGAAGAGTTGGGGATACTGAAGTAACTTCTCAGTAAGCAAACTTTTACCAATGCAGATCCAAGCCATACATTCATTTGGCATCTAAGTCTGAACTTGAACTCAGCTCTTCCTTATTCTGAGGCCAGCTCTCTACTGTACTACACTGCATCTCCTTATTTATGTCATTAGTCATTAATTGCTTAGACTTTTCAAGGGTGTGTGAATTATAAGTTCTCTATTTCTTGAAAAAGCCTCTTCTGGAGGCTAGGGATAATTGTTACAATGGAGGGGAAGAACAGGACGGCAAAAGGTAAAGGGTGAACCTTACTCTCATTGAATTTGGCTTAGGGAAGGAATGACATAAACTCTAAACTGGGTATCTTGCCACACAAGAGGGTAGGGGGGATGGGGATGAGAGGCAGGATGACTGAGGGGAGGGCAGCAGGGAGGGGTTGCTGGAAGTATACACTTCCGTAAAGGAACAGGGACAGGGTAGAGAATAGAACAAGGGGAGGGCGGGATAGGAAGGAGGGATATATAATCAGTCTCTCACAATATGTCCACTGTGGAGATGTTCTGCATAATTACACATGTACAACCTATACTGAAAGAGGAAGGGAAAGAATCTAGAATTTAAAGTTCTATAATCAAATGTTAAAAATATATATGTGTATACATACATACATACATATATATATGTAATTATTATTAACTACATGCAACTGGAAATTAAGATATACAGGCACTAGGGTAGGGTGACCCATTCTGCCCTACCGGAAAGTCAGAGGGGCGATGGGGGAGGACATAGGAGAGAGCAGATTGGGGGAGGGGCTATACAGTGGGATGGTTGTTTTGGAGTGGTGGGTAGGGGAAAGATGGGGAGAAAATTTGTAACTCAAAATCTCGTGGAAATGAGTGGTGTAAACAAGAAAATAAATTAATTTTTTAAAAAAGAAAAAGCCTCTTCTGGGCAACATTTTTACCCAATGACATGTCTCACAGAAACAGAGGGTCTTGTGCTAATTAACTCTCACCCTTCTCAAGGGGAAAACAACCCAGGCTCTAATGAAATTTGCTAACAAGTCATTCTCTGCCTCCAACATTAACCAAAGTCCTCTTCCTTAGGCAAGACAACAGACTGGGCAATCTTAATAAAACTGTGAAGAAGTTTAAAAAATATACTAACAAAAGCTTAATGCTGCCTCCTGGCTGACCAACCACAGGGCCCACCCAGAGGAAGGTGGGTTCATTTTTATAGCCTGTCCCATACCAGCAAAGCCTTCCACATTAACTTCCTTATCTTAGCAACTGATACTCCCTGCTTATTGGGGGACTTTTAATTTCTGGGTTTTGTTTGGGTTTTGTTTTTTTTTTTGGCTTTTTGGAGGGCAGTTGGGGTTAAGTGACTTACCCAAGGTCACACGGCTAGTTTTTGTGTGTGTGTGTTAAGTGTCTGAGGCCGGATTTGAACTCAGGTACTCCTAACTGCAGGGCCAGTGCTCTATTTACTATGCTACCTAGATGCCCCGGACTTTTAATTTCTAATTGATTTGTAATTTAATAGGGTGCTCCAGAGGGAGACAATGTCTTAAGTGAGTCCTAAAGGGAAAAACAGATAATAGGTACACAGATCTTTCTTAGTCTTTAATTTATACTATAACATTGGTGGTTACACCTATTTGTGGGATTGACTTCTATCATATACATATATACAAATATACGTATATATGTAAAATCTGAGCTATTTGGGGGGTGATACTGACCAATGAACACTAGCCAAAAGCAAGCAGTACAGATTTTAAAAATTAGCCTTCTCCAAGTAGAGCCCTGTTAAAAGCATGCACAAAAACATTCTCTTAAATTCTATAAGAACAAAAAAGATTTTTACTAAATTAAAATTTGGAAGTTTCAAAATGCTTTCATCACTTTTATAATTTATCTGCAATGACTTTTAATTTATATTTATTATTGCAGACATGAATATCTGAAACAAGGTTTTAAAAAGCATATTCATAAACATTTCAGAAGCCAAAAGGAAGGAATGAATTGAGGGCCCCATATTAGAGCTCAAAAAAGAATCACATTTTTACTATTACTTTAAGAGCTTTTTACTCTACCAGGGGGTTGGGGTGGGGGGAGTAAAGGGAACAAAAATAAGTTAACTGAATGCCAGTTAGTTCCCTTACAGGCAGCATAGTCTATGGAAATTCAGCTTGCTAAAGAGCAGAATCAAGGGAGTTTGACTTCCTCCAAGTAAAAAAAGCTATTTTTCTCCTTTAGTTTCTTGTCCAGAATTACAGAAAAGAGAACAGAACAAGAGGAGTGAAAGGAGTCCTCTGCCTGGCTCATTTTAAAGAAAGATTTTTGCATAATTTTGATATCCCAGTGACAGGTCTTTGAAATCTTTTCTTTCCTGGTCTGCAATTCTTAAGATATCACAATGACTCTTGAGCACCTAACATTAATCAGGAGCTTTATCTTAAAAGCTCAAACAAGTCTAGTGTTTAGCTCTGGTCTCTTTTTTGGGGGGGAGGGGTTTTTCTTCCATTTTGTGTCTACAGGGTGAATCATAGCTGCAAACCAATCCACCAGATATGATTCACTTCAGAGCTGGAAAGGTACAACTCTGAAGGAAGGAGAGGAAGAGCATATTCACGCATACACACACACAAGCTGCTGACCAGGGATTGTTTATTCCTCTTAAGAAAAGTGAACAGGGGAAAGATTCTTCCATTTTTCCGGAAAGCCTGGGCATTTAATTAAGGAAAAGAGTCAAGCAAGCACATTAACCTATTAAATGTCCCATTCTCCTTTAAAAAACAAACAAAAAATCCCAAACATATCTCCCTTTATTCAGTCACTGGCTCCAAAGATTATCTCACAGGCAATTAGTCAGCCATCTACTATGAGTTTACTACAGGAATTATGCTTCCAAATGATTAATGAATGTTGGTCTGAATAGGGACAGCAAAGAGCTTCAAGTTCAAAGCCTTTACTTGGTTACTTCTTTCCTCAAATTCCCCTAGGCCAGTAGCATTTCCTCTCTATTCAATAATTATTATGCAGCATCTATGTGCCAGGCACTGGTAAGGGCTGGGGAGAGGGCAGCCAAAGAGGACCGTGCATACACAAACATGTATGGCATGGGTGGAATGTGGGAGAGGAGCAGAGGAGATGGACAAAAAAAAAATACTAGGAAGAAAATGTAACTATGGAGAGATGATTTTTACCTGGGGGTGGGGGTGGGATTGAATCAGGAAAGCCTTCATGGAGGAGGTAGTCCCTTGAAGGAGGAGGATTTCAACAGGCAGAGATGAGGAAAAAGAGTGAGCCAGGCATATGAGGGTAGTAGTAGACTAACTGAGGCAAGAGATCACAGAATGAGATATATATATATATATTCAGCTCTTACTGAGCTGGAAGGTTAAGGGAAGTAAAGAGTGATGCAAATCTGGAAGGGAAGGCTGGAGTCAGGCCATAAAAGTCTTCCTGTGCCGTGGTTCAAGAGTTTTTATTTTATGCTAGAGAAAAGAGGGAGCCACTAGAGATAAGTAAGAGGTTATAAGGGCCTGGACTAGGGTGCTGGCTTTTCAAGGGGAGAGGACAGGGTGAGAGATGATGGAGGAAGAACTGACAAGACTTGACAACTGTTTAAATGCAGAGAGAAAAAGAGGTTTGGAGTCTGCATGTTAGAAAATATGGTGAATGAAATATGCATCTCTATAATTAGTGGTTGACTCCTGAATGAATGGAAATGAATTGCCACCTATTAGTCCTAATGGTGAGACTGGAGGAGTTTCAGGGGAGGGTCACCTGAAGCAAGACTCTGCATGTGAATCCACCATGGTTCATGAGAAAAATGGGCAACTTCTAGAAGATTATGACCCAAAAGTATTTCAGAAGATGCCCACAGGGGAATCCTTATCAGACAAACCAATAATCCAGAAAATCTCACACTTGGGTTTAAAAAAATCAGCTTTGCAATCACAATCCAGGTCCGGAGGTGGTGGATCAGAGAGAGGGAGGGAGCAGAGATGACTCCAGATTTCCAGCTTGGGTGACTGGGAGGCACCAGCTACTGCAGAGGAAGCTCAGGCTGCAATTCTCCCTCCCACCACAGGCTCGGCACTGGTCCTCCCAATCAAGCAGCTGCTTTCAACTGCTGGCTTGGCTGGCTGCCCCCATAATCAGAGCAAGCTTCAAAGCCTGACATTTCTCCCACTTAAAAATGTCAAGATTCATTGAGGTAGTAGTGATTAATTACCTGGAAAAGCCAACCTCAGTTGTGTATGTGTATTTTTGAGCAATTTCATCTGAAAAAAGGAGAGATGCTAGGAATCAGAATCCAGTTTGCTATTCTATTCTAGCAAAACCAATTCTTCCATATAATGCAAGACATAAAACAGACCCATGTACTTGCATCCATGCCCAGGAGGACTCCTATTCATAACACATAGAAGGTAGAGAATTCCAATAACTTGTTGGAGAACTCTCCAGAAATCCATTTGGAAAGCATGGTTCAAAAGAAATGAATGTAGACAATACAACAATACAGATTTTTTTCCTATACCAACTATATAAATCTAGCTTCATTTCCCTTTGTTTTCACTAGGTGCAGCGCAGGAAATGACTGGCAACAAAACTGTCACCTTGCTGCTCAAGCAATTACTAATGGGCAGAAAGAAGTCCCAATTAATTATCAAAAGAGCCTCTTAGCAGGTTAGGAGAAACTCAGCAATCTGGTTCAGCTCAAACGGGAACATGCTCTAATTTTTGAAAAAGTTCTCTTCCTTCCTTCCTTCCTTCCTCTTAAAAAAAAAGGCTAAGTAAATAACTGAAATAAACACATGGGGTGATATGACTTGCTATCAAGGAGAGTGCCTTGAACTCAGAAGGCTTGGCCCTGAGTCCCAGTTCTATCACTCACTAAAAGCATAACCTTAAGGCAAGTACTGATATGTGTAGACCTCAATTTTCTCCCTTTTTATCAATCAATAAGCCATTATCAAACGTAATTAATAAAATAATAAAATTTTTCTAATAAAAGAGATTTGGAGCTTTAGTAAAAGTGAGCCCATAAAGATGAAGTGACTTGCCTACGGTCACAAGGCAGAACTGAAATTTGAATGTAGGTCCTCCGACTCTAAATTCTGCACTTTTTGTACTATACCCTGCTGCCTGTGTAAGTCACTACATATTATGGCACTTAGGCTAGACACTGAGGATGTAATATTATAATGATATTGACTGGATAAAAATGCTCATACTATCTACCTCTAGGGATTTACAGGGGGGCCAAACTGGCTAAGGTAATAAGAAACATTTATAAAGTATTGGATAAGCATGGAGCTACATAAGCAGAACAAGTACTCTCTTGCCAAAATCAGCAACAACAGGAATTTTCAGCTCTTCCTAGGAGAATCATCTCTCTTCATCTTGTCTTCTTCCTCTACATTTTAGGAAAAGATGAGACATGTACCTATTTACATTCCAAGGAAACAACAACAAAAAATTATTTAATCTGAAGTGAACCAAGAAAATGAGAAGTTCTTCTCGTAAATATTTAGAATGGGTATCCACATAATTATTTAATGAGTCCCTAGGAATAGAGCTGTCCAAAGATAATGAGTTGACCAGACATTGTAATGGAAAAGATCATCTCATCTCACTAACTTAAAAAGAAAGAGGAAAGGAAAGAGAATTTTTCCCCCAACTGTTTAAAAACACAGAGTCTCATGTAACCCTATTGTTAGGGAGAACATATTTCTGGGACTTTGTAAGATCTCAGAGAATATACAGGATCCTGGAGCCTAATATTTGACAAAGGAAATTGCCACAAGTGAGATAACATGTTCTCAAGAACAAAATTCTGTAAATAATTCCAGAGAGGGAGAAAAAAGAGAAATGTCAACTCACTGATCAAGTGTGATTTCTTAAAAGTCACATGCAAAAGATGGAAGGCAGGCAGGTACCGTAGAATGAATACAAGTATCTCATAACAGTAGTATCAGGAATGCTGTCTAGTTTAGCACTCAGCTAAAGTATGCTAAAGACAAGAAAAAGGATCTTTTTTTAAAGGGTTCTATAGAGAATAAGCAGAAGATGGAAGGGCTAGAAATGCTGCTCAGGGTGGATAATCAAGGCTAACCAAAAGGAGAACTATTCACCTCTCATTTCATTTCTGTTTTCTCTAACAAGAATGATCTTTAGACTGGGAAGTTAGTCATGAGACTAAGTTGGTCAAAAGAACTGAGACACAAAAGAAGAAAGATATTAAAATTGCACTTAGATGCTCCCAATGGGTTTGTATCATCTGGCCTGGACCAACGGATATTCCAAGATAGTGGCATCAAAACTTAAATAGAAATGAAGGCCATTAGGCTGCACGTATTTCTCTGTGGACCACATATTGACTTAGAAAACCATATATTAACATTATCTATGTTTTATTGTATTTATATTAATTTTATTAAATATTTCCCAATTACATTTTAATCTGATTTGGACCTCACTCCAGAGTGTTGGGAGTTACATAAGTTTGACACCTCTGTCCCAAGATACTGAAGGACTGTGAAGAATGGGAGAGATGCTACAGGACTGGAGATGAGCAAACACAGTTTTGCTTGTCTCAAATCCTATTTGTTTTCCAAAAGGAAAAATGATGGAGCCTCCAGATTATAGTTCTGTAAGCATGGCTTCAATTCCTGGCAAAAATCCTAAAACATATTATTAATAGTTTGTAAGCATCTGGAATGGGAAGCACCAGTACTATGAGCCAGCATAACTTCATCCAAAATACATCATGTGAGACTAACTTCATAGCCTTTTTTGATAGGTTTGGATTGGTAGATGAGAAAAATTTAATTTAATTCAATAATAATATATTACGTGCCAATTGGGTGTCAGACGGTGAATATAAAAATATAAAATGAAACCAGTCCCTGCCCTCAAAGAACTTACATTCTATTGACAAGGGGGTGATAAAGGGATATAGCACTTACTTGGACAAACACATATAATTTGAAATGGCACAAAGCACTAATGACTAGGGAAATGAGTCGAATCTTGAAGGAAACTAAGTATTCTAAGAGTCAGAAAGCATATTCCAAACTTAGGGGTAGCCTGAATGAAGGACTAGAGGACAGAGAAAGGCGAACATTGGGAAAATAAAAGCAGAACTGTTGACTGAATCACAGAGAATGTGAAGAAGAGATAGATGGAGAGGGAGAATCAACAAAAACCTTGCAACATCTTAAATATGGGGGAAGGAAAGGAAAAGAGTCACCAATAACTTAGAAGGTTCCAAATCTAAATCATGAAGGATAGTGCCCTCGACAGAAATAGTGAAGTTTGGAGGAGGGATGAGTTAGGTGGGGAAGATAATGTATTCTAGACTTTACCAACAGGACAAGTAGGTGGAAATGTCTAGTAGGCAACAGAACCTGGATCTCAGCAGAGATAAGAGTTAGACAAATAACATAGACAAATACCATGCAAGATGCAGCATGGTACCATGGACTGAGAAGCGAGTCTCAGAGTCAGGAAGTTCTAGCTTAAGTCTCACCTCAGACACTTATTATGATCCTTGGCAAGTCATTTCTGAGTATCAGCTTTCTCATCTATAAAATGGGGACAATTACAGTACCTACCTCCCAGGGTTGTTGTGAGGGACAAATGAGATAATGCTTGTAAAGTACTTGCCTCATACACAGTAGACTCTATATAAATGTTATTGTTCAGTTCTGTCTGAAGTTTGTGATCCCATGCCCCCGACTCCCCCCAACTTGGGATTTTCTTTTTTTATTTTACCTTTATTTTTTTTTTTTTGCTCTTTGAAAGGGGAAGGGCAGAGCAATTAGGGTTAAGTGACTTGCCCAAGGTCACACGGTTAGTAAGTGTTAAGTGTCTCAAGCTGGATTTGAACTCAGGTCCTCCTGAGTCCAGGGCTGGTGCTATATTCACTGTGTCACCCAGCTGCCCCTTAATTTGGGATTTTCTTGGCAAAGATACAGGAGTGATTTGCCATTTCCTTCTCCAGCTCATTTGATGGATGAGGAAATTAAAGCAAATAGAGTTAAGTGATTTGCCCACAGTCACCCAACAGAATTGAATTCAGAAAGATAAGTCATCCTGACTTCAGACCTGGCATTTTATCTACTACACCACCTAGCTGTCCCATATGAATGTTATTTTTATTTTATTTCATTTTTTGCTTTTTTTTTTTTGGAAGGGGGGGTGGCTGGGTAATTGGGGTTAAGTGACTTGCCCAAGGTCACATGGCTAGTAAGTGTTAAGTGTCTGAGGCTGAATTTGAACTCGGGTCCTCCTGACTCCAGGGCCAGTGCTCTACTCACTGTGCCACCTAGCTACCCCATGAATCTTACTTTGAGAAACAGTTAGCCATTCTTTTTGCCAAGAACAACTTCATGTCATCTGGGAGCTAACCCCTTCAAACATCCTACTACTACTTAACCTCCCAGTGCCTTGGGCAATTCTCTAAGACTAGATTGCAGTTTAGGTGCTGACCTGAATTAGTAAAGGAAGGTTTCTTATCAGAAGCTCCCTATACTAATGAAATCCCAGGTCTGATTCAAAATATATACCTCCCTCTGCAGATATATCTGAAAAGCTCCCAGATGACATGAAGTTGTTCTTGGCAAAGAGAGAATGGCTAACTATTTCTCAAAGACTGGAGCAAATGAAGAGAGAGTAGGGGAGGAGCTGGAGAAGTTGTGAGGTATCGAATAAGGGAGGAGAGCTTATGACAGATGGTCTCTATTTTCTCAGTAAAGCAGGAGCTAAGGTCTTCTGCTGAGAGGGAGGCTAGTGGTGGTGTAGGAAGCCTGAGCGGAAAACAAAATGGAGACATTTGGAACAGCATCTGTGGGAAGCGTAGTGAGGAATCAGTCAGAGAAAAAAGCAAAGGATTGTCATCTAGCAGCAAGAGCCCAGGTAAGACTGCTTCACATAAATTGGCAGCAGACTCCAATCAGCACAGTTGTGTGACTTCTCTGGGGAGGCTGGGCTAAGACACAGTAAATCTGGGCTTTTGTAATGCATCTGACAAAGATCCCTCATCATATCCCTATAGAAGTGACGGCGAGATACGGGGGGAAATGAGAATACTGACAAGATACATTCCAAATTGGTAGAAAAAGCGGATTGAAAGAACTAATGGATAGGTGTCAACCTAAAAGGAACTGAATCCTGCTGTCTAGAACCAAGAATCAAATATAATAAAGGTCAATTTAATAAGGTAAGATAAATCCAGATCTCCCTGGCTCCAAGAGTACCTGTCTATCCACAGTGTGCCACATTGCCTCTCTTTTGCTTCCAAAGTAAATTTTAAAAGCAAGAACACATATCTTCTGTTGCGATCATGTCGTTTTCCAAGATGGCTGGTACTTCTCTGCTGGGGTTCACTGCCTCAAAAAATCTGTTTGGGATCCCTTGGTCAGAAAAGCCCTATATACAAGCAGTGAGGGCTTGATAAGGCTTGATAAGAAGTCAAGTCTTCTTGGACCCTAATCAAATAATTTTCTCTTTTACAGACCATTCTCACCCTATCCAAAGTCCTCCTAAGAAGCAGCTCCATCACAGATACAAGAGGGAGAAGTCGACAAAAACGCCCACAGGCACAAAATAAATATAGGGTGTTTGGAAATTGTCACCCATGGCAATATTCCACTTGCAAATTTCATCAGAGCTTTTCTCTGTCTAAAATTTACCACTGTCTTATATTCTCTTCTAAAGATTTACCCTGCAGATTTCAAGCTAAAGGCAGGAGTTGTAAACAGCATCCTGGGGAATGAGAACAGAATTAAAAAAAGAAAGATCAGTGGAAGATTAGACAGATGGTTCCATTCCATGGGCACTGAAACCAACTGCTCCCTTACTCCCAGATTCCACAACTCCCAACCGCCATAATTTGCTTCTAAGATAAAGCTAAAAAAAAAAAAATCAATCCAGAATAAAAATGAGAGAATTCTTGCAGTGTATCGATCTACCCACTGTTGCTCAAAAAACAGCACCAAACCAAATTGGTTCATTTGTCTCCTTCCATCAGGAGTCATAACTACTCTTTGCTGAGAATAGAGTCAAAGCTCTGTAGGAACTACACTTGAAAAGAGAAGAGAGGAAACAACATTTGGTACCTAAGGGATGCATTCTCTACCTTGAGAGAAGAATCAGAAAGCTAAGCAAAAAGTAAGGTATAACAAACCACAGACATCAAATCTTCACAGGGAATGTAAACTAGAGAAGAATAAAGCAGAGTTAGCGGGGAGGGAGCCTTAAGATAAAGAACTCCTTCATGCAGGTAACAAGATACGGAGAAAGCCTTTGGGTGAATCATGTCCATTGTTACTCAAGAAGCACTGAATCATTTGGCCCCTAAGTCGGATTCGGTCACTTACCTGCTCTGTCTCGACAAAATTAGACACATGTCCATCATCGTTCACCCCTCTGATGTGAAACCGGGCCCCAGCTCGCTCACAGCTGATCCGGGAGATGAGGCAAGCTTTAGCCTGTTTATGTGAGGCATAGACGGTGCGGATGGCCACCACTCCACAGATGACCTTCAGCAGCCAGTCAGAACAGTTCACCTGGTAGTGTTTCAAGGGCACATGCAAGAGCTGGTTCCTGCAAAATTTTGCCAAGTGTGAATTAATCCGACAACAAAGATGCAGGAAGAAGAAAATAGATTTGCATCCAAATCAAGGAGAATGCTTCTTACTAGCCCAACATTAACCTACTGCTAAGATTCAAATCAATTCAATTCAATAAGCATCTATTACTTATGTCCCCAGGGCCAGGCACTGGGCTAAGTGTGGAGGATCACAATAACAAAAACAAAATAATCCTGGCCCTCCAGTTTTCTATTCTGCTGGGAAATGATAGGCTTGTACTACTCTCCTTCACCAACCAGTCAACCCATTCCTCATCATAGCAGGATGAGTCCTTGTCAATAACAGTATGTACTTCATGGGGTTGCTATAAGAACCCTTGAAAGAAACCTTAAAACTTTATGTAATTTCTAGTCATTAGTATTAGCTACTTATTTTATTTTGGAGAGACGGGCAATACTATAACTGGTCACAAAGAAAATAAGGTGCAAAAAAGTGCTACAATAGAGAAATGGGCAAATCAAGTTGTTTTGGTTTTTTTTTTTGCTTTTTGGAGGGCAGTTGGGGTTAAGTGACTTGCCCAAGGTCACACGGCTAATGTGTGTGTGTGTGTGTGTGTGTGTGTGTGTGTGTGTGTGTGTTAAGTGTCTGAGGCCGGATTTGAACTCAGGTACTCTTGACTCCAGGGCCGGTGCTCTATTCACTGCACCATCTAGCCGCCCCCAAATCAAGTTTTAAGAAAGACGAGGAAAAAAAACTCCCAAGCAATCTGGCAACACACAAGTTAAAAGCGTTCTTAAAGTATCTTAAAACCCTGGGGTACCATTATTGGGGATTTTATTAAAAGGTAAAAATGGATCCCTCAATATGAAAATTTTGATAGAGGCTTCTTATATACCATCAAGATAAAAACAGAAACAGTGAAATTTCCCCACTGGGGAAATTAGGGATTAGAGTGGCTAAATAAATTGTGGTATATCAATGTAACTGAACATGCCATAAAAATGAGAAATATGAAGAATACAGAGGAACACATACTTATGTGTGGGGATGCCTGGTAGAGAAAGTAACGGAAAATATACTTTTAAAAATAGTAAAATATACACACAACCAAGTAGAAGGGAGATTGAAAGTGAACACAAGGAAATAAGGCCCTTTTTGTTATTATTTCATTAAATGTAATATGTCTTTTTAAAAAACAAAATAGCTTAAGAGTATTTGTGATTTGGGGGGGGTATAATTTCACATCTGTTGCTCACTAAATTCACTTTCTTTGTTTCCCAAACTTGACCCACTTAGGTCAACACAGCACTATTCTCTCCTCTTGAACCCTTTGCCTTCTAATCAAGGATCATGTCTTGCCAAATGCTAACCCTGAGGCAGCTAGGTGGCTCAGTAGATAGAGCATCCAGTCTGAAGTCAAGAAGACTCATCTTCCCGAGTTCAAATCTGGCCTCAGCTACTAACTGTATGACCCTGAGCAACTCATTTAACCAGTTTGCCTCCACTTCTTCATCTATAAAATTGAGTTGGAGAAGGATATGGCACACCACTCTAGTGTCTTTGCCAAGAAATACCTAAAATGGGGTCTCAAAGAGTTGGATGCAAGTGACTAAACAACAACAACCTTGGATTACTTCCATTATCTCTTTCCTCAGGAATTCATGAAATCAGACTAATTGGATTGACTATAAATTTATATTATCTAATCTCAAATGGGCCCTCACTGCAGTAAGTAAATCTTTTACTCTTAATCAATTTACTATCACATTTTCATCCCCATAGCAGCTGTTCTGTAACTTCTTTCTCCATAAGCCTCTTGTACCTGTTCAGTAGAAGACTTCATATCTTACTAAGAAAAATCAAGACTATTTGCCACGACCTCCCTTCTTCTCCCCTAATCTACATCATCCCCATTTCTTTCTCATTTATTCCTCCTCCTCAAGGCCAACCCCTTTACCTGATGCCTTTCCTTCTAACCTCAGGATTGCCCCAACAGTCTCTCTCTTTCTTATTCTAATCTTCAATCTCTCACTATCTAAGACTCACTCTGATGCCTAGGTTTCTCCCATCCTTAAACAAAAACAAAACAGCCATCCTGTAGCTAGCTTCCCTTTTATAGCCAAGAAAAAGCTGTCTATACTCACTGCTTCCATTTCTTCTCAGCTCAAAATCTGGCTTCTGGCAATGATCCCAATGGAGAAATCCAACAGTCTTTTCTCAATTCTCATTCTTCTTGACCTCTCTGAAATATGTGATGCTGCTGATGACTTACTCCTCCTCATTACTCTCTCCTCTTTGGGTTTTTAATGGTCTCCCTCTTGGTTCTCCTCCTACTTCTCTGACCCTCCAATCTCCTTATCTGCCTGTTCCTTCACTCCCTTCTCAGCTGGTGTCGTCCAAGTTTCCATCCTGAGCTCTCTGCCCTTCTTAGGGACCTCATCAGCTCCCACAGGTTCTATGGAGATGATTTCTATGCAGATGCTTTTCACATCTTTATAAGTTTCTCTCCTGAGCTCCATTACACAACACCAATGATCTATCAGACTTAAAACTAGATGCCCTGGAGGTATCTCAAACTAAACATGTCTAAAACAGAATTCATCTTTTCCCAACACCAAAATCTTTTATTTCTTTCAAGGGACGCCACTAGCCTCCAGTCACCCAGGTTTACAACCTTGAAATCATTCTTGACTTCTCACTCTCACTCACCCAACAGATACAATCATTTGCCAATTATTACTGCTTCTGCCTCCATGCTAGCTCTTATTTTTGATCCCTTCTCTTTATTCATATAGCCACTATTTTATTTTGGGCTTTCGTTATCTTTAACCTGCACTACGTAATAGCTTCCTAATTAACTGGTCTTCCTGCCTCCACTCTCCCCCTGGTCAATTCATCCTCAAAGAAGTAGCCAAAGTGATATTCCTGCAGTACACATCTGACCGTGTCACTCCTTTGCTCAACTGATTTCTGGAGCTCCCTGTGACCTCTAGGAGCAAACACAAATAACTTGGCTAGTTTAGAGCCCTTGAGAAGCTGGCTCCAACCAAACTTTGAGGTCTTTTTGAGCATGACTTCTCTCCATGCTCTCTATGATCCAGCCAAGCTGACCTCGCTGTTCTTCACACACAATGCTCCCTCTCCAAACCTCTGTACCATTACAGAGTTGTCCCACATGCCTGGAATGCACTTGTTCCTTACTTCCCTGTTCCTTTCTAAGCTAAGCTTAAATGCTTCACCCTACGGAAACCTTTCCTGATCTCCCCAACTACAGTATCTTCCCCTCCCCCCTGTACTTATTTTACATATGTTTATGTGTATACATGCTGTTTTCCATCTATAAAATGTATCCTTCCTAACCTTCAGTCATTTTCAGTTGAGTTTGACTCTTTGCAACCCCATTTTGGGTTTTCTTGGCAAAGATACTGGGGTGGTTTGCTGTTTCCTCTTCCAGGTCATTTGACAGATGAGGAAACTGAGGCAAACAGGGTGACCTGCCCAGGGTCACACAGCTAGGAAGTGTTGGAGGTCACATTTAAACTCAGGAAGATGAGTCTTCTTGACAATAGGCTCAGCATTCTATACACTATGCCACCTAGATGCCCTGTGCTCCCTAAGATCAAGTTCTATTTCATCTATGTCATAATGCTCATTTACTTGACTGAATTGGACAAATACAATTTCCTAGTAAATATACTACTCTGCAGGGAATTAGTGAGTGCTAGTATCCTGACCCCAAAAGAACTGCTTCCTTAAGGAGCGTTGGATTGGGGGTGAGGGGGTTGGATGACACACTCTGCCACTAGGTGATGGGTAGTCAAGCATTGTTTCAGCCTACCAGGTAGGAATCAAAAAGATTGAGCTAAGTCACCCTCCTAAAACCTCTAACTCATTCAAATTAAGGCTCTCCTTGGGAAATTGCTGCATAGAGTATAACATAGATCACAATGCACTACTTGTTTCAAAACAGCAACGAATGACATCATTGCTCCTTGGCTCTCTCTCCTGCTAGTGAGAAAAAGTACTCAACCTCTAGTCCTAAAATTAGGTAAGTGATCCCTAACAGGATGGGCAAGGAAGCTACTTTGTGATGGCATTCTACCCACACTATAGGGATACCTTACAAAACCAGGAGATCTTGACAGCCCAGATGGCTCCTCCCAAACAATATTTGTTTTGGAGAGTAGTATAGAAATATTTCCTTTTTCCTCTTAACTCAATCTCCTTCTAATGGTCAGGGGTTCAATTAGCAAGACTCCTCCTTCCTCTGATAATTTCTTTTTTTTGAAGGGAAGCAAATCTATGATTTCATTGGAGTAGGGAACTGTTAAAGAAGAAACTCCCAATTCAGAGAGGAACTTTTTCTGCCTTTTATAAATCTTGAAGATTGTGCATGAGGGCAGATATATTCAGTGACTTGACCAAGGCCAAGCTAGTAGATATCAAAGTCAGGGTATAAATGTAGGTCTTCTTGACATAAGGATAGCTCTCTTCACTGCTCTGCATGCACCTTCAAGACACCACTACAAAAATCAGATTCAATCTGGCCCACTATTAAAAATTTACTTAAGGTATGCCTTAGCCTGTGTAGCAATAAGGGGGAAAAATGAATCACTCTCTAATTCAGATAATAAGCCAGGTTCAAGAAAAGGAAGAATTTCCTAGCAATAAAAAGCTGTCTGAAAATGGAATGTTACCTTGTGAGGTGATTTAATTCTGTGTCATTTAATGAATGACTCATTAGAAATTGTAAAAGGTATTTATGCTTCAGGTACAGTATGGACTAGAGAAACTTTAAGGTCCTTGTCCTAATCTCAAATGCTATAAAATGACAATATCAAGCTGATCTAACCTACCAACTGGAATGATTCCCTGCTTTCCTCCTTCAATATCTGTTTATAGAGAGAGAGTACATGGCAATGGTAAAGTAGTTGGGTTCAAAGAATGGATGAAATTTGTAAGGATCAAGGATCCTATGGGGCCAAGGCAGGGAGCTCCAACCCTGAAAAAAGGGTACTATGTGCTGTGAGAAGTTCTCTCTCTATACTTTCTCATTGCTGATCCCAATAGGTTCAATTATCCCATAGGTTCAATTATCTCTACACAGATGATTCCCAGGCTTATATTCTGCCCTAAACCCCCTCCTGAGCTCCAATATTGTACCAACCACTGCCTGTTGTTTACTTCAAACTAGATGTCACGTAGACATCTCAAACTCAACATTTCCAAAACAAAACTCATTATCTTTCTCCAAAATCATCCCCTCTCCCAATTACCACTAGGCACAGCACTGTCCTCAAAGTCACCCCAGCTGGCAATCAGTGTCAACCTCAAATTTCAAAAATCAAAATTCAAAAATTTCAAAAATCACTCGCCCACGGTGATTGCCCAGGTCTGCTTCCAGGTCTTATCATTTCTACCTTCACAACATCTCTCCAATCTCTCTCTCTCTCTAGTCAGTCACTGTGCTAGTTCAGGCCCGCGTCAGTTTTGGCCTTTATTATTTCAATAGCCTTAGGGTCACTCTCCTTGTCTCAGCTCTTTCCCTAGTACATCCATCCTTCAGTCAGCTGCCAAAATGATCTTCTTGAAGTGTAGGTATGACAATGTTAACCACTTATTTCACAGACTTCAAGGGTTCTTTACTTACCTCTAAGAGCAAGAAAGTACAAATATTCTGCTTTACATTTAAAGACCTTCATAACCCGGCCCTCCCTAACTTTCTCGTTTCCTTAATTTTTAATCCTTCTCATAAACGGATCCAATGAGACTTCTGTTTGTTTACTGTCATTTTTCAGTCACATCTGACTCCTCGTGATCCCATTTGGGATTTTCTTGGCGCAGATGCCAAAGAGGTTTGCCATTTCTTTCTCCAGTTCACTTTATGGATGGGGAAACTGAGGTGAACGCCCAGAGTTACATAGCTATCAAGCGTCTGAGGCTGGATTTAAACTCAGGTCTTCCTGACTCCAGGCCCAGCATTATGTCCCGCGAGCCATCTAGGTGCTTACTGACTAACAGGATCATGGCTAGACTAACACTCTACCTATACATTTAAAGCTGGCAGCTTAGTTATTACCTAGTTCAACCTTTTCCTTTTACCAACAAGGAACCTGAGGTCCAGAGAGGGTGAAGAAGAAAAACTGCAGAAAGAAGATTTTAGAACCCCAGCTCCGAAAAAACAGGATTTTTGCACTACCAAAGGCCGCCTCCCAGGATACTTTATCTCATGAACAGCGATGTAATTTATATCAAACAGGACACTGGGATAATGCCCATAATAGGTTGGGGCCATTTCCCTTAGTAGCCTCTTCTAAAGACGTCCACACTAAATTCTTATAATCTGGTCTGACCAACCAACCAAATAGATACACGCCTGGCAAGAGCACAGAAGCGCAGGCTACTACCCACAGTGAGCGAGCCAGGACGTGCTGGGTGTGTACTTTAAATATCTGCCCTGATTCACCCATTTCTTGGCAAAGAGCTTTACCGGTAAGAGAGCAAAGCCTCCAGAAAACTCGGGGTTCCATCAGGGCAACAGTGACGGATGACACCTATTATCATTGGTTCTTATTTCACAACTTCTCATTTGCAAATGGGCCAGGAAAAAGAGTAACATTGTGCCAAATGTAGGATCCTTACAGTACAATTTCTTAGCCACCTCTGTCGGTACACTATAGGAACACAGGCCATTTTCTTTAGGGAGAAGAAACACAGATTTATTAAGGTAAATAAAGTGTTGAATTTCCCTCTAGGACTTGATTGTCATAGTGATTAATATCATTACAATTAACAACAATGGCTAACATTTACATATAGCACTTCAAGGTTTGCAAAGTGCTTTACAAATATCATATTTTACCCTTATAATAATAGGTGCTCCCTTTTTTTTTTTTTTTTGGCAGGGTTAGGGGAGGGCAATTGGGGTTAAGTGACTTGCCCAAGGTAAGTGTCTGAGGCTGGATTTGAACTCAGGTCCTCCTGACTCCAGGGCTGGTGCTCTATTCACTGCACCACCTAGCTGCCCCCAATAGGTGTTCTTTTTAACCCCATTTTACAAATAAGGAAGCTGAGGCAGACAGGTGAAGTGCTTCACTCAGGGTCATATGCTAATAAGTCTGAGGCCATATTTGAACTCAGCTCTCCCTGATTTCAGGTCCAGAGCACTCTCCATTATTCCACCTATCTGTCGTATCAGGTGATTATTATCAGGCACTATGGTACCCAGGGACAACTAGGCATTACAGTAGATAGAGCACAAGGCCTGGAAACAGAAGAGCTTAAATCTGGCTTCAGATACTTACTAGCTTAGCTGTGAGACCCTGGGAAAGTCACTTGCCCCTGTTTACCTCAGTTTTCTTACCTATCAAATGAGTGGAGAAGGAAATGGCAAACCACTCCAGCATCTCTGCCAAGAAATCCCCAAACAGGGTCAACGAAAAGTCCAACATGATTGAAAATGACTGAACGCGGATAGATCCAGACTAAAAAGATTATATTAACCGAGGGAATTCTTTCTCCTTGTCCACTTTTTACCTGGTGGTGATATTTACCTGATGGTAACGCTCTGATTATGAACATCTGCCTACCAGTGATTTAATGGCTGGACAAGGAATGAAGGACCAGGCCGGTTTACTGGAAAGGCTCAGCCACGCCTTCCACTCTACCAGCCAATAGAACTCACGAAGAAAGTTTTGAAAGCAGCAGCCCTCTGTCTTACTTTCCTTCTATCGTATAAAGAACCAAGAAGCAGGATGGTCTAATGGAGAGCTAACCTTATAGTCAAGAAAACCTGGGGTCCACCTTGTCTCTCACATGCACCCGGCTGTGTGTCCCTGGGCACCGTTTCTCGGTCCCCTACCCCAGCGGCTCTCAGTCACTTCACCTCTTGCCTTATCTCAGTGATTCCCAAAGTGTGGGCCTGGGATTCCTAGGGATCCTCAAGACCCTTTCAGGGGAATCTGTGAAGACAAAACTATTTTCATAATACCATGAAGACAGTAAATATCAAGAGATAGAGTCACATAAACAAAAGCTCTTTGGGATCCTCAATGATTTTGAAGAGAGTAAGAGTCCTGAAATCCAAAAGTTTGAGTACCGCTACCCTAAGCAACTTTCTGCGTGCAGGTGGTAAATTGTGTACTACCTGCTGATTGCTGTTGTGAATGATGATAAGACGCTGGACAGGTGTTGATCTGCATTCGTAGAGATGGTTTTCTCACCAGAAGTTCACTATCCCAATTAAATCATAGGTTTGGTTTAAAAAAAAAAAGCTTCCAAGTAGATAAGCGATAAGTGAATCCTATTCTCTTGCATGAAGCCTTCCCAGAGTGATCTCCTTCCCATTCTCTGATCTCCTATGCAACACTTAATATCTCATTTTGATGAGAAATCATGTTATTTTGTATTATTATTCATATACATGTGTACTTTTCTAAGCAGCTGGATGGCTCAGTGAATAGAGAGGTAGGCCTGGAATCAGAAGATCTGAGTTCAAATTCAGCCTCAAACAATTACTAGCTGTGTGACCCTAGGCAAATCACTTAACCTTTATTTGCCTTAATCCATTGGAGAAGGAAATGGTAGACCTCTCCAGTATCTTTACCAAGAAAACTCAGAACTATAACAACAACAACTTTTCTGATAATCATAATGCTAGCACATGAGAGTTATTGAACTTATTGGACTGAAAAATTTATTATTCATTGAATTATTATTGGATTGAACCAATAACTGACAAAAACCAAAAACAAGTAACAAGCGAATTGTAAAAGATCTGAAGACATCTCATATCCCTCCTTATTCCCAAAGGGGATATACAGATGTTTCCAAGAATTATTCTGTCTCTCACAATACCTTGGGCCCCATCTGCTAGAGATGGCAACAATTTAGTGGCCGCTGCTGTTAGCCTTTGGGCCCAAGGTCCAATGCTCTCTCTTCCCAACAAACCCTAAGGGCTGCCTTCTGGGACTTTAGAGCTGTTTATTCAAGGGTATAACATATCTCAACAAATACTTTCCAAACCAAAGAAACATTCCCTGATCATAATTAGAAAATAGCTATGGATATGCCAGATTATCACACAAAACTTCACTGTATCATGCCTAACAGAGAGCAGGAATGCATAGAGGCCCAAGGCAAAGTTGTTTATTATTAAAGATAGCAAGTCTAATTTCTTTTCCTCTATTTTTTAATATGAACCTCAGGAAAATGAGGAACAAGTACTATACTTGAAGCGCATCCCTACATTACATGGACCATATCTTGATGTTTCAGATGCTCCTATATGAGGAAATAACCCATAAAAGCAAGAATGGGTACCTTGACACAATTAATGTCCCTCTGAGAGTCTAAACAAAGAGCTAGTTCTCCACAGGAAAATATAATTTATTTAATGCAGACAGTAAAGCACTTTATAGATGTCAGACAGTCAATCAACAATCATCTCTTGAGTGCTTACTGTGGGCCAGGTACTGTGCTAAAAACTGGGGACAGAAAGAACAAAGTGAGTCCCTGCCCCCAAAAAAGCCATCACAATCAACATTTAAAGCCCTGTTTCAGCACATCCACCACAGAGCAGATTAATATGGCACAATGGCCAAAGCCTACTACCAAGGAAATATCTGAGAAGAACAGGAATCTCAAGATAGACTCAGTGCATGAGGTACACTGGGGCACTCCCTGATAAGAGGAATTCTAGGCTTATCTTTCATCATCTTTACTTAAAGTATGTGACAATATTACTAAAGAACCAGAGAAAAAGGCACCATCATTGGTTAAAACTTGAGCTAGTAGTGGGTACAAGTGCCCTTTTCAAAAGACCTTGGCAAAAGTGCCCTTATATCCAAAGTCAACTTCTTTAAAAAAAATCAAATATAAATAAAAATGAAGATTTATCAATTTCCAATTAACTGAGCTAACGGATGAAAACAGTGTCTATGGAGGACAGGACGCACATTTTATTTATCTCTGTATCTTTCCCAGAGCCTAAAACAGCATTTTATGCATCATCATAATTTAAATAAATCTTTTTTGGATTTATTGAGTATGCAGAGTAGTGGGAGGAATACAGACCTGGGTAACATTCCTCCATGAATATTCCATAAAATAGCTATTTCCAATGCAAAAAACTAAGATCTGGCTTCCAAAATAGCTGCTTCTGTTGCTATTTGCAAAAGACTAAAGCTGAAATATTGTACAAGGTACTAACCAGAAGAAGGAATTTCCCAACTCATAATTGTCATCACCCTGCTTTTGGGCTCGGACAGTCAGGTCAAAGTTGGACCCGGCATTTGGCCATGAGAAATAAAACATCCCAGAGTTGAGAATTTTTTTCAGAGCAGTGAGACGATCTTCTTCCTTAACATCTTCCTGGAGGGGACAGAAGTCTACCGTAGTGATTTTATAGATCTCAGCATCAAGAATTCTTCCCACTGATGCACAGCCTGTCACCAAGACCAGGAAGCTCAGTTGTGTGCTACCTAGAAAGTTAATCAGAAAAGGAAGGATTATCTGTTATTGTTGTTCCCATGGAAGCAGAGGAGACCTAATAAATCAGGACATTATATCCATAAAAATATGGTCACATGACAACTGTGACACCTTTTTTTTCCCATCCCTTTAGGAGTAGATAGAACATGTTATATCACCCCAATAGAGTATGAACTTGAGAGCAAGGACAGTTTTATTCTATCTTTGCATTACCAGTAGAGTGAGTTCTTAATAAATGTGTTGAAAAGTGAGTGTGCCTTATTTGTTACACAGGGGGACGTTTATTTAGGATATGGTGATAGAGATGATATTTTTGTGATAAATAAGCAAAAGAAAGAAAGAGAAACATTGATAAAACATTTAAAATACAAAAACAAAGCCAAACCCTGGGTGTCCATTGATTGGGGAACAACTGAAAAAATATGGCATAGGAATGTAACAGAATGTTGTTCGCTGTAAGAAATGGTAAATATGAGAAAGTCAAGAGACACATATGAGGCGATTGTTTAAACTAAGAGAGATGAGAGCAGAATAATATTATACAGATAACATTCACAATGGTTACAATATTGGAAATGAAAACACTCAATGACAGCTAAAATCAAATTAAATGCAATGACTAACATTTGTTCCCAGGACAGGCGATGAAACACATGTCCTTCCTCTCATGGATGGGAAGCAACAAGGGGAGAGATTACAGATGATAAATGATGCAGATGCTTTACAATGTCAGCTGTTTTTCATCAAATTTTCTTTGTTATAAGGAAGAAGAGGGGTTTTTTGGGGTGGGAGGTTTGAAAGTAATTGGGAAATATAAAACAAAAAGTATCAATATTTTAAATAAACATTGAACGGCCTCTGCACTCATGGCAATATAATACAGCACAGGGCATGATGGAGCAAAGTAGTCAGGTGAAATCCAAATGCAGAGAGAGCATATAAGGAAGGAGAACCCAGAGAACAGAAGCACCTCCATGACTGAAAGGAAAACAAGAGAAAGGTGATTTGGAGGAGAGGCACCCCTTTGGAAGAAGTCTCTAGAAATGAGAGGAAAAACAGAAAGAATTCTGAGAGATCCTGAAACCAGAGAAGTGAGGGGAGACAGCTCAACATTGTGGCTATAGACCAGGGTTCAGCCTGGGAAGGTACCTTGGAAACCTTGGGGACCCCAGGGGCCTTGGGAAGAACTGTATTCTAAAACATTAACAGCTAGAACCAGAGGCACCTTAAGATGCACTCTTTTTTTTTTTTTGCTTTTTAGACGGCAGTTGGGGTTAAGTGACTTGCCCAAGGTCACACGGCTAGTTTTTGTGTTAAGTGTCTGAGGCCGGATTTGAACTCAGGTACTCCTGACTCCAGGGCCGGCGCTCTATTCACTGAGCCACCTAGCTGCCCCAAAATGCACTCTTTTGTGACTGAGTGGACTCAAGCAACTCAGAGTTGTTCGGTTCTCTTTTTTGCACTCTTTTTGCATGTTTGTGTAACAAACTTACACTTGGTTTGCAGTTAATATATGTGCATGGGCACAGCTGGGTTACCTAGTACAGAGCTTCTCCCAGGATTCTAAGCTGGGGTTCTGAGACCATGAAGAGAAAAATCTTTCATAGATGACTTCCAGCTGCATGATGACTGGACATATGAAAAGGAAAGAGAAGACAAAGGGTTCTTGAACCAAGCAGTCTGGATTTGAAATCAGAGGACATGGATTTTACATCCTGGTTCTGCTACTTAATCCCTTTGTGATCTTGAGCAAATCACTGGATCTTAAGTCTTCTCATGAGAGATTTGGACCACACACCCTTGAAGGTCCCCTACCAACTCAAATTTTTGATCCCATGATCTTTCTTCTGCTCCCAAGAGTTGGTATATATATCTGGTCTATCCTTAAAGGTTTGGGTTCAGTGAAATCTATATTCAAAAGCCCATCCCTGTTGACAAGTACCCTAATCTGTTTATAACAGCAAACTTTTATCTCATGTGGTTGGGTTTTTTGTTTGTTTTAACATATTAGTCATGTTAGGAAAGAAGGAAAACACAAAGGAAAACAAAAATGCACAAAGTTAAAAATAGTCTGTTTCAATCTACATTCAGATGCTATCAGTTCTTTCCCTGGAGGTAGACAGCATTTTTCAGTGTAAGTACTTGTTTTAGATCATTGTATTGCTGAGAATAGCTAAGTCATTCACAGTTGATCATCATATGGTACTGCTGCTATTTGTACAATGTTCTGGTTCTACCCATTTCACTTTGCATCAGTTCATATAAATCTTTCCAGGTTTTTCTGAAATCAGCCTACTCACCATTTCTTATAGCAAAGTAAAATTCCACTGCAATCATATAGCACAATTGTTCAGTGATTCCCCAATTTATGGGCATGCTCTCAATTTCCAATTCTTTGTCTTTACAAAAAGAGCTTCTATAAATATTTTTGTACAAATAGGTACTTTCCCCCCTTTTAAAAAAATCTCTTTGGGATACGGTGGTATCATTGGATCAAAGAGTATGCAGAGTTTTATAGACCTTTGGGCACAGTTCCAAATTGCTCTCCAGAATGGTTCAATCAGTTCTCATGTGGTTGTTTTGTTTTTGTTTTTTAGGATCAATAGAATCCTTTGTCAGGACAAAAGAGTCTATGGGTCACTTGTTCCATACATGACCAGGCAATGGAATTAATAGGAAAAAACTACACTACTTTTTTGTGAGACACCAGTGAGGCAACATCCAGCTTCTTTTCATTCAACAAATTTATAAACAGTGCCCACCATAAATACTGAAAGAGATACCAGAGAAACAAGACAATGTTCACCCTCCCTCCAAGAGCTTGAACTGTATGTAATCAACAAGAGAATATATATCTTTTGATATACATCAATATTAAATATATAGATCCATAGATATATTTTGATATTAAAATGAATTTTTCAATTAAACCTCCATTTTTTCTACCTTCCACCTACCCCCACTATTAAAAAAATCTTAAAAAACAAAAACCTTTGTAATAAATATTCACAAGCAAAATAAATTCTTGCATTGTCTATGTTAGGAAAAAAGTAACAATTTTTCTCTAGATAAGATAGTTAATTATCGATATAAGGCAGTATGATGAAAAGCTAAAGGAAGCAATATAGACAAGAGGAGTTCAGAAAAGGAAACGATCACTCAGTGGGCTAAAGTCATCTAAAAGGTCTCCATGGAGAAGGTAATGCCCTGCCTAGTTGGACTAGTATAAGAATGCACTGGATTTGAATAAGTAGGGGAGATACAGGGGGACACTATAAGCCAAAATATAGAGCAGAAAATAAGAATGGCGTATTTCCTAGACTAAGATATTATGATTGACTTGGGTAAAGCAGAAGATGCATGCTGGAAAATAATGAGAATCAGAGTTGGAAGGGTAGAATAAGACTCAAGAACAAAAGAGGTAACCATTTAAATGCACAACAAAAATAAGTTATAACAATAGCTTGCATTTACATGTTGCTTACAGTTTACAAAGGACTTTCCTTGCATGTAGTGGAGTTGTGCCAGTATTTGTGTGCACTTTACAAAGGGGGAAACTGAGGCGGGAAGGCTGGGAGTATAAGGGACTTGCCCAAGGTCATAGAGCTAAGATAATACACCTAAAAATAGAACTGAATAGTGACGACGTCACAGTACCAGGTTAAGAATAAATAACAATAGTAGGATAATGTAATGCTTGTTGAATCATAATAAAGCCAGAGTACATTCGGCACAGTGCTTAGCACATAGTAGGCACTTAATGTGGTTTTCATTTCATTATATTGTTTCTCCTATTATATCCAGAAGATACTAAAAGACAGAAAGAAGTTTTAGCGTCAAAGAACCCAGGTTCAAATGCCTCCAACTTTTACTTCCTGTGACCTTGGGCAAGTCACTTAACTTCCATATGCATCTGAGAGGTTAAAATGAGAGGGCCCATCCAGCTCTAAATGACCCAAGGAATCACCTGGGCAGGTCTTTTGCAGACTACATTCTAAGGGCCAAAAGAGTTGAGAAAATCCTGGGAATCTAGACCAGAATTTAGATTATTGTCCTGATGTTCCTCTACATCTTGGACTGATTATTCTTTACTGATCTCTTAACTCAATTCAAACCCCTTCCTTCTCCCATGTCCTAAATGAAGGAGACAGAATGCCTCAGAACTCCCACATAGCATAAGCAGAAATTAAATTCAAAATCATTAATCCATCAACAAACATTTATGGAGCACCTACTAAGTAGCAGGCACCATGCTAAATGTTGGGGGTGCAAAGGGACAAAAGACAGTCCCTACCCTCAGCTGCAGGCTTTTAATCTCATGGGGGAGATAACATGCAAACAAATATATACAAAGCAAGTGATATAAAGGATAATTAGGAAATAATTAAAAGAGAGAAAACAATAGAATTAAGAGGGGTTAGGGTTGCTTATAGGCTTGTTATAGAAGGTAGGATTTAGTAGAGACCTAAAGAAAGCCAGGAAATTCAGTAGTCTGAGTAGAGGGAGAGCATTCCAGGTAAGGGGGTGGGGGTGGGGGGAACAAATAGGGAGACTGTTCTGAGTAATAGCAGGGGGCAAGATGAGGAAAAGCGCAGGATCACAAGGTCTGCCTAGGGTCTTCATTTTATATTCTGTGAGTCACACCCACTTATTCAAGATTCAGAAATCTCTCCTCAAAATGAATAGTCTCAGAGGTGCTTAATAATTGTTCTTCACTCCCAAAAACAATTGTGGTAAGTATAGGGCGGCACCAGAAGTTAGGGAGTGAAAGAAAACTCAATCCAGGAGGCTGATGGAAATAGGAATTTTAAATGGGCCCTAGTTGAGAGCTTAAGACTACTACAGAAAAAGTGGAACAGACTTTATTCTAGAAAACAGGTAGGGGTTTCCTTGGAGGTTGGTCTCCAAATTAAAATATGAATGAGTGTTAGGAAGTAAATGTTTTAATAGTCTTGAGAAATTCCTGTTTATTCTGATTGACTCAAGGAGGCTATATCAATACAGGTAAAAAGAACAATTTTTAGAAAAGAAGTGGAAAAAATTGTTTTAGATAATCAAGCAGCAAGAATGAAATCCCACCTGTTCTAGAATGCTGGAGACAAGGTTAGATACCAGGAAGAACAGTTCTCCTTCCTAATAGAAAGGCAACAGGGGAAAGAAAACTAACTGTGTGGTCACTAGGGCCTGGTTCCTCATATGGAAAGTAAGAGCATTAGGCTAAGTACCTGGGAAGATCTCTTCCAAGGGATCTGCAACTCTTGGGTGTAAAAAAACCTAGAGAGAAGGTCCCCAACAACCTAAGTCCCAGAGGGGAGCTCATTCATTATTCTTGAGCTGGGAGGAACTTTGGTAATCATCAGTTCAACCTCCTCCTTTGGCAGGTGGGGAAACTGAGGCTTGGAGAGAAACAACTTACCCAAGGCTACCATTTAATAAGTAGCAAAGTCAAGATCCTAAAACCAGGTATTTCAATTCCACTGGATGAATCCTTCTCTTTTTCCATATTGCTGCTTTCAAATGTAACCACCAAAGGTGGGTGTTTACAAGTTAAAATCTATTCCAGTCATAAACTGAATGACTAGAACCACTCCCTAAATAGCTTTAGTGCAGGAGGAACCTGAGCCCTTCCCCCTTCCCCCCTCACAGTTCCTACTTGTTTTATTTATATTTTAAACACATTTCCTGGCAGTGGGCCAGACTGGAGAAGCACCCAGAACCTGATGGGTGCTGCACAAACAAGAGGTTTGAAAGATAATGTGAATAGCCCAGAGTAGGAAAAAAAAAACAACCTGGTACCCTCAGGTCAGTGGTGAAGTAATAACAAGTCCAGTCTTCTACCCATTATGCCCTGAAAAGATCAGAGATAGTAATGGATCAAAAGCCCAAAAGCCAGACAAAAACTAGACTGACCCAAATAGAGGGCCCAGCCAAGGGGGAGGAGGTGCCAAAATTTTGTACATGAGTCACGAACGAGGATATGTACACAAATTGAAAGGACAGGGCAGGGGAAGAAGAAAAACTGACTTGGGCAACAGAAAAGATCACACTAACCAAGTCAACAGTATCTCAGTTTTGGTTTTGGGTTTTGGGTTTTTTTGGAGGGGGAAGGCAGGGCAATTAGGGGTAAGTGACTTAGCCGAGGTCACTGTGTGCGTGTGTGTATGTAAGTGTCTGAGGTCGGATTTGAACTCAAGTCCTCCTAACTCCAGGGCCGGTGCTCTATTTACTGTGCCACCTAGCTGCCCCTGTCTCAGTTTTAATATACTTTATACTCAGGATTGGCCTCAGTTCCCAAACTTGGTTAGGTAAGTTCTGCAAGTAGAGAGGTCAAAAGATAAGCATCTAGATAGAGAAAGGAGGGCATGTCTAAAATTACAGCTTTATTTACATAGGCCTGGGCAGTAGCTAGAGGCCATTTCCAACTGGCCACTTCTGACCCCCTTGGGTTCTATATGTGAATAATAACCTCAGCTCCACAGGCAAAATTCTCTTCTCCCAATGAGATACAAATTTGTTCTCTAGATTCTTTTATTTAAGGTCTTCTTCAGCCAAAAGCAGGGAGGGATAAAAAGAAAAAAGCATTTATGAAGGGCCTTATTTGGTCCTCACGACAACCCAGGGAAGGCAGTTCTAATATAATTCCCAAGGGAAACTAAGGCAAAGAGGATCACATAACAAGAAAGCATTTGAAGCCAAATTTGAAATCAGGTCTTCCTGACTCTAGACCCAGGACTCTATTCTCTGCTTTACCTAGCTGGCTCTACCACATCTCTCCCAGAGTTCCTCTGAAAATGGTCTGTCTGCAAAGATAGAGGAATGATGAAACAAACTGTGGAATATTACTGTCCTATGAGAAATGATGGGGTGGCTAGGTGACACAGTGAATAGGGCACCGGCCCTGGAGTCAGGAGGACCTGAGTTCAAATTTGTCCTCTGACACTCAACACTTACTAGCTGTGTGACCTTGGGCAAGTCACTTAAACCCAACTGCCCTCCCTTCCCCTTCCAAAAAGAAAAAAAAAAAGAAGTGATGAATGTGGTTAATATAGAGAAACAACGTAGGACTAAGAAAACAATATATACAATGATCACAACAATGTAACCGGAAGGAATAACAACAAAACAACTAAAGTCTATGAAATTAATGATCAAGCTTGTCCTCAAAGAAAAGGTATAACAAGGCAGCTCCCTACCCTCTTCTGAGTGTAGAGCACTTGCAAACAGAACGGGACTTTTTCCAAGAGTGGGCTAGCTTTTGCTTCTCTGTTTTTTTCCCCTCTATCCTTTCTTTGCAGGAGTTGACTACATTGGGATATGTAGGTGATATGACAACAAAAGATATAAATGAAGTTTATTTTTAAACAGAGAGGAACAGTCTCCCTGGGAGCCACCCTGACCTCTCAATGATCATTTGTCATTTCCACTACTGGGATGGGGGATGGTGATACCAGAAGGCACAACAAGGCTTTGTTTATTCAGGAACAATGTCCTAAGTGTTTTGCATAGCTGTAGCCTCCTACCTTTTGCCAGTGGTCACACAGCCATATAATGGTGGTGATGACTACGTAGGCTTTTCTCCAGATCACTTCAGTGTGTCCAAGGACCACATAATTCCCTAGGCTGACAGTGCAGCTACAAGGTTTAAACAAATGATTCTCACAAGGTCCTCTAACTTCACTGTTCTTCATTTGTTTTCTTCTTGTGACACCATTTGGGGTTTTCTCGACAGAGCCACTGGACTGGTTTGCCATTTCCTTCTCCAGCTCATTTTAGAGTGGAGGAAACTGAGGTAAACTGGTTTAAGAGACTTGCCCAGAGTCACATAGCTAGCATATGTCTGAAGTCCAATGTGAATTCAGGTCTTCCTAACTCTAGGCTGGCACTGTATCCACTGCACCACCTCTATTTTGCTGAAAATAAGAAATGTCATAGTTTTCTTCCTTCCCTTTTGCAGAATCATTGTGTAATTATCCACTCAACACTCAAGATTTATAGAGGTCATTCATTGCAAGGTACTATAGACAGCCTTACTTCTACTTGATTCTAAAAGTGAATATATCAGAGACAAGGATTTCAATTTTAAGGTGATTTTTCCACTAGGGTCTGCCCCAAAATCTCCGAACTTTAAATTACCCATGTATCGCCTGAGTTGCTCAGTGTTCCTCTACCTTACACAGAGTTCTCCTGAGATGCCTTTTTTGCTCTCCTTCCACTCTCTCCTACCTAACATTTTCAGGAAGATTTCCCTATTAGTCAGTTGGTCTCTGGTCTATCCCTTCCCCTACAACCTCTAAGCATTCTGGGAAACATGCTTCTTTTGACCATCCACACTCAAGGTGGGTCACAAAGGTCCAAAACCATTCGCTGTTCTACCCTGCCATTAGCATACACATTTGAGATCTGTGATTTGGTAACAGAGTAATTATATAAATCTGTTCTATCAATAATGCCACCCTGAATTTGGATGGCTGTTTATACTTTTCAGTGCTTTCAGTCAAAAGCAAACTTTCAGATCAATAAGTTAAATATTATTCTCATTTTACAGCTGTGAAAACCTTCAGTAAAAGGAAATGACCTGCCCAAATGAGTAAGGGGCAGCTAGGTGGCACAGTGAATAGAGAACCAGCCTTGGAGTCAGGAGGATCTGAGTTCAAACCCAGCCTCAGACACTTGACACATTTACTAGCCATGTGACTTTGGGCAAGTCACTTAACCCCAATTGCCCTCCAAAAAAACAAACAAAAAAACCCCAAATGAGTGGTAAAGTTTTAACCATCTGGTTTTAATTCCTAAGCGTTTATTTTTCTCCCTTGCATTATTCCTGTCACAGGTTAAAAAAGAAAAAGAAAAACAAAATTCCAGTATTGGTCATGTCTAAAAATGTATGTTTCATTTTGCAAATTAATCCATTCATTCTCTATCAGGAGAATTTCTATACAGCAAGAATTCTTTATTGCTGGTCCCTTTAAATCATGGTTGATCATTGGTTTGATCAGAGTTCCCACCTCCTTCAAAACTGTTCATTTTGACAATGTTAATGTTACAACAGAAATTGTTCTTGTGGTTCTGTAATCACTTATCGCAGCCTCAGTTCATAATTATTCTCACGTTTTCCTGAAACCATCTTTTCTTCATTTCTTACAACATAAATATTCCATTACATTCATATAATATACTTTGTTCAGTCATTCCCTAATGGAAGGGTAGGCACCTCTTTAATTTCCAGCTCTTTGTCACTATAAAAATAGAGCTGCTATAAATATTTGTTTCGTTAGGACCTTTTTTCTCTTATTTCTCTGGAGTACAGGCCTGGTCTTACTCTCAATGCTTGCCCTTCATTGGTCATAGTTCTCAGCTCACAAAGCCCAGCCTGTTTGGTTTCTCTGAAACTTGGAGCGATCAGACAGGTCAAGGAACATGTGCTCCAAGCTGAGATACTCAGCCTAGCAGACCTCCAGATTGTAGCCTTCCAAGCCTCTCTGGTCATTATTCTTGAGCTAACAGCAATTCCTTCATCCTGGAAACTGTTAAGTACTCTGAACAGAGTAACCCATCACCAGAGAAGCATGTGCCCTGATGAATGATACAAAGATTTCCTCTCCCAGGCCCCTGGTCTATCTTTGAGTCATTCTACCCTCTTCTCAATAATTGCTTACTTCAGGACCCAAATTCAATTTTACACTTGAGTGGAGGGGCAAGAATGGTAGCCTCCCCAGGAGAAAACCCCTTCTCCATCTCTGTTAGTTGGGAAAGTTTAGGTCTTAAAAATGTGAATAGAAGAGACACCCCTTTCCACAGAAACAACTGGCAGTCATGTAAATTCAACAAATTCATAATAAATGCCAGTTCAAGAAAAATAGTTAGTCAATGAATTAAGCATTAATTAAGAGCATTAAGCATCTATGGGCCAGGCACTATGCTGAGCAACAAAGGCCAAAGCACAGTCTCTGCCTTCCAGGAGCTCATATATCAATGTGGGAGATAATATGAAAATAGCTACACACACACACGCACACACAAACTACATGTGTATACATACATATATGTGTGCAAGGAAGAGGAAGAACAGACCCTGCATTCCAACTACATCTATAAATGTACAAATCTATCTATTGACAATATGTGTGCATATACATGTCTATAACTGTATGTGTGCACACAGATTACCTTCCATTTACAGAGGGTGTGCATGCACATATACGTATATACACATATACATGGAATATTGCCTCCCATCCTGAATGTGTACACATATACGTATTATGTGTGTATCCATATGCACACACATATACATGCCCATACATGTGTGTGTGAATGTTATAAAGCATGCAGCACAGTTGCTCACACAGAGTAGGTACTATATAAATGTTGGTTATCATTACTGTTATTATAATATGTGTGTATGCGCATCCACAACCACACGGTAAATGGGAGGTCATCTCAGAGGGGAGGCACAAGCAGAGGGCTTGGGAGAGGTCTCTTGCATAGTGTAAGATTTAAGCTACACCTTGAAGGAAGGCAGGAGGCAGAGTTGAGGAGGGAAAACGTTCCAGTTATAGGGACAAGGAATGAAAAGCACAGAGCCTGGAAATGGACTGTCCTGTGCAAGGAATAGTAGGAGGGCCAGTGCTGCAAATGTAAGACCAGGAAAGTAGAAAGGGGCCAAGAGTTTTATGGGGGGGGGAGTGGCATGGTTAGACCTGGGTTACAAAGATAGATGCTATACAGAACCTGCTGGGAAGGAGCTTGCTAACCAATGGAAGGGGGTGGGATATGTGCACAAATAACTTTGCTAAAAGGGAGAATGTGATAAATGCAAATGAGAGGGTGAAGGCCAAACATGACAAGAAATTGGAAAAGGAAAAGATTAGAAGTCTTTGGGTAAGGAGAGATGACTATGAGGGTGATTCCTAAATCTGTATTTCCAGCCCTCACCTCTTTCCTGAGCTCTAGTCACACATTTAATATCTTAAACTTAAAATATCCACATTGGAATCTGTTACCCAATCCTCCTCCAAATCTCCCTGTTTGTGCTGAGGGCACCAACAGACACCAAGATTCACAACCTCAAAGTCATCCTTAACTTCACTGTCCCTCACCTCCCATATACAGTCAGCGGACAAGTCTTCATAACCCCATCGGCGTGTCTCACATTCACAACCTTCCCTCCACTGACAGCCTCTCTCCCAGTTCAGGCCTTGATGTTACTGCAGCAATCTTGGGTGCCCTGCTTCCAGATGCCCTCCTTTCCAATCCATCCTCCCCCAAACTGCCAAATCCTCAGTGATGCCAGACTGCCTCCAGGACAAAACAAAGAGTGCTCAGCATGGCATTTAAAGTGCCCCCCTTTCCATATTTATTTCATACTGTTCTTCATCATTTTTCATGCCCTCCATATTGGCCTACAATTCACCACATCCAAAGCTTCTCTATTCCTTGGCACGGGCTGTTCCAAGCACAGAATCCATTTCCATCTTACCTCCTTCCTGTTAAAAACATCAGCTTTCTTTAAGACTCAATTCACCTTCTCGTTGGCCTAGGGGAAGCTTTTCCTCATCCTCCTGGTTCTTGTATCTGCCTATTTATTGGTTTGTATATTCCAGTAGGGAGACAGCTGGGATTTTAAGAGCGTGATGTGAGGATGCAGTCTATGCTTGAGTGATGCCCTACATAGGAAAGGCAGGTCAGGATAAGAGCAGGAATTATTTATCTAGCTTGACTAAAATATAAAGTGCTAAAAGCAGAGTGAAGTACAATAAGGACACAAAGGTTAATTGGAGCCAGACTGAAGAGGGCCTTGAATCTAATCCAATAAGCACTTAAAAAGCACCTACTATGTGTCGTTACGCTAGGTTGTTGTTTAGTTGATTAGTGATATCCAGATCTTCATTCTTAGCAAAGATGCTGGTGTGGTTTGTCATTTCCTTCTCCAGCTCATTTGACAGATGAAGAAACTGAGGCAAACAGGAAAGTGACTTGCCCAGGCACACAGTTAGTGCCTGGGGTTGGATTTGAACTCAGGTCCTCCTGACTCCAGGGCTAGCAGTCTATCCACTATGCCACCTAGGTGCCCCAGGAAGGGGCAGGAGGTAAAGGAAAAAACCACAAACAAAACATACTCCCTGACTGAGGGACATTCTCTCAGTGGATTCAACGGATAAGCATATATGTGATTATTTCAGGAGGGAAAAAGTAAGGGGATCTGAGAAGGCTTCCCAAAGAAGGTAGCACATGAGCTGAATTTTAAAGGAAACTTAGAGATCCTAACAGGTTGAAGTAAGGAAGGAATGTATTCCAGACACAGGACATAGCCTAACAAAGGCTCAGCACTGGAATATGAAATGTAGAGCCAGAGGACAGAATAAGAATTTTGTCTTTTATTTGTCAGGCATGGGGAAGTCTCATATGATCAGAGAAGATTACATAAGCAGTAGTGTAAAGGGTGGATTGGAAAAGGGGAGCATGGGGGAGGAACACTGCTTAAGAATCTGTTTCCACATTTCAGGTGAAAAGAGATGACAGCTCCAATGGTTAGAGTAGTGGTAGGAAAGAACATGTTGAGAAAGTCAGAGGATGAGTAATATCAAGGATAAAGAAAACAGGACGTGGCAATTAATTGGAAGAGGAAAGGGAAGAGTCAATGAAGATGGAGATTTTGAGCCTGAGCAATTGGCAAGATGGTAAAAATTAGGATGTAGGGAGAAATAAGGGAGAAGCTCAGTCTGAGACATGTTGGGTATGAAATGATGGTGTAACAACCAGGTAGCAATGGGAGCAGGCGGGTAGGGATGCAGCACTGACAAAGTTCTGCGGCTCTTCTGTACAGAGAAGATAAACAAAGCCAGGGGAATGGATAAGTTCACCAAATAAGGGAGTGGAGAGAGAGAAGAAGTGGACCAGTGCATTCAGGGAAAGTTGCTGTGCACTCATTTTTCAGTTGTGTCCAATTCTTTATGACCCCATTTTGTTTTCTTGGCAGAGATACTGCAACAATTTGCCATTTCCTTCTCCAGCTCATTTTACAGATGAGGAAAATGAGGTACGCAGGGTTAGGTGACTTGCCCAAAGTTACACAGCTAGTAAGTATCTAAGGCTGGATTTGAACTGAGGTCCTCCTGATTCCAGGGCTGGTATTCTATCCACTATGCCACGTAGCTGCCCTTATTTCTTATTAGGGACAGAAGATAACTATTAATCAGGCAAAAGGAGATTTCAGTCAGATAGAAAGTGAACCAGCGTCATGGAAGCCAAAGGAAAAGAACATGAACAAGAATGGAGTAGTCACCAATGTCAGATTTAATAGGATGAGGATAAAAAGTGAGGAAAGTTCATTTAGTGGTCATTTATGATCTCAGAGAGAGGTTTCAATAAACTGTGACTGGAAGACAAATTTGAAGAGGATTTAGAGTATCGGTGGCAAAAATAGACCACTCCTTTGGGGAGTTTACTGATGCCAGTGTGTGTGTGTGTGTGTGTGTGTGTGTGTGTGTGTGTGTGTGTGTGTGTGTGTGTAAGAAAAGGGGTGTGTGGATAAAAGCTTGTGGGGATAACAAGGTAGAAATGATTCATTTTTTTTGCTTTGGGTTTTTTGTTTTTTTTTTTAGGATACAGGACACCTTAATGTATCTGTAGGCAGCAGGGAAGGAGTCAATGAGAAGAAAAAAAATAAAAAATAAGAGAATGACCAATAAAACAAGATTCTAAAAGAGATGACCATAGCATTCCTAGCAAGAAGGACCACCACCTAATCCCATGAGATGGAACAGTGGAGGAGGGGAGAGGTGAGAACAAAGAGGTTTTGAGGTCCAAGAGTGGAGGATTGAGGGAGTTTGTCTGGTGACCTCAAGTCCCTTCTAAAGTAGGAAGTAAGGTCATCTGCTAAGGGAGAAGGGAGTGGGATGGAATTTGAGGCTTGAAGAAAGAAAAAACTTGGAACAGCTTCTGAGGGAAGGTTACAGTTGAAGAGTAATTATCCCATGTCAGCAGAACCTCTAGAAATGTAGTAAAAAACATATGACAGTAGTTGAGTTGAGGTTTTTATGTGCGTGTATTTTTAAAAGTCATTCATTTTAAAATATCTACTTACTACCTGGCCTGTGTGTCCTGAAACTTCTGGGATACGGAGGGAGGGGCAAAGGGAGAAATCCTTAAATCTAGGAGAGAAGAATTCATAGAATTTCTCATTTTTATTTAATCATAATTTCTGAAATAGAACTGAGATAAATTAATAGACTAGACACTGGCCTTGGTCATGTGAAAGAAATCTGCATCCCCTTTCTTTTTGCCAGCAGGCAAGGAAAAGATAATGGGTGGTGACACAATGGACAGACCCTGGGGTCAGGAAGACCGGAGTTCAAATTCTCAGATACTTACTAGCTGTGTGACCCTGAGCAAGTTACTTAACCCTGATTGCCTCCAAAAAAAGATAATAGGTAAAAAGTGGGTGGATTCCAGATGAGAAGATAGGACCTATTTCTTGAGCTGGTCCAGTAAGCAGGAAGTGAATCTATGGTACAGTGGACCCTAAAGGATCAGTAACCTGTGGTGTAGGCACAGAACCAAATTGCTTGATCTATACCAAAAGTTACTGACATCTTAAACTACACGCTCTGTGATCAGATTACTCCCAAAATGAGGCATGCTAGAAAGGTTAGTTTATAACAACAATAGTGACATTAGTATAACAATTTGCATATAAGTATATTTGAGCTTCAAAGCAGCCCTATAACATAGATCTCACAGTATTATCCCTATTTTATAGATGAAGAAACTAAGGTTCAGAAATGTTAATGCCTTTCTCCTGGCCACACAGCTGTCAAAGGCAGGGGTGAACCCAGGTCTTCCAGCCTATCTACTGCTATTTCCCAATATTTTTATACTTTCTAGGATCAGATCAAATTATAAACCTCAATTCCCATCCCCCACCCCGGCTCTAAACTAGTGTTTCTTTACCTTCATTTTACAAATCTGCATTTCTGCTCTTTGCCTTCTACCACATATATAATTCCTAAACCACCCCCCTCTCAGCTCCTCTGCCCTCCAAGTTGGCAGTCCTGTCCATCAACCCTGTCTTTCACCTGCACCCCCTTGGCAGCATCTTCTAATCCTACAAATGCCACTCAAAGAGACCAAAAGACTAAAAATCAAAAGGGCTACCCAGACCAGGCTTTCATTTGGGTGGAGGATGGAAGGAAGTTCTGTTCTCCACCACGCCAGTCTCGTCTCGCACCAGCCTAAAGCTGTTAGCTGTCTATGGTCTATGGAATAAATAATGATGATCCAGATTCAGCCATTTGCCCCTTACCCCCTTCATCTGCACTAAGAAGCAAGTTTAGTTTTCTAAAGAAATGCTGTAAAAGGTTCGATTATAGCTACAAAATAAAAGACCTGGACCCCATGAGCATTTCAGACCTGATGCAAAAGGTGCTATTTGCCCAGCTATTTGCAGAGTACAGTAATGCACATCCTGATTCCCATCATCTTTAACCTGAATGGGCACTTACCAGATATTAACCTGAGCTCGCCCAAGCATCCATAAGCATCTATGAGTTTCCCGTACTGTCCTTTAATTACCTCCTTTTCTTCTGGAGCTGAGGAAGAAACAGAACAAGCATCCACGTTAGTATGTCGTTCAGGGTTCATTCAGACTGCAGTGTGTTCCATCTGGCTTCCCTCCCACTCCAAAAAGGGGAAAAAAGGAAGAGGAAAAAAAAGAGAAACCAGACAATAGCACAAAACGGGTGGAGGATTTTTATGATGGTAAATTATAACGCTGCAAAATGACAGGAAATCCTCCTGAATGGCTGGATGTTTAGAAACCCAGACCTGCTTCTAAGGAAGGAGAGAGGTGAATCCCAAATTCGGCCCACTACACCCTGACTCTTCAAACCAAGGAAACAGACTCCTCCCGGGCCTCGTACTGTGGGCTCACACTATAACACAAGCACACGCCATATGTTCATAAAAAACGGGACTGATTCATTATTAACCATTCTGGGCCCTCCTTCAGAAAGAAATAAGGGATGGTGATTTAATCCCTGAAATAACCAATTCAATTTTAATTTACCTCTACTGTATCAGGGGAGAAAATAGGTAGTCTGCAGATAAGAACAGAGAAGGGCACATTTCTCTCTCCCCACACCCCCTGCTCCACCACTAATTCTGGAGCAGACAGTAATCCTAGGCTCAATTACTCAAATCCTAGACAAATGGGTTTTCTCTGTACAAGCCCCTGCTGGGACCATTAACAATTGCTGCCCCCCAAACCCAAAGAGATTATCGAGCTTAAAAACAGAAGCAAGCAACAAAAGAACAGAAAGACCAGCTTTGCTGTCAGTGGGGTGGATGAAAAACATCACACATCGAGTCCTATTCTATACAAGGAAGGCAACCTCAAAGAATACTAAATCTCAAAGGGAGAACTCAGACTTTCCACTAAAAGCTAAGAACCAAAGGCTAGATAAAAAGTAACTGAAAAAAAATTTTTAAATGTACTCCCTCAGTGGGAGGTCATTGTGAATGGCAATCAACAGAATCACTGATTTTTTATTCTCCTCCTCACTACCTCCCTTCTTCCCTCTCCCCAACACCATATTCAAATGTTGAGTCTTGGGGTGGCTAGGTAGCACAGCGAATAGTGCACCAGCCCTAGAGTCAGGAGGACCTGAGTTCAAATCTAACCTCAGACACTTAACACTTACAAGCCCTGTGGCCTTGGGCAAGTCACTTAACCCCAATTGCCCCTCAAAAAAAAACCAAAAAGAAAAAAAATGTAGAGTCTTATTGATTCCGGTCTCTCTCCTCTCCAACCCACTGTCCTTATAATTGCCACAGTGAGATTCCTAATCTTGAGATCAGAAACAAAGCACAGCCTGACATGATCCTCTGAATCTCAATAAACTTCAATAGCTCACTATTAATCACCTCTAGGCTCAAATACAAACTCAAAAAAAGGGGGGGGGCAGGTAAAGCCCTTCAATGCTCTGATTCAACCTACCTTTCCAGTCTTATTCCACATTTCTCTACTCCCCTCCTTGTACTCCATGGACCAGTGAAACTGGCTTTCTTGCCGTTCATCACCCTTGACTCTCCATCTTCCATCTCCATGCGTTAGCACTGTTTGTCACTCACTGTCTCCCAGACCTGGAATGCACTCTCTCTTCACTGTTCTTAGAATTCTTAGCTTCTTTTAAAAGTCAGCTCAGGGACCAGCTGGTATGTGAGAACTTTCCTGATCTTCCCAGCTGCTAATGCCCTCCACAACCCTGAAATTACCTTGTATCTACTACTCTGCATTTACTTCCTTATGCCCGGTACATGAAGTTCTTTCACCCTCCCCCAATATAGTCTAAGCTCCTAGAGGGGAGTGTTTATTTAGTTTTTGTCTCTGTAGCCCCAATACCTGGCATAGGGTGGCATATAGTAGGTGCTTAATGCATACTTTATTGATTGAACTACCAAGAAATAAAGACTCATAACCCCAAGTTAGGGATTGCAATATGCTTTCCAGAACACCTTACATCCTTGCCTTGCAAAGGCAAGAGAAGACACAGGCAGTTAAAAGGAAAACTGGGAAGGAGACAATTTTTAATAGGAGAGTTGAAGGCCTTCTCATTCCCTTCAAAGCTCTTCCAACCCCAAGGACCAATTTTGTGCCATAGTGTCTAAAAGAGTCTAGGAGGACCTAGGGAACCACAGCTAGCTCCAATTCCTTGGAACTCCCTTTCCTTGCATTGATAGGTACATCCTCTGCCAGCCACTATGAGTCTGAGTCCCTAAGAGAGGCCATTCCTGGTATTCATTTATCTTGAGTTAAGGCTGGAAAGATGAAGAAGCTCTTTCATTCATATATTTATATAAAGTAGTTTAATGACTTAATTTTCAAGTCAACTCTAAGCTATGGGAATTGGAAAACAAACAATGGAAAAGGTAGACAGGTATGGGTGAAACATTGGGTGATAAGGCATGTGGAAGGCCACAGGGCTTGTCACAGGGAACTTAGGAAGAGACCAGAAAGAAATAGAAACTAATAATATGGTAATTTAAGGTTTGCAAAAATATTAAATCATTTTTCTCCTCACAATTACCTAGGTAGTGCTATTATTATCATCATTTCGCAAATGAAGAAACTGAGGTAAACAGAGGTTAAGTGACTTGGCCCAAGGTCACACAGGTAGAAAGTGTGAGAGGTTATATTTGAACTCAAGTCTTCCTAACTCCAGGTCCAGTGTTCTATCCACTGTACCAGCCAGTTCTCTCTAGAAAAAGAAAGGCAGTGGGAAGACATTTAGGTAAAAAAAAATGACTATTCGGAAATTTTTTCAAGGTATCACACTTCTTTTCCATCTCCCAGAGGCCTGATGAGAATCAAATCACTTTTGGAAGTCAGGCAAAATACCTTTATAGAAGAGAAATTTCACATATTCATTAGGCAAAAAAGATATCTTTACAGAGGACAAGGAAATTCCACATATTCATCTTCTTGTCCTGGAAAGCTTGGGGTACAGTGGGTCAAATGAACCCACAGACAGGGTAGCTACAGAAGTTTACTGTAGGAATCAGAGAAGAGACTCCAGGTATAGACATTTTATTGTTTATTTATCCAGGTACATTTATTTGTTTGCTATTATCTCCACATATTTTAAGCAGAATAAAAGGTCTCTAAATACCTCAATTTACAAGCAGTATGGTTGCTAAGCCTTTCCCGATTCTCCTTTAAGCTAGCACAAAGTCTTTGCAATTTTGCTGAGGCTTATTTTACCGCTAGGAGTTTCAAGGGAACTGATAGGGCAGGAAAGAAAATGTTACTGTTTTCCCCCCATTCTCTAGCATATCTAAACCCATTTTCTTACATTTCCAATTTTCTCTTTTCCTACTCATAAGCTGAGTCATACTTCAAGCATTCCTTAGAGAAGATAGCCAAAGCATAGGGAAATGTATATAGATTAAAGGCTTAGCCAAGGTTCGTTTGCATTACACAAGTCAGGCCAGACAGCCCATTCCACAGAAAAGACCAGGGGAAAGTAACAAACTGGAGGGCTTTGGTCAGGCTCCCCCAGTCCACTTGACGGATTGACAGTAGGCTGGCTTTACTGGAGGGTGTGGATCTGTTTGCTTAAAATTGTTAATATTTCTTAAGGATTTTAATTTTCTTTTTTTAATACAGGGAAAAAATAAATGTTTATTTTTTTTTAATCAAAACAATGGAAAAAAGAAACTCCCCTTTCTAGGATACAACACAAAGTTCTCAGCTTGGCATTTAAAGCCCTTCAGAATCTGGCTCCCAACAGATCTTTCTAGTATTATTTATTTCACATTATTACTCCCCCTCCCCAACTCTACAGTAAAGCCAAACTGACCTCCATGTTGTTTCCCAAACATTCCATTCCATTTCCTACTTCTGAGACTTTGAATAAGCTGGGCCCCACACTCCACATACCTATATGTTTTTCCTCTTTATTTCTGCCTCAGGAATATTCCCTTCCCTTTAAAATTCAACTCCTACATGAGCCCTTTCCTGATTTCCCTCCTTCTCCCAAAGCTACTTTCTTTCCCCTTCTGAAATACTTTGTATTTCTTCTGCATTTATCTGTGTACATGACATACTTCCTTCCCCCCCACCCCCACCCCCAAGGAAATTATAAGTTTTTTAAGGGCAGAAAATGTTTTATTTTGTCTTTGTATCTTCAGCCTTGCACATCACAGGCACTTGGTGAATACTTATCTCATTTCATCTTTGCAACAATTCAATGTAGGCGCTACAGGTATTACTGTATCTCCAAGAATCACACAGGTAGGAAGTATTGAGGAACTTCTCTTCTGATCCTTTTCACTATGCCCTAATTCCTAAACACTAATAATATCCTAACATGTGTAAAGCAGAGTTGGATCAAGTTCCCTATTCAGCAGGCACCCAGCCGGGATCAAAACTCAAACAAAACAAATGTACTTTTGTCTTTAATAAGGTTTTTCACAATAAGATGCTCTGATGACTTCTCCTTTCTAAAGCAGACAAATAAATGTTAGCTATGCCCAACCCAAAGGTAGCACAACACATAAGAAAGTAGGTCTAGTCTGCAAAAAGCAGCAAAAGAAAAGAGACTGTGGGAAACCATTTGCAAAGAAGTTCTCACCCAGAACATTAAACTATCTTCTTGCATTTCACTGTCTCTAGACAAGAGAAGACTCCAAAAGATAAAGGTAACAAGCCTCCTCAAGCGCTCCTTTTGAGCATGTCAGAGTAGGAGGTGGATGGTTACTCAATGAATGTCTATTAGTTGGGAGCAGAAACAGCTCATCAAAAAGACAACTCTTTTTCCACAGGGACAGCAAAGGTTGCTAAGCGAAATGCAAAACAAAACTCTGTGGAACATAAGCCTGGGCAATCAACCCAAAACCAACAAACACCTTTCATGAAACCTTATATAAAGGTGTGCCTTCCCATACCCTAGTTGTGCAAAAGCCACAAACCACAAAAATCACCCTGTGGGAAATAGCAAGTCAAAAACCACCATGCTGGACAAAAGCTGCAAGGCAGCAGCAGGGAGCACAGCCCAGAAACTGGTGAGGAACTAAGAGTGAAAAGAAATTTGTGTCTTCATACAATCAGAGCCAATAAATGTCAACCATCATAGAAGGATACCTACCTCTCCGCACAAGTTAGGCTCCTAGAAAGAACTGAAGGAATGTAAAGGCAGATTGAAGCATACTATTTTCACTTTATTTTTTTCCACAGTTTTTTCCTATTAATCTGCTTTTTTTTTGTGCTTTTGCAACATGACATATATGTTTTATGTGATAACATATATACAACCTATACAAAATTTTTGCCAGGTTAGGGAAAAGGGAAGGCAGGCAGGCAGGGAGGGAGAAAATTTGGAACTCAAGATTCTATTCCCCCCCTTTTTTCATTTTCATTTTTTCTTAATAGAATTTTTTTTGGAACTTGAATTTTTATTTAAAAATGAATGTTAAAAATTTTCTTTATGTGTAATTAGAAAGAAATTACTATTTAAAAGAAAAAAAGTTAAGCTCACATTCCCAATAAGAAGACCTTTGGCTTTGGAGTCTAACTTAAAGTAAATTACCTCAGAGACAGATATAATGGAGAAAGCACTGGCCATAGAACCTTGGTTCAATCATTAATTAGCTGTTGTTCTCCAACATATTCGATATGTTGCTGAGTTTCTTCTATGTTCCTACCTTTACAGCCTCTCCCACATAAATCCCCTTCTCTCCATTCACACAACTACCACCCAGGTATAAATCCCTATCAACTCATGCCTGGATTATCGCAATGCCTTCTGGTTAGTCTCCCAGTCTTAAGTGTCTCCCCATTCCACTCAGCTGTCAAAGTGGTCTTCCAAAAATACAGGTCTGTTTGTGATGTCACCCCACTATGCAATAAATTCCAGTGGCTCCCTCTTTCAAGGATCAAATATAAAATTCTCTCTTTGGCATTTAAAGTCCTTCACAACCTGGCCCATTCTTACCTTTGTACTCTTCTCATTCTTTTTTTTTTTTTTTTTTTTTTTTTTTTTTGCTTTTTGGAGGGGGAGGGCAGGGCAGTTGGGATGACTTGCCCAAGGTCACACAGCTAGTAAGTGTTTAGTGTCTGATGCCACATTTGAACTCAGGTCCTCCTGACTCCAGGGCCAGTGTTCTATTCACTGTGCCA
>CM053593.1:316272511-316284229 GCA_028646575.1 Pseudocheirus occidentalis | reverse complement strand
GAACTCAGGAATTTGAGTCTTCCTAACTCCAGACCTGGCTCTCTATGCCCTGTGCCACCTAGGTGACCCCTAGGCTACATAGTACAAGGAAGTAAAGGTTTGTCATTCCTTTACTGGCAAAAAAGGAAATTGGCTCTACAAGCTATTCCTGAACTAAGAACAGCAAAGGTAACTCCTTAAGCCTCAGTTGAAAAAGGGCACCATTACCTAATCAACCAAAATCAATCTCTAGCTGTCTAATCTCAATGGCAATAGTTAATTTGAAAAAACCCCACAGCTTTTCTACTCCCTTGTTCTCACCACCCTTTCTTTGTGCCAACTCAGCTACTGCAAAAGAAATCAGACAGCATCTTTCATTAAAGGTAACAATTTCAAAAGAAGGAATAAGAACAACAACCAAAATTAGTCTGAGTTGCTGACAGCTGGACAGATGTGCCAGAAGGGGACTCCTGAAATAAATAGGCTTGCTGCTTGTGGCTAAAGATGACAGCAAAGAAATTCAAAGCGCCAGCAGCAATACACTAAAAATCAACATGAGGCAGCAGCAGAATGAGTGAGCCAATGATTAAAAAATAATAATAAAAAGACATATCAAATTGCCCCATAGATTTTTAAAAGAAATCCTTTGGACCTGTATTGTAAGACTGTGCTAACATACCTTCTTGGGAAATAAACAGTCGTAGGAATTATCCCTTCAATGTTTTTAATTGCAAAAGAGTTTAATGTGTTTTAACAATATGTTGAAAGCAAGCCTGTATTGTGTTCCATCTTTAATTGTGGAACCAGAGAAGAAGTGGAAACTGGGAAAAAACCACTTATTCAATTAATTACTCAATTCAAAGCACTAGATTTTCCCATTTAACACTCATAGGAAAGGGAAGAGAACAAACATTTATCTAGCACCTACTTACGTGTTAGGCACTGTCAAGCATTTTTTTTTTTACAAATATTACCATGCTCATTTTATAGTAAAGGAAACAGACAAATAGAGCGAGTGAGTTGCCTGGGGTCACACAGCCAGGAAGGGTCAGAGGCCAAATCTGAACTTGGGTCTTCCTAACTCCAGGTCCAGCGTGCTAGCCACAGCACAGCTAGCTGTCTCATAGTTACAGAATGTCAGACCCAAAGAGGATTTTGAAGACCACAAAGTGTAACCTTTTCATTTTACAGAGGAAGTAACTGAGGCTCAGAAAGGTCAAGTTTGTGACCAAGGTCACAAAACCAATAGAACCTTGAACCCAGATTTGCTGAACTCCCAACCCAGTGCTCCTTCTATTGAGCCACACTGCCCCTCAGATGCATCAATCACAAAACAGCTAAATGATTGACTCCAAGCAAACAGAAAGAATGTTTGACTGATAAAACTCTTGAGGCAATCTGCCAAAAACCTATTTATGCCCCAGGTCTCAACCAGGAAACAGGTTATAGAGTATTTTTTTCTGGCTCACCCCAGATTAGGCTTCAGCTTCAGAAATCAAACATCTAATTGCTACTGCAACTGTGTGAAAGGCTACAGATAAAATTACATAAAATGGAGTCCATACTCTAGAAGAGTTCAAAGAGACATAGGACCCATATTGGAATAAAGGAATTAAACAGTTCATCCTATATACTGCTGTCAAAGTAATGTTTCTTAAACTCAAATATGACCATGTGACACCCCTAAATCAACCAATTCCCATGACTTCCTACTTACCTCTAGAATAAAATGTAAACTCTGTTTAGTTTTTAGTTTAGTTGTTTTTTTTTTTGGTCAGGGAAAGATTTGTTTATATTCTTCCAACAAATACCAGTCCTGTCTAACACACAGGACTTCTATGAAGTTACGAGATATGAAGTTGGTGGGAAGGTGTAGAGAGAAGGATAAGGATGGAAGCTGGACACAAGGAAGAATAATTAGATGATTTGATAATCGGTTATGAACATCTGTTACTGAAAAATCTTTTCAGCTTAAAGTGTTCTTATACCACGTTTAGATTTTAAAACCCTACACAACCTTACTCCAATCTATCCTTCCAGCCTCATTATTACTCCTCCCACCCTCTTGGATCCAGAAAAACTAGCCTTCTCTCTATCATTCCTCACATAAGATTCTCCCCCATCTCTATGCCTTTTCACTGACCATGTCATCTGCCTGGAATGCACTCACTCCCTCCTTACCTCTACCTCAGAGTCCTTGTCTTCCTTTAAGATGCAGCTCAAGCATCATCTTGTACCCGAAGGCCATCCTAATCTACTACTGCCCTTCCTCCCAAACTACCTTCTATTTTGCACGTAGTTTGTATATATCTGTATTTATTAACTTATATATGTGCCATGTATGGATATAGTTGTGATTTCCCCCACCCAAATGTAAACTCTTTGCCAAGTAGGACTATTTGCACTTTTCTCTATGGTACCTAGTACAATGCCTGTCACATTGCGCTTGTTCGGTCAAGTCCAACTCTTTGTGACCCCATTTGGGTTTTTCTTGGTAAAGATCCTGGAATGGTTTGCTATTTCCTTCTCCGGCTGACAGATGAGGAAACTGAGGCAAAGAGGGTTAAATGACTTGCCCAGGGTCACTCAGATAGTAAATGTCTGAGGCCAGATTCAAACTCAGGAAAATGAGTCTTCCTGACTTCAAGCTGGGTACTCTACCTAGCTGCCCCCTGGCACACAGTAAGTGCTTAACAATTATTTACAGAATGACTGATGAGATAAAATGTGTTGAATTTGTTGACTCTCTCCCAGCATCTACATCTAAATCTCTCAGCAAACTAGCATAATTAGTACTATGGTCTGTTTGGGGAAAGCTAGCAAAGTGTCATAAAGAATGCTGGATTTAGGAGCAGAAGGTTGAGATTCAAGTTTCAGTTCTGCCAATGACTAGATTTAAAAAAATATTCCTTTAGCTTTGGTGAGCCTCACTTTTAGCATCTGTAAAATGTAATACCAAAGCTTAATATTTCACAGGGTACAATGCCTTTCACAAATTGTAAAGTGTCCTGTGTTCTATTATCATGGGTCCAATGCTGTCCAAAAATGAGGGGAAAACACATTCACATTTGGATTGTCTAGACAAAAGAGACTTGTTCAAATGCAACATAATTCCCACTGTTTCTCTGTTGGTCTCTGATACAGAGATACCCAGTCTCATCTCTTACATGCTCTCCCCTTAAGGTAATACGTCCCCGGGAGTGGGTTCTGCTCTGGCTGTGAAAGTCCTGTATCTAAGAAGCTTCTGGCTAAGCCCAGAGGTGTGTGGCAGTATCAGGTTCAACTCAGTATAACTGCCGGTGCCCTGGATTACTTTTCCATTCTGTCTGTCCTAGATTCCTGACCCGCTGCCTGTTCCAGCTTTGTGCTGCTTTAAGCCTTGACTCCAGCACCTAACTGCTTTGCTGCAACCTCTGGTGTCGCACATAGCCTTACTATGGGCCCAGTCCTCCTGGTCACTCTACCTGGTGATACGTGCTCACAAACTGCCTGATGGCCGTCAGTAGCTTTGCAAAGATATGTCAAGCACGACGTTAGGCTCCTGGGATATAAGGATTTATTTATTTATTTTGATAAGGAAAAGAGGCCATTCTCTGCCTCATCTCTTACCTAGCCTTAATCACTGAACATGTGTTGCCTCAGTCAAACCAAGGCCTGGGCAAGACCTTAGCTTAAAAAGAACAAGGTCTCCCACTACATCCAGGGCAATCTTCAGTCATCCCGATCTATATCTCGCCACTGGACCCAGAGGGCTTTGGAGGAGGGAGTGAGGCTGGTGGCTTTGCACAGTCCTACCTCACTTAAATCCAGTTCACCGGCATGTCGTGGCATCACCTCCCTGATCTTTGTCCTCTTAGAGAAAGAAGGTCAAACAACTATGGGCACTTATTAAGTATCTACTATATGCCAGCCACAATGCCAGGCTCCTGGGATATAAAGATAAGAATTTACAAGTCACTGACCTCAGGGAGTTTATGTTCTATTGGAGGGAAATGATACATGGACAGAAAAGTAAATACAAACCATATGCCAATTAAATACAAACTAAGTCCTGGAGACATTTGTAACTGGAATATCAAGAAAAGACGTCATATAGAAGAGCATTCTAGGCGAGCCTTAAAAGAAGCTAGGAATTCTGAGAGAGTGATGTGAGAAGAGTGCACTCCAGGCCCAAGGAGCTGTCTGTGCAAGGATACAGAGATGAGGAAAGGGTTCCATAAATAGGGAACAGCAATAATAGAATTTTGCCAATGGGAAATAGCAAATAGGCCAGGGTAGCTGAACTACAGAGCTGACAAAGGGGAATAATGCGGAATGAGTCTGGGGAAAAAGTAGGCTAGAAATAGATTATGCCAGCTTTAAATGCCAAACAACATTATTTGCACTTTTTCCTAGAGGCAATAGGGAAACATTGGAGCTTCTGGAAACCTGATTGCCTATGTGAGGGTGTTGGAGAGGTGGTGTTAAAAATCTTCAGACTTTTATTGAAAATTGGTGTTGTGGCTCCTCTTCATTGAATGCTTACTTTGGTAAACTGGCTTTAAAAGCCTAGGTCCATTCCACCTGGCTAGCTCCTTTCTCAAGGCGTGCCAGCTTTCAAATGGGCCTTTGAAATATACATGAAAAATTAGTCAGGATTAAGTAGAATTTCAAGATAGGAAGGGTGTGTGAAGTGGATAGAGCTTGCACATACTTCTACCACAGAGTGGAATGTTTTGTTTCCTGTATGAAAAAAAAAAAGATATTTATGCTAACCAAAAAAATCTGTCAGGCCAAAGAGTCTTAACTCATCAGCCTTTGCCACAATAAGACCACAGCTGGTTATGACATTTACCATGCCTACTGACACTCATGGAAACCAACAGAGGAAAGAACCCAAACTCTAGTCCTCCTTTGACAGTTCAAGTAAATGCCTGCATCACCAGAACTCAGTAGAAATTAAAGCTACCAAAACCCCAATATGAACAGTAACCCCAGCTCACCAAATAAAGATTATTTTCAAGGCCATGGACTGAGTTCACTCTTGGTCTTAAGCAACAAGCACTCATTAAACACCTATTAAGTGTGCTGGGAGCTGAAAAACATAAAATAGTTTATTCTCACCATCAAGGAAGAGAATCCTATACCTATTATACCTATTTTAGAGTATGCGAAATAAATAATAAACCTGGTATATGAAAAATATACAAATTATACAAAATAAATTATAAATGATAAAAATTCCAAGACAATAACAAAAAACAATAAAGTTGAAAGCAGCCATAGGAGGAATGTAGCAAAAAGGCTTCTTATATAGGCTTTGAAGAAAAATAGGAATTTTTTTTTCCTTTTTGGAGGGGGCAAGGCAGGGCAATTGGGGCTAAGTGACTTGCCCAAGGTCACATAGCTACTAAGTATTTAAGTGTCTGAGGCTGGATTTGAACTCAGGTCCTCCTGACTCCAGCGCTGGTACTCTATTCACTGCTTCACCTAGCCACCCCCAAAACTAGGCATTTTAAGAGATGGAGAAGATCTTTCCAGATGCATTCCAGATGTGGGGAGATAGCCTTGTGCCAATGGGAGAGGGAATATTCTGTGTGAATTACAAGCCAAGGCCATTTTGGCTACACTGTAAAGTACACAAAGATATAATAAAGTAGGACATGTAGAGCAAAGCCAGGTTGTGACAGGATTTAAATAACAAGTGAAAAAGTTTGTATTTGATGCTATAAACAATAGGAAACAATTGGACTCTGTTGAGTGGGAAGTGACAAAGTGACAGGGCCACACCTGTGCTTTAGGAAGGACACTCGCTTTGGCAGCTGTTTGGAGGACAGACTAGAAAAGAGAGAGTCTTAAGGAAGGGACTCCAATTCAGAGGCAATTGTAACAGGCCAGGCAAGAAGTGATCACTGGACAGTAAATGTGTGAAGGCAGAGAAGGGGACAAATATGAGAAATGTTGTGAAAATAGAACTGATTCTATATGTAGAGACAGTAAATGAGGAATCAAGGATGTCTCCAAGGTTGCAGATCTAGGTGCCTGAAAAAATTAGTGGTACCCTCAACACATCTGGGAAAGAAAAGATGACTATGTTTGTATAGTCTTTTACACTTTACAAAGCACTTTTTTTTTTGGAGGGGGGAAGGCAAAGCAATTTGGGTTAAGTGACTTGCCCAAGGTCACACAGCTAGTAAGTGTCAAGTGTCTGAGGTCAAATTTGAGCTCAGGTCCTCCTGGCTCCAGAGCCAATGCTGTATTCACTGTGCCACCTAGGTGTCCCCACAAAGAACTTTAAATACATTATATTGCCTCATTTGATCTTCACAGTAACTAGGTAGGGATGTCAGTATCTATACTCATTTTACAGACAATAAAACTAGAGCTCACTGGGCCAAAGTCACAGAGTTAATAATAATGTTAGAGCTTGATTCTAATAATAATGCTCTACCCACTGTTATAGAGCTACCTTCATTTGATTTATTTCCTTCTATCTTTGTCTCTTAAGACTAAGCCTTTTTACAGAAGTATTTTGTTTCTAGATGAAAACAAGAATTGGATTTATTGCCTCCCCTAGTCTCTCAGAAGCCAAAAGACTTTGAAGATTGGGGAAAGAGAAAAAAGGAAATAAAAAGACACATTAAACAATCTTATCTGATTCTCTAAAGGGTACTTGTGCTAATTAGAGAACATATAGAAAAGGTTTCATGGCCCAAGTGAAAGCAATGTTTTCCCTTCCCCTGAGTCATTCTCCAGTCACTTAATTCCTTATATCTCCTGTCCATGCCTAATCTCTTCCTTTTTTGTTTTTTTGCTTTGCCTTTTTTTTTTGGAGGGGCAATTGGGGTTAAGTGACTTGCCCAAGGTCATGTGGCTAGTGAGTGTTAAGTGTCTGAGGCCAAATTTGAATCCAGGTCCTCCTGACTCCGGAACTGGTGCTCTATTCCCTTAGCCACCTAGCCACCCCCTAGTCTCTTTCTTAATCTTCTTCCCTCAGTACTTCAGAGATGAAATGTTTGCCTCTTTGTCCTTCATGCCATCCAAAAAGGATTGATGAAGTCCAAGGAGGGCAAGGAAGCCTGAATTCAAGTTAACAGATAGGGTCTGAGGATCAGTTTAAGCAATGGCTATGTGGTAATGAGGGATCCAAATAGTAAGCATTGCTCTGGTTTGGGTTTTGTTACCTATGATGCAGCAGAAGAGGAAATGCAGCCAGGAATACAAGACCTCACTAAACTGATGGCAGTTATTGAACTAAACAATGCTGCTTCCTAAGAGGATTCTCAAAGAACAGGTACTCATTTAAGTATGAAAAAAGATCTTTGAGGGTGGTATTAAGGGAGACTCTTCGGAGAGTACCTAGAACAGTATGGAAAGGTTAAAAGTGATTGAAATCATGAAGACAAGAGCAAGAAGAGCTTTGCTTTTATGATTTTTGATGACCATAACTCTGAGACTGTCAGTAAAAAATAGCACACTGAGAATGGCCACAATTGTGAAGTGAGAAAAGCCTTATCTAAGCAAGAAATAGCCAGTGCTTCATCTAACCAAAGAGGGTGAAATAGCTTTGGGAGCTATGGTACTGGCAATGGAGGAAGCTTTGGAAGAAGTAAGTTAGGTTATGGTGTGGTCATAGTGGTTTTGATGGCAAGTGTGATGGTTGAGGAAATGGAAGGAGTGGAGATGCCTACAGTGAACTGCGCAGCGATGGAAGCAGTTTGGAAAATGGTAGAAGCTACAATGCCTTTGGAAACTACAATATTTTAAACTTTGGTCCCATAATTGGAGAAAACTTTGGAAGCAAGAGCTCTGACCCTTATGGAGACCAATATTTTGCCAAACCACATAAAGTGGCTATGATCGCTCCGGTATTAGGCAGCAGTTACAGCAAAGGTCAAGGATTTTAATTACTGTTACAAAAGAAGTTTGGTAGAAAAGGAAGCTACAGGTTATAACAGATGTGTGAACTTAGCCAAGTACAGCAGCAGGAGGGCCTAGTTACTACTATGAGGACATATCCGTGCTTGAGACAAGACTTTTTTTATGTATAGGGGGAAACCACCAAGATAGTATTTGTGACTAATTGTATAACAGGTTATTTTGGTATCTGTTCTGTGGAAAGTAGAAAGCATTCCAACAAAGAGGTTCAATGCAGATTTTTTTTTTGCACCTATGTTTTTGATGGCTAAATGCAATAATCTCCTTGTGATACTAATTTGTTTTTTTAAGCAGAAGAAATCTCTGTTGAATTGAACTGATCCACTGAAACTAAGCAAACCTTTTTTCTTTATAATGAATCATGAACTTTGACAAAGAGATCCAGACACTGGTGGGTGAGATAGAGGATCTCTTTGTTTCTTTCTCTCTGTCTCTATCTCTTCCTCTCCCTCTGTATTTTTATAAATTTATGCAACTGATCAGAAAGCTTCTAATTGAGCTTAACCGATCTTAAGGATAAAGTAGGTACATTTCACCCTGCATTAGATGAAAAATTACCAGCCCATAAAGTTTTGAAGTCAGTTAGTCTCTATGTAAACTATAAAAGTAGCACATCATAGTGAAAAAAGCATCCTTCAGTCATAAGAAATGGTTAGTCACTCTCCACAAATAGGGGTACAAGTAAGTGCATCTTTGAAACAGGAGACTCCTGGTTGTTTGCTTCTTCACTTATTTTGAAGGCACACAATGGTTACCCTCCAGAGAGCTCTACTGAAAATGTTCCCATGTTACCAAGGCAAATGCCATCAAATGAGTACTACTGACCCTTTGACTACTCTCTCTCCTACAGCTGAAAGAAAGCCCAGAGTCACTACAGGTCCACTACAGGCAGGCACACCAGGGGAGGAGGTAGTCATTCTCAATCTGTACTTTTCAGGAGTCCTTACTTTTAAACAAAAAAGTTAAGATAATTGTTATTATTTGAATAGACCCCAATTCAGTAAATGGAACTGAAAGCCAAGCTGGCTCATATAAAAACCTCTGCCCAGACCCAGGAACACTGACAGGTGCTTATCTGATACTATTCTGATCTTTTATCCCACAGAAGAGAGTCTAGCTGTTCCACCTGACGTAGTTTTTCCCTCAATAGAGATACTGTAAATGACACGGAGAAGTGTCTCTTCTCTCTAAGGAAAAATACACATTTTCCCAGTATTAAATATTTAATTGACCTCATTAGGGATTATACATTATGGCAGCTTTCACAATCTAGCCCTAGCTAAACCACAGAAAAGGAGCAACAAGACCACAAGAGTAGTGTCTGAACTAAAGGCAACCCAAATGATTTTTTAAAAAGGCAAGGGGAGGGGGAAGTGTGGTAGGGGTGGAGGGAGGCACCAGTGCAGTGAAAGGTAATTTGAGTCCAAAAGTTTAAGGACTTAAAAGGGTATTAACAGGTACTTGTAGCAGCTTTAAAAGATGCTGAGGTATCTCTTGAATTGGCATGGCTCATGATATTTTAATAAATACCTTCCTCCCAGGTTAAGCTAAAAATTAGAAACTATTAAAGTATATCATATTTACTAAGCAACTGGTATTAAAGTGGTGGCATGAGGAAGGTAATCCATCATATTTTAGAAACCCACAAACATATAATAATTCTTTAAAAACTCATCAGGTTTCTAGATTCAGTCCTAGGAGACTCAAAGGCAAATTATGATGATTTTTTTCTTTGCTACATTATTTTACCCAAGATATAGAGAAATAGAAATAAGAGGCAGTATTTTATTGTGGTCTTGGAGCCAGGAAGACCTAGATTCAAGTTTCACCTCTGACACATCTTGGTTGCATGATCTTGGACAAGTGACTTTATGGCTTTTTTTTTTTTTGTAGACCACTAAGGATGGGTAGAAAGTCTAGGTAACAATCTATTGGAGGAGCCAGCATGCAAACAACCACGAACAAATGAAATATATGCAGTATAAATTGGAAATAACTCAGAGGGAAGGTGGTAATATTAAGAAGGATAGAGAAAGGCTTCATGAAGGAGATGGGATTTTAACTGAGATCAACCCCACACACTCTTAGAGCCTGGGATGGGCAGCAACAGAAAGGAAAGAAAGCTCAGCTCTATACAAAGATCCAAGACAATTCCAAAAGACTCAAAATGGAAGATACTATCCACGTCAGAGAAAAAACTAAGAGTCTGAATGAAAACTATTTTCACTTTTTTTTCATGTTTTTTTCCTTTTGTTCTATTTCTTATTTCACAACAAGGCTAACATGGAATATGTTTTTCATGATTGCATATGTATAAACTATATCAAATTGCTTGACATCTTGGGGAGAAGAGATGGGAGGGAGGGAAGAAGAAAAATTCAGAACTCAAAATCTTTCTTTTTTTAAATTAATTTTAAGTTTAAATGCAAAAAATCTTAAATACACAATAAGAACAGAAAAAGAAACATATTGTAAACAAATGCAAAATAAGAAAGAAAAAAATAGCATTGCCATGTGCACAGCAGAATATAAGGATTCAAAACATACAGCAATACAGCAATGGAAGCAATACTTCCATTTCAAGAAAGTCTACATAATAAATACTGTACTGTGTTCAGAACTGTCCATCTTTTCTTTATTTTTAAGTTTTCTTTTGTTCCCTGCTGTGTACTTTTTATTTTGTTCTTTCCTCTCCTTCCTCCTCTAGCTTCTCCTCCCTCCCTATCCTTTTAGTCTTTTCTTTTTCTCATTTTATGACTTTTATGCCATTCTAGATACATATGTATTGTTCCCTCTTAAAACCCATTCCCAATGAAGTAGGTTGTCAGAACTACCAGCAATGCCGCCCTAATATAATTCCTCTGTCAGAATAATTACTCTTTTTACCTGTTCCTAAATGGTTCTACTTTTTAAAATCCTATTATACTCAGGTCTGCCCCAATCTTTCTTACAAACTACCCAATTACTAGTAACAACCTTAGATACATGTTTTACATTACTTGTATAAAAGGTAAACAGTCTGTTCTTATTGAGTCCCTTGTAATTGGTCCTTTGAAACATACCTTATAGAAATATAAGGATATATTTTTGGTTACAACCCCAGTTCTTTTTTTTTTTCAATTTATTGACTTGTTTATTTACTTTTAGTTTACAAGATTCAGTTACAGAATCACTTGAGTTTCAGATTTTCTCCCCTCCCTTTTTCCCTCCGCCCCCCCCCACCATGGTGGCATACAATCATGTATGGGATCTGCAAACACTTTCACATTGTACAATAGTCTGGTTGTACAGAAACGTTGTAACCAATGGAGCAAATAATGGGAGAAAAAAAAAAAAGAAAAGAAACAAAACCAAAGATGGAAAAGAACAATAGTATGTGTTGCTCCAGTCTCCATTCAAACCCTGGTCCTTCTAGATCTTTCTCTGAGTGTAGCTATCTCCTTCCATTCTGAGACTTGTAGAGCTGTCTTTTTACTGTGTTGCTGAGAAGAGTCTAGTTTATCACGGTTGGTAGTCACACATATGATGTATCTGTGACTGTGTACAAATTTTTCCTGGTTCAGTTCTTCTCACTTAGCATCAATTCGTATAAGCCTCTCCAGGTAATTATGAAGTCCATCTCCTTCCGATTTCTTATAGCACAATAGTATTCCATTACATTCATATCCCATAACTTGTTCAGCCATTCCACAATTGATGGGCATCCCCTAAGTTTCCAGTTTTTTGCCACCACAAAGAGAGCTGCAATAAATACTTTTGTACATATGGGTCCTTTTCCCACTTCTATGATCTCTTTGGGATACAACCCCAAAAGTGGTATTA
>CM053593.1:316247661-316272011 GCA_028646575.1 Pseudocheirus occidentalis | reverse complement strand
GAGATGTGGTACCTCAAAGTTGTTTTGATTTGCATTTCTCGAATTAATAGTGATTTAGAGCATTTTTCCATATGCTTAAAGATATCTTTAATTTCTACCTCTGAAAATTGCTTGTTCATATCCTTTGCCCATTTATCAATTGAACCCCAGTTCTTTTGCTCTTCAATATAGAATTCTAAGAACTGGGGTCTTTTATTGTCACCACTGCTAGATCTTGTGTGATTCTAATTGTGGCACTGCTATGTTTTGGGGGTTTCAGAATTTGACTATGATATTACTATAAGTTTTCCTTGCAGAATCTCTTTCAGGTGATGATTGGTGAATTTTTTCTATTTCTACTTTTCCCTGTTCTAAAACTTCAGAACAATTTTCTTTAATTTACTTCTTGTATTATTGAATCAAGATTTTTTTTTATCATAGCTTTCAGGTAGTCCAGTTATTCTTATGTTTTTCTCTTCCTGATTTGTTCTTTAGGTCATCTGTTTTTCTTAGAAGATGTTTCACATTCTCTGTTTTTTCATTTTTTACACTTTATTATTTCTTGGTCTCTTGTAACTTTACTTGACTTCCTTTTGCCCAATTCTAATTTTCAAGGAGTCATTTTCTTCCTTAAGATTCTGGATCTCCTTTTCTAATTGCTGTTTCCAGGGAACTAGCCTGGAGGTGTTTGCCCTTCACAGAGACCAAACCTTGGTCCTGGGATTTTTCTTTGGACCTTCTGCTATTGTCTCAGGACAATATGCTCTATGTTTGCCAGAACTATTTTATCTTGGTTATGGGGGAAATCTGGAGAGCTTGGAATTTTCTAGCCTGCTCCATCATCTTACCAGAATCCTCTCAAAATCTTAAAAAAAAAAAACTCAAATGTTAAAAATTATCATTATGCAAATTGGAAAAAATACTATTAAATTTTAAAAGAGAAAAAATGGAAAGGTGTCTTTGAACCCAAGTACCATGAGGGTAGAGCTTCCCCTGGATCTCCTTTCTATCTTATCTCCCAGAGCAGCAGTAAAGGCTGCAGATCCCCAGCAGAGCCGAGGTCAGTTAGCCATAGACTGGCTCTAAAACCTACAGTTACCGCAGGAACAAATGACCAAAAGAATATTTTGGCCAGAATGAGAACCCTACAGGTGTACCTGTCTACTGTAAATGACCCAGCTGAGAGATTCTGACAGCTAACATTTCCATTTATGATTATCATCACTTAGCAAGACACCAAATCAGACCTCTACTGATAAGAAGCCTACTTTTTTGTCTCTTCCATACAGAGGGACAATTACCTATGACATATCAAAAAGATTACACAAATTAAACTTAATTTAGTTCATCCAGGTCAATCCTCCATTAACTCACAATAAGGTCTTTTCTAGACCAACCCAAAAGTACACACATTCTATCTTTGCTTTATATCATCAACAAGATTCTAAGCATCTACCACTAGCAGAGAGGACATAATTAGCTGCTGCACTCAGCAGAAAGACTATGGAAGCTGACCAAAGAAGGGCAGAAAGATTTCAGAAATCTTTGATCCGGTAGAGATTCACTTCTGCTTTATCTCCTGACAAAACAAGAAGAGTCATTCTATATGTTCATGCGTGGACCTAAGATTTCATTGACCCAGGTGTGTGGAACAAGTGAAAACTTCTCAGTCTGGGATTGTTAACCTTCCTTCTCCCTCCCCTTCCCAGGCTGCTGTCAATCACTTTTACCTTCCTTTGTCTGTTTTCCTGCCTTGGTGATACCCTTCCCACCTCCCTTCTCTTGTGGTCCCAGTGAGGAAGAACTTGGTGAGGTGAGCCTCTCCATCAATGAGAGAGAAAACGGTCATGAAAGAGGCACTGACCGAACTGGGTTTATAAATTTGGGTCCTACCCTTTGAAATGCACCCTCTGCCTCATGTTTCAACATGGGATAGATAGCTCTCTTCTCCCAGGGAAGAGAATAAACTCCTGTTCTTGCCCTAAGGCATCTTTGTGTTTACTTTTCTTACTAAATTAAGGATAAAGGGTATTTTTCAACTCAAACACAGGGAACTTCTAGGGAAGAAGAGTCCTTCACCAATACAGACTCTACTCAATTCTGCAACTTAGAGTCTTTAGGTGTCTAGGAGACCTGAGAGTTCCAATAAATTATGAAGGGTCACACAACTAGTAAAAGAAACAGGGCTTGAATCTGATTCTGAAGTTAGTCTTGTTTGTCCTTCATTCTTGAAAAAGACCACGACACCAGGAAGGAGATATCATTGCTTGCAAATGAACTCGATTAAATTGAGTCAGGGCTCTGCAAAATCACCAGCCTCTCTCTCTCCTACGGAGTCATCTGGGTCTAGGGGCAAGATATAGATCAGGGCAACTGGAGATAGCCCTGGATACAAGAGTGGGAGGCTTTGGCCTTTTTCATCTAAGGTCTTTAACAGGTTTCAGTTTTGCCTAAGGCAACACCCATTCAGTGATTAAGGCTATATAAAAATGAGGTAAAGAATGGCTTCTTTTACTTAGTATAAATGAATGAATGAATAAATGAATGAATTAATAAAATAAAATCTGAGGGGAAGACCCTCAGGATTTCTGGCCAAAACAGAAACAACTGCTATTTACTTTACAAAGTACCCTTGGATACAAATAATAGGAATCCTTAAAATGACAGCTAATACTTTTATAGGAGAGGGTAAGGATTGGTATAAAGTCACTTAACCTCTTTTGGCTTCAGTTGCCTCATCTTTAAAATGAGGGGTTTGGAAAAGAGTCCCCACCATCTCTAAGTCTGTCATTCTCATGATTTTATGAGAGATAATGCAATCAGAGGCTTCATTAAAAAAAGTCATAGGGAGATAATCGCTCTTTGATTGGCCAGCAACTGGTCCCAGCCCAAGCCTCAGTTGGGAGTATTGTTTGATTCTTGTCAAGATATTGGGAGTTACTCTGTTTTCCAAAGCTAAGGTCCAGCAAACAAGCTGTGCCCTAGGCTTGGCATGACAACAGTCCTTTGCACTCACCCTCTGAATGATCTCAGTCCCAGCAAAATCCCAGAATTGTTTCACACCAGCATCATGTGATCTCGGAGCTTGGACAAGCATCTACTGTACCTACATTCTAGTCATGAAGCCCTACTATGAATCAAACTTGTCACATCATTGCTGTTACCCCTCATTGTCAGATTACAGCTGTGTAGCCACTAGTATAAGTACTGAGATCTCCCCACACTGCCTCAGGTTCCCCCACTATGCGTAGGCTTTCTGCACACATGTCCTTGCTTGCAAGCCATTTTCCTCACTTTGAAATCAAACTTCTGTTTGATTCCTGAGTCTTCTGTCTTTAGCTTACTTTGTTCAGCTTCCACCACTCACAGGTTAGGGACTAGTCCCAGTCCAAATGACACCGTCTAACTGCTATATCACACTGCCTTTCATCTGTTATAAATATGAGAAGCATCTGTGAAATAATAATGCTAACACTTGTACTATCTAGGTCCGTAGAGTTGTTAAAGAAGCACTGCGAGGGGCCTGCTAGGTGGTGCAGTGAAGAGAGCACTGGCCCTGGAGATGCGTGACTCCGGGCAAGTCACTTAGTCACTTAACCCCAATTGCCTTGCCTTCCCCCCTCCAAAAATTAAAAAAAAAAAAAAAAAAGCACAACCAGAACCTTAAAACACTAGATAAATTAAAGTCATCTTATTTATTCAGGTAGATTCATTCAGCTCTCTCACTATTCAGCAGGAGAGTGTAGATGCACTAGGATGAACTATTCTGTGCTCATTAATTGCTTCTCTCTATCCAAATACTTTGACCACTTGCTCATCCCACTGTTTTCTGGAAAAATTGTTTGTGGCACCCCTGTTGCTTTTAATGAGTTTGATGCTTTCTTACAGCAAGGGAAGACATGCTTGTTAATGTTTCTTTTGAGTGTCCAGTGGCACATACGTAATTGATGAGTGAAAAATCAGCATAAAAAAGTCACCTTCTTATGAACAAATGGTGGAATTCTCTGAATTCTTCTCGAATGGGGAATGAATAAATGAAAAAGCATCTATTAAGTACTTACTATGAGCAAAGCGCCGTGCATACAAATAAAGGAGACAGTCCCTCCTTCTCTCAGGGAGGTTACACATTCCAGTGGGGGAGATAATAATGTAACAGGTTTCAGCAGCAAATCAGAAATGTCCCACAGTTCTTAGGATACATCAGGGAGCAAAGCAGATCGATATGCATTTTCAATTCCATTTCCAATGATAAAAATATTTGTTTCCAATGTTGAACTATTTGATAGTGCCTAGAAGCTGGTGTTGGGTAATGTTCTGAGTCTTGAGTAGTTGTGGTTGCTGAAGGGGAAGTTGCTCATCAGTTGCTGGGTCACATTCCCACAGGAGTTGCTTCCTAGGAGGATGGCTATGGGGTATGGGCTGCAAGCAGAAGAGCTGGGAGGGGATTCAGTCACTCTTGGGCTTCTTGGGCTTGCTTGTTTGTCAGTCAGTGGCAAGTTGGTTATTAGTTGGTAATGGTGACAATGAGGAAAGCATGTCCCTTCTCCACAGTTATTACTCCCCCTTAATGATGGCTGAGGAGTCTGGACTGGAAGCAGGGTCAGTGGTGTGAGGGGGGGTGGCTTATTCTCATGTCTCTTGGGTTTGGTGTCCTGGGCTATCTTCATAAGGATCCAAGGTGGTGGTGGGGCATATTTTACCTCCTGTCTCTCTCTCTCTCTCTGTGTACCTTACTGCTTGCTTTGGAAGAGTATAATCCAGTAGATTTTCAAAAGGCAAGTAATGGGGCAGGGGGAGAGGAGGTGATAACCATGCTGGTTTTCCAGATCAGCATTTTTCAGAAGCAAGCTACCAGTGGCCCATAAATTAAAAGCAATTCCTTGGGCAGACTGTTGTCAGATTGTCTCCAGGTTATGTGTCATGAAAGGTTGAAATATTCCCATCTTTACTGGGAAAAAAAATCTGTTTATGATATTAAGTGGAATATTTCCAGAGAGCATTTATTAAGCAAAGTTATGCCTTTGTTCACCTAACCTAAGTTATATATTCTGGAAAGATATCAGACTGACTAAAATTCATATACACTTGAATTACTTTAATGCCCTTTCCATTTATTTGGATATTCTGTCCAGTGATATAGATTTTAACCCACTCATACCTGCCCATACTGTCTGTGACTTTTGTCCATGCCTTACCCTAAGTTCATCGCAGAGGTCCAGCCCAACGTGATGGAAGTCAACCTCAGTTTCTCCTCACATTACGAAGATACCAATGGAATGTTCAGCAGTCATCCTTCACCGTTGCTACCTGCCCATACCGTTTTCCTATCCTGGGTGACATCTTTTATTCCTGTTCTCTAAAAGTCTTTATTTGGCTATATGTTGCAGCTTGCTCACATCTACCATCAGTGAGACTTTATAATACTACTTATTAATAACCTCCTAGCAAAAACAAATTGCTTTGGTCTTCAAGAAACATACAGGATGCAATGAATACTAGACCTGGTCTAAAGTTCCAATTCTGCCACTTACTAAAAAGGGAACTAACTCCTCTTAATCTCTGTCTCCTCATCTGTAAAATGAGATTCCTATTCATAAGGTTGTTTCACAGAAACCTCTTTGTAAACAGTAAAACACATATATGAATAAGCTAGTAAAAAAAAATAACTAAGAAGAACAAAGAGGCAAGGGGAGAGGTAAAAATTACAAAATCAAATGGGAACAGTGGTTTTATTTTTGAGCACGCAGGTGTGCCTCCCTTTAAGCAGTTCTAAAAAGTTGCATCTAAACCCAACCATATTTCAAGTCAATGAGACTAAAAGAATCCTGTAGTGACTGCCTGCAGGCACCTCCTCAGAGGTGTTGCTGGGAGAAGGGCATTTTGGACAGTAGGTTTTTAAGTCCTATACAAATAGGAATTGTTACTGCTGTGCCTTTTAAAACATGAAAATGAATCTTGGTGCTTCTCTGATCTGAACCTTCATAGAACAGGCTGGATGAAAGGTAGGTAGCTGTGCGGCAGACGAAGGTGGGCTGCTCTCTCCTCAAGCTCTCATTCCTTTTCGCAAACCATGGTTTTGTCTATCAAGCTTACTCAGGAGAGACTCTGAGCTCTGGTTTACTCTCACCCTTCTTGGCTCTGCCCTTTCTCCTTAGCTCACCAGCAGCTATCTTAGGAACACTCTTTGGAGGTTTGTTTTCATTGCTCATCTTCATTACCTGCAGATACCATCACCGTCACAGTCTTATTATATCTTGGCCCAGGTACCAAATGGAGATTGAGAAAACAAGGCTAATTTCTCTCTTGTACACTAGTGGCTGAATTCCTAAGGACCCTGCCAAGAAACCCTTAGAGATACCATGCTGAAGGCTTGGGGCTGATGGTTTCCAGGTCCAAAACTGGGTGGAATTAGGGTGTGGAGGAATACAGTAAGCTATTTCTCTTCCTGTGCAATCTTAGCTGGGAAGGATATAACTATTCCAACAGCAGCCCTCCTCAGGGGGGAATCAAGACAGCCAAAAATCAGGTAAGAACTCAGGATGTTGAGGAGTTATTTTGGAGGTAGAGCACAAACTCAGAGAGAGCCTAGGACAGCACAGATTTATCTCTACTGCAAGAACCTCAGGTCTTCTCTTAAACCTCTAAGAAATGTTCTTCATAAGGCTATGAGAAGCATCAATGAAACAGAACATGTTCTGTCTTCCCTGCTATAATCAATTCCTTCAAAAGGGTTTGCTTTGTTTAGAAAAGGACATAATGTCTAGACATTCAGCACAAATTTACACCTCTGTTTCTTCTTTGGGACATTTGGACTCACACATATTAACAATGAAGACCAAATCTTAATGGGAAACAAACTGATTTTAAAACAATTTCAATCCAAGGAAATTATTTCTGAACAACCCTAAGCCAAAATAAGAACCTATTGAGACCTGCATTATTCTCAATAAAATTGAGTTTCACACAGAAAAGAACTGGAAAAACTAACAGAGTTTTGGTATATTGGTCGACTCAACTGTGCTGATACAATGATGATGATATAAAGACCTGGTCTAAAGTTCTAATTCTGCCACTTACGAGCAAGGGAACTAACTTTTGAGTGTCCAGAGGGTACATATGTAATTGATGAGTGAAAAGTCAGCATAAAAAAGTCACCTTCTTATGAACAAATGGTGGAATTCACTGAATTCTTCTTGAATGGGGAATGAATAAATGAAAAAGCATCTATTAAGTACTTACTATGAGCAAAGCACTGTGCATACAAAGAGAAAGAGACAGTCCCTCCTCCTGATGATATAAAGAAAGGCAGAAAAACAGTCTCTGCTCTCAAGGAGCTCACCATCTTACAGGGGAGACAGCAGGCAAACAGCTATATACAAAATATGTATGTGTTTTTGTGAACAGAGTAAAATGGATGTAGATAGTTTATGTGTGTTAACTTTGTGACCTCATTTGGGGCTTTGTCGGCAAAGATACTGGATTGTTTGCCATTTCCTTCCTCTAGCTCATTTTACAAATGAGGAAACTGAGGCAAATGGGGTTAAATGACTTGCCCAACGTCACACAACTATTACATATCTGAAGCCAGATCTGAACCCAGGAAGATGAGTTTTCCTGACTCCGGGCCCAGCACCTAGCTGCTAGATGATCTCAGAGTGGAATAAAAGTTTAAGGAGCACTAGGAAAGACTTCTTGTAGCAGGTGGGACTTTCACCAAGATTGAATGAAGCCCAGGAATCCAGGAGATAAAAACAAGGAGAGAAAGAGTTAGATCAGTGGTTCTCAAACTTCCTAATGCTGTGACCCTTTAATACAGTATCTCATGTTGTGGTGACCCCCAAATATAAAATTACTTTCGTTGCTACTTCATACTTGTAATTTTGCTACTGTTATGAATCATAATGTAAATATCTGAGATGCAGGATATATTTTCATTGTTATAAATTGAACATAACCCACAGGTTGAGAACCGCTGAGGCCAATTTTGAAAATGTAGAGTGGGAAGATAGAACAGAGATCAAGCAAGGAGGCTGGAGTCACTAGAGAGGAGAGGGAGGGGATTAAGAAGTAATTAGAATGAAAGGGAGGCAGAAACCAGGTTATGAAGCCATCATGGGCTTTGATATTTCAATCTGGGGCAATATAGAAATTGCCTTGGGGGGAAGGGGGGTTTGGGGTGTGACTGATACTAGGGAAAGCCACAGAGATCATGAAATGAATGCTCAAAGAGGCAGGTCTCTCCGTGGGCAACAATTCTGTTTCTCCTGGGGACTGAAATAGGTCTGTCCCGCCCTGTTCACCTACTTTCCCAATCTTTATAACAGGAACCCTGCCGGAATGATGGACTAGGAATTCCAGGAGACTCAGAGCAAAAACCTCAAAGCACCGACCTGACAAAATAATGCTGGGTCATAAACTCTGGGAAGGTGGCAATAGCTACACAGCACACAAAGCATTTACTCTTCATTTGTTAATTCAAATGAAGCCTGACTTTGTAGCTTTAGTCCAAGCAGAGCAGTATGATTTTTTTTTTTAAAAAGGCACCTTGCATGTTTACGCAGAACCTTTCTTCCCAGAAGCTCCAAAGTAATTTGGGGACATTCTCTCATTAGCCTAACTAAACACAGCTCAAGGCCCCTCCCACTGTGGACAGATTTAATACCAAATCTGGGAGGCACAAACACTCCCACACAGAGTTGGAGAAAAGAGCAGAGAGGGAATGAGTTTCAGGGAGAAAGTGACTACTAGGATTTTGTACTCTATCACTGACAGATCCTGGGGTGGCTCTTCCTGAAGTGACAGTCCTACACAAATCATTCCTGCAGTCTGTCCCCCAGAGTACTGGGACTTTGCAGCCCAAGGCCAGATGTGCACATTACCCTAACCTAACCAATTCAAAGACAAATAGATTAACCCTGATTAACCCTGCATTTCCCCTCCAGTTCATACAGTGATAAAAACAGTGTGGGTATTCCCTGCTCCAACTCTACCACATACAAATAAGAGAACCTACGTGTTATTTATAGATCCCTTATTAGGGGAAAGTGAGATGTAAATTTATTATGAAAAAATTTTCTTAAAGAACTCCTGAATTCAACAACTGATATGTATGTAGCCTACAGTTTACAAAGTTTCTTTACATATATGTGTGTGTGTGTTTGTACATATATGTATGTATATATATGCATGGTGTGTGTGTGTGTAAACACACACACAGAAAAGGAGAAGGAGAGGGAAAAGAGAGGGAGGAGGGGAGGGAGAGAGAAAGAGAGAGCCAGACAGAGAGAGAGAGAAAAAATGAACCAGCCAAAAGTTTTACTGTCATTTTAAGCAAATGGAACCAAGATTTTTGTATACCCCTCTGAGGTAGGTTATTATAGTTATTATTAATTTCAGTTGTACAGCTGAGAAACTGGATGCTTACAGATGTTAAGTGATTGTCCATGATCTGAACCCATATCTTCACATTTAACATAGGTTCCCAGAATTGGAGCTGGCATGTATCCTGAAGGTCATCTAATCCAATCCCTTCATTTACAGAACAAGAAACTGAGTCACAGAGTTACCCCAAGTTCACACAGGTACTATGTGACAGAGATGGACCTTGAATGCAGGGCCTCTTGATTTTAAATGCAGTGCTGCCTTTCTCTCCATTCTATCTGCACTTCTGTATTTGGAGTGTCTGCTGCTTCTTTCTACATAAAAGGCTTTGCTTTTGGACCTAACCTTTAGAAGAAGGAATTTGGAACCCTCCATTTAACAATCATGCTCTGCTGATTGGCTAAGTGACCCATGGCAAATATCTCTTTATGAATTTCTCAAGTAGTAACAGGAGCGACTGACCATCTTATTAGAGTATATTCTTAAAACCACAAGTCCCTGTTCATGTCTGAGCCCTGGCTGAAAAACCTTTAGAAAATACCTTGACATGATAGAATCTTATAATGTTAAAGCTGGAAAAAAGGTCACTTAGTCCAATCCCCCTCAACAGATAAGGAAACATGCAAAAAAGTGCAATGAATCTCATCCCCACATGGTGACAGAGCAAATATTGGAACTCAGATCTTTCTGATTGCAAATCCACAGTTCCCTGCACTAAACAATATTGCCTTTTCATTGTGCTGCCTGGCCCTCCGTAAAGTTAAAGATGATGCTACTTACTAATTTGCTGTCTGGGAGGGCCAGTGATCAAAACCAGTCCTTCAAAGACATTAGATGAATTTAAGATGATTCATTCGACTCTCACCTGGTCTCCCATATAACCAACAATCTGTATTTGCAAGATAGCTAGTCAGGATTAAGAGTATACTCTGTGGCCACAGAAGAGAGAAAGGAGCTCACTTGGGAGAATCCAATCAATACCAGTGGCTTCATTAGACCTGTACTAAAACTGAGCTAAACAGCTACAAACCACAAGGGATAAATAACCAGCGCAGAAAAACAAAACACAGATGCCTCAAAGCTCTGCCAGTTGAATCTGAAAAAGACATTGCTCTGAAACCTGAAAGTATCCAAAGGCAGTGGCAAGTAGATTCTTCTAGCACAATCTTCTTCCTCTATATTCTTTTTTTTAAATAAGGACATTCTATGGGACATTGTTTTGCTTGAGTACGTTGTCCTTTATTTCTCCCTGAATGGGGAGGTGAAAGAGAAAAAAAGAGTTTTGATCATTTAAGAAAATTAAAAAATAAAAAGGGGCCCATTCTAACTTGGTTCAGAGAGGAAAAATCAAAGAAAACTCTCAGCCCATAAACTGTATGAATGGATACTTTTAGTGGGAAGAAATAATTTTTTCAAACGTTCTGTCTAATCAATCTATACTTAATTTTTTTTTAAAGGATTAAACAGACAACTACCATGGGAAAAGAATGTTCCTGCTCTTAGCAGGGAAGTAAGAAGAAGCAACCTTTTTGGAGCTAGTGTTACCAACCGCATGCTACAGAGGCTTCTTCAAACAGCTTAACTCAATTTAGTTTAAGCAAAAAAAAAAAAAAAAGGTGATGTACCAAAAGTACCAGCTCAAGATTTCCAGAGAAAAACAAAATCAAACAATGCTAGGTTAAGTGGCAAAATTGGAAGATAAAATGATGACAATTCCTTTATCATAACAAATATTCTGGTATCTGACTTACTGATACAAAAACACTTTGGAAGCTATAATTATATATAATTATATATATAATATAATTTATTAATTTCCTAATGAAAAATATGCCTTCAATTGCTTCAATCCATCAGTGAGCTCTTCACTTTTGAGGTAATGAAATCTTAAGTGGCTGATAATGTTTACTTTTGAATCTTTTAACTCTGTTGTAAAACCACCTTTTCCCATTCCCCAAAAGCATATCCTAACATATCCTAAATACAAATCTGTACACATTTTCAGAAGTCATTTTATGGAATCTTATTCTAGGTTTATGTAAATGTGCAAAAAAAAAGTAATTATCTAAAATGTTCATAGAAGTCAAACTTGGAATGGAAATGTCTATTGTTTCTCTTTTGAGGTACTACAAAACAGTCAAAGTACGGCTTCCATAGAGGAACATGGAAATTATCAGATTAGAACTGAGATATGGAGAACCTGATTTGAGAGTTTTGCATGTATTTCTCAATTTAACAAATATTTATTAAGCACCTACTATGTGAAAAGCACTGTCTGAGGCAATAGGAAGATTAAAAAAAAAACAATCAAATGAGAAAAAACAATCCCTGCCCTCAAGGAGCTTGTATTTCATAGAGGTGAACCAATTGTTTATTTTTAAATTCAGAGGAACAAAGGAAACAAAAACTTAAGCAATTAAAAAACCTTAAAACAAACCAAAAAAAGACAGTACTGCATTTTTAAAAAATGACATTCTTGGGGAGGAAGAGAGTAACTAAAGAAATGGTACCTTTTACAAAGTTTACAATTTAGTTGAACAGACAGCTCATAAATATATGAGTGTTCATAAACTAAAAATGTTTACACAACTATCTACCAGCATGCAAATTAAATTAGCATGCCACATAAATTCCAAGAGAATACAAAAAAAAGGGCTCTTTATATCCACTCATTATTTAGCCAGCTATATATGCACAAGCTCACAAGTTCAACAGACTTTTAAAGTGGAGTCTCTGGCTTTTATCTACACTTGGGGAAAAAACAAGTTTTTAAAAACTTCCACAATCCCGACTGATTTAGAACACTTGGAAGTATTGCCTGCATCCTTCACACAGATGCTCGTGGCAAATTCAACATTTACACATCACACAGTGTTTGGAGATCAAGGTGAGGTTCGCTGCCATCCAGAACCCAGATGTATACATAATTGCACTGGCAAGAATCTAGTGTTAGTCCTTACAGCCAAATTTTGTACTCGAATGTTGAGTTTTCTTTACCATGTATTTTGTTTACCTGGAGTAGCAAGGCTTCCATAATGTACCTATTACCCAGGCGGCTCACAACATTTCCTACTGTAATCATTTGTTCCAAAAACAGGTGTAGGAAGACACACACACACACACACACACACACACACACACACACACACACACACAACCTCTCTCTCAGACCATAGTTAATATTTCTTGGTTTCTGACACCAAAGACACAAAAGGCTCACGTCCGGCTTTCTGGGGTGCTCGCGGTGTCCCCCCCCATTCCCGTAACATTTTAGCCCAGCAGGCAAACCCAAACCCAGACAGGGCAGAGGGAGCATGAAGAGAAATCACTTTGGCCAAGGTCTGAGCCGAGGGTCTCTAAAGCTGACTTGGAAGGACACTTGAATCCACAGTATCATCCCAAACCCCCTCCCACCAACCCACCACAAGCCGCTCAAAGGCTTTTCATTCTTGGATTTTTAAAGAGAAGTCTGTTCCTAGAGTGTCAGTCCCACAGTCACCTCAGAGAAAGCCTAGGGAGGTGACAGGGGAGGAGGCCCACAGAGCCCCGAACTCCAGACACTAGCCAACGAGCCCCAGGACCCAATCCCGCAACAGTCACCGAGAAGAGCTTTCGGAGCGGGGTCCCTTGTTCCCGCAGCTCCTGGCAATGACCTCTCTCCCCCAGAGGCTCAGACTCCCGGGTCTCCCAGGACAAGCGCCAGCCCGGACTAGGGAAGTCCCTTGCGCCGCCCCGCTCCGCACCCCGAGAGTCCAGAGAAGGAAGAAGAGCACTTACAGAGTGTGGCCACCGTGCCGGCCTCGAAGAGTAGACAGTCCTGGCGGCTGCGGGCCTCCAGCAGGATGCTGCTCTCCCCTGGGGGCTCCAGCCTCCGGAGCAGCCGCAGCCCTTTGCTCAGAGCCATGGGGAGCTCTACTCATAGGCGAAGAAGCGGGCCGCGAGGCACCGGGTAGGAGGCAGGAGAGGAGCGCAACAGCCCTCCAAACTCCTCCAGTAGCCCAGCCCGAGCGCCGGGATCCGAGCCCCGACGCTGTCCAGTCTCGGGATCTGCCCCCACTTGCTCCCCTAGGAGGAAGCCGCGGGCGGCAGCCCAGTTGGCCCGGGACTCAGAAGGCAGGGAGCTGTAGGGAAAAACCGCCAAATTCCCCTCCCTGAGCCAGGCCTTCCACGCTTTGAGCAACTTTCACGAGTTTCACTTTGTCCCTCTACCCCCAGCCCGGCCCACAACTGGCTCCTCCTTCTCCTCCCTCTCCCTTCTTCCCCTCGCCGCCCTCTTGCCCCGGGGCAGGTGAGAGCTGTGGGCAGCCTCCCTAACACTCTGCTCTTCCTTCCGTCCCTCGGGTTCAAAAGGCTTAGTGCTCCCCCCAGAGGTCTAGGTAGCAGCGCGTTCCTCACCAGTTAAGCTAGGGGCTGGCTGGCTGGCTGTGGAAGCACTGGGTAGAAAGTCACTACGAATTTCTCGGAGCTCGCCTGCATCTCGACCTTCCTCAGCAGGTCACGGAACCTACTTTGGTCAAGGATCCTCTGAAGTCCAGTCAGTGGGGAGGCTTCTCAAAAACTTCTGTGGAAGTGCCAGGGTCTTCTCTAGGTTGTAGCAGATAAGGAGAGACATTCCACACATTCCACACAGCTCTGAGGGGATGAAATCCAGCAGTTCTACAATTACAAAAAGAAAGGGAAAGAGAGAGAGAACACCAAAGGCAAGAAAAGTCCATATAAGGTAGAGGTTGTTATTATTATAGTGGAAAGAACTAGGGATTAGAGGTCAAGAGAACTTGCTGTGCCTCACCTCCTTAAACCTTGATGAGCCTCAGTTTCCTCCTCTGTAAATAGGGGTAATAAATAATCTGTCTTCTCTTCCTCGCGGGATTGTTTAGGATGAGGTCAGAAAATAAACTTGAAAGCCCACTCAAAAAACCACTCTACAATTATTCAATATTATTCATGTACTAAATGTGCTCTGAGTTCACTCCCCCAAAGCAAGGCAGGCTGCATCTTTCCCTTAAGGTTCTAGGGGTACCCCTGAGGGTTTGGAAGTATCTTCTCTACTTCTATCAGCTCAAGCTCCCATTCTTAATGTGTTCCCCCCAGTCAGTCAATCAGCATCTTTATTAAACACTCTGTACCCAGGCACTGTGCTAAGTGACCCTACTTGGTCACCTCTGACTAGTGCTCCAGTTCCATTTAACCAATTAATATCAATTAGCTTTTACAAAAGGATATTTACCTGGAAGATGCAGCAAGAACAGAAGTACAAACATTTCCCTCCAACACCTTGGATGCACATCATACTCAATAATGTCTCAGTCTTTGGAAAGAGTAGGCTTAAATTTAACATAGGTTCTACATAGTATTGGTCCCACAAGTTCATGTCCAAATATGGCAATGATTCTGAATGAGTTCCTCTTATCTTAAGGTCATCAATAACCTGGTTATAAAACCCAACATAGTCTTGTTAAAGATTCCTAGAGCCCTAGACCCCTGTACCCCAGCAAGTCTCCTGACCTTTTGATATTGGTAAGGTCATAGTCTCCATTTCCTTCATCAAAAAATGAAAGAACAATGACGCCAGCAAAGAATCCAACCTTGTTTTCACTTACTCCCAAACTCCTGTTTTTATTACTCTAAAACCTGGTTCTGGCTGTTAACAGGATTTTATTGAGCCAGTCTCTACCCTGAGAATAAAGAAACAGCAGACCAAAGACAAAGTGCTAGTAATAAGGTGGCTATATACTTCATTAGGCTTATTATGAGGAACAGATTTGCAAATTGGGAATTTTCCTGCTCAGTATTCCACCTTCCTGAAGTGAAAACCAGAGATTGTATACATAAATCACAAATGGGAAGGGAGGAGGTGAAAGTGGATTACAAACAATATTTTCCCAGGCTTGAGCAGTTTCCCACAACAAACACACAAATGGAAGACAACACAACAATTCTAGAGTCTCGTGGGAGAAATATTGTGCAGTTCTTGGGGGTCCTTACTTGGTGGGTCACAGGACCAGAGCTCTGTGACAGAAACAGGTTCTACAATTTTTGATTCACTTCACTTCAGGTAGGCAGGCACAAGGCTGCCAGTGACTGTGTCTTGTCAAAGTTTGATTTATCATTTTAAGCTACATTGTGAGCTCTCTCACAAGAAAGGCAATTCTGAAAAAATGTAATCTATTAGTATATTCATTACTCATAACCTATTGATTATTATAAAAATCATAATTCCCTTCAAAGGCCATCACTCCCCACACTGTTTCTGGACCTCTACTCCAGTGGCTGTCTTCATGATGGCAACATCTCCATCTCTACAGAACCTTTGTCTGGTGGAAGAGTTCATTCCCAGACCTATATTTGAGAAGCATCCACATCATCTGTGTTTACTCCAAACCTGGTTCAGCCCATGACTCTCTGGATTCCTTCTGGATCCTTTCCTATCCTACCCATCCCCCTTTCCAACCTCCTTTAATCTGCTGTCTCCTCCATTGGTATGTAAACTCCATGAAGGCAGTGATTCTCTTATTGTTTTTTCACTTGTATTTGTACTCCCTGTTCTTAGCACAGGGCCTGGCACACAGCGAGCACTCAATAAAGGTTTCATCTATCTTTCATGGAGCCACATTTTGGCTTGAGGAAGCCTCTGTTCTCTCAACATTGTCTTTTACCAGATGTCAGCTCATAGGAAGAAGTGAGCCTAGAGAGAAAGAGAATGCCTCCCCCTTCCATTCCAGCTTTGCCACTGAAGCCGATCAAAGAGGCTGCTGATCAATAACGCATGATTAGTAGACAGACCCAGTTATAGAATGTCTATGAATGCTCCAAAATCTCACCATTAGCATCATCATGACTCTCTCTCATAAGTAGGCTCCCAAATCTTTTTCATTTGGTCATTTGCATCAACAACACTATGCACATGCTTGTAGGGACTGGACTCATTGTTACATTAATAATAGTAATAAAGGGGCAGCTAGGTGGTACAGTGAATAGAGCACCAGCCCTGGGGTCAGGAGGACCTGAGTTCAAATATGACCTCAGACACCTTACACAAAAACTAGCCGTATGACCTTGGGCAAGTCATTTAACCCTGATTGCCCTCCAAAAAACAAAAATAATAATAATAGTAATAAAAATGGTAAAGGAAAAAATTCAGTTCTGTCCCTTACCAAGTACAAGGTCAATGTGTCAATCTCCTGCACAAAATATATTCAATTAAAGTAAAAAATAATAATAATTGTTCCTGCTCACAGAGAGCTTGCATTCTTCTGGAAAAGAGAAATACATGGTTACACAGATAAGTAAATGCAAATGTAGCACCCCCTTCTGAACTCGCTCCCCTGACTTGCACTGGCTCTAGTGGATCGTGACCTCAGAGAGACAGTGCTAACTCAAGTTCTAGATGGTAACCCTACGGATGGCTATCCCTCTAACATTTTAGGTCTTCATCCCAGACAGATATTGCCCATAACAATCAGCCAGTAGTCTGCTGACTTTTAGAAAGACATTTATGAAGAGTAGCTAAGTGGCAAAGTAGATAAAGCATCAGCCCTGGAGTCAGGAGGAGTCCAAATCTGGCCTCAGATATTTACTAGCTGTGTGACCCTGGACAAGTCACTTAATCCCATTGCTTTAAAAAAAAAAAGCCATTTACGTAAATGGCATAACAAGGTAGAAGTTACAAAGTATTCCCCCCCCCAAAAAAAAACTGAGGTATATTCCCACAAATACATACAGATGGTTGGGAAGGAGGAAAAGAGTAGATAGTTAACAATGCAATGATAGCAAGGCATACCCAGAGAACACAGGTGCCCGAGACAACTTATAACTCCAGAACAAAAAGCCTGTAACGTCCTTTCTTTGTTTGGGAAACCACCACTAAATTCACTGTGGGGTCAAAGAAAATAATCTAGGTGGGAACATCAGTAGCTGGAGGGATCATAAAAGGACATTCTGTAGGAGACGGTCTTGGCACTAGAGTTGACCCTTGAAAATGATTCAATGAGACCAAAAGCCAAAGGTTCAGCCTATGCAAAGACAGCAGGGCAAGAGATGGAATATTTGTGCAAGGGAAATGATGAGCAGACCAGTATGGAGGAAAGGTAGAGTATAAAAGAGAGTGTAAACTGAAGTAAGTCTAGAAACAGGTTGGAGAGGAATTGTGAAGACATTTAGATGACAGAAGAGATTGTATTTATCTAAAAATAAGAGCAAGCCATGGAAACTTTCTGAGCAAGGAAGTTACATGGCAAGACCCGGACTTCAGCAATTATGGAGGATGGTTAGAAGAAAGGAAAGAGAATGGAAGCATGAAAACCAATTGTGAGGCTATTACAGTAGACCAGCTGGGAGGGTGATGAATGCAGAGACAGCTGTGTAAAAAGAGATGGGAGATCTATGGGAGAGATGGTGTGGAAGAGGAATTAAGACCTAGCAACGTATTGGATATGGAGGATAAGGGAGAGCTCATCTGGTGAAAAATAGATACTCTAGTAATTCTAATATTCTCAGAGCAGAAACTGATTTGGGTGTTTTTGTTACTTCTACCACCACTACTACAGTACTACTATTACTGCTACAACTACTACTACTGCTACAACTACTACTACTACTACTACTACTACTACTACTACTGCTACTACTGCTACTACTGCTACAACTACTACTACTACTACTACTACTACTGCTACAACTACTACTACTACTATTGCTACAACTACTACTACTACTACTGCTACAACTACTACTACTACTACTACTACTACTACTACTACTACTACTACTGTTCTAGGAGAGCAATCCAGTCCATATAGGATTTACTTAAGTTGATTTTTTGGTTTTTTCTTTATCTGTTGTTTTAAAAATCTAGATAAACTTTAACTCTTGTTAACTGGGTTTCAGTGGCTACATCTACTCCTAGAAATATTCATCAAATAAACTCCAGCAACAACCTGCAAAACAAAAGTTAGTCATGCCTAGGCCATATTCTCTTTAAGGATTTTTATGTGTATGATTAAAATCACACATGAAGAGACTGTATTACATGGTAACTTGGGGGAAAAGAGGGAGCAAGTTTCCTGTGTAGCCACAATGGGAAGCGGAGGAGAACCTTCTTTCTCAATTTCGCCTCACCCTATAATTAGTGTCTGAAAATTAAAATGAAAGTGAAATTGCTACATAATAATTTGCCATACAGCAAAACCAACTCAGCAACTCTGGGTCATTTCTGTAAATAGTCAGCAGCTCTCTGCCCAATATTCTTGTTTCTTTCAAACCTCTCTGGCTTGCTAACTTCCTTAGAAACTTAATTAAGTTTAAAATTAAACACTTTTCCTTATTGATGTTGCTGCTGATGTTGGTGATGATACCCTGTATTTGCATGATAGCACTTTTAATTTGATCAAAGTAGTTTAATATTTTCTCAGTTTATCTTCCCAACAAACCTGTGAAGTTATTAGAACACATTTCTATTTCAGGGTCATGAAATCTAGACAACTAGGTAAGGTGGATAGAGTACCATGCCTAGAGTCAGGAAGACTCATCCTCCTGAGTTCAAATCTGGCCTTAGACACGTATTAGCTGTGTGATCTTGGGAAAGTCACTTTACCCTGTTTGCCTCAGTTTCCTTGTGAATTGAAGAAGGAAATGGCAAATCATTCCAGTATCTTTGCCAAGAAAACCCCAAATGGGGCCAAGAAAGTTGGACATGACTGAACAACAGCAAATTATGAAATCTTAGATTTGGAATTGGAACGGATCTCAGAGACCAGAAAGTCCAACTCTTTCATTTTACAGTTGAGGAAACTGAGGTCCAGATAGGTTAAATGATTTATCAAAGATTACACAAGTATTGAGTGGCAGAGCCATATCCAAAGGTACAAGAGAGAGATCGTGGTGTAATGGAAGAACAATGGATTTAGAGTCAGAGAGCATGGTTTCCAATTCTGATTCTGCCACTTCTCTGGTTTCCTTTTCTGTAAAACAGGGATGGTGATATCTGTATAACCCATACCTCATAGAACTACTGTAAAGATAAAATGCACCAATAGATGTAAAGGCCCTTTTAAAGTTATAAAGCTCCATATAAATGCCAGCCAGTATTATTGGAGAGGCAAAAAAAAAAAAAAGTCCAATGGAAAAAAATCCACTGACCTTGGAAGCAAAAGACTGGGCTTGAATCCTGGATAAACAACGTAATAGTTGTGTGACATTAGACAAGTCAGTTAGTTACAAAATCTCCGATTTTCAATTTTCTCTTCTATACTATGGGTATACTAAAACTTTCACTACCTTCTTCACAAGGGTGCTGTGATCACTGACTGTAAACTGTACAGAAATGTGAATTATGATTTAAGATTATCCAGCTAGTTAGTAGCAGAACCAGGGCTAGCCCAGTATATTTTCCACAAAACCAATGGTTTCTAAATCAACACCCCTGTTTGTTTCAAGTTTGTGGTGCTCATCTATCTGTCTTACTAATAATTGTTTCTCTTTGAAGACTTGTTGAGGAAAGGGACACAGGACTGCATCCAGGGTAAATGGTTTATAGTAAATGGTAAATGTTTACCAACTGTTTCTTTGGGGGGTGAGGGAGGAAATGACCCTGTCACGCTTTCATGGAGCATTTTCTCCATCACTTTTTAAAGTCTAAATAATCAACAAAATAATGAATTAAGCTCTGATTTGTAGCATTTGTTGATATATGTAAGGAGGATGCTATAATACAATAAAGGTCAGCTGCTGTGCGCCTTTCTCTCAACTCTGGTCTCTTCCGCCCCTCCTAAGACTACCTAAGGCTGGCCCTTAGGCTACTAAGATAAGTGGCCGCTACAACAGGGAATAATGTATTAATAATAATATATTATGTATTATGACTTTACATAGGTAATGGGAAAGGTACTTAATCCTGTTTGCCTCAGTTTCTCCACCTATAAAATGAGCTGAAGAAGGAAATGGTAATCCACTCTAGTATCTTTGCCAAAAAAACCCCAAAAAGGGGTCACCAAGAATTGGACATGACTGAAAAAGGCTGAACAACAACAAAATACTCATACTGAAAATTTACCAATCAGCTCTCTCTCAAGCCTGTTGGAGACAGCTTCAGCAAACCCCTGACTGCATCATATAAGTTGAGGAGCTTCAAATAACTCAGTCTTAGAGGAGGGACCATAAGATTGAAATCCTTGTACTGGATTACACAGCCTGTTATTCTTTTCCATATAGAACTTTTTCTCCTTTTCTATGGCGTTAGTAAATTATTAGTTAAAGCTGGTTTTCTTTATTTGCTGATTTGTACCCACCCTTCTTAGTGTTTTGCACCCTAAAAATAGTAGATCAACCTGTCACCTTATGCATGAAAGAATAAAACACATAGTAGTTAGTAGTTTTTAAAAAATGATAGGTTATTGAATTAAGAACACCTAGGAGAGACTCAAATCCACAAAACTGATGACCTATCTGTAGGGATCCTAACATGAATGATCACTTTAAAAATGTATCTGAACTGGGAACAAAGTAGACAAAGCATTTGGGAATGTCTAAATGTAGAATATGAATGGAATAGGATATTTTCTTGCTCTTCAGTGGTTTCAGTCATGTCTTACTCTTCAGGGCTGACTCTTCATGACCCCATTTGGGGTTTTCTTGGCAAAGAAACTGGAGTGGTTGCCATTTCTTTCTCCAAGCCATTTTACAGATAAGGAAACTGAGGTAAGCAGTGACTTGCCCAGGGTCACACAGCTAGCAATATTACTGTCCTGTACTGGAAAAAATTAATATGAAAAATACAAAGGATGTTGGAAAGACATATTACATGATGCAAACATATGCTAGGAACTAGGAAACAATACCCACGGGGAGTACAAAAATATGTAGCACAGGCTCAGAAATTGATACTTTACCTCTAGCATTCTAGGGGTTAACCAAAGCTCGTGGGAGGTATGTTTTCTAATACTGTCACCTATAAACTCCTATAGATGTGATTTCTCCTGCAAGACTTAATTTGCTTCTGTAATGGTGATATAGTTGGTACAAAACATTCCCCTCCTCATCCCCTTGCAAGTCTATGACACACTCTGCCATAAGTTCATACAGAGAAAATGGAAAGTTGAGCTCACACTTAGAGAAGTGACAAAGGGGTAACTCACAACTTCCAGAAGTCTTTTTTGCTGGAGTCTTCCAAATGTTCCCTTTAGGTATGGTCTAGCCTCTCTGCTGGACTCTAGAGCCTTAAATTCTGTCTTCTCTCCACCTCTTCAGTCTAGTTTTGGCTCCCACTGCAGACATTGCCATCAGCCCCTGCTCTCCCAGGGATGGCAATAGAAAGTCCAAATTCTCCAAACATCTAAAGTTCATACAGTTCTCCTCCCTGGTCAAGGAGGGTGGGAGGAGACCGGGGCCAAGGTCAAAGTCAAGAATAAGTCAATCTTTTCTCTTTCCAAACTATTCCTTTTCAGGAGTTTGGCTAGAGATTTCTACCACTAAGCTTCCAGATGCTCAAATCTCTGGGTTCTCAACTGGTCTGCTCTTTTTTTAAGGTAACCCATAAAACAAGACCAAGTTTCCTCAATTAAGTTGGACACATTTCCGGTGCACAGTAACTCCATTTCATTCAATGGCTTTCAAGGATATCTATACTGATCAAGTACTTTTTTGCACTTAATCTAAAACTTATGATGAACTGAAGTAATTGAGAAGTGTTCTCACCTGGTTAAGGTATCAGGGTGTAGTATCTTAACACTTTGTCTGGGGTGGAGTGATCTGATTGACTCAGTGAACCCCACCCTTACAAATGTAAATGGAAAGAACAACAACAAAATTATTAGATCTGAATGCTATCAGATCATAATGACCAAACTTGGTTCCAAAGAAGAGATAGAAAAGGGAACTCCTACCTTATTTGTCAAGGAGGGAGACTATGGGTGTGCAACATCCGTACATATGTCAGACATTTTTTAATGTGTTAGCTAACCCTCCGCCCCTCTTTTAATTCTTTGTTAAGAGATGGTTCTCTGGGAAGGGAGAAGGGGAAAATATCAGCAAAAATAGGTAGTGTCAAATGCAGCAAATACGTTGAGAAAAATTAAGACTGAAAAAAGACTAGGTCTAAAAAAACTGCATCTCAGTATCCTGAAATACCTTGGGGATGTAATTTGACTTCTTAGTCATTTTTGGTGATCTTTAAAAAAAGAAAAGAAAAGAAAAAAACAATAGAAAAGAAAAGAAAAAAGAAAAGAAAAAAGAAAAGAAAAAAGAAATTTCTACCCAGCAGGGTAGAAATCTGCTCCTCAATCTCTTGTGTGCTCAATTAATTTGGATCTTATTTCTCCTCTACTGTAGAGTGATGGAGAAGAGGATGGAAGAGTAGTCTCAGTCTCCTAAAGCCCTCTTCTCCTAGGTCCCTATTAGATACCCTAAAAGCAATCCAGTTCCATCAAGGTAGCATTGCCCATGGATATATTTGTTTCTGTTCAAGCTCAATGTATCAGCCTGTGATTTCTTATGGTATTACTACTAAGCTCTACTACTTACTGTCTATATGAATTTGGACAGGTCATTTCCTCTTTTGAGGCCTCAGTTTCCTCATCTGTAGAAAAAGGGTTAGATGACCTCTGGGATCTCTTTCAATATCCCTATGTCTAGAAGTGGGGAAATGTCCAATTCTCACTCCCCTCAAAAGAGGTAGTTTTCAAGTCTTAGGTCAGTGTGTGTGACTTCTTACTTCAAATTTCCAGAAGACACAGAGAAGTATTGTTCATTATTAGGCAGCATAGGCTCATCAAGATCAAGTCAAGGGAGACTAACATTCCCTTTTTTTTTTTTTTTGGTCAGTGCTTCCTTTTAGAGATGCAAAAGCCTATAGGAAGATACGGATGACTCCAGATCTATGCACTTCCACTTTCATCCTGAGCTTTAGATTTGAATTTCCATTTGCCTACTAGATATCTCCATTTAGCTAGTAATCTTAGTATGTCCAAAACTCATCATCTTTCGTCCAAACCTTCACCATCCCCCAACTTCTCTATTTCCATTGATGGTATCATCAATCTCCCAGGCACTCAGACCTGAAACCTTAGAATCATCTTTGATTTTTCCTACACCCAATTCCATTTGCTCTCATCTAACCAGTAGTTAAGTCTCATTGTTTCTACTTCCACAACATCTCGAGCAAATACCCCACATCTGGCCTCACATGCTAGGACCCAAGTTCAAGACCTCCTTTCCTCTTTTCTTGACTTTTTTTTTTTTGAGGCAGTTAGGATTAAATGACTTGCCTAGGGTTGAATAGCTAGTGTCTGAGGCTGCACTTGAATTCAAATCCTCCTGACTCCAGGGCCAGTGCTCTATCCACTGAACCACCTAGCTGCCCCTTCCCTTGACTTTCTGATCAGTGTCTCTATCTTTAGACTCTCCCATTTCCAGTCCATCTTTTCTATAGCTGCTAAAAACAATTTTTCTAAAGCAACATCACAATATATAATTTTGTTTTGTTCTGGACCTGTGATTTCATTGGTGTAGTTAACTCTTGGAAGACTAACTCACTGCATGAGTAGATCATAATATCATGGCATACAATCTGGAGAAGCAAGGAATAGTTTACCTGTCAGATTTATGGAGCAGGGAAGACTTTATGACCAAAGAAGAGTTGGAGAGTATTATAAAATGCAAAATAGATCATCTTGATTACATCAAATTGAAAAGTTTCTGTACAAACAAAGCCAATGTAACCAAGATTTAAGAGGGAAGTGAGAAATTGGGAAAGAATATTTACAACTAGTATCTCTGATAAAGGCCTCATTTCTAAAATATACAGGGAATTAAATAAAATTTATAAGAGTGCCAGTCATTCCCCAATTGATAAATGGTCAAAGGATTTGAACAGGCAATTTACAGAGGTAGAAATTAAAGATATCTTTAAGCATATGGAAAAATGCTCTAAATCACTATTGATTCATGAAATGCAAATCAAAACAACGTTGAGGTACCACATCTCACCAGTCAGATTG
>CM053593.1:316223557-316247161 GCA_028646575.1 Pseudocheirus occidentalis | reverse complement strand
GATTTAAACTGTTGGAGAACTGCAATTACTATGACTTGGCTGATGATAAAGGAAGAACTATCAAGTTTAGAACTGATTCCTCTGGAAACACATCAAGTATTTACACAACTGGCAATGTTAAAGCTGAGGCCATGAATAGAACACAATTGCTAACTTTATGGTCCCAGAAAAAAATTGTTGACAAAGAAGGATGTGTAAGAATCATTACCACTAGGAGCAAATAACACTTGAGGGATAACTAAACTAAGCCTCTTTAACTCCAGTTAAAAAGCAGTATGTGCAAATCCCCATGTATTTAAGGTCTGCATTTTTGTATGTATCCTTAGGAATCTATTATTTAATAAACCTCACTTCTTGTGAAATATTTAAAAAAAAAAAAAAAAAAGAAAAAGAAAATGGTATTGCTTCCCTGAATCTCTCTCCAAGGAGATGAAGAATGTCATGAAATATTGTGTGTGGGCCAGTAAAGGAAGGTCCAGAGACCTTGCTGTATTTAAGTGTGTAAATCATTATAATCTGGTAGCATGAATCTCAAGGGCCATCTTACATCTAAGAGGAACCCTCTTGAAGTCAAGGAATCTTAAGATGCCGTATTTTTAAAAAGATGCTTAGAGCTATATTTCCAAAGCAAAATTTCAAGCTTCCATTTTGTTTTTATTTCTGCAGATACAAGGATTTCGGTTAATGAAGTAAAGTATTTATATCGCTTGGGGAAAAAAAAACTTTAATATTATAGTTGCTTAGTGTTCTTATTTATGTAGTACCCACCTTTAAGAAGTCCAGAATGCCTAAGAGAAATTCACTGAAAGTATAGTTAAATGAACTATACCCCATTGAAAGTTCCATTTTTAACAGTTCTTTCTTATTCTTGACAACAAAAGGACAATATTCTATAGACACAAGAGTGAAGGATTCTGACTAAAAATAAACATCGCATGATTTTTTCCCTACAATTGATATTAATCATTGAGTGATGGATAATTTAATAGGTAATGGGGGGCTTTAGTAAATAGTAGCTGAAATTATTTGTAAAGGGCTTTTACCAAGCATTTTACCTTATCTCATTTGAACGTCACAACAATGCAATTATTACAAGTGTTATTCAAGATCGTCTAAATCCATCCATTTCTCTTTTACCATTGAAGAAAGAGCCCAAGAGGAAGTCAGGTTGCAAAGAATCCATGAGAACCAATACTGAATTTCTCCAACAGAAAACTTGGGCATAGAACTGTCATAAATCATGGTGGCATTTGCTAGCAAAGCCTCAGCATCTATAATACCTACAGATGAACTTGTTATTACTCTAAGTTCCCGCTTCTTCAGCCCCTCACAGCCAAATAATAAATATTCAGTTATGTATAATATAGTGGCAGGCTTATTTCAGCTCTCTGTGGATTTCTGTCTTCTGTTAAAATAGTCAAAAACAATTTAGCCCTTGATAGTCACAGAGTTTCCTTTTGATACGCAAAAATTTTCGTCATTCCCTCAGCCCATTGCTTTTTGGCTGATCAATCTTGCTTTACAATTGTCCCTTAAGCTTTTAAGTATTGAGGTGTCCTGAACTGCACCTATGTTTGTAGGTGAGAAGTCATCCTTTTTAAGCACTTTGTTTTGGAGTCTTAATCCAGAAAATCTGAGAAGGTATTTCCCAGTAGTGTATTTGTTCCATAGTTAGGTATTTTTAGTTTTCAAGACAATTCCTAAAAGACAAAAGTAGAAAAATGATGCATTTCTGCATTGGTTCCTGTGATGTTTGCACAATTCTTGTGTTTATAGAAAATGAACACATGTAGCATTTTTGACAGCTTGATTTCTAAAAATATAAAAATTTGGTGCAAATTATAAGGATCGCTTGCTGAATTCTATTTTGAATATATTTTCTGCTTCTGTTACCTTGTATTTTTACATGTGTGTGTGAGAGAGAGAGAGAGAGAAATCACGTTCTGTTATTTACTTGTACCCAGGAACTGGCATAATGTTAGTGGCAAGCTCCATTAGATTCGATTACAGTTTAGTCTGAGGTAGCTGAGTGCTTTGGAGGTCCTTCAAGAAAAGAGCACTCAGGCTGTGATTATTGATTCTGTCAGATACAACAAGACAGCATATTGTGTTGTTGAATGTATTAGTGTTAGTAAATGCATTCCATTTTCAAAAACTCCCCCAAGATGAGCTTTGAGTACTCAACGAGTAGTTGGTGGTGTAGGCTAGCCAGTTCACGTGGGGGTGGGTTGTTTTCTTCTCCAATAAATGGTTTTTGCTTTTTATTAACCAGCTACATAAATGGCCTTTCCGTTGTTCCTAATAAGTAACTGTGTCTTGGACTAGAACTGCATTATTTATCCCAATGTGACTCTTCCAGGTCGCTTTGAAGAAGAATTCATCAAGATGCGAATGGAAAGGCTCCAGGCTTGGATGACTAGAATGTGTCGTCATCCTGTCATCTCAGAAAGTGAAGTTTTCCAGCAGTTCTTGAATTTCCGGGATGAAAAGGTAGGAAATGACTTTGTAAAGGTCTTTCAGATACTGAACGGCCAAAATTGCAACCAAAAAGCCAGTTTTCATATTTGCTTTTATCAAATGCAATATGGGAACTCGTCTTCTGATCTTTCTTTAAGCCACAAGAGGAAATCCACATGAACCTGTAGCAAGAGGGAGGCATTGGGTATCATAGAATAGACTTTTCCTTTTTGCCATAAAACAGAAAGAAATCCAAGATGAGTGTGTTCCTGGGGTGTCTTAAAAATAGGCTAGGTCCTTAGCACTTCTGGACACTCTGGTTGTAAGGTCAAGGAAATGGATAGATGACATTTTAGAGCAACTCCCAACCTTCTGATCTTATGATAAAATTAAATAAAAGAAAAAATAGGTTTATTATAAGCCTGCTGACATTTTGGTACTATACTTTCTGATAGGCAACTTGACTTTTGTGGTAAACAGAAAAAATGTGTTGGTCTGTGTGTCCCCGTTGGGCAACCTTCTTTATGTTAGAGCCCCCTACCCTTCGTTAAGAACGAGATCGTTTGCTCATAATATATTACTGTCAGTTTGGGAAATGTTTTTTCCTCTAAGGAAAGTTTTGAAGCATTCTTGGAGTCAAATTTAAGATACTGATACTTCTTTTTTGTTCTTGGAAAGCGTTCAGTATTGTCTAAAAACAAAAAAGCATTTCCTTTTTCTCACCCTTTGACCTAGTTATCCAAGTAATGGTCATTTATCTGAAACTGATCAAAGACAGAAAGCATTCTCTTGTATAGATAACTCCATAGAAAGATCATATATGATATGTATAACATAATATCAATAATAACATATGATATTTAGTATGTCTGAGAGAGAAATAGATAGCTATGTAATTAATAACCAGGACTGGTAATTCTAATTACTCAGGGTTTAGCTTTATTTTAGTGGATTTTAAAATTTATGCTATTATAAATAAATTGTACATTTTATATAAATATAGTCATGCAACTCTTTTTTATGGTAATAAAGAACTGGAAATAAAATGATTGCCCACTGGCTGAGCAATAGCTAAATTGGCATATGATAAAATAAACAAATAAAATTCTGTTTTTTTAAGCATTTCTTGTATTTTCAAGCACTGGGCTAATAAAAAGTTTGGAGGATACAAGTAGAGAAGTAAAACAGTCTTTGCATTCAAGGATTTTACCTTCTGTTAAGGAGACATGGCATATGTAGAAGATTTAGTTACAGGGTTGATGGCAGTACCTATAGTGGTCATCATTACAGCAGAGGTTAAGACCAGCTGTTCTATCCAGTAGTGGAATATTATTTTGTAATAATAGATGACAAAAATGAGCAATTCAGAGAAACATGACATTTATATAAACTGCATATTGAAATATGCATAAAGAATAGCCAGAATAATAATTCATCCATTACTGTGTGTTTTATTTATGATAGTGTAAATTTTAAAACTAATAAAAAGAAAGCTGTATTCTTGAGTAATTATGACAACAATTTTAGTCACAGAGAACTTATGCAAAATAGAATTTGCATAGGTTTTCAGGAGTGGATACTATATCAGTTGGTTTTGCTTAACTCTTTCTTTGCTGGAAAGGAGAGGTCAGTTCTAAGGAGGGGAGTTGTGGGCTATGGAGTGATTGTTATTAAAAAGGCATCAGTAAATGTCTTGCAAAAAATATATGAGTTATATCAGAAGCAACAAAATACAGATGACATGTATTAATCTTATAAAATCAATCAAACTACTTTGGCCCTTCTAGAATATAGTTACAGAAATTTCATTAGCAGCAACCCTCCTTAAGTCTTTGTTTTGGCTCCAGTATGCTAGCTGACTTCTTAAGATGCATTTTGTGTTTCTTGTTTAGGTGAACACTTGATTACAAAACATAATTAGCCAGCCAAATTAAGCATTCCATTTCTCTCACTGGTTTGTGTATGTGTGCATGCTGTGAGAAAATGAGGAGACAATGGGATCCTTCACACTTGTTTTGTGTATTTACGTTATCATGAGTGTTGTCTGCAAGATGGCTGTAGAAAGTCTTAATGGTATACTTAGAGCAGTGGGATGATTTTCTCATGTTGATTGTAAAAATTGGCCTCATAATTTTGCAGAATCATATCTTTAGAATGGAAAGATACCTTATGGAGGGGCAAGCAGTGTGTGGTGTACGTGGATGGAGTGCTGGGCTTGGGAATGGGGTCTGAGTTGAGATGTGGCCTTTGGGTGTCTGCCTTTGCCACTTCATGGTTTAGTGCCTAACGAATCCCAAGACTAGAATTTATCAGCTGTCACAGTGAGAGAGTTCTGACCTGAACAAGTTGCCGTTCCCTACCTGGACACAATTACGGACAGATAGCAGAATTAAAAGGGATGTTAGAAGTTACCCCGTAGGGGACTCCTTTCCACAGCTTCTCTGAAAAGCAGATATCCCATCTCCACCTGAACTTTCAGATATAGAGAGCTCAGTTTCTGATATGCCAGCTTTTGACAGGGATTTCAGTAAGATGTCAGCTGCTAAACTGGGCAGCTGGGTGGCATAGTGGATAGCGTGCCAAGCCTGGCGTCAGAAAGATTCATCTTCCTGAATTCAGATCTGGCCTCAGACACTTAGTAGCTGTGTGATCCTGGGCACATCACTTAATTCTGCCTCAGTTTCCTCATCTGTAAAATGAGCTGGAGAAAGAAATGGCAAATCACTCCAGTGTCTTTGTCAAGAAAACCCCAAATGGGGTCATGAAGAGTCAGAAATGGCTGAACAAAAGTAACAACTGCTAAGGGTATTAGAACTATAAACAGTTGTCTTGTAGCAGAGCCCTTGATGCCCCCCCCCACTCCACCATAGCATTGGTTGATTAATCAACACCCTTTAGATAATGCAATTCCGCCTTCCAGAAATATAATTTGTGGGGCGGCTAGGTGGCGCAGTAAGTAGAGCACCGGCCCTGGATTCAGGAGTACCTGAGTTCAAATCCGGCCTCAGACACTTGACACACTAACTAGCCGTGTAACTTTGGGCAAGTCACTTAACCCCAACTGCCCTCCAAAAAGCAAAAGAAAAGAAATATAATATGCTTTGTAATCACCCAGCACACATTTCTCCATCTTTTCAGCAAAAGTGTCTTAGGAGACTTTGTCTTGCTGAAATCCACATATACTATCTCTACATACCAATACATTAACTCAATGAAGAAAAAAAAAAGAAATGGGGTTCGGTTGAATTTGTGAAATAGCTGTTAACATGCAAGAAACAGTTCTGAGCCCATAGGATACAGTAATAATAGCCAGGTGTTGCTATAACCCTCTAAGGTTTGAAAAATGCTTCACAAATAGTATCTGTTGTATCCTCACAACAGCTCTAGTGTGTCTGTGCTCTTATTTCCATTTTACAGATAAGGAAACTGAGGCAGACAGCAGTTAAGTGCCTTTCCCAGGATCAAACAAATAATGAGTATCTGAAGTTGGATTTAAACTCTTCCCTGGTCTTCCCTGACTCCAGGCCCAGAGCTGTATCTGCTGCCCTCTCTAGCTGCCTCGTACAGAAATGACCAAGATTCCATTATTGTCCAGATGCACGTGATGCAATCGTCATTCGGTCATTTTTCAATAGTGTCTGACTCTTAGTGACCCCCAGTAATCTAATTGCCTGGAATAAAATACATACTCAAAGATAATAAGCAAAGTAAAAGTGCAGTAAAGGGAAATAAAATCTTGTATGAGTTTGATGAAAGGAAAGCTCACTTTAGACTGGGGAGAGGAGACTTTGTGGAGGAGATGGAATTTGAATCCAGCCTAGGTGTGTATTGGTGTGGTATTAATGGGATTTAAGATCTTCCCTGCCCATTAATAGGCTTTATGTGTAGCCCTTTAAAGAAGCTTGCTGAGGGGAGGCTGGCTTGTAGGGAGGCTTTCACACCTTTTGCTAATTTCCAATTAGACACTGAGTCAGCAGGGTTGTGATGCCTTCTGGTTCTGAGAAGAGTATAAATACTCTCCGAGTTGGTATTTTGCTCTGGGGGGCTTGCTTGTGAGGAGGATCTTGTAATTCCCTAGTTGAGATTCTGAGTGGATGTATGCCCAGAGTTCCCAACTGCTCAGATGTAAAGACCCTCTCGATCCAGGCATGTATGTAAAGTGTATAGCAATATTACTTTGATTCAGACAGTCAGAGCCCTTTATTTCTCTGCTTGTATTTTCTCTGAAGTTCAGGGTGCTGACTTTTCCCCTGAACTAGTGAATATTATTTAAAGAGATTGTTGACCCCTTAGACAGTTATCTTTCCTAGTAAAGCAGATCTAAGAACCTGTGGTAGCAGCCATCCTGGGTGTGCCAGTGTGGCTGCTGCTACAATTGGTTGTATTTAGGTTTTCTGTTGGTGCAGATATTGGGGGAGGGCATTACAGGAATGGGGTATGCAGTAGCAAAGGTACAGAGGAAGGAAAGTATTTGTTTCCAAATGAGTACAGTTTGCTTTTCTAAGTGGGTTTCAATGAGCACCTACCAGCATAGGATCATAGATTTGGAGCTGGAAAGGTGTGAAGGAACTGTGGACCTAGAAATTTTAAATGATTTGTTCAAGATCATAAGTGTATGTGGCATGATTTGACCTGATTCTCCCCAGTTCCCCAGTCTAGCCTACACTGTGCCACGCTGCTTACAAGGTATCTATTTAGTAATACACTCCAGACAGAATATTTTAGATCAGATTGTATTTTAAATTTGAAGGAATGTTACTACTGAGCAAATAGAGAGGCTATTACTTTTAAGAGACTAAAGGTCCAGAAAGATCTCCATCCCAGCAGAGGCTCATGGCTGCTGGTGGCTGAATGGATACACTGGGAACAAAAGAGACAGAAGTCTTTGTGTTCACGCCTTTACATTATATTATAATGTTCTTATTTCTAGGAATGGAAAACTGGGAAGAGGAAGGCTGAAAAAGATGAGCTGGTGGGCGTTATGATATTTTCAACCATGGAACCAGAGGCCCCAGACCTGGACTTGATAGAAATGTAAGCAATGCTATCTGAATTTCCATCTGTCTGCTTTTTTACCTCCCATTGGAAGGCAGTCTAGACCAAGTTGATGGCCTGAATTTACACTGGGTATAGCCTCTGTGAACAGGGTTAGGAATGGAGTCCATATTTCATCAGAAATTCATTTAGAGTCAGAAGGGGCATCTTCATTGCTGACATGTAGCTCTTTTAAGAATTGCCCATCCCTTCCACATATACCATCTCATTTGATCCATTTAATCCATTTTTTTAGCCATATAAACTGGGGCCCATATGTTCCACATCATCCCCCCATACTCATTCTTAATCTAATAATGATGGTGATGGTGATGAGTGGTGGGGCTTGGCACCTAAATACAGGTCTTCAGACCCCACCTGCAATGCCACATGCCTATTCAGGGGGTTGGACTAGATGACCTCAGAAGTGTACTGGAGCCAGCTGGAACCTGAGCACTTGCACCTAAAAACTAGACAAATGTCTGGGGCTTGATTTATCCTTGTATCAATTGTCTAGACCAGAGATCAACAAATTGTGGTCCCTGGGCCAGGCCGGTGAGCTAAGAATGTAAATGGAAGTTTTATTTTGTAAACTCGTGAACCTGTAAATAAAGTTTTATTGTCTTTGGAAATGTAAAAACTCTTCTTAGCTCACAAGTATAAAAACAGTCCTGCCTCTGGTCTAGACTTTACATTAATAGAGCATTTAAATGATGGAGAAAATGTTATTAGTGCAAATTAAATTTTAAAATGTGTCCTGTTACAGTTTTTGGTTTTTTGGATTGTCTAGTGATAAACATTCACCAGCATCCCATTGCCTCCAGGATCCTGTACAGCTCTGAGTTTACCGAGGCAAATAGGGGTCTCTGTGTGGAAAGGAGAGATTGGACTAAATCAATCAAATGAAATGATATATGTAAACAGAGGCGGCTAGGAGGTGCAGCTGTAGAGCACCTTGCCTGGAGTCGGGAGGACCTGAATTCAAATGTGGCTTCAGACACTTACTAGCTCTGTGACCCTGTGCAGGTCAACCCTGATTGATCAAAAACAAACAAAATTATTATTATTATTATTATTGTTTTATATATATATATAAACCGTTTGAAAACCTTAAAACTCTATGTACGAATTAGTTATCAAAAGAGGTAGTGGTGGTAATACTCTGATGTCCCTTCCAGCTCTAAAATTTTATGATCCCCTATGAACTAACCATGGTAAATCTTAACTGGAAAAAGAAAAGCCGACTTTGCTCCCACCTCTGGTTTATCACCATCACTTCCAGCTCTGTCTCAGTCTCATTTTCTCTTTTAAAGTGTGTTGCTTTGATGATTGGCTCAACATTGAACAGCAGTTTCATAAAAGCATTATAAAAATGATAAAGGAGTGTGGAACCAGCCGACAGCTGCTTTATCTTCACCCAGACAAAAACCTGTTTGCATATTGGCCTTGAAAGACACAACCAACCCTAAAGCTCTTTTTTTCCCCCCATATGCTTTGTAAGAGCGTATAAAAAGTACCTTATCTCCTATAGAAAATAATAATGATAGCTAGCAATTTATGTAGTACAGCCAGGCTCGCAGAATGCTTCACAAATATATTCTCATTTGGACCCCACAGCCACTCTGGGTGTGGTTGTCATCCCCATTTTACGGATGCAGACATTGAAACAAACCAAGGCTAAGTGACTTGTCTAGGGAGTTGCCTGCCGGCCGTATTTGAGCTTGGGTCTTCCTGACTCCAGAGTCCGGCACTATCCATCTTCTTTGTAAAAAACTGTGATTAGGATTTAAGAAACAGTTCTTTTGTTTGTGAAAGAAGCAAAGAAACCTTAGAGTGTCTCCCCTGAGAGTGGGACGGTGAGTGGTCCATTCAGAATGGTCCTCTTCTGACAGTGGCTGGAACCAGCCACCAGATATGACTCATTTACAGTTGTGACCAATTGGTGTGTATGGACATTTCATAGAATTTCATGAATAAACCATTTATTTAAAGAATCAATAAACCATTTACCTCTGGGTAGCCTTGGTTATCAGATTTCCAGGTGATGATGGAAAGAGCAAGATTTAAATTAAAAATGGGAATATTATGATTTGGCTGAGTAAGCTTGAAGGTGCAGGCTTCTTTGGGAATTTAACCATAATGTTTTCTTTATGCCATTAAAGCAGAAATCGCATGTGCCTTTTGGGAAACTAGGTCTTGTATTCAGTTTTAAAGTAGCGATAGATGTTGTATGTGCTTTATGCCGTATATATAAGCTTGAGTGGTAAACAATGCTTTAATAAGTCTTTGTTTATTTTTAGTGTGCCTTAAATTTACAAGCAGCCCCAAGTTAACCTGTCTTGTTCATATGTCCCGCTTCTTCAGAAGCATCATGGGGAGAGGTAGGCACTGTTCTCATTTTCAGACAGGGAATGCAAAACATAAAAGATGTCTAAGATAGTGTCACTTGGATGAATGGCTCAAAGCCCAGACATAAGTCATCCTCTAAAAACCGTTGTATATGCATTGTTAAATTCACAAATATTGGAGCATTAATTTCCTGCTGAATCATTCTGGAGACTGAAGTGCATATAATCTTGACTGCCAGATTCTTCTCTGGTCCAGTTTGGAGATGCTTGCTAGTCAGGAGGCAGAGATAATGGACATCATGTGGATTGGGTCATCCACTTCATGGATTGGTTCCTTCCTTTCACTGTTTGCTTGTTCCCTGAACCACTGCATTTCCATACGGAATAGAAAATAAATGAAAACTCAATTTTTTTCCACTCCTGGGGGTGATTCTAGATTACAGTATCATTTACCCTGCTTCATTGAAACTGGTTGGGTTTTTCTCTTGACCACTTTAAGAAACAAGTATTTTTTCTGACTCTTCAGTATTTCTTTTATATAATTCAGAAAACAGTTTACGTGCCCACCAGCAGCTACCTCTACAAATGGTAGATATCTTACTTAGTAGGGATTTACATGTTAATAAATTACTACTAGAATGAGCAATTAGAAAATCTTAACAGAAGCATTGAATAAATGACTGATGTCTGTGTTTTGTTACTTGGGCTATTACTTTTACACTGGATAATTGAGAGGGGACTCTAGGCTTCGGAGAAAAAAAATGACTGGATCATGGGTGAAAAAATGTTCCTTCTCCATTAGGGAGGGGGCTGATAGACCCCAAACAGAAAGTTAGCTGCTGTTTCCCACCAGGGCGTCCAGCTGTTCGGCACAGTCGACAGGCGTCAGTCATTGTTTAAGCAGCCCTAACCCACCACAGAGCCTCCTTGTCTAATCATCCTTGGGTCATTGTCTTTGCTTCACAGAGAGCAGAAATGTGAGGCCGTCGGTAAGTTCACCAAGGCCATGGATGATGGCGTGAAGGAGCTGCTGACCGTGGGACAGGAACATTGGAAGCGGTGTACAGGACGTAGGTGTCTCTCTGGATATTTGTTGACCCTTGTTTGTTGTCACTGCTTGTTTGAATTTTTACCACATTAATGAATCCAGTGGCCCCAGAAGAAAACCGGGCAAGTCCACTCAAGGAGATAGTTTGAAATGGTGGTGCATTGAATAACCTGGAGTCACAAAGACCCGAATTCAAGTCCTGCGTCCAATACTTGCTATCTGTGTCACCCTGGGCAAGTCACCTAAACTCTGTCTTGATTTCCTCATCTGTAAAGTGGGGACAATAACAGCACCTATCTCCCAGGGTTGTTATGAGGCTAAAATGAGATAACATTGGTAAATCCAATGAGATGTCTGTAGAAGTGGGTTGTTTGTTTGTTTGTTTGTTTTTTAGCACAGTGCCCAGCATGTAATAGGTGCTGCATAAATGCTTATTCCCTTCCCAAAATTGCTTTCCAAACTTTAGTTATTATTGTTTGTTATTAACGTAACAACTTAGCTTTCCACAGCAACACGCAGTTTAATTGTATTCAGTAATGCTAAAACTGTTATTTCTTCGTGAATATAGAATAGAAATGGTGGTGCTTAGAGTCGCTGTCTCACAGGCTCACTTTGAGCTCCAAATGAGAGTCTACATAAAGCACTTTATAAGATTTAAAGCAATTTATGGGGCAGCTCATGGTGCTAGATAGAGCAGCAGCAGCCTTAGAGTCAGGAGAACCTGAGTTCAAATCCACCTTTAGATACTTAATATCCGTGTGACTCTGGGCAAGTCACCTAACCCTAATTCCCCTTTTCCCTCTCATTTCCCCCCCATACACACACACACACGCACGCACACACAGAAAGGAATCAGGCATCTGTTGTCATTAATCCTCTTTAACACATTAGACTGTGTGCTCCTTGAGAGCAGAGACTGGGTTTTGGTTTTTATTTGTTTTTGCCTTGCTTTGTGTCCCCAGAGCTTAGCACCTGCCTGGAATGGAGCAAGCATTTAATGAATGTTGGATTACTTTGATTCCTTACATGTGTAACAATTGCCATGGGATTTGTTGAGAATGCCCAGAGTGACCTAAAAATGACTAACCTCAACTTTGGGTGGCATAGACAGAGACAGTTTAGATTTCTGGTGCCCTTCTGAAGAGTAATTGTTGCACTGCATACTTTTTTTTCCTCTTAACCAATAAAATACTAAAGGAGAAATTTTGTGAAAACTGCTTATATGCCAAATGCTCTGAGAAGCTATTCAGAATTGTATGAGAGGCACTCTCTACTACCTGGTACCATAGCTGGCTGGTACAATGATAGCTGGTACTCTCTCTCTTTTTTTTTTTTTTGGATAGCTGATGTTCTTTAAGAGTAAGCCTCAAACATTTTAAAATTCTGAACCACCAAAGAAGTATATAATTATATTAAGGATAGTAAATGGATTCTTAATATCTTGTATTTTGTTAAAAAATAGATACATCTATCTATCATGACCATGCCCTCTCTGCCAAATTTATTTAATCAAAATACCCCCATTCTCTACCCCTTATTTGGAAAAGTGAGAGTTTTAGTTATTTCTATATTCATTAATGGGCATTAATCTACTTTACCACATGGATTTTTTTGTGGTGTGTTTTTTTTTTTAATACAAGGGGTTTTTTTCACCTTGAATCAGTGATTGTATTTCATTTTTTTTTTTGCCTTTTTTTTTTTTTTGAGAGGAAGGCAGGGCAGTTGGAGTAAGTGACTTGCCCAAGATCACATGGCTTGTAAGTGTTAAGTTTCTGGGGCTGGATTTGAATTCTGGTCTTCTTGACTCCGGGCCGGTTCTCTATTCACTGTGCCACAAAGCCACCCCTAAATCAATTATTTTTAGGTAGATGAAAGAATATACACAATGTACTTTCCTTCCTCTCGATGTCTAAGTTGTGCTTGGCTCTATTCCTGCAATTTCTAGAAATATTACTTTTAATAATTATTATTATTATATCTAGCACTTGTATAGCTCCTACTATGGCATTTAGCATACAAAGTAGAAAAGCATCAGCCCTGTCCTAGAAGAAGCTGGAGGAGAAGAATTACCTTCTCTTTCCCACAGCCAGAGGAAGTGGCTCAGGGAGGGGAAGGGCAGTGAGAAAATAGGCAGCTCTGGTAATAATGACCATGTCCTATAATTACTATCTCAGACTTAGATTTATGTGCAAGTCACCCCACGGAAAATGAGCTCTTGTCAGATGCCACTAAGCAGCCAGATCACACTACTAGCTTGGCCCCCTTAGAGGAAAGTTGACCTTTCCCCCCAATTTATAGGCTAACCTATTGACATTTGGGCTTGGGCTTCCCAAGACTTAAAAGGTAGAACTGGAAATACAGTTTTCAGTGCCGCAGACTGATGTTACTAATTTCTAGAGCAATACAGCTAATATAAACATCATTTTATATTCTTCCAATAATACACAAAGGCATATATTGTGAAGGATACAGGTTGTATTCTTACCCAGAAAAGCATCTTGATAATTTGTTACTTTGGTACTCAACACAAGACCAAGTTGGGTCATCTTTGTCTGTTCTTATTGAAAGAAAAAAGAAATAAAAAGGTTCTGGGTTTTTTTCTAAAACTAAGATGAATCAGAGTAGGTAGTATTTTTCCAAAACCAAGATGAATCAGACTAGGTGGGTTTTTTCCAAAACTAAGATGAATCAGAGAACTGTTAAAAAAAAAAAAAAGTGATAACTAAATTTGGAATGTTATAGATTAATTAACAAGTTAGAGATCACCAAGTTCCCACCCCAACTTTTCATCTTTTTGTGTTCTTCCCCCATTAGAATGTAAACTCCTTGAGGGTAGGGACTGGCTTTTTCATTTTTGTATAGTGCCTGGCTCATAGTAGGCACTTATTGAATATTTTCTAACTAACTGATGGATGTCTGTTGTAAAAGTAGTGGCACGGTTGACATCTTTTTTTTTTCAAGGCACTTTCAAATAGTCACATTTTATCAGAAGTAAAATCCCTTAGAATTTGCTGACAAGCCAGCTGCCCCTGCCTGAGGGACATCTGTCAGAAGTAATGACAGCTTTGCTTCTGTCCCATAGCAAAGAGAACTGATGATGTATTCTCAATACAGAAATTAAGTCTGAAAAGTCAATGTCAGCAAGTGTTCAATCTAAAAAAAAAAAATCCATGCTTTTAACCATAACAAATAACTTAGAAACAAAAGAAAATATTTTCACAAAATACTACCCCAAAAAAAACTACCAAAAATTGTGGCGCAATGCACTCACAGTTCCCTGAACTGTCAAAGCATATCCTTTTGTGAGACAGGTAATACAAGTATCCCCCATTTTTTAGTGAAGATCCTGAGGCTCAAAGAGATTAGTTGACTTAGCTAAGGTTGCGCAGCTGATGGAAAGTAGTAAGTATCTTGCTACTCCCTGGGGTTCAGTTTGCAGCCCTATCATTCCCTCACCCCTGAAATTAATCCAGAAACAAAAGTCTGCAGGCAGCAGGACCTGTCCCCGCCCCCTACTCACTCATTCATTCTCTCTCTCTCTCTCTCTCTCTCTCTCTCTCATGCTTTCTCCCTTCTCTCCTCTCTCCCCTTTACCCCTGCTTGCCTCACCAGAATTCTTTATTTTTATACAGGAAATAAAAAGGACATTCCCAAAAATCCTAGTGCATTTCTAGGCTATTAGCTTAAAGCTGTGCTGAGACTTTTGGGACACCCTGTATTTGGATTGGCCAATACTAATTGCTTAGGGAGTGACCTCAAAGGTCTGATTAAATTATGGAATCCTAATTTGTCCTTCATTTTTGTGACCCTCTCCTACCCCCCCCCCCAAAAAAAGAACATGGTATGTGAGTGATTGCATCAGATTTGGTGAATGGTGGGTATGGGTGTGGTTTTACACACACCATTTCATCCATTTATTCACCATTTCATTTGCCAAATCTGACTTCTGTATGTGTAGAATGTGTGTGTGTATAGGCATGACAGCTTATTAAACTTGAATTAAAAATGTGTTTATCACCAGAGAAGTAAACAAGACCCACACTGAAGCCACACCATGCTTATGAAACACATGGGAAATATCATACTCCATTCCAGATGGTCGAACCAAAACCTTGAACAGAAAAACGCCGTGCATCTCATCAGATTTAGTTGCAGCCAAGATCACCCAATTACTAGTCTGAACATCTTAGCTCAATTGTTCTGACTTTTCCAAGGAATTTGAAAGTTTTCCTTCCAAAAACTTCCAAGTTTTCCAAGGAATTTAATTATGTTAGAGGTGGCCCATAAGATAAGCGTTCTGGCTCAAGATTTAGGAAGCCTTGAGTTCAAATTCAGATTTTTTGTCTGTCTGCCTCAGTTTTCTAACCTGTAAAGTGGAGATAATGATAACACTTCCCCAGGTAAAATTATAGTAAAAGGATATGCTGGCTTTTGTTCTTATTCAGTCATGTCTGACTCTTCATGACCCAGTGGACTAGAGAGTGCCAGTACTGTCCATGGGGTTTTCTTGGCAAAGATACTGAAGGGGTTTGCCCTTTCCTTCTCCAGAGGATTAAGGCAAATAGAAATTTAATGACTTGCCCAGGGTTACACAGCTTGCAAGCGTCTGAGACTGGATTTGAACCCAAGTCTTCTTGACCCCAAGCCCAGCACTCTTTTCAGTGATCACCTTAGCTGCCTCCAAATGCTAGCTAACTGTTAGTAAGTATTAATATGAATTTTCAAATGTGAATTATGTTTTTTCTTCCTTTAAGGCAAGAGATCAACTGTGGAACTATATAGATGCATGACAATGAATTCTTTTATTTAGGAACTGTTTTGGACCGGAGTGCTTTCAAATCTTATCAAATTTGAAAGAGTTTTGTGTTTTCAAGTCTACAGAATCATAGAATAGGAGTTTGAGAACAGAACAGCTTAGAGACGCGGAGAGTTCAACTTTCTCACTTTACAGACAAAAGTCAAGTCCTCCAAGCCTAGCACTCTGTCCACTGTGTGAACTAGCCATACACACCTCAGTAGGTGAGGTGGCCTCCTCAAAGTCACCCAACTAGGGAATGACAAGTTGTGGTTCAGGGATCCTACCCAGGCCCAAATCAAACAGGTGCCTAAAGTGTTCTTCATACCCTAAGAGCTGTGTAAATTCTTGCAGCTGTTTTTGTCCATTGCCGTTCTACTGAACCACAGGGCTTAGTGCAGCATTGTGGATTCCTTGTGCCTTCCCAGCACTCGATGTGCCATGCAGTGGCAATGTTAAAATACGACCGGCAACCCGTGTGCTTTTTTCTTCATAGGTAAATGTAGTAATGAAAGAGTGAGAGAATTATTTAAAAAACAGAATAAAGTGAAAATGAAGATGTGGGCAATGGATTGACTAACATAAGTGACTTTGATGAATGTAGATCGTAGTTGGCATAACTTTTTATCCTCAGATTAACGAATCATTATTTCTTTTCTTTTCTTAGCATTGCCCAAGGAATATCAGAAGATAGGAAAAGCCTTGCAGTGTTTAGCGACTGTATTCAGTTCTAGTGGCTACCAAGGTACATCTTTAATTTATTTGTATATAGACTGAGCTATACGTGCTATCATAGAATCTATATTGGAAGAGACCTCAGACCATCTTCTAATCCAGTAGTCTCCAAAGTGGAAGCTATGGTCTAGCCCCAAGGAGTTTATGATCATCAAACAGGTCATGCCCCACCCACCTCCTAATAGCCACTTATGGGCTTTGTAATGCAGCCACGTCTACTCTTGACCCTCAAAACTCCTAATCTGTTGTGTGTCCCACCCCCACATCTGTTATGCAAAGTCCCAACCTGCCACCCTTTGAATTAGGTGTTGACAGGGCACCTACATGGATACCCATGGGTGGAGCAAATTGGGAAAATTTTCATACCCATCCCCTAACTTCAGATCCCTTGATAACTATCCTATATCAAAGAATAGTCTCTATATTAGTACAGAGTTTTCAGTCAAGGTCACTATGCTCTGAGAAAGTGACCCTGATTGAAAACTCTATACTAAAGTACTCTATGAACCAGACACCACACACACACACACTCACACTCACACACTCTCTCTCCCCCTCTCTCCCCCTCTCTCCCCCTCTCTCTCCCTCTCTCTCCCTCTCTCCCCCTTTCTCCCCCTCTCTCTCCCTCTCTCTCTCTCCAGCAAGTCTTCAGTTGCTTGTCCAAAGCCTAGCACCTTTGTTACAGAACTTTACACAGGATCTGGAAAGCAAACAAGAATCTTGTTCTTCAGCATCCTTGTGACTAGGACTTAAAATGATTGAGATGGTTGCAGTAAGAATCCTTGAAAATATCAACATCCTATTTCGTTGAGTTGTATGGAAAGTAGACACTTGGCTCCTCCCTCCAGTCTTTCATTTAGATTCCCAAAGTTTGAAAGGGGGTATAATTTATGTTCTTCCTTCTAGTTTATTTTCTTTGTTCCTGGATCCAGCTCTTCTGTGTTTTGTGGAATTAAGTCCATGGCACTTGGTATGGAGACACACAGCTGTAGTCTTTGCTACTGATGAAGACTGGGGCTGGTGGATTGTTTGAGCCCAGGAGTTCTTTTGTTATGGGCAAGATAAGGAAGGAGACCCAGTCTCAAAAGAACAAAGTCCTTGATACTGAATGTATCTTACTCTTGAATCCATTTACTTGCTGAACTCTTAAAATAAAAGGGTTTTTTTTTTAATCCATATTGCATAAAGGTCTCTTAAAGCAAAATGTCCCAAGTATTGGATACATGTTGCCTTAAGTCTCCTTCTCTCTCCCTTGGCATTCTGTCCATCTTGTTCCATAAGTGAAAGTCTCGTCTGAATTGTTGAGACAGTGTCATTTGACATAGCTGTTTCAGGGTGCCTTGTCTCTGCAAATAAGTTACCACTTTTGACTGCATAGCTCATTTTGTCTCTTCTCATTTTGTGCTATAGAGCAGATTTGTTTTGTTCCTCAACCCGTGATTTTATCAGGTGAACTCCCAGTAAGGAATGTCCTTTACCAATGCAGATTGGCACCTTCTCTGCATTGAATAATGTAGAGTTGTCAGGGCCACTGGGAAAAGCTCAGTGATTTGCCAGGTCACATAACCAGAGGTGAACCAGGTCTTCCTCAATCCCCAGGTCAGCTCCTTAGCCAGTATACCACGCTGCCTCTAATATAGGCAATAAATATTAAAAATTGATTTGTTTAAATATGTGAGTGTCCAATATAAGTAATAGGCTGGAATTTTTTTTCTGTGGTCCAGCTCTGTCAGATTTCTCAATGTTTGAAACGTGATTCCTAGGAACTGTGAAGTTGGGCTTACAGATTCTAATCTCTAATCAGACCTACCAAAATTCAGTCAAATTAAGGTAGCGTTTTTGTGTCTTTTGTGTCATGCTCTGAGATAAGACGGGTGGCTGGCTGTAACAGGAAGAACATGGAGTTTTGGAGTCCAGTGTCCTGACTTTGCCTTACCACCTGATGTTGGATATGTAGCTATGAAGCCCAAGTTTCACATCTAGAAAATGAAAGTGCTAGCTTAGATTGTCCTCAGTAGCCCCTTTCTTCAGGGAACATATACTGGTGATGGTGATGAAGAAAGGGGAGCAAGAGATGGGGCTTTTAGAAAGTGAGCCTTCATTTCTGGAGGAGTTAAAGAAAAAATGTGGACAGGAAATTATTTATCTCGGGTAATGCTCACCTGACTTTAATTGGCAGTTAGCACATTCCTGCCATGGCCTAACATAGATAGGAACAAAGAAAGATGATCCTCAAAGCAGAAATCTAATCGTATCTCCCAGTCCTGTCTCCAAGTGACTGGCCTACTTGCCGTTCTCCAGACTCAGCATTTCTTTGCCTTTGATAAGGCTGCATGTATGATACCTGCTCCGTTCACCTCCTCACCTGTTCCCTCTTAAAATCTCTAGCTACTTTCAAGGCTCAATTCAGGGAATTCCCTTCGGAAGCCTTTTCTTTATGCCCTAGTTGTTGGGGTGCTCTCTCCTCAAGTTACTTTAAACTTGATTAACAGTGCAAATATTGAATCCCTCTCCTCCAAGTAGAATGTAAGCTCTGTGAGGGTATGGACTGTTAAATTTTTGTCTTTGTTCAGTTGAATTTGGCAGAAAATCACAAGGAATCCCTCCTTGCCACAGATCTTCAGTTATCTCCATGTACTTACACAGGTTGCTTACGTTTCTGTCCCCACTAGTAGGGGTGGGGAGAATAAAGTTCAGTTTATTTAACAGACAGTAGACACAAGCCATTATGAAAGAATAATGTAGACAAGGAGTTCTTAAACTTGGGGTCCTAGACCTTTTTTAAATTTTATTTTATTATATTTCACTGTCATTGGTTTATTTGTTTCCAATATATCATTATGCATTGAAAAGCATTATTCTGAGAAAGGAGTCCCGTAATCTTCACCAGACTGACAAAGTCTGTGACTTATACAAAAAGGTTAAGAACCCCTACTATAGACAATCTAAACAAAAGGGAGGCATTAGATGATTTTTAGAAATGGATCACAAACCTGGTACCAGAAGCGTGATAACTATAACAATGGAGACTTCAGCTGTCTGCCATCTCTCTGCTGTCACTAATGTTCTGCCAAAGGAAGAGAAACTGAAAAATGCAGGATTTGACTTAAAGGCAATTTTATCCTTTAAAAGGTAGAAGGAAGGGCGAGAGGAGCTCCAATTCTGAAGAGAAATCCTGTAGATATTCCATACATAGATTTTAGGAAAGCACTTAATAAAGCCTCTCATGCCATACTGGTAGAGAGGACATTGGGGTGTGAGCTAGAGGATAGTACAGTTAAGTGGCTTTGGAACCCAAAAAGTAATCCTTGATGGCAATGTTCAGCTTAGAAGCTTAACTCCAATATAGCCCTCTGGGGATCTGTCCTTGGCACCAGGCTATTCAGCATTCTTATCAATGACTTAGATATAGGGGGTGTGGGGGGGAGAGGGCTATGTGAGAGAGAGATGGTTATAGATTTAGAATTGGAAGGGACCTTGGAGATCATTGACCAGTCACACAGCTAGCAACTGTTAAATAGGCAGGATATGAATCCAAGTCTTCTAAATTCCAAGTTGAGCATTCTGACTGCCATACCACACTGCTGCTTCTAATATATCCAACCTAGTCTCTGTAGGATTGCTTAACCTGGTCATTCTGTAGGCATCTCAAACTCAATCTGTCGCAAAGAGAACTCATCTTCTCTCTGAAAGCCACCCTGTTCTGCATTTCCCTATCTCTTTTGACAGTACCACCATTTTAGTCACCCAGGAATACAAGCTAGAGGTCAGTCTTGATTCATCACTCTTATCCCCTTCTCCCCTTTCTAGATCTAGCTAGTTTACAGATTTGTCCGTGTCATTCTCAGACCCAGTAAGTTAAAATTTAATGAAGATAAATGTCAAGTTCTACATGTAAGTTGAAAAGAAATCACCTTCACAAACTAGAAGAGTGGAAATTGTGAAGAGGAAAACTTAGGTTTAACGTGAGCAAAATCTTATCATCGTGAGCTCCAAAACGAAGCTCAATGGACTGACTGCCCAAGATGGTAATGGGCTCCCCATTAATAGAAGTCTTCAGATTGAATTTGAATAACCTTTCTCAGCAATACTCTCAGCATAAGGACATTCTCACTCAGTTACAGGTTGGACTAGATGCCCTCTGAGATTCCTTCCCACTCTTAGGCTTTATGAAGATTTGCATGGGATTGATGGGGATGGATGGATGGATGGATGAAAAAAGCATTTATTGAATGCTTACTCCATGCTAAGCGTTGGCAGGGCACTAACAAAAATGCAAAAAAATCTGTCCCTTATCTGAAAAAACTCACATCCCAATACGGGGAGTTAACACATATAGAAGGGTTTAGCTGCCACTCAGATGGTGTCAATGCCCGCAGGTCTAATACAGTGGTTCTCAACCTTCCTAATGCCATGACCCTTTAATACAGTTCCTCATGTTGTAATGACCCCCTAACCATAAAATTATTTTTGTTGCTACTTCATAACTGTAATTTTGCTACTGTTACGAATCTATCTGATATGCAGGATGTGTTTTTATTGTTACAAATTTAACATAACCCACAGGTTGAGAACTGCTAGTCTAATGAATGTATCTTTAGGGAAGATAGTATGGCTTAGCGTTCCGCCATCTTACTGAGGATTTTAAGTTAGTAACTCCCCTGTTCATCCAAGGGATGTGAGTGACTCAGTTCAGAGAGAATGAGGATACTAATCCCGAGGCTCTGAATTGAAGGTGGGTTGAGAATAACTTTTCCAGTAGAGAGGACTGGGTGGTCAGCATTCTAATGAAGAGAGGGCATCCAGTGCATGGTGAGAACTGGACAATGGAGTTGGGCCTGTGGATAAGAAGGTCACTTGGATAGAGAGAAGGGAAAGGTATTTGGGGAATAAAATTTTGCACATGGTAATACAGGAAGAGTAGACAGCTAATAAACAGAGACTGGGGAGAAAAGTTGACTCTGTTAATGCTAGATCAGAGGGGTCAAACATATAGCCCTGGGTCATATTGGCGTACACTTGAGCGTAACAGAAATTGAATTAAAATGCAATTGGTCACCAGCAGAATACTGCCTTGATGAATGATAGCAAACTTCAAAGTTAGCATCCCGTCAATGTTTTCACAACTTCCTATGAGAGACGCTGTTCCTTATCTATGTTTGTAATTACCAGGTCAGTTGTTATTAAACATCTAATATGTGTGACACTATTCTGTGTCATAAAAGTGCCTCAAACATTAATTAGGAAGTGTATTGTGTTGTATGTGTGCATTATATAATTTAACTCATTCATTCAAATACTTTTACAGGCTACTTGGGTTCCCATTTTAATTGGCTCTTCCATTTCCAGCCAAGATGGAAGTCACCAACATAGAGCACTTTGCTCTGATTCTCTCCTATTTACATATGCAAATGTCTAACAGTTATAATAATAGCTCAGAATCCTTTATTCTCTCCCAATTGTTTCTTTCATCCTGGATATGTCGTTAAAGTAAATGCAATTGTATTTTCAGGTGAAACAGACCTCAATGATGCAATAACAGAAGCAGGAAAAACTTATGAAGAAATTGCAAATCTTGTGGCAGAGCAGGTATGAGTGTGGCAGTTGACATCACTGCACAATTCCAGTCAAAAAGGAGGCACAGGACATGTTTCCTTGTTGTTTGGCTTACAGGAAAAAGTTTTCCCCTCCTTGTCCAGATAGTCGGTTCTTATGAAAACCAAAGGCAAAAAGTTAACTTTAAGAAATCAGACTTTCTTAAATGCCTTGCTGATTTTCAAGGAATAAATAACATCATGTAAACTGTCTAGAACATCAATTCTGGTGCTATGGTTCTAAAGAAATCTGAGTTAAAGCGATAATTTTCATTAAAAATTGCAAATAGATTCCTTCTACCATTGAGAGAATTTACATAATCTTTAGCAGCCCTGGTTTCTGTCTTTTAAAGAAAATAACCTTTTAGAGGAAAATCTCTCCAAATTTGCCTCTTTTTCAGTTTTAGCTTTTACTTTCTCTAAGTTCATGGGAGTATTTTCAGGTGACTTGGCAAAATGGTAAAGGGTTTTATTAATTATTAAAAATACATGTGACATATCCTAATATGGACAGTAACTAGTTTTTTTTAAGTTAACTTTTTCTTGTTCAGTCATTTTTCAGTAATGTCCAACTCTCTGTGACCTCATTTGAGGAAAGAGACAGGAGTGGTTTGCCATTTCCTTCTCCATCTCATTTGACAGATGAGGAAACTGAGGCAAACTGGGTTAAGTGACTTGCCCAGGATCACACAGCTAGTAAGTTTTTGAGGCAGATTTGAACTCAGGAAGGTGAGTTCCTGATTCCATGCTGGTGTTCTGTCCAGCTGTCCTAATTTTACCCAGTTAGGAGCAAATTGTTTCTTTTTAAAAAAAAAAAATGTAGATGATAAAAATACTATCGCAACCAAAAGGGAAAATAATATCAAATCCAAAAAGTGACTTAAGTAGTCTGCTGCCACAGAGGTTAGCTAGGTGACATAATGGGCAGTATGTTGGCTTTGGAATCAAGAAGGCAGATCTGGCCTCAGATATTTACCAGCTCTGTGACCCTAGGCAAGTCACTTAAAAAAAAATTTTTTTTTTAAATCTGTTTGGCTCAGTTTTCCTTGACTGTAAGACTGTAAAATGAAATAATAATAGTACCTCCCTCCCAGTGCTATTAACAGGAACAAATGAAATAATTCATCTTTTTCATAATGCATGCATTTTGTGTCACTCCAAAATAGCTCATTTTAAAGGCTATTTTAAATTTGTTTTATTTTTAACTTTCGCAAAATGTTCATAAAGAGATTTGTTTCTATTATTCTTGTAGTGAAATATAGTTGAACATTTAAAACACAGCACCTCAAATTTAATTGGTATGTAGGTTAAAGAAAAGATTACTTTTTCTTATTTGATCTGTCACTAATGACCAATATACATATATACATATATTTTAGCCAAAGAAAGATCTCCATTTCCTGATGGAATGTAATCATGAATACAAAGGATTCCTTGGCTGTTTCCCTGACATCATTGGTGCTCACAAGGTATTTGATCTTGAGTTGACAAAACATTGCTACATTCCTCAAAGAGAATGGGAAAAGGATCAACAGTTACTCTTCTTGGCTGTTTAACATCCTTTTATAATGACTGTAAAGGGGGGGGGGGGGG
>CM053593.1:316190337-316223057 GCA_028646575.1 Pseudocheirus occidentalis | reverse complement strand
AAACCACTTTCTTCTTTCATTAATGAACTTAAAGCAGTTCTCAGAGACAAAAATATATGCTTTTGAGTGCACTTAAAAAAAAAATCCAAACCAGTTGCCAACAGGAAGAGAATGAACCCAGTAGCCTTCTCCTCATAGAAACACATAAAATATTCTACCTGAGTTGTTCTCATCAGTTGCTTCCTGACAAAATAAAACCAATATTGGTTTGTCTCTGAAATTAATAAGAGATGTTTGGTGAGTCAAACTTTAATGGTTAACAGTATTGTTGACATATTTACCAGAATTCACAAGGAAGGAACCATAGCTTTCTCATTGGTATTCTTGTCTCCATTCTCTTCCCCTCTCCAAACCATCCTCCACACAGCTGCCAAATTAATATTCCTAAAGCACAGGACTGATTTTGTTACTCCCCTTCTCAATAAGTTCCAGTGACTGACTCCCTGTTGTCTCTAGGATCAAATACACACTCCTCTTTTTGGTATTTAAAACCTCTCATAAGCTGGTTCCATCTTAGAAAATGGGCTCCTTTTCACTTTCACGAACTCTACATCACAGCCATAATGGTCTGCTAGCTATTTCCCATCCATGACAATCAACTTTCTCCTTTCCTGGACCCAAGGCTAGACTGAGCCCGCTGGTGTAGCCTGTGTTAGAATTTCAATTTGTCATGGTGGTGTTGGCTTGATTTGGACATTTTTGTTTTTAATATTTATCAACATAGTTTCAACAGTGAGGCACTCAAGGGACTTCATTGTTCCCCTGTAACCCAACTTGACGATTTTGGCATGGTTCTAAATAACTGGAATAGCATGAAGGAAGGGAATACATGCTTTTTCACAGTTTTGAAGGATGTACTGTAAAAGTTGGAATGACCTTTTAGTAAGAATTCCTGTCGTCAGAGTAAGAAGTTTGCTTTGTCTCTGGAACAGCATGACAGTCTAAGTTGCAGAATGTCAAATTCACCAGATCTCTCTCTCTTGATTTTCCTGGTTTCCTGGAATGTCATCATTCATAGACACCTAAGCTCAAAACTTTGTCGTCTTTGGGCTCTTCCCAAGTGATTCCTTTCCTTCTCCACCTCCAGCCCCACCCTCAAAACTTCATAGGTATCCAGTAGGTTACCGCATCATCTCTTTTTAATTTTTTTCAATTAACAATCATTTATTTTCTCTCTTCTCCATTGGGAAAAAAAAATAGAAAAACAAAACCTTGGTAAAAAAAAATGTATAATCAAAAGTGGTAGACTATTATACAGAATGATACACACAGTTTTGGACATGACCAATATGGAAATTGTTTTACTTGTCTCTTATTTGTTACAAGAATTTTTGGGTGGGGAAGAAATGAATGCTTAACAGTTGAAAAAAATAAAATTAAATTTAAAAATACAAATAGTCAAGCAAAACAAATTGCCATGTTGGGTATGTCCAAAAAATATGTGTTTGGTACATTGGGTACATTGCCTCTCTGTCAGGAGGTGGGTAGCATGGATGTGTCTTTATCAGTCATTTGCTCCACATTGTCTCTTGAATCTGGCCTTCTATTTTTTTTTTTTTTGATTCTTCTGCCCCAGCAGGAGGGCATATCTTTATTGGTAAAAAACAGATACATTTGTGAAAATCAATCCATCTGGCTATGTCCACAGGAAGGTCAATCTGCTCATGGCTATGAAGTCATTATGTCCAGCCACATCGTTGGGCTAGAAGGAGGTCATTCATTGTGTTTGGCCAGTTCTGGACCACTGTCTACTAAGTCTGGCCTTCTATTCTTAATGCCACTCTGTGGTCCAGACACTCATTTCCTCTCAAGTTGACTATTGCCACAGACTCCTGGTGGGTGTCCCCCACTTCCATTGTTCTCACCCTCTGATCCATGCCATACCCTACTTCCAGACTGATCTTCATAATGCAGAGTTCTGATCACTTCAGTCCACCTCTCAGAAGCCATTGGTTGACTCCACCATTACTTGATGAGCAGCATCCAGTCCCCTTGCAGCCATGACATCCAAGGTCCTCCATATGACTCCAGACTGCCACCTCTACCCTTGTTTCCACTTATTCTCCTCTACTTTATACTTCAGCTGAGTTGGACTAGTTTCATATTTACATCCCACGATTTCCTGCCTCTCTACATTTGCTGACCATTGCTATTCTTCCCTGCCTATGGAATGTCCGTTACCCTTTCTAAATTGTCTTCTTCTTTTAAGATCTCTCCCACAAAGCCTCGCTTGATTTCCCCTCCTGCTCCTTTTGAAATCTCATTACTTTCTTTTTAATTGCCAGTGCATTTCTGTTCCCTTTGGTGTTGGGATGATCCGCACACACTTAGCATGTCTCTTGCTGCTAGATTGTGAGGCAAGGATCATGCTTTATTTATCTAGGCATTTTGCAGCAGTTGACAAGGGGGGGTGGAGGGGAGTGATTATTCAACTGTTCAGTCGCATCCTCCGAAGAACAGTGTAGAAGTCCCAAGTCTCTGCCTCACTCTGTTTTAGACCGCAGGACCATCTTTCTCATTGAAACTAGGATGTGCAGAAGATTTGTGTTTTATTGGCTTCGCTAATAACGCCTGGTTTTTTTTATTTGACAGGGAGCGATAGAAAAGGTGAAAGAAAGTGATAAATTGGTGGCAACCAGTAAAATCACCCCCCAGGACAAACAGAACATGGTGAAGCGCGTAGGCATAATGTCTTACGCACTACAAGGTAAATATGAACACTTTCTGTCACTAGCTGCCACTCAAGAGAATTGTTTTTAATGTGGAAATTCCCTGTCAGAGAGTAATGAAATGCAAATATAAATCAGAACTGGCCGAATGACTCTGAAGAAAATTTACCACTGAATCTAAAATATGGATTTGTCTTTAAGATACCTAAAGCCTCTTATGTTTAATCACGCTTTCCCACACTTGGTTTATTAAGCCACAATGGGCAGCTTACTGGAACATAAACTTTTTTAGTATTTGATTTGATTCTTACAGCTCATGAAAGTCACCTCTTATATTGCCAACACCTTTAGCTTCATCTTTCCACATCTCAAGGTTAAATTTTGAGGATTCTGCTGCCACTGTGGTCTGGAACCCACTCCCCATCTCATTTCTTCTCATTCTGCCCTTTTGTCCTATACAATAGGTTTTGAGCTGCTCTGAGGTTAAGCTGTTAGGGCTAAAGCAAAGCAGGGATGGTTTTCCTAGGAGATAAAGTGCAGTTTGATTTGGTATTTCCTATAGAAAGAGTCAATACATTTTGATTTCTTTTTTTAGATTCATAAACCCCAAACAGTTTTACTAAATAATAATGAAGCTAGGAGGTGGAGTAAATTGAGCACCAGGCCCAGAGTCAGGAAGACCTGAGTTCAAATCCAGCTTTAGACATTTAGCTGTGTGACCTTGGGCAAGTCACTTAACCACAATTGCCGTACCTTCCCCTCTCCAAAATTGAAGAAAAAAAAACAAAAATAAACCCTAATAGGGTCACAAGGAGTCAGACATGATTGATAGGACCTCCCAGGGTTGTTGGGAGGATCGAATGAGGTAACATTTGTAAAGTGCTATATAAATGTTAGCGGCTATCATTGACCATTTCTACAAGAGATCTTTAGTGGTTAGTCAAAACTTGCTCCCTGTGCAGGGCTTCCCTCTACAAGCGTCATGTGATTATACCCCATTTTTAACATAGTAATACCTAAAATTAGAGGCAGCTGAGCTGTGTAGTTGATAGGAGGCTGGCCTTAGAGTCAGGAAGAACTGAGTTTGAATCCTGTTGTAGAAACTTGTTAGCTGTGTGGCCGTGGGCAAGTCATCTGACCTCTTTCGGCCTCGGGTCTTCCCCGTCTACTACCTATGTGGCTGCCGCACATAGGTCTTCTTTCCATGACAGTCACTAACTTACCTTAATTTCATGCATCTAGAAGCATTTGTCTGCCCTGGGCTTAACTTAGTTCCACCATCCTTCTCCCGGCCTCTTGTAAAATACACTGACAAGGGCTTGAGCATGCTCGAAGGCAGCAGCAAGGTTAAACTCCTTTGGATGAGTAATCATCACCAAGGAGGAGAGCCAATTACTTTGGGAAATCTTAAGCTGATTTGTGTCTTGGGTTTTGGTTGCAGCGGAAATGAATCACTTTCACAGTAACCGGATATATGACTATAACAGTGTCATTCGCCTGTATCTGGAGCAGCAGGTACAGTTTTATGAAACGGTAAGTTGGCATTCCTTTCTGAAACATTTGCACTGGTGGGCTTCAATTAAGATGTAATGTTACTGTGTTGAAATTCATTCATTCCATTCAGCCATATTTATTACTTGCAATTTTGGAAGTAAAGCATTGAGCCTTTTTAAATTAAGTTAAGAGAGGGAATGTAATTTATTTTTACATCATGGTCCTGTCCAAACCTATCCTTCCCTACTTCCCTGATTAGTGAGCCATCTCTTGTAACGAAGTATAAAGAAAAAGTAGTTCAGCTAACCCAGGGGAGGGGAACCTGCTGCCTGGAGTCCACATGTGGCCGTCTAGCTCCTCAAGTGCTACATTTAGATTCTGACAAGGGCCAACCTTGAGGACCTAGAGGGCCACATGTGGCCCTGAGGCTGCAGGTTCCTTACCCCTGAGATAAACTGACCAGTGTATCTACTGAGTCTGAAAGTATATGCAAGGTTCCACACCCTTAGGCCCCCACCTCTGCAGAGAAAGCAGGGAGATCATTTTTGTCATTTTGTGGTCAAGCTCAGTCATTAAAATCACAGTGTCCCGTTTCAAGGTTTTTGTTCTTTGTCCTGCTTCTGCTTGCTTCATTCTGTTAACCTTTTTTAAAGTTTCCTGTCCTTTATTAAATTCTTCATATTTAATTTTTATTACACAGTAATATTCCATCATATTTGTATTCCATAATTTGTTTAGCCTTCCCAGGCAGCTACTTTGTCTCAAAATCTTCGTACCACTAAAAATGAAAAGTGCTGATGTGATTATTTTGGTGTATGTTGGGGCTTGCTTTCTGTCTTTGAGTTCCTTGGAGTATTTGAACAGCCCTGGCATCTCTGAAGTGCATGTCTCAGTCACTTTCTTAGTATCGTTCCAAATTGCTTTTCACAATTTTTAGACCAATTCTCAGCTCCCCCAACAGTGTGTCTGTCTTTCCTCCAATTTTTTATGTCTTTGCCAATTTTGCTAAGTACAAGGTGAAACCTGAAACCTCAAGGTTATTTTAATTTGAATTTCTCTTATAATAAGTGATTGGGAGAAGAGGTGGATATATCAACTACTTTTAAAAGATCTTTCATTTATGCCTTTGATTTTTTTCCCTTGGTACCAGAGAAACATTCTGTTCTCTTTTGAAGGAGGAGACAATCTTGGATTCTTAAAACTCTAAGAATTCCCTATTTTGTTCCCACCTTCCGCCCTACTTAATGGCCAGTGGGCCGCATATGAATCATCCATTTCTCTGGGTACCAGGAACAGTATTAAATGAGATGAGATCATCCCAGCACTATAGTAGGCTTTACAGTGACTCCTCAGCAGGGAAAGGAGCCTGGAACAGGGATTAAACCCAGGGCCTTTATTTCTTTTTGTGAAAGAAGGGTTTCACAGTCAGCAAGCATTTTGTGTACCAGAAGGAGATTTAAAAAGCAAAACATCTCCCTCTCCCTCCCCCCCACCCCTCCCTCCGTCTCTCTCTCTCTCTCTCTCTCTCTCTCTCTCTCTCTCTCTCTCTCTCTCACACATACACTCACACACACACACACACACACACACACACACTTTCTTTCTCAAGACATTAAACATAAGAAACCTAATATTACATGTCACCAGGCTGTATGTAAAGCAAATACATAAAAGAAACATAAACCTGAAAAGCTAATGAAGAGCAAAGCTTTTCATCTAAATTTCCCCAGGCACATACTTAGGCATCCAGTCAGCTCTGTCACCATAGAGTTGAGCAGCTGCATTGCCTGCCCATTTTTAATTCCATGGAAACAGTGGAGCTGTGTCCATTATCCTGGGAAGTCACAGCCTCATGAGAGTAAAGGTGACTAATAATTGACCCACCAGAGTTAAGTATCTTCCACCAAGGTTTTAACCTGAGCAGAATTCGCTGTACCCACCTACAACCTCTGAAGTAGACGTTGTACTGAACATACGTGCCTCAAATATATTAGCATACATACATGTGAAAGGCAGCTCTGATACGCCTTATCTGTGTTAGATCATCCTTGCAAATGAAAGTTCTTAGGAACTGAGACACCGCTCCTCTATCTGTCTCCAGGAGGGTCTGCCCACATGCAGATACAACCACATACAGTATTAAAGGGTCATGGCATTAGGAAGGTTGAGAACCACTGAGATAAGTCAGCTTCCCACCCTCCTCTTGGTAAAGAGGCAGGGGCAGAAGGTAGAACGTCTATATAAATTATCAGATACTGTCACTATATTAGGTGTGTTTGCTTAGTTCTTTTACTTTTTTTTTTTTTTTTAAGCAGAGGTTCTTAACCTTGTGTTTATCCTGGATATCTTTGGCAGTCAATTTCACTTCTAAATTAAAATAAGTAGGATTACCAAGGAAAACAATTATATTGGGATATATTCATCAGATTAAAATTTTTTTTACATATGTAATGTATGTACATATATTGTACTGATATTTTGTGTATATTTATTTTCTTTGTGCATATTATATATTAATATAATACATGTACATTTATATAATAATATAATTACATGCATTATTTACACATCTCGTTTAAGCCTCACAAAACCTTGGGGAGTAGATATTCCCTGTTTACAGATAAGGAAACTGAGGCTTTCTAGGCCTTCATGAACCTTCTAGCCAAATTCATGAACCCCAGGTTAAGAACTCCTGATTCAAAGGGGAGTTTCAATCTTGAGGAGAGGTAAGATATTTACAGAAATTACTGTGACGATAAAAAAAATTTTAAGTATCAGTAAGACTTATACTTTTAAAAAATTTTTATTTTATTTATTCATTTTTTGCCACTGAACATTGTGGTGATGGGCCACATCTCATTTTCCCTTATAAATTGTAACCCTTGTGGCTTTTGTACTTTATTGCACAGGTTCGTTTTAAGATGTACTGGAATATATGGGGTTTTGCCATGTTTTTATGGCACTGAGTTAGGGTAGTTGATAGACAATGTTTCAAAATTTATGATTTAATTTGGGCACCTGAGAAAGTATGTATGCCATGTAACAACGTAAATGGTTAGTTTCAGCAGAGTTTACAAATATTCTTAAAGTGTTTAACTCGTAATAATTACAAAGAATAAAAAGAAGGTAATGTGGGAGGAGGGGTGGAAGGTGGTATGACTCCTGTATGTAATTTGTCTTAACATGTAAACTTTTCTTCCAGATCGCAGAGAAGCTGAGGCAGGCCCTCAGCCGCTTTCCGGTGATGTAGGCCAGAACAATGAGAGGGACATGAAGAAAACTCCGAAGTGCTTCTTTCTGACTTGGGGCAATGCAATTTAAAGTTTGTTTTCTGTTCTTTTTCTTCTTTCACCATCCCCCCTCCAAAAAATCTGAAAAAATAACTTGAGTTGAAGGGAAAAAAAAGAACCCATGAAATTAAGATGTTTACTTTATTAACCAGCCTGAATGCATCATTTATTCAAAGGGTGTCCCTTTTTTTTTTAAAGGTTCATTTTTCACATCCATTATTTAAAAAGCAAAAATTTGTCTATATTTTTAGAAAGGACTTCAGATTGCTGGGGTTTGTTAATGAAAAATTAAGAGTTTTTTCCCATTGATTTTTATATAGATTCCTAATCTCTATGTCACATAAAATCTTCTAGTTCTTACCCAATGTCAGATAATTACTAATTTCTTTAAAAACATGAAATATGCCAGAATAAAAATATATATATGTTTGTATATTTTTATAACTCTACAGTCTTTGGGGGATCCCTGTCTACTATTTAGCAAAAAATCCACCTACATTTCATTTACACATTTGAAACAGCTACTTATATTTGGGGGCAGGGGAGACAAGAGGGAGGCAAAAGGAGAAACCCTGGGATTTTTAGGTCTCCGTCCTGTTCTAAAGGTATTTCACCATTTACCTCTTTAAAAGGATTCAAATCTCACAAAACAAGCTACAAAATGCACACTTGGGTTTGTTTCCCTACTGCTTCTTCACTTATCCACTGTCTTTAAAGTGATTTCTGCTATGCTGCCCTGGTGGCCCATGAGGCTTTGTGCTTCGCTTGATTAGCCCTCATTTCTCCTTTCACGTTGGAGTCAGGGGTGATCATCAGTAGAAATCATTGGTCAGGAGCATCGTGGAACACCCTTTACTGCTGTTTCCTCCCCTCCAATGATGAGCAAGCCTGATGATAGTACTTACACTAGGTATAAAAGGGCACTTTGGGGGGATAGGAATAAACTGAACACTCCTCTCAAATGTTTCCACCCTTTTTATTCCTTTTGTTGTTCATTCCCCCCTCCCCCCCCAAATATTACAAAATGCTGCTGAGGGCACAATCCACGCCAGGTACTAAATCATTATATTGTAGCATAGTGCCCCCTTTGGATACTCTTTTTCATCTGGTGGGGAGGGGAAGAGATGAAAAGGCACAGCTCTATCATTTAACAGTAAAAGAGGGAAATGACCCTCCACTGTCACCCCTCCTTCCAACCCCCATACCCCTGCCACGGCTTGGGAAAGTAGGGAAACTGCCTGTCATAATAGGTACAGTGTGAAGCCTATGTAATGGACAGTAATTCTCAGTGCTTTTGTGTTCGAGAGGACAAAGTTTTCCCCTGGTTGTATCCTACGCACAGCCTTACTTCAGGCAGAATTGCTCCAGCTGCCTAAACTTCAATTACTGCCTAATATAGCCTTGACAAGTCAAGTGACTTAACCCTGAGGCTGACGCATCAGAAAATCATATTACTACAGGGGATATTTTTTAGTTCTAGGGGTTTTCTTTCTCACCGTCATACATTACTTTCATTTTTCTGTGTTAATGGTTAGAGAAAAGGAAAAACAGAGGCCAGCATAAGATGAAACCAAAAATAAATTGCTAAAATGAGGGTGAGTATGTGAGAGCATCTTACACTTCAATGTCAGGGGTTTTTGTTAATATTTTATAAATAATTTCCCCCCAAAGTTTTCCTTTTATAAAATTCCATAGAGCCATGTTTATGATACAGCCATTTAATATATGTACAAATTGTAAAGAATGTGTATAAATATTTTACACCAAATGCATGTAGAAGCATCCTATGAAATAAATTGTTAAAAACTGTACAGTAAATTCTCAAAGCACTTTTTCAAAGCACTACCTCAGCATTTTTTTTCCACTTGAATCATTGTTTGATATGTGTTGTTTCTGAAAAACAGGATGGGGTGTGAACTTTTAAGTAGGGTTTTTTAAAATTAAGTTCTACTTTATTTTCAAATTAAAATCCACTTTCTCTTCCTCCTGTATCCCCTTCTCCCCACCCCCAGTTGAGAATGCAAGAAAATAACCTTGTTGTGAACATATACAATCAAATTATAAGTTCCCACATTGTGTCTCAAGCACTGTGACTTTAAGTAGTTTACACTCTTTTGGGGAGACAGTAAGCAAACAAATATGTACAAGCAATATACCAGATATGATAGAGTCAATCAAGAGAGAAGGCACCAGAGTTAAAAGGAGTTGGGAAAGGTCATAACTGGGACTTGTAGGAAACTGGGGGAGACATGACTGAGATGGGGAGGAGAAAGAGGATTCCAGGCCTGGAGGAAAGCCAGAGAAAATGCTCAGAGCCACGAAATTGGCATGTCTTGTTTGTAGAACAACAAAGAGGCCAGTTCTGCTGAAGAGGAATGTTAGGTGAGGGAGAGTAAGGAATAGGAAGACTGGAAAGATGGTGGTAGGGGAGGGACTGCTAAGCTAGGAAGGGCTTTGTGATCCTGAAAGTGATAAGGAGCCCCTGGAGTTTGTTGTATAGGGGGATGATCATGGTTAAACCCAAGCTTTTGTAGTTTATCACTTTAGTGACTGGAGGATGGGTTGGAGTGGGGAGAGCCCTGACCAGCTCACCGTTGCATTAATCCAGGTGTGAGGTGATGAAGGCCTGCCTCAGAAGGCTAGCAATATCAAAGAGGAACCAGGCGGGCTTATTCAAGAGATATTGCCAAGAAAGCCTCATGGGAGATCACAGAGAGTGGAGCACAGCTGAACAACCAAAGATTGAATAGCCAAGGAGAACTGAACAGAGCTGAGAAGGAAGAGAAGCAGTGAATGAAGAATTCTCTAAAGAGGTTAAAGGGTATACTTGACCTCAATCCACAGTACTATGACTTCTCGTGTAGCCATTGAGGGAAATGAAGCTCTGAGAAAACTCCAGAAATGTTCCCAGCACGTGTCTAGGTTGTCCAAGAAGACTGAAGCAAGCTTCCTGATTTTTCCCTGAGAAGGCTAATAACCTTTGACAGAGAGCTAAAGCGAACCAGATAGGATCATGACTGAGGCCCACAGGCAGAGATTTGAGCCCAGGTACTCTCAACTGCACATTTAGCCTTCTTTCCAGTGAACCAGCAAGTCTTCTATTACTGATAAACTCATTCTGCACTGGCAGGTTACTAAGAACAGGATCTCATAGCCAAGACAGAAAAGGAGTCTAAAGAAATAGGCCAACAGAGTAGTTGCTGCCTTTCTGAAGGATAAATGCCCATTAGCCTCAGCAACCTTCCCAGTGGATAATATTTCAAGGTATTAGTGATGAGGTGCAGGTTCTGAGACCCCCCTTTAGCTCTCCTTGACTCTTTGAGGTACAGGCTCTGGGAAACACCTTGAAGTATAATTGAATCTTCCCACTTGATGAGGCATTTGCAGAGGCCATAGGTATTTCATTGTGGCTCTGGCCAAGTCTTTGGCCCTCCTTCGTTCCAATAGTTTCCCACCCTTAATGTTCCTGTTCCCTCCCTTGAACTGGCCTGGCCCACCATTGTCTATGGTCTCCAGGTAGCCTCCAGCAACTTCCTGCTCTTGATCACTCATTACTGGAGTCTGACCCCTGAAGACCCTTCCCAAACTCCTCCTCTAGACCACCCCTAGATTCTTCCCACAACCTTTCTGTATATAGAACCCCATCTCCTTTCCATATGGTATGAGAGCACCATAGAATAGCTTAGCACAGACTTGCTCTGTGTGAGAGCACCACAGAATGCCCCAGCATAGACTTTTGGCTGAGAAAACTTGAATGGAATTCTTTCTGCAGGACCCGGCATGTTGGTATTTTGGGGTCTCAGGCATCCCTAACCCTCTTTGGGTGTAACCTCTTCATTAGGAGCCTCTGATAATAACCAGAATTTATAACCATCTAAAGTGGAGTGTGGTAGGAAGCTGTGTAATGAAGGCTGGGAATTAACAGGCATTGTTCTAGAGATACAGAAAAAGGCAAAAGGAGCTTGCTGTCTAATGGAAGAGACAATATGCACACAACAATGTACCAGCAAAACATATACAGATAAACTGGAGGTGATCAGAGGGAAGGCACTAGTATTAAGGGGGATCCAGAAAGGTTCCTGCTGAACTATAGGTTGGAAGCCAGGCTGCAAAGAGTTAAAAAGAGAGGCAGTGGAAACACCTACACTGCTATTAAAGCTGACCAGAAAGGCTGTAGCATCAGGAGGGAACCAGATTTCAATAGAAGTTAGAACATGGAAGAAGTAAAGGAAAAGAGTTCAGCTGTGTTATTAACATCCCTAGGGTTTTGGCCTTGGGTGGAGACTTCTGGGGCTTTAGAAATCAGCAATATGTAGCTAGGAAGCTGGCTAGGGATGGGAGTGGAGGGGATAGAGGGAGAGGTATCAAGGCCCAGCCAGGCACAGGAATGGTGGAGGGAGTGCGATGGCATGAGTTTCCTTCTTCCAGGCAGGGGATATCAGTACAAGAGATCACAACTTTGGTGGTGTGGGAGCTAAGTTATATCTCCATATTTATGCCCTGGTTACACAGATTCCCCATTTGTACATCCCTTCATGGAGATGCCCTGGCCAATTGGAGGAAGAATGAAATCAAAATTTAGGGGGTAGTGGGGAATGTCATCACTAATTAAAATACCATTGTTATAAGGGTGCTATCTGATTATTGAAAAGTAAAATGTGTTGATGGGGGCTCATGAATGATGGTTTGAAATTTCTTATAGTTCACAAAATTTATAAAACCCTGGCTAGCCAAATGATGGACCAATTAGGGGGAAGGGGAAGGGCAGGGATGGGCCACATAAGACTTGGGAGAGAAAGTAGGTATATTTTAGTGAAAGAGCAAATCTCAGTCCTATTTATTTTGTTAGCTTCGACGGTCATGGCTATGTTTGTGTTAGTGGGATCATATAATAGTAAGTCTGAGGGGTTATATGTTAAAATTGAATTTCAAATTAATCCCTTAACTGGATTAAGGTTAGGATTAGTGTGTGTGTATACAAATATACAGTATTATATATAGATACCAGTTTTTTTATATATGTATTAGCATGTATATACAGTCATATATAGAAGCAGCAAAATAAAGCAATAAACTTAATTTCTAGTCTTGCTTCAGGCCACAAAAATTACCTAGCTACATAACCTTGAACAAGACATAACCTTTCTCACAGCCTCAGTTCCCTTATCTAAAATGACTATTAGACTAGACTTTTTGTGTCATGGACCTTTTTTAACCCAGGAATGTTTTTAAATGCATAAAATAAAATACATAGGGTGACAAAGGAAACCCAATTATGGCTCCCCAAAGGGCTCCTTGGTGTAACTGTTAGGACCCTCTGAATTAGATGGTCTCTGAGACCCTTCCTCAGTACTAGCAGGATATGACCAACAATTCAGAGCACACTGTCCCTAGAAAGAACTCTCTCCTGCCCCAAGGTTTCCAGGGATGTACCCCCTGAACAAAAATATTTGAAAAAAGAAAAACCTCCTCCACTTTTTCTCAGACTTCCTGAAAACCAACATCTGTATGCTGCCTGAGCTATATCTTCTTTGAGGAAACCCTCTGACATCCTGTTCAGGGATTTTCTTCTCTCTTCCTGTCTGTGTCTCCCTCCTTGCACTCCACCCCCTCCCCAACCTAGATTAAAGAAATTGCTGCTTCAGCCCCTTGGCCATCTCTGTGACTTGTCACTTAGCCTGATTTATTTTTCCTTCGGGGGTTAGGGAAGATGGTTGCAGAATGGAAAGAGAAATCTAGGAACCGCTAAAGAAACCATTCACTTCAAAATTTCCCCTAGGGCCTAGACAAATATGCTTGGACAAATCCAAGCCCAAGGTCAAGGTTCTGTTTTCATTTTCCTTTTATGGCCATGTGCACCCAGGCAGCTCAACGGGAGAACTGCTCCTGGCTTAGCTGGTCCAGGGATGCAATATGATGTAATGGAAACTGAAATCAGCAGGCTGGTCAGGGTCCCAGGCAAGGCAACCCCTCAAAGCGTGGCTGGGAATCCTCATCTGTAAAAAGGGGCTTCCAGGAAAATGGTGCAGTGAGCGTTTTGCTAAGTTAATGCTCAAGTATTTTAGGTTTTGCTTGGATTTTGTTAGAATTATAAAGAAATAGAGTCATATATAGAAGTCTTATTTCTTCCTTTGTTTCTCAGAATGTAAAAGCTACTTATGTTGATGTGTCATTGATGGCACAATAGCCCCAGAAATTTTCTGCCTCCCCTACACACACCTATGATCAATCTCAATCTCTCTCTCTCTCTCTCTCTCTCTCTGTCTCTCTCTCTCTCTGTCTCTCTCTCTCTGTCTCTCTCTCTCTCTGTCTCTGTCTCTCTGTCTCTGTCTCTCTCTTTCTCTCTCTCTCTCTTTCTCCTCAAAGGAAAAGAGGAAAGAGGGCAGTTAAAGAGTTGAGCCAAGAGAAAAGCCCCACAAATTGAACAAATGTGGATTTAAAGAAACCCAAGTAAAGTCATAAGAAGTAAAAAATAATGTTATACTAAAACCACCAATGTTCCCAGAAATGAAGATGGAACTATTTCAAGACATCAGTGTAAATGATCAAAGGATATGAAAAGGCAATTCTCAGAGGTAGAAATTAAAGATATCTATAAGCATATAAAAATGCTCTAAATCACTCGAATTGTGAAATGCAAATCAAAACAATTTTGAGGTACCACATTTCACTAGCCAGATTGGCTAAGATGACAAAACAGGAAAATGACAAATGCTGGAGAGGACGTGGAAAAATCGGAACACTAATGCATTGTTGGTGGAGCTGTGAACTGATACAACCATTCTGGAGAGCAATCTGGAACTATGACCAAAAAGCTATAAATAATTGCATACCCTTTGACCCAGTAACACCACTTCTGGGGTTGTATCCCAAAGAGAAAGCAGGAGGAAGACCTATATGTACAAAAATAATTATTGCAGCTCTCTTTGTGGTGGCAAAAACTGGAAATTAAGGGGATGCCCATCAATTGAGGAATGGCTAAACAAGTTGTGGTATATGAATGTAATGGAATACTATTGTGCTATAAGAAATGGGGAGGAAATGGATTTCATATTCACCTGGAAAGGCTTATACAAACTGATGCTAAGTGAGAAGAGCAGAACCAGGAAAAACTCGTACACAATCACAGACACATCATATGTGTGATGACCAACCTTGATAAACTGAACTCTTCTCAGCAACGCACAGCTATAAGACAACTGTACAAGTCTCAGCATGGAAGGCGATGTCTACATTCAGAGAAAGACCAGAGTTTAAATAGAGACTGAAGCAATCTACATACTATAGTTCTTTTCCATGTTTGGTTTTGTTTCCTTTTTCCATTGTCCACTCCATTGGTTACAACCCTTCTGTACAACCAGACTAATGTCCATTGTGAAAGTATTTACAGATCCTATACTTGACTGCATGCCGCCATGAGTGGGGGAAACAAAGAGGGAGAGGAGAAGACTTGAAACTCAAGGGACTCTGGAACTGAATCTTGTAAACTAAAAGTAAATAAACATCAGTTTTTTTAAAAAAAGACATCAGTGTAGGTAATTTTTACACGATGGGAAATAAAGGAAGAAATAAAACTTGTATGCATCACTGTATTCATATTACTAACATAATCCAAACGAAATATAAAATATATTCATTCACAAAGCCTAAATGTATATAGATGTCTATATATACATATATATGTATATATAAATACACATATGTGTATATATATATGAAAATAACTATAAAATTATTTCTATAAGAGATAAATGAGGACTTAGTTGGAGTGGGGTGCCGTATACAGTAGAAAGGGCACTAGTTCTGAAATCAGAAAACCAAGGTTCAATTCCTACTTCTGCCATGCTCCGTGTAACCTTGGGAAAATCACTTAGCTTCTTTGGACCTCAGTTTCCCCATCTGTAGAATGAGGGAGTTGGAGTAGATGGCCTGTAGAATCCACACTGGTTGTAGATCTATGTTCCAATGATATTCAATGAAAATGGCTAAATTGGGCTCATCTTTAAATCTTACATAGCAGTGCCAGGCCTAAAGTCAGGAAGACTCATCTTTCTGGGTTCAATTCCAGCCTCAGACGCTTATTAACTGAGATCCTGGGCAAGTCAGTTAACTCCATTTGCCTTTCCTCCTCTGTCAAATGAGCTGGAGAAGGAATTGAGTCAGATACGACTGAACAACAAAAAAGGATAGAGCTGGGAGCAAGGTGGGAGGGAGTTTATAGAGACTGGTCTAGCTTTGAAGTAGGAGAAAAATTTCTAACAATTAGAGCTCCCTAAGTCCTCTAAAAGCAGGATTGGCCTCCCTTTTCCTAGAGATCTTCAGGCCAAGGCAGGAAGACCCTCAGAGGACAGGATATACAAGAGAGTCTCCTTTAGGCATGAGTCTGGCTGACTGGCCTTAAGGGTCTCTTCTGCCTTTGAGAGTGTGTGATTCTGTGATCCTAATAACTAAAGATGCCCAACATTGGGACAGGTTGCCTGGTGTTTTCCCATTATTTAAATATGTATGTTTTATGAAGAGCAAAATATATTTTTAAATGCTTAATTGTGGAATTGAGAGATGTCAGATGATAAAAGATTCACATGCCAGGTTGGGTACTGGACTAGTCCATGACATATTCCTGTTGAATTATACCATTGCTTTCCATGTACAGTACTTATTGCCCTGATAAATATTATTTTAATGTTCATTTATAAATTAGTTATGCTTTCTAGTCCCCAGTGCTGTACTATATATCACAGGATTATTTTTTTCCCTTAAGATTTTTAAAAGTATTTCATTTTTTTTCAAATTACATGTAAAGACAATTTTTATCATTCGTTTTTTAAAAAATTTTTGAGTTCCAATTTTTCTCCCACTGTCCCTTACCAAAATCATAAGTAATTTGATATAGGTTATATATGTGCAATCATGCAAAACATATTTCCATAGTAGTCATGTTATGAAAGGAGAAACAGACCAAAAGGGGGGAAAAGGCATGAAAAAAACATAAAGTGGAAATAGTAATTCATTTAAGATTGAAAGAGAACACAAAGAAACTGGCATAAAAAATGTTTTGAGATAATTTAATCCCTGACATCACATGGTTAGTTTCTTTCTCATTAGTGTTAAAGGTAATATGGTATAATGGAAAGAACTCTGGATTTGGAGTCAGAATCTGGGCTCAAATTTTGGGGCAAACATTTTGGGTCTAAATCTGTGATCCTATAACAAGAATTTTCTTTCTTCTTTAAGGACTTGCCTCTCAGCTCCCATCCCCATGGACAGTACCATGATTTTCCATGTTAGGAAATCATGTTTTGAAAATCCATCTCTCCAGGCTGGGAGGCAGGGGCATCTATTCAGAGATAAAGGTGGTATAAAAGTTAAAAAATAAAATTAAATTTAGAAGAAAGAAAAAGGGTATTCATTCTTTGGAGATGAACCTTAAGTCACTTTTCTCTAGAGTAGCAATTCTTGATGTGGGTGTGTGAATGTTTTAAAAATTTTTTCAAAACTGTCTTTTGGTAGAATCTTTTGTGATTTTGTGTATTTTATTTATGCATTTAAAAACATTCTGAGGAGTCACTATAGGATTCACTAGATTTCAAAAGAAAAAGAAAAGGCTAAGAACCCTTTTTACATAGAGAAAGTTAAACCAGTCCCTGTGGATATAAGCTTCATGAGGGCAACAAATGCATCAGTCCTCTAACCAGTCAGTCAACAGGGCCTACCTACGTGCTTGTCACTGTGCTGAGGGAAGTGAAAAAAACAAAGCCTTCCCCTTGAGGAACTCAGTCAAAGGAGACCTGAGCTGTCTATGTGGGGTCTGGGCTAATGATGTGCCCTCCCCAGAATCTATAGGAGGCTGCTTTCTGAATCCCTTCTAAAGAAACTTAAGTTCAAACAGTAACTGAGGGAGTTTCCTTGGCCCATTATTTGAGTTCAGAGTTGCAACACATTCAAAGGGCAGGGCAAAATAGGGCAGGGCAAGGTAGGGCAGGGCAGAGTGTGTACAGAAATAGTCAATAGAAGTGTAACTTTCCAGACTGCTCTTAGCCTCAGGCAGGGCAGGCTGCCAACTCAGAAATGACAACAGGGCACCAGGTCACATCAGCTTCCCTGGGCATAGACCTCTTTTAACAAGTGCCATTATGAGAGGAAGCCCAAAAGGGGATGCAGTAGCGTAGGAAAACTTTATGTGCCTACAGAGCATCTTTCTTTCTCAAAGTAACTTGCGGACACTAATTAACTCTCAGCACCTGTAGTGATTTTGCTAATTATTTTTTCTTCTGCTGCTGCTTCTTCTCTCTTTCCTTGCTTCTCTCTTTTTCTTTTTCTCCCTCTTTCCTTTCATCTTATTGCTTTCTTTCTTTTTCTCTTCCATTCTTTTTTCTTTCTCTGCCTCCCTGAATGCTTGCCTAACTACATCCCTCCTCACCTTTCATCATTCCTTCCCTCCTTTTTATTATATCTCTCCTCTTCTCTTTTCTCTTCCTTTTACTTCTAAAATAATCATTGTAACTATTTCATAAATAGGGAAATTAATACATGGGAAGGTGAACTCTTCTACTGGTGAAATATAATGTGGCCAGGTTAAGATAAAGCTTTGGTTCCACAACACCAAGCATACACACACATCAGCTTGCACATAAAAAGGTTTCAGCAAACTTTTGTTCGTCTGATTTGTCTCAATAACCTTGCTCCCGTCCAAAATGATGAATGGTATAAGACAACCAGAACATCCTGTGGATCTGTCTGCATCCTTGTGGACAGCTGGCCAGGCCTCTCCTTTCAAATGCTGTTTTACTAATTTAAGGTTATTCTTAGCTTTTTGGCAAGTCAGGCAGAATGCGTTTCTGCAGCCCTCCTAAAAAATATTCGCAGTGGTGCAGATCAGCAGGGAAGTTTATTATTATTGTTTCTTCTATATTAAACCAAAGACAATGGGAAGAGTTTTGGCCAGGAATGACAGAGTGAATGGAGAAGCAGTTACTAGGAATTATGGTTAAAAGGACTAGATTTTTCAGAGGAGGAAAAGGCCAGTTAAAAAGAAATCACAGTGGGGGTGGCTAGGTGGCACAGTGAATAGAGCACTGGCCCTGGAGTCAGGAGTACCTGAGTTCAAATCCGGCCTCAGACACTTAATACAAAAACTAGCTATGTGACCTTGGGCAAGTCACTTAACCCCAACTGCCCTCCAAAAAAAAAAAAAAGAAATCACAGTGAAATCACTTTTTCCCTTATCTCAACTCATCTCCTCCTTCCCAAGTATTAGTGCCTTACTTGTTTTACTATTTTAGATTGTGAAACTCCAGTTGACACCCCAGTCTTCATAATAAGGTGTTCTACATTTTGTTTTTAGACACAAATTTAAAATTATTCAGCAGTAGCTCATTGCCGTAGAAGATCACCTAAGGGCCAACCCACTCATCTTATTTTAAGTTTTAGTAATGCCTTTTGTTTCTTATTCCAAAATAATTTCCCATCATAGAGGACCTACCACCACCCATAGATCCTTTCCTGGGCAAAACCCCACCAACAAAAAGACCACCTCTGATAGCATATGTCACATTCCACCCTTGTAGTCTCCCACCTCTCTACCAAGAGAAGGGAATTGTGTTTTGTCATTTGTCCTGTGAGGCCAACATTGATCTTTCAATATAATCTGAATTTAGCTGTCTTTCTGTGTTAATAGAAACTGGGGCTGAGGGGTGAAGTCATTTATCTGTAGACAGAATTGGGGCTTGAACCTATGTCTTCTGACTGCAAATCCAGTGTTCTTTCCACTGTACAATTCTGTTCTCCCTTGTTTTTTATTTTACCTTCATTAACGTTGGGGGTTTTTTTCTCCTAAAGAGCACTTATAGGGAATTTTTTAAAAACATTTTACAGTAATAAACATATCTAGATAAGTAAAAGCCACACACGCAGCTCACTATTTCACAGGGATTAGTAACCTACTTTCATTAAAGATCTGCCCACTCCCACCCCAAAGAAAAGAGATGGTAGATAAATTATCATAACTTTATAAATGTAGGGTATATATCCGGTATGATAAGATTGTAGACAAACATGCTAATGGGATTAATTACCATACCAGAGAGGCATTGCTAAATGAAAAAAACCCATCTGCCCAAGTAAGAACTAGATCGGTGGCATTTTTGTGCATGTGACTGCCATTTATTTTGTCACAAGCCTTATGGACTCCTGAAGCTAAGCAAGCCCTTCAAGCAGAGTCCTGAATCTAGACACCTGTTTTCTTCCCAATGGGAATCTCATTTCTTGGTCAAAATGTAGGCTTTGATCTTTGTATCTCAAGCAGTATTCTCTATGCTTCCATTTCAAAAGGTGTGTACCTCATCTAACTAGCTATAACAGGCCTGAAATAATAGGCATTTTGATGAACAAGCATTTTTTAAAATTTATTTTTAGTCTTCAACATTCACTTTTCTAAGATTATGTGTCCTAAATTTTTCCCTTTTCCCCAAGATGTCATGCAGTCTGATATGAGCTATATGTGTACAATCACTTTAAACGTATTTCTACATTAGTTGTGTTGTGAAAGAAGAATCAGAACAAAAGGGAAAAGATGAAAAAGTATTTTGATGAGTAAGAACAATTTGACTTTTTATTCACAATCCCAGAGGACCAGTAAGTTGTTCAGTCATTTGTTTTGTTTTTCACTCATGTCTAACTTTTTGTGAACCCACTTGGGTTTCTCTTGGATTTGCCATTTCCAGCTCATTTTACAGATGAGGAAACTGAGGTAAACAGGTTTAAGTGTCTTGCTCAGTGTCACACAGCTATTGAGTGAGTCCAGATTGAACATAGGAAGATGAATCTTCCTGACTCCAGGACCAGTACTCTGTGCATTGTACCAACAAGCTGCTCCATCAGCGAGTAGTAGTTGTAGGCAGACTGACCCTGGATAAGGAAGAGTTCCTATACTCATTATCCAATAAAGAACCTTGTGAGTTAATGAGTTCTCTGTTTTAGAAGGGACAAAAGTGAAGTAGGAGACTTCTGATCTTTAAGTTGTCTCTATAAAGCCCATTTTCAAGATCAATGTATTTTGCTTGTATAGAGATAATGTTTTCTTTTAACATTGTTGCTTTTTTTGGTTGTCTTCTCCCAAATTGTCCTTCACTTCTATATGTTTGCATTTCTAATAAGTTCTCCTTTTTCTGTTTTTGGTGAGACTTGCCACCATGGATTCAAGTTTTTCAATTTTGTCTACTATGCAAGCCATAAATTCTGCTTTTAAGATTCTTGTTTCTGTCCTGAACCATATAAGAACAACCTACTGTTTGGCTCCATGGTCTCTTCAGAATTTATAGGCTACTCTTCCTCATCATTTCCTCATTCATTTTTCATTGTCTTTATAATATTAATTGAGAGATGTTTGGACTCATTTACATGTTCTGGAGGACATCTTCCCTTTTGGTTTATCTGCTTGTACTCAAAGTTATTAACTGAGTTTTCTTTCTCCTGAGACTTCTGGCAATTCTTTGTGAGGACAGAACTGGCCTCAGCTGAGTGCTAGTATCCTTTCCTCCAGACCTGGTATAGTCCCCTCCTTCCACCAGGTACCCTGCTCCATTTCCCTCTGTTCTCTAGTTCTCTGGCTGAGCACTATTGCAGCATAGCCCCTACTTATTTTATTTGGTAAGGGGTGAAATGAGGGGGTAACGGAGTGGTAGAGAGACAGAGTTGAGTTCTGTTGCTTGTTGCCTCAGAATGTTGGAGTAAGAACAGAGACAGAGGAGTGTGTTGGCAAAAATTTTAGCGACAGGAATGCTGAGTGGACCCCAGAGCACAACCCCATGAGGATTTGGAAGAGGAAGTTCTGAGTGAGCATGTTAGGAATCAGCCTTCACTGCTATTAATTTACCAGGTTATTACCTCATTAAGGTTCTTGATGTCTTATTTTGGAGAGATAGCTGCAATTAGTTTAATTCTTATTTTTGGATAGGTTGTAAGAATCAAAGAAAATGTCTAGTCTTCTATCTTGTATGTCTTATGGCTGTACTGTAAGCACTTCAAGCGGAGACTGGAGAGCTGCCTTTCAGGGATGTTGGAGAATAAATTCATTCATCAGACAAGAGTTGAACAAGATGACCTCTGAGGTAACTTTGTAATTGAGAGGAGGAGATTACCTAATGAGAGCCCTTATTACACTTGCAATTCTAGGATTCTAAGGAAAGAATGCTTTTTAAAGGGAGGGGGGCAAGACAAATCATCATTAGTGATGAGGTGTAGGCTCTGGGACCCCCCCCCAGCTCTCCTTGAATCTTTGAGGTACATGCTCTGAGAAGCCCCTTGCCTATCAAAAAATCAAATCACCTTTGCATTGACCTCATTAACTCCACCTGAAGTCCCTCTCCAAACTCATTACTGGAGTCTGACCTTATTGGCTCCTCCTGAAGACCTTCCCCAGGCTCCTCCTCTGAACCACCCCTAGATTGCTCTGTATGTAAGACCCCATCTTCCCTCCATCTGGGTGAGAGCTCAGGGAAATGACCTAACACTGATTTGCTCTGTGAGAGCGCCATAGAACAACCTAGCGTAGACCGGCTCCTTAAGAGTCTACTCCGTATCTTTCAATAAACTTTACTTTTTCTTTGGCTGAGAAGACTTGAGTGGAATTCTTTCAGCAGGACCTGGTATGTTGATATTTTGGGGTCTCAGGCAGCCCTTACCCTCTTTGGGCACCCTCTTCAATTAGCACATCAATAAAATGGATGAAATAAATATGATGCATGGAAAAGTCTTGCCATCCTGAACAGTCCTTGGGTAGCATTTTTATTTTTGTTCTATTGTTTCAGTCACGTCCAACTCTTCATGACCCCATTTGGGGCTTTTTTTGGCAAAGATACTGAAGTGGTTTGCCATTTCCTTCTCTGGTTCACTTGACAGATGAGGAAACTGAGGCAAACAGGGCTAAGTGACTTGCCCAGGGTCACACAGCTAGTGTCTGAGGACAGCTTTGAACTCAGGAAGATGTCTTCCTAACTCCAAGCCTGGCACTCCATCCACTGTGCCACCTAACTGCCTCTTGAGGTAGCATTTTAAGTTTTATAAAATGCTTCATGCCCATATTTTCATCAGATACTAATTACAGTTCTGTGAGATGAGTAGAAGCAGGAATCATTTTATAGAGGCTCTAAAAGATGAAGAGATTTATCCAAGGCCAAATAGCTAGCAGGAGGAGAATCCCAGAAATGAATGCAAATCTTTTAACTCCACTATGCCTTTCAAACATTATCTAGACATAGCCATACCTACAAAATGACTATTTATAGGACCAAACACCTATGTTGTCATTCCTGACCCCTTATATATCTGTCTGTCCATCTTTTCATTGAGATTGCTTGGTTTAGAACAAACTAACAATGGCACTATGGTGCAAGGAAAGGAACAATGAATTTGCAGCCAAAGGTCCTGCCTTTGAATCTCAGTTCTGCCTTTACTTACCTAGGTTAAATCAGTTAGCCTATACTCCACCCTACCCCCACACAGTGCAATGGAGCAAAAACTTGTTTGGCCTATGCTAGTTAATGCTTTGGCAGGTAATTCAGCTTCTTCTAATTTGGTCTAGATATATGTTCACATGACATACATTTGCGTTCAGTAGAGAATATGTTCCCATAAATTTTATGCAAATTAGGATTTATGGTAGCTGAATGTCTATCACAATAGTCTCTAAAATGTGAACCATGACCTACCTCCAAGGGATGTGTTGTTGTTGTTGTTCAACTGTGCCCAACTGTTTTGGACACCTTTTGGGTGTTTTCTTGGCAGAGATACTGGGGGTAGTTTGCCATTTCCTTCTCTAACTCATTTTACAGGTGAAGAAACTGAGGCAAACAGGGTCGAGTGACCTTCCCAGAGTAATACAGCTAATAAGTATACAATGTAATACAACATAATAATATATAGTACAATATAATGCAAGAGATGTATAATCATACAATCAGAAGGAGAAGATGCATTTCATCCCATCCTCTGTATGATAGCCAGTTGTGAGACTTGCCTCCAGCACAACCATATTTGCCTAGATCTCCAGTAATCCCTCTTTCAAGATCTGTCCCTTCTATTATTGTGCAGCCTCCCAGCTGCACATATCCCAGCCTCCCCTTCTGAGCTGAGTGCTAGACTCTCAGGACAGTCATAACCCCTAACTGGTCATCCACAACCGCTGCTGCCACTGGGAAAATCAACCCTGTCCCCTGACATACCCACTCCCTGTCTCCCAAATCACCTCGTGGCTGAGTAGACATTCCTCAAAGGGCTGACTCTTTGCTGAGTGGTAGTGACCGTCCATTCGTTGTTGTTGTTCAGTCCTTTCAGTCGTGTCTGACTCCTCCTGACCCCATTTGGGGTAGTTTGAGATAGATACTGGAGTAGTTTGCCATTTCCTTCCCTAGCTCATTTGATAAATTAGGAAAATTCAGTCAAAGAGGATTAAGTGACTTGCCCAGGGTCACACAGCTAATAAGTGTCAGAGGTCAGACTGGAACTCAGGAAGATGAGTCCATACCAATCCATAAATGTTTATTAAGTACCTACTATGTGCCAGGCACTCTGCTAAGCACTGGGAATACAAAAAGAGGCAAGAGACATTCCTCTAGGAATTCACTATGTAGTTGGGGAAACAAGCAAACAAATATGAACAGACAAGCTATGTATAGACAATAATTAAAAGAGGGAAGGCTCTAGAATTAAGAGGGATTGGGAAAAGCCTCATGCAGAAGATGGAATTTTAGTTAGGACTTGAAGGAAACCCGGGAAGCGAGAAGGCAGAGATAGGAGGGAGAGCATTCCAGGCACAGGGGAGGAGGCAGGCAGAGATAGAACACCTTCCTCCAGGACCAGCAAGGAGGCTCCTGTCACCGGGTCAAAGAGATAAGGAAACAGAAAAGGTGGGGATGTGAGGAGCTAGGTCATAAAGAGCTTTAGATGCCAAGCAGGGTTTTGTGTGTGATCCTGGAAGCTGCAGAGAGCCACTAGAGTTTATCAGGGGAGGGGAAAAGGAATGGTGAGTCAGACCCACACTTCAGGAAAATTACTTGGATGGCAAAATGGAAGATGAATTGGGGTAGGAAGAGACTTGAGGCAGGCAGACCTGCCAGCAGACTACTGCAATAGCCCAAGCATGAAACGATGAGTCTGTACTAGAGTGGTAGCTGTATTGGAAGAAAAATCAACAGACAGATTGGATATGGGGGAGGAGAGATGGTGAGGAATTGCGAATGAAATCTAGGCTATTACCCTAAAGGACTGAAAGGATAGTGTTGCCTTTTATGGTTACAGGAAATTGGAAGAGGGTTTCGGGGAAAAGATAAGGTCCTTCCCTCCTTTTTGTTTTGGGAGAGTGAATTATACATGATTGGATCGTGCTCTGCAAATAAGATCTCATGAAATCTTTCCCTTCAAATCCACTTCTCTTTCAAAATTCCCAGTTACTGTTTAACCATTCTTCCAGCCACCCAGCTTCATAATACTATTCAGTTTCTCAGTCTCTCTAATCTCACTTATTCAAAAAAATATTTTTTTGCTTTTTGGAGGGGTGAAGGTAGGGCACTTGGGATTAAGTGACTTGCCCAAGGTCACACGGCTAGTTTTGTGTTAAATGTCTGAGACCGAATTTGAACTCAGGTCCTCCTGACTCCAGGGCCAGTGTTCCACCTAGCCACCCCACACTTATTCAATTTACTGTTTCTGCATCTCTTTCTTATCTTTTCCTTTTACTCACACAACTGCTCCCCACCCCCCAACTAGTGATACTTCTTGCCCGGACCATTGAAATAAATGGCCTCCTAATTGGTCTCCCTGATTCAAGTCTGTCTTCCACATAGAAGCCAAAGTGATTTTCCTAAAGCACAAGTCTAAATATATCACAATGCTGAGTAAACTCTAGTGACTCCCTGTGGGCTCTAGGATCAAATATCATTGCATCTTTGTCAGCCTTTTAAAATATTATTTTAATAATATTAATTATTATTAATTAATTATGTTGATTATTAATTAATTTAAAATATTAAAAATATTTTAGTAGTAGTGGTTAACATTTATATTATGACAAGGTTTGCAAAGCAGTTTATGAATATTATCCCATTTTATCCTCATAACAACCCTAGGCAGTAGGTGCTATTATACCCATTTTACAGGTGAGGAAACCAAGGCAGAGTAAGATGAAGTGACTTGCCCACCTGATAAGCGTCAGAGGCAGAATTTGAACTAGTCTTCTTGATTCTGAGATCAGCGCTCTATCCACTGTAACATCTAGTTGGCTTACTTTTATGTAAGTTTTATAATATATATAAACATTAATATGGTAGCATATTGTATAAATTATTAATAATTATATATGCATCATAGCAGGGGGCCTGTTCAAAAATGTTTACTTTATAAGGCTGTGCAATCAAATAGGCTGGGAAGCCAGTGGTCTGTACTCTTAGGAAATGAAAATTTTCATGTAAGAAAAGTGCTAGAATCTCTTTTTTTCCTGGATACTGACTGAATTTTTTGCCTATTTAGGTGATTTCTTTTGTCACTGAGATGCTCAAATTATATTTGGAGGTGCATTTGATGACCACCTTCTTAATGGGCTTTACAGAGAAAGTTATCATGACCATAGAAGATAATATGACACCACAGGCATTGTGTCACCTTAGATCATGGGATCAAGGAACCTCAGAAGCCACCTAGTCCCCCAACTCTCTCATTTTACAGATGAGGAAACTGAAACCAAGGCGGTAAAGTAACTTGCCCCCCAAATCACACAGCAAGTAAGTAATAGAGCTAGGATTTGAACCCTGATCTTTCTGACTCCATGGCCAATGCTCTATTCACATACCGGTCTTCGTTCTTCTTTCTTGTAATATATTAAATGTTCATTGAAAAGCGAAATGATGTCTCCAGTTGGTAGGTTGTATCTATTTTACTTAGAGTAGTAGACAGAACACTCAACTTGAAGTGAAGTTCAGTCATGTCTGACTCTCCATGACCCCATTTGGGGTTTTCTTGGCAGAGATTCTACAGTGGTTTGCCATTCCCTTATCTAACTTATTTTATGGATGAGCATATTTAAGTCAGGATGACCTGAATTCAAATCCAGCCTCAGACATTTACTAGCTGGGGTCACCTTGGGCAAGTCAATTAATCCCTTGACCTCTTTTTCCTCATCTATAAAATGAGAGGATTGGACTAGATACTTGTTAAGGCTTTTTCCACCTCAAAATTCTAACTTGAAATCTTTGATCCTATAGTCTATATGTTTATTTCACAGGGGATCATTATGACCCTAGGCTCCATTTAGTTCTCAACAATTGTCAGACTGATGTCATTCATTCATCTCAGCACAAAAGGCAGCTTAATTGACCACATAACTCCAAAGGGAATCTCATGTTCCTTTGAATCCCAGGACAGCTATGAACAGGTGATAGCAAGTCATGAAACAAGATCTTCTCCCTTCAGCCAAAGGAGGGGAAAAATGAAAGAAAGCCAAGCCCTAAGTGAAAGGAACATGGATGATGGAAAGTCCCTACCCAGGAGGGAGTGTGATTCATTCCAAAAGTGGCCTTCTGTTTTACTTGGAGTTGGACTTTTGGTTTTTGCAAGAAAGTCTATGGAAAATACAGCAAGGGAGAGAGAAAAAATATGTCCTCACTTCTGGTTGGGAGATCTTAAGTGGTTGAATCTCAAGATGGTATAAGCTACTTGTGGTAATTTCATTGGCAAACCAGTCTGGACAGTGATAGGAGAGAAAAGAATTCAGTTGTCTGGTCAATATTACTGTCCAAATAAATATATTTGGCTAAGGGTAATCTGCTTGCACATAGTTTGAGAATGAAGACAATCAACTTTTAAAACAGCTGCTGTTACTGAAAATACTTTGCTAGCAGCAGAATGTTTTAAAGCCAGGCACAGTGTGGGGCTGCTGAAGCATCTCATATTTAATTTACAACTTCAACTTCAAAAGAGGTGTGATTTCATGAACATGGTTCTCCCGCTACCAGGCCAGATTCCAACTCCTCCACACCTCAGGAGATGGTTTCATGAGTTACTGTGACCAAAAGAAAAATTTTAATTAATTGAAAATTTCAAAAGAATATATATTTTATATACATATACATGTGTATATGTATGCATACATATATACATATATAAAATACATATATATGAATATAGACATGGGAGCCAGTCTTCTGGTGAATGAGACTTTTTAAACTTAGAATTAATTTATAAATATGGCTAAACATGCAAACATATGGAGAAATGATTAATTTTTAAAATGTGCAAATTGCCTCCTCCCTAGGCATAGCCTACAATTTTTTAAAGTATTCTTTGCTAAAAATTTTAAAAGCTAATATTCATAAATAGCAGTGATTTGCAAGATATTCAAATATACAATTGTCAACTGATTTGGGACATCAGCTCAGTTCTATTTATGGTCCTTTATTGAAAGACTATAGAATCTCAGAATTGGAAACATCAGAGAGTTCATCTTTTCCAAACTACCTCTTAGGATGATTGTGAGTACCAAGTGATAGAATATTTTAAAGCATTTATCACAGTGCTTGGCATGTAGTAAGTACTTAATAAATGCTTGTTTGCTTCCTGTCTTTCTTTTACTCTACAAAATCTCCAACAATTGGTTATCTTTCCACTACATGTAGAGACATCAAAGGACAAGGAATTGGCAACTTCTAAAGGCAGTCCATTCCACTCTTAGGCTATCTGAATTTTTAGGAATTTTTCCATATAGTAAGCTGAAATCTGTCTTTCTGTAACTTCAGTTCATTGTTTCCATGTCTGCCCTCTAGGGTCACATAAAACAAAGTTTCCACTTTAAACATTTAAAAACAACAACCTTGTCCCCTTTAAGTCTTCTAGGATAAATGACTCAGTTACTATTGGGTCCTCATCACCCCAGTAGCCATGTTCGGGGCTTCCTCCAAATCATCAATGTATTTTCAAAAATGCAACTCCACGGGTGACACAGTATTGGTCTTACCTGACAAAGGTGGCATGGAACAATGGAAAGAACACTAACATAGAAACTGGAGGATCTTGGTTCAAGTCCTACCTGGAATGCTTACCTGTGTGATCATGGGCAGGTCACTAGATCTAGACCTTATTTGTAAAAGAAAGGTGTTGGACTACGTGGACTTTGAAATCCCTTCCAGCACCCAGATCTATGATTCTGAATAAAATAGAACTATAACCTTCCTTACTCTGGACACTGTGGCTGTTAATACAATCTGAGATCACATGAGCTTTTTTAGTTGCCACGTCATGTCATACTGTTGACTCATAGTGAATGTGCAGGCCACTAAAACCGTGGGTCTATTTCATCTGACTAGTTGTCTGATCAAACTTCTACTGTACTGTTATCATTGAGCTTTTGAATCCAAGCATCAGGCTTTATATTTATTCCTATTAAGTTTAACTTTCATTCGATTCAGTTTATCTATTGGAGTTCTTTTAGCTGTCAGTTGTGTTATCCAACATGTTAATTTCTTTCTCTTTCTCAAAAACAAAACGAAAGTGTGCTTCAGTATACATGCAGAGTTCATCAGTTCTCTTTCCAGAGGTAGATAGCATTTTTCATCATGGAATTGTGTTCGATCATTGTATTGACCAGAGTAGCTAAGTTTTTCATAGTTGATCATTGTATAGTATTGTTGTGTACATTCTCCTCCTGGTTCTGTTCGCTTCAGTTTACATCAATTAATATAAGTCTTCCAAGGTTTTTTCTGAAACTATCCTGATCATCATTTCTTATTAGCCTATTTCTTCTAACCACACATCAAACAAAAAATTGACAAACATGCCTTATCTAAGTATTCCTTCATCCAGGTAGTTGATAAAAATATTAAAGCAAGCAAATCAAAGATAGGGACCCTAGATACTCCACTAGAGACCTACTCAAGGCTGACATCAATCTGTCAATCAATCACTCTTCAGCTAGTTCTGAACCCACCTTTACATTTCTCCATCTTATTTGAAAATATATTGGGGGGGGGCAGCTAGGTGGCACAGAGAATAGAACACCCGCCCTGGAGTCAGGAGGACCTGAATTCAAATCCAGCCTCAGACACTTAACACAAAACTTAGCCATGTGGCTTTGGGTAAGTCACTTAACCCCAATTGACCACCAAAAAACAAATATATATATAGTAGGATACTGTCAGATACTTTGGTGAAATCCAAGGAAAAGAAAGGTTTTAATTCTTGGAAGTGAGAAGAAATTTATGTTATGGGATATGTTGGACCCCATGCAGATGCCTGGAGGTGGGAGAGGGCAGAACAAGATCAGGAACTTAAATCCAATTTGGCTGGTGATTAGAGTGGTTGAAGATGAGTCATATGAAATAAAACTGGAAAAGGAAGTTGGAAGTAAATTGTGAAAGGCCTTAAAGATAAGGCTTAAGGAGTTTGTATTTTATTTAGAGACAGTGGGAAATCACTGAAGGTTTTTGAGAAGAAATGATGAGAGTTGTACCTTAGCTCCTAGTTCAAGCATATGATCATTCCATTATTGAACAGTTTGAGAAGCTCACTGAAGATTGATGTGCTATTAAAGAGCATGGCCTACATGAGATTTTCTTTCTTTCTTCAAATATTATTTTATTTTGGTTGTGGTTGTCTTAGTTTTGTTTTGGTTGTTTTTAATTAAGAAAAAAATTATTTGGTTGTCTTGGTTTTTAAAGGGGGAGCTAAGTAAGACAATGTCTAGAGTGCAGGGCCTGGAGTCAGAAAGATTCATCTTCCTGAATTCAAAACTAATTTTCAGGCACTTACTAGCTGTGTGACCCTAGGCAAATCACTTAACTCTGCCTCAGTTTCCTCACCTGTCACATAAACTGGAAAAAGAAATGGTAAACCACTCCAGTGTATTTGCCAAGAAAATCTCACATGGGGTCACAAAAAGTCGAACATGACTGTGAAAATGATCAAACAACAACAAAAGTTCCTAAAAACTAATTTAAACTTATATGTTTTGTCAAAAAAGAATTTTCTGGTTTTGTTGTTGTTATTTTATGTAGTTTTCAGTGTGCCTATTCCTTTTCTGACTACTTTTTCATGCTGCATCATTTTACACTTCTAATATTTCTTATCTTCATGTTCACCATGTCTTATGACATGATATTCCATCATCTTAACGAACCATACTTAGTTGTAGCATTGCTAATCATTGGACATGTGGATTAATTACAATTTTTATTGTTTTTTTCTATTATAAACAGATCTGCTTTTTATACAGGTCTTTTTTTAATATACCACCCTTAGAATAGAGTATGTAGAGGGACCATTGGTTTATGAGTTAATTAGAACTGTCATTGCATATTGCAGTGTAGCCTAGTGGTCATGGCCATCAAGTCAGGAGGAGTAGGGTTCAAGTTTTGTCTCTAGTTCATTCTAAGTTGCTGTGGGTAAGTCATTTAACCTCTCAGTGTTAGATATAACTCTCTAAGATTAAAAGACACATATTCAATATGTAAAAGATACATTCATACATACATACATACTAGATACACATTCAAAATCAAAGCCAAATAACTTGAATTTGATTCCTGGGAAAATTTTTAAATAGATAATTAAAGAGACGGTCTATTAAGGGAACCAATGATTACAAAGAGTCACTGGGATTTCAAGAATGATCATGCCAGACTTCATCTCACTTTCTTTTGACAAGATTACTAAACTAATAGGTGAAAGGAAATGCTGTGGATATGATTTATCTGGACTTTTAGTGACTCTTTTTGATAAAGTATCTAATGCTGGTCTTGTGGATAATATAGAAAGATGCAGATCGGATGACAATACAGTCAGATTCGGAGCTGAATGGATGGCCGAACTCAATGAGTACTTGTTAATAGCTCTGTGTCCACCTGGCTGGAAGTCTCCAGGGGAATATCCCAGGGATCTGTGCTTGACCCTGTCCCGTTTAACATTTTTATTAATGACACAGATAAACACATAGATAGGATGATTAATTTGCAAATGACACACAGCTGGAAGAGATAGCTAATAGAGTTGAGTGGATGACAGATGATCTTCACAGGCAAGAGTATTGGGCTAAATCTAATAAGTAAAGATGGGCTCTCAGTGAGTGTGAAGTCTTGCTCTTGGATGCAATAAAATCCACTTTGCATTGATGCAATGAGGGAAATACGGCAAGATAGCGATTGTTGTAAAAAAAAAAAAAGATTGTAGGGCTTAGTGGACTATAAGTTATGTATGATGTAGCAGTTCCCCACCACCACCACCACCAAAAAAAAGCTGATGTGATCTTGAACTTCTTTAAGAGAGACTTAGTTTTAAGAACCAAAGAGTCCCATTGTATTCCATCCTTAGGAATCCTCATATGTTTCCTCATCATGCTTAGTTCTGGGTACCACAATATAAGAAGGTCATTGATGGATTGGAGAGAGTCTAGAGGATGATAATCAAGATGCTGAAGAGCCTCCAGTCTTAACAGTTCAAGGAACCTGGTCAAGTTCCTTGGAGAAGAATAGCTGGCTTCAAGTATTTGAAGAATTGACATGAAGAAAAGGAATTACACATTTTATTTGGTCCCAGAGGACAGAACCAGCAAAAATGGGTGGAAGTTGCCAAAAGGCAAATTTAGGCTTGATGTCAGGGGGAAGAAATCCTAATGAGAGCTATCCAAAGGTAGAACAGCCTGCTTTGGAAGGTGATGGGTTAGGCCTCTTTGGAGATCTCTTCAAAGAGGTCTAGGATAGAAAATGACTTGCCAGGCATGTTATAGTGGAGATTCCTTTTGTGTATAGTTTGGACAAGGTGGTGCTGAAATCTTTCCAATTCTCAAATGCCATGATATCATTTTTTAAAATTTATTTTATTGACTTGTTTGTTTACTTTTAGATTATAAGATTCAGTTCCAGAGTTACTTGATTTTCAGATTTTTCTCCCCTTCCTCCCCACCCCCCAACCCCCACCATGGTGGCATACAATTATGTATAGGATCTGCAGACTCCTTCACATTGTACAATAGTCTGGTTGTATAGGTGTTATAGCCAATGGAGTGAACAGTGAGAAAAGAGAAACAAAAGCCAAACATAGAAAAGAATGATAGCATGCACTGCTTCAATCTCCTTTTAAACTCTGATCTTTCTGGATCTTTCTCTGAATGTAGACATCTCCTTCCATCCTGAGACTTGTAGAGTTGTCTTTTAACTGTGTGTTGCTGAGAAGAGTCCAGTTTATCAAGGTTGATAGTCACACATATGATGTATCTGTGACTTTGTACAAA
>CM053593.1:316148383-316189837 GCA_028646575.1 Pseudocheirus occidentalis | reverse complement strand
AATTGTTGAAACTGTGAACATTGTACTGAATAAAGATTTGTAATGGAATAAACAGAGTGTTCACTAATACTGTGTAATCCGAATCTTAAAAGCTCCTCACAGTAGCATTCTCTCAGGAATCTACTGCTGATTGGCTTTACAGGACTGGAGGCAACTTCCACAGTAGTGGGGAAAAGCCAAATGATATCTCTATTTGAATTACAGTAATGATAACACTAAGAACAATGATAGTAGCTAATATTTACATGGTACTTCCTATATATATGCCAGGAACTGTGCTAAGTACTTTACAAGTATTATTGCATCTTATCTTCACAATCACCCTGGGAAGGAGGTACTATCATCATCCCCTTTTTACAGATAAGGAAACTGAGTCAAACAGAGGACAAATGACTCGTCCAGTCACCCAGTTAGCAAGTGTCTGACGCAGGGTTTGAACTGGGGTCTTCCAGACTCCAGGCCCAGGGTTCTATACATGACAGTACCACCCAACTGCTATGGACATTTTAGGATTCACCCGGTGCCTTCTTTCAAAGACTGGTTATATAGGTTCTACAGAGAAAGGATCAACCCTCCTTTCTCCAAGTTACTCTATAATTGCTGGGCTCAGGTCAGCAATATACTCACCTGTAACTTGCTTATCTGGGAGAGAAGGAATTGGAATGGCCGACCCAAACTTAACCAGAAGACGCTCATAGAGCCAGTCAAAGTGCTTATACCTGTGGTTGACAGATCGATTAGTGTTCTGTAGAATAAGAAAAGAGAAAAAGAAATAGATAAGCACCATGGGTAGGGAGTTGGAAAAATGAACTGGAAGTGTTAGCAGAAACACATTTCTAGCTCTGACAAGCTCGTCTGAGGTACTTACGGTGGCGGTCAACTGATATTCGATGTAACTCTTTAAACCATACATCTTCGAGCCTTTCCTGGGATCTGCTACAACACAGTCAAACGTAGAGGTGGGGTAAACCCACATTGGGCCATAATCTCCAACCTGCACGTGGAACGTCCCATAAAAAATTTTTTCATTAAAGAGAAGCATAGAGAACCTTACTGGTATAATCAGTCAATGGTTAAAGATTCTCTTTTTAGGACAGAAGTCCCTTCCAGCAGAAATCTCCTTGCTACATCTCATGGACATAACATACACACATCTTGGGTCGGATCTTTTTCCATTACTAGGTATCACACTCAAAGAATGGTTTATGTATGAACATATTTTTATTCTGAATTCCACATAAATTTAATTTAGAAAGCTTTTAGGTTTACTAGCTAATCTTCTCCAGGAACGGCAACTTTAAAATAAATTTTCCTACCTTGAAATTGTATGACAAAATTCAGGCCTTTTGGTACATTATTGGAGACGGTGAGAAACTCTTTAGTAGGTTAATGAGGGCAAAACTTGGTCATTTGCTCCCAATATGGTTTTAGGAATAGCAGAGTGCTAAGAAATCTTAGCCTCATTTTCCCACTTTAGAAATTCATGGAATCTCAAAGCTTAGCAAAAGCTTTGTGGGTACAAGTAATGAAGAACACATGTTCTGTAACTTCTCCCCCTCCACCAAGATGTTGCAATAAAGGATGAAATGACGTAGAGGGAATTGTCTATTTCATTTGGGGCTTGTGGTATTATGATAAGGGTTTCTTGAGTCATCATAGGATAAGTAAATAGGGACAACATAAACCCACAGCTCCCATTCCTGAAATGTATTTATTTTGGGACACACAGCTGGGATGTCCTTAGCTGTCTGGCATGCTTATCTGTCATCATAATTTGTGGATGAAATCCCAATGCTTTTTGTGTGAGTTATGTAAACATTAAATGAAGGACACAGTTCTTCTAAGACTAATAGCCTCAATGGTATCTTTAAATACCAGTTTTTTCATTTGTTCATTTCTTATCTTCGTGTTACAGATGGTTCACTGGTAAAAAGCATGATTACTACAGACATTAGAGAAGGTGCTGTGTTCTGATACTGCATGTTTATTTTTCTAGGCTATAAACTCAAGCATAAAAATTAAGCTTATCAACCCATCTCAAAGGTCCGGTAAAGAGGATTTTCCAACGTGATCTAGCTATGATACTCTTACTACTAATAGTCTTAAAAAGAGAAAGAAAACAGATCTAAATAGCAAAGATGAAGGCATTAATACCCTAATTATCTCTAGTATTTTTTAAATACTAAAGGATGATGTCAGTTATTTAGGGCATGTATATCTTAAAACTTTCACAAAAGAAACACAATTCTCTTAGTACTAAAGTTATCTTTAAAACAGCTAATTTAGGAAGGAAAAAAAAACACAAAATAACCAAAAACTTACAATGATGGAAATTTTCTCTTTGGGTTTTGCTAGCTGCTTTGCCAATAAGTACTGTTCCATTCCAGGTTTTGCAAATCCAGGAAATCTAATCACAGAAATAAATGCTATTGAGTGTCCCAATCTTTCCTTGTAAGAATCTAAATCCTCCCATTCCTATTTGCTTTTTAGAAACAATTTTCACCTTGTTATGTCTTTCAGACGCATGCACTAGAAACAGTGGTGTGGTAAGTGATACCTAGTCTAATCAGATTGCTCAATGGCCAATTAGTCATTTAATCAAGCTGCAGCTACTAAGAAAATAATTTTATTCCAGATAGTGCTATATTTACAGGGATACTGTTTATCTTAAATCTACAAAACTCTATCACCCAATAAAGGGCAATGAGACAATTTGGAAAATTTCATTCAGCTTATATGAGGGAAGCGTGAGTTGGCCACATACTGAAGTATGATTAACAGAAAAGGAGACCGATAACTTAATTAAGCATTGATGATGTCTTTAAACTGACATTTGAGAACAGGGTGGGGGTATAATTAAAGTACTCCAAAATTAATGCCATTACTCAAAACATGTTTGGAAAAACCTCTTTGGGAATTGCCTTCAGAACCAGTCACTCTCACACACTTTCTCTCTGTCTCTCTCTTACACACACACACACACACACACACACACACACACACACACACACACACACACACACACACACACACACACACACACTTTCTCTCTCTCTCAGTCTTTTTCCCTCATAATTTCATTTTTTATCAAAGCAGTATCATTTAGCTCAATTACCCACCTTACTGACCAAGTCTGCCTCTAAGTGACATTTGGCTGCTTCCAAAACTCAAACTCACTTTGGGGAGTTTTACCTCCACTGAGGACATTCACCAGACCATGGCACAGGCTTGCAAAGCTATTATAAAGATGTTTTGAGCAATATCAATAGCTATGACATAAATATGCAATCTCCTAAGGATGACTACTGAAAAGGGGATGCCATCTATTTGGGTGTTCAGGTTTTGGTAGGCTTTTATTTCCTTTGGCAGTAATTTTCCAAGGCATATTAAAATGAAGATTTCATTTTTGCATGCATGCTAACTTAGAACATTCTTATTACAACGGCCCTTTGCCTTACAGGAACACTGGCATCTTTGATTCTTTGACCAAAACAATACGATTCAGCTCAATCATCACCAGCCGAGAAACTCAAATTTTTTGAACAAGTTCCGTTTGAGTTATTACATTGCTGCTGCCATTGCCCAGCACATCTTTGGAATAACTTTCCCATCCTGCCACACATTCTTTGCAGTATTTTGTTAGGTTCTTGAGAGCAAGATCCTTGTCTACCACTTATTCTAGATCCTCACCAATCAACTACTGGGGCATAACTGGATCAACTGAAATGCCACTTTATGGCTGTACCAAAAATTGTCACCTTCTAGTCTTGGAAGGAACAGCTATATTTAGAAAAAACAACATTTTCTAAAACGAGCTCAACTTTATGTTAATCTGACTCAGTGTTATCAGTCCACAAATCAGAACAGATGCAGCAGAAAGTTGATTCAAAGCTGGAAAGCAAATGTTAAAACACAGAGCTAAAATGTTTAGTGTTAAACAATATTAAGTTATAGATACTGCTCACTGGTAGTACATTAACAGATTAACAATGTATACAGTATCAGATGATTTAAAACATTTTCAACTGTCTAAAAAAGGGGTCAATTCTAGGGAAGCTCAAGGATTAAAACCACAATTGGGACCTATGAGTGTAAGTCTACTTTGAAATGGACCCAGAAATTGCACTGACGAATCCTCTCTGGCCTGAAGTCAATTCTCAAGCTGGGAAAAAGAACCTTATTATCTCCTCTATCCCTAAGTACACATTAGCTCTAACAAGGTCCTGGAGAGTCTTCAAGTCCAGACCTATAACCTGGGTTAGCTTTAGATGCACAGGGTTCCTCTACATATAGAACTGGGATGCCTCAGATTCAACTTTTTAAGCCCCACACCAAAAGAGCTCCATCAAATTCACATATTACCAGGTCCAGCTGGCCAACTCACTGCCTCCCCTTGTCTCCCCTCTCCTCTCTCCACATAGGGTTTATAATGCCCTTACCTGAACATGTTCTCTCCAAAGAAAGGCAAATTTTGAAGGTTGAAACATACCCAGATACTTTGGGATTTACTGGCTAGATTTTCTTCTTAAAGACCATGCCTTAAAACCCAATTCATTCAGCTTCTCATTGATTGGCCAGCATCAGGGCTCAACTACTTAATGGTTTGGGCCCTGATGGCTCAGAGTAAATATAAAGAGTAATTGTTTCTCTTTTGGCCAGTAATTGCAGGGCCTTCCCCTCCCAATTTGATTTTTTTCCCCCTTATTTTGAATTAAAGGGGCTACCCCTAGGTTCACTTAAACCTAATCACTGAATTAAGTGATGTTTAACTTTTTCACCTTTGTAACCATTTTCTGCAGTTAAACTAATGTTGCTTTCTTTTGGTGGAAAAAAAAAATCGCCATATCCAATGACTTTCATTCAATAAAACATTTATTCAGTCTTAAAAAAAAAAACAAAACCCCAAGCCAAACCTAATCACTGAATGGGCATATCAAAGTGAGAACTGGGAAGACCGCAGCCCTTAAAATGGCCAGTCTCCAGCTGATGGGGTGATGGGACCTGAAACCCTAAAAGGAAAAGACCATGTACTTGAAAGCAACCCAATTTCTGAAATTTTCCCATATATTTCAGTGGCCCAGATTATGGACATCTTGCCCATTCCAATGGTCTAGACTAGCGGTTCTCAACTTGTGGGTTGTGTTCAATTTGTAACAATGAAAACACATCCTTGCGTATCAAATGTTTACATTATGATTAGAAAAAGTAGCAAAATTACAGTTATGAAGTAGCAGTGAAAATAATTTTATGGTTGGAGGTCACCATAACATGAGGAACTGCATTAAAGGGTTGCAGCATTAGGAAGGTAGAGAACCATTGGTCTAGACCACTTCATTAACCGACCTGACATTCCCTTTCACTCTTGGCTCATCTCAGACTACTGGCATATATTCACCACTCCTTAATCTGAGCAGATCACCTTAATCAACCTACTTGATAATCCTTTCACTGTTGCACCTGGCCCACCCTAGACTTCTTCCCACTCCTTAATCCCTTCCAGATTCTTTCACGGTCTTTTTTGTATATGAGCATCAGTCTCACCCTTCTTAGACTGCAGATTCAAGAATCTCACCCTCAGGTGATGGAGGAGGGCATAGGAGAGAGCAGATTGGGGGAAGGGCTTTACAGTGTGATAGCTGTTTGGGGGTTGTGGGTAGGGGAAAGATGGGGAGAAAATTTGTAACTCAAAATCTCATGGAAATGAGTGATGTAAACAAGAAAATAATAAATTAATTCAAATTAAAAAAAAAAAGAATCTCACCTTCCCATTGGCATTATAATAAATCTTCCTACTTTGACTAAAAGAAGGCTTGAGTGCTTGAATTCTTTCCAGGCAGACTTGCCCTTTACCCTAACATTTTGGGGCTCCCAGAAATCCCAAACCGCATCACCATTTCACGCTAAGTCATCTCCAGTCGTCCTGATCTATATCGTGACATTGGACCATTGGCTCAGGAGGAGAAAGTGAGGCTGGTGACTTTGCACTTCCCTCCCTCACTTAAATCCAATTCTCTTGCAAGTCGTGGCATCATCTTCCTCATGTCTCAGTTCTCTTTGAGAAGGAAGGACAAACCACACACAATTACCAGGCCTAAATGCTGGTCATTGGCATTTCCTCAGGGAGCACTAGGTTATTATTACATAAATTTTATAAATTTAACATATAAGTCACAGAAGAAGAGTTATCAGAGTCAAAAAGCAGTTTAGAGTTGGAAGTAATGAGGGATAAGATTCGAGCTAGATCCCTAAAAGGATCCCAAAGCTCCAGAACCACCTCTGGCATTACCCTGAGCCTTCCGTCCTGTCCCAGTATAATCCTTCTAACTGCCCTTTCATTGTGGCCCTCATAGTCTGTGCCTAACCCCACTCCAGGATATTTATCTGGACCCTTTCTCAGTTCTCTGGTCCCTAGATTGAATTCAAAGGCAAAAGGCGAGGATTCTGCCTGGAAAGAATTTAACTTAAGCTTTCCTTCAGTCAGAGACAAGGTTTATTAAAACACTAGTTGAAGTTGGTGAGATTTTAAGAATTTGAGCAATTTAATGGGGGCAAGATGGACACTTACATACAGAAAGGCTGCAGGAAGATCTGGATGTGGACAAGGAGTGGCCAAGAGTTTGGGGTGACTGGGAGGAAACAGAGAAAGGGTCTAGATGGAATTAAGGAGTGGGAAATAACTTGGAATGGGGCCTGGTACAGACAATGAGGGCCACAACCAAAAGGCAGTTAAAAGGATTATACTCAGGCAAACACCAGAGACTCGGTACAGAGGCTTTGGGGTCCTTGAAGGGGTCCAGCTCGAATCCCACCCCCATTAGAAGGAACTTCAAAGTTCACTGAATTCAACATCTTCACTCTACATAGGAGGAAACTGAGTTTTAGGGATGGGCAAAATAACCTACTCAAAGTCACACTGCTATTTCCAAAATTCAGATCTTTTAAATATTGTCATTAAGCTGCTTTCCATAATCCTTAATCCTTTTAATCCTGGTACTCCTACCCTCTTTTCCAGTTATCTTAGTTTTACAGAAACTATATAACCCTGAAGTACTTTAATGACTTAGCAAGGAAGAAATTCATCCAACTCAAAACACACCAACTTGGGGGATGGGACAGGACTTTTTTCTGCCTTCTGGGCAACTAACACAATTTTTATTTTGTCAAGGGATGCCTTTTATTTTCACTTAATACGACTGTATTTCTCTAACATTTATGTAGCATTTTAACATTTGCAAAGCACGTTACATATGCTACCAGATTTGGTCTTTATAACAACCCTGTGAGACAGGTGCTATGGTTCTCACCATTTTACAGATGAGAAAACTGACTTACAGAGGTTCAGTGACTTGCCAGGGTCACACAGCTAGTCAATATTTGAGGCAGGATTTGAACTGTTCTAATCTCCAATTCCTAAGCTGGGCAAAAGAACCTGAAAGCCCAGGGAACCTGCAAGTTAGCTTTGTTATCTCCTCTGTCCCTAAGTACACATTAGCTCTATCTAACAAGGTCCTAAAGAGTACTGACTGCTCTTCTTCCTGGCTCAAGTCCAAACCCATAATCTGGGTTAGTTTTAGATGCACAGGGCCCCTCTGCATATAGAACTGGGATGCCTCAAATTTAGTTCTTTAAGCTGCATACTCAAAGAGTTCCACCAAATTCACATATTACCAGAGCAGCTGGGCAACTCGGTCCCTCCTCTCCTCTCCCCTCTCCACATGGGGTATCATGCCCTTACCTGAGGGTAATCTGCCCAAAGGAAGGTAAATTTTGAAGGCTGAAACCTACTAGATATCTTGGGATTTACTGGCTAGATTTCCTCCTTAAAGACCATGCCTGAAACCCAATTCATTGGGTTCTCTCTGATTGGCCAACAACAGATCCCTACCCAAGTAACCACTTAAGGGTTGCAACACCACCTAGTTGCCTCCTAATAATTTACAAATGAAATAAAATTAATGCCATTTTTAATAGAAAATCATTGCAAATAAAGCTTTCAAACCATTGGAAAATGTTTCTTTTCCCACATGTAGAAATTCACTTAGCAGCAGAAAACATTATTACATGACTCCACATTTCACTGACAAAATTAAATGTTAACTCTATCCTTTAGTGGTCTTTTAAGACATTTTTAAACTTGATGGGGCTTTAAACAGCCTTTATTTTCAGCTTAATATCTGAAAAAATTTGTCATAATCTTAATAAAAATTAAAAAACATCTGTAAATTACATTTACAAATGCATTTTAAAAGTTGTCTGTCAGTGAATGGCTTTATTTTGTGTATATGTAATTAAATACAAAACTGAACAATGTCACAGATGGAAGAAGATAAATTTTTTAAAAGTATGGGCACTAGTCTACCTTTATAGGCTAATTACATATTTATTCCCTTCCCATAAATTCTATGTTCCAGCCCAAGCCCAACTGACTGTTTTCCTTATGTACCAGCCCATCTCCTATCCTATGGTTCTCACCATTTCACAGATGAGAAAACTGACTTACAGAGGTTCAGTGGTCCTAGAATGCCTTTGCCCAAGCTGTATCTCTCATGCCTGCAATGTTCTCAGAAAAGGTTCTACCTCCTACACAAGGCCCTTCTGATTCTCTTAGTTGCTAGCACTTTCTCCTCCCCAAAATAACTCGGTCTATTTTCTGTATTTATTTACTTACTTACTTATTTATTTATTTTGTTGTTCAGTTGTTTTTCAGTCACGTCTGACTCTTAGTGACCCCATTTGAGGTTTTCTTGGCAAAGATATTGGAATAGTTTGCTATTTCTTTGACCAGCTCATTTTACAAGTGACTTGCCCAGGGTCACATAGCTAGTAGTGTTTGAGGCCAGATTTGAACTCAAAAGGCCCAGCACTATCCATTATATCATCCAGCTGCCACAGGTTCTAGTCGTTAACAACACAATTTACTATGTGGTAGGGTTTTTTTCCCTTTTTTTGGAGGGGGTAGGCAGCAGTTGGGTTTAAATGACTTGCCCAAGGTCACACAGCTAGTAAGTGTTAAGTGTTTGAGGCCACATTTGAACTCAGGTCCTCCTGACTACAGGGCTGGTGCTCTATTCATTGTGCCACCTACCCTCCTCTACTATGTGGTTTTTAATGATTTTTCAGACACAGGATGACTTTATGACATCTATACTGAAAAACAGACTGTGAATACTCAGATTAAAATGAAATCAAGGTGGTTTTTTTTTAAGTATCAGTGACCAAGTTGTTCATCAGAGGAATACTGTTGGCTGACTCAATAAAATAAAATATTATTATATTTCTCATAAGCTATTGTAAGTACTACTATATACTACAGAGTGTTCTTTATCATAAAATCCCACTATGACAAAAATACACTATGTTACTGTACCTTCCCAATAAGGAATGGCTCTACAAATAATTTTATTTAAAAAGCAAATGACCAGATGAAAAGGTTAATTAAAAAGCAACAACCTTTGATGGTTATTTACTTTCTTTCTTTTCTTTTTTTTTTGCTTTTTGGAGGGGGGGAAGTTAAAGCAGTTGGGGTTAAGTGACTTGCCCAAAGTCGCGCGGCTAGTTTTTGTGTAAGTGTCTGAGGCCAAATTTGAACTCAGGTCCTCTCGACTCCAGGGCTGGTGCTCTATTCACTGTACCACCTAGCTGGTTATTTACTTTCAAAAGTATCAGTAAAATGGGAGAAAATCAAAAGGGAATTAAGCTTGATGTGCTGTAGTTTTTTTCATTTGACATCATAAGGAAAAGCTCAATAATTAATGAGTTTTTTACAATAATATCTCTGAATATTCTAGTGATTCAGATGAGAGAATTGTAGAAGAGAATAAGACTTAGAGCTTGAAGTGGACTTAGAAGACCTAACTCCTTCACTATACTCAGAAGGGAATTGAGGCTCAGAGAGGTTAAATCGTTTGCCTTGGGTCACTTAGTGTCAGAGGGAGGATTTGAACCTATGTCTTCCTAACTCCCGACCCAGCGCTCTGTACACTAAGCTAGGCTGCCTCTCGAATATCATGAGGTTCAATGGAAAAAAAAAATAATCTAAAGGCTGATATATTGTTAGTGGTTAAGGAGTTTCAAGTTAATATTCAAGACTGAAAAAGTCAAGATTCTTTCTTTTGACTTTACTTGTTCAGTGGAATCTTCATAGAAGCACCACCAGCACGCGCATTGCCTCGCTGGGCCCCACTGGCCTCCGTAGACTCTACATCCTTAAAATAAGTAGGAGGTGACGATTTGGGGTCATCCCAGTCTTCATCCCAGTCATCGTCATCTCCAGCAGCTGCTGTGGGGAACATAAGAGACAGAGATCATCTTCCTTCTGGTGCCCACAGGAAAGGCTAACAGCCAATTACAAGAAGCTAGAGTAGAAGGATGGTGAATATAAAGCAGTGTTTTCAGATATCAAGAGTCTTTTCACCCTCTTGTTCTCATCTCAAATAGTATGACCCGGCAGGGAAGGTCTGGGGCAAAATTGTGAAATGTGAAGTTTGTCTCCCATGTTCCTTTCAGCCTCTTCTCCCACCTCTTAGCACTACCTGTCCTATAATTTGCTCACATCTTGATGGCATAATTGGATAAGTATCTGCAGGGCTCTTTTTTGTTAAGGTATGAGACAGTATGGGCTTTAAAAGATGTGTAGGAACTCAAGGTGAAGGGGAAGCTATCCCATACATATGGAGGTATGTGAGCAATGGTGAGTGGACCAATGTGGTTGAAATATAGGACACATGGAAAGAAACCGAATGAGATAAAAGCCTGAAAGGAAGAACGTTTCTGGGTGCGGTGATGAAAGCCTGTAACTCCTGCTGCTTGGGGACGCTGAGGTCAGTGGACTGCTTGAGCTCCAGAGTTCTGAGTGATAGTAGGACTAAAGCCGACTGGGTACCTGAATTAAGTCGAGCCCCAATACGGTAAGGCTCCAGGAACAAAGGGTCACCAGGCTGGCCAGAGAGGTATCAGGTCTGGTTTGGTAAAAGGAAGGTCAAAGCTTCTGCAGCAATCAGGAATGTGAATGGGCTTGTGAATGAATGGCTGCTCCATTTCCAGCCTTGTGAGAAGAAGATGGAGGAAGGGGGGAAGGAGAGAGGGAGGAAATAATATTGGCTGGTGGAATGCCTTCATGCCAGGCTGTGGGGCTATGAAGGCCAGATGGAGCAGGGTAGAGAGAGGAAGACATGTCAGGGGGCTACGGCCCAGACAGGCAGTAACAGAGGCCCTGACCAAGGTGGTAATAGTGGGAACTGAGAGCAGGGGATGGATTTGAGAGATTACTGAGGAAGACACTAAGAGGGTTTCACTGGATGTGAGAAATGAAGAAGAAAGGAAAGATAAACACCAAGGTGTTTTGAACAGAGAAACACAGGGTTTCAGCCGGCTATAAGCTTGGTACAAGCCAACATGTAATGTGGTTTTCAGAGAGGCTAATAATAACAATAACACTAATGACAGCAGCCTTTTATAGACTGTTTTAGGGTTTACAAAGAGCTCTGTCTACACTGTGTCATTTGATCTTTACAGCAACCCTGTGAGGTAGCTATTATGGGTTTTATTGTCCACACTTTGCACATGAGTAAACAGAGGCTGAGAAGCTCAGATACGCAGCCACGGAGACACAGTGAGTGTCGGAGATGGGGCCCAGCCCAAGGCCTTACCCTGACTCCAAGGCTCGTGCTCTTTCTGCCAACCCATGATGCTCAACATGATCAGAAGTGCAGTATTCACATGTAGGAAGGTTGGACCCACAAGAGGTAGGACCAAACCTACTCTGTTCAATTCTGGGCACTGGAATGTAAAAGAATGGCCAAAAAACCCTACTCTTGAGGATGCTGGGGAGATCTGAGTCTGCCACTGATTGAAGAAACTTAGGGTAATTAGCTTAAAGAAGACAAACTCAGAGGGATGTGACAGTTGTCATCGAATATCTGAAGACGTCATTGGGAAGATCACAGGCATGCAGCTAGAAGAGAGCGCAGGGCCATCTAATGAAGCACCTGGGTGGCTCTGTGGATAGAGGGATGGGTCACCAGATGCCTCCTAACTGTGTGCCCTTGGGCAAGTCACTTAACCTCTATTTGCCTCAGTTTTCTCAACTGTAAAATGGATATAATAACAGCACCTACCTCAAAGGCTTGTTGTGAGGATCTGGCACCTAGTACGCGCTATAAAAACACTTACTGCTTTTTCCTCTCCCCCATTTTAAAGATGGATTGAGGCTTGGAGGGGTTATTTGCCTATGGCCACAGAGGTAGTAAGCAGAAAAACCCTGACTCTCAATGAGAGTTACAGTCTGTGTAGTATGACAGGATGCCCCAAGTCAACAGGCTGCCTGGAAAGTTAACGAGACCCCCCTTCATCCTTGGTGGCACTCAGATGCGGTAGGGTGTCATTCATCCTCCGCCTGAACACCTGCCTCCCTGTCAAGCAGGTTAAGGAGGAGGCTGCATTCCTGCCCAGGTCTGGAGGTCTTACTAAATGACTTCTAACGCTCAGATTCTCTGGGGAAATAGCAGTGGTGCCTCTGACAGGCGGAGCTCCCTCCCTTTTGTCCAATTTCAGTGTCCCAGCCAGTCTGTGATGTGACTTCTCTGGTGAGTAGCAGCAGGTTGTTTTTGTTGTTTCACTATATTTTTTATTCTGAACTTAAACACCCACAGAAAAGAGCATTTCCAAACACAGAACACAACACAAAAAAAGTGCAATGTAGGAATCTATGAATCTCTATTTCATATTTCCTTCCCTTTTAAAAAGAATATATAATCCCAGAGATTACTTTCTTTCTTTTTAAAAAGAAAATTAAAACTAATGGGAGGAATCATGAGAAAGAAGGAACAAAACAACCAAAGAGAGCAAATTGTAGGCTTCCACCAGCATTAAGATGCCAAAGTTCTTTCTCTGGATGTGGATAGCATTTTCTATCATGAGTCTTACACTGCTGAGAAGAGTTAAGTCTACCGGAGTCAGTCATTCTATAATGAGACTATTCCTGAACAATGTTCTCCTGGTTCTGCTCATTTCACTCAACATCAGTTCATATAAGTCTTTCCAGTTTTTCTGAAGTCCACCTGCTCTTCATTTCTTATAGCATAAGAGTATTCCAATACATTTGTATGCCACAACGTCCAGCCATTTCTCAACCAATGGAGATACTCTCAATTTCCAATTCTTGGCCATCACAAAAAGGGCAGCTATAAATATTTTTATGCATGTGACGGAGGTTACTCTCAAAACAGCCTTGCTTGTTTATGCTTCCTTCTAAACTTCCTTTAAAGCAGACTCTTTCAACATGGAGAAGATGAGGGTTTGCCTGAGCCCTTCTTTGCCACAGCCTTAGGGCCCAAACTGGCAGTAAAGGAGGTGGTGACATTCTCAGGTGCTACAAAGCAGATGATCCCTTTGTGGATAATTGACATTTGTCTATACTTTGAAAAGAATGTCAACAGTCAACATCTTGTGATAGCAGAACAAAAAATGGCTTGTAGGTTCTCTTGGTAAAATAATCATAAGGGACAGTTTAATATGCATAAAAATTCATATCTAATGGGGATTACTTTGTTTGTTGAAGGGCTCAGAGGAGCCTTCTCTCACCTGGTCCGTGGTAGGCCTGTGGATGACCAAAGGCAGCCTCCCAGTTGTTGGAAGTGTTTTTCTGAGCCGAGGCACCTTCTGGTTTGGTTCCCCAGCCATCTGTGCTATCCCAGTTCCCAGATTTGCCAGCATTCCAGTTTGACCATGGATCATTAGCACTGTTTACCTACATTGTGAAGGGCAAGGAAAGAAAAGGAATATTTAATTCTAAAGAATTAAGTGCAGCAGATGTGGCATTTGAACACACAAAGTTGTACTGAAAAAAAAATCACAAAAACATTAACTTTTTATTTAAAAAAGAGAAGGCTGCAAGAAAATGCTGAATATAGCTGATGTCTAATCTAGTCTTATTTAACACACTCAAGGTTACAGGGATTGATCTTTTGTATTTCAATCATATAGAAATGGAGAAATAATATCAGCTGCCCATTTTTAAAGGATGAAATTGTACATTTGAGTGTACAGTTTTATTTTAATATTTTCAAGTGGATATTAAAAAAACAACAACCAGCAAACCTGGTGCCTGTGCTTTTCTTTTTTAAAGGACAAAATTTTACATTTGGATGTACAATTTTGTTCTAATATTTTTAAGTAAACATGAAGAAAACTCCAGCAAACCTAAGGACCTTTTAACAAACTCCTGAGTGATTTTACCATTAAGTTAAATATTAATAACAGAAAGACATCTCATCCACATGAGCTCACAGGGAGCCACTTATCTGATACTAGGCTTCCAATAACTGGCTAAACATTTATCAGCAGAGCTATCAGGCTAAATGTCTAACAAGCCATAGCTCATCTAGGAGTGAAAACAGGCTATATTTAAAAAAACAAAAAACCTCCATAGGGTTTGGTAAAACTGAGCAAAATCTACTCTGGAACCATCAAATAGTTCCTGATGCCTGCTGAAATCCTCTCCCTCTTTCAAGGATCAACCTCAGTGGTATATCCCCTCTTTGAAACTTTCTTGGATTCTTCTAGGATGTCTCTATACCCCACTCCCAAAATGATTCGTCTTCTTTCTTTCCTCCTGACAGTTCTTTGCACCTCTCCCAATAAGCTTATCACTTTCCATAACAATAACTGAAAGAACAAATATGAGTAGTAGTAAAAATTAGCTATCAGTGATATCAAGGAACGATTTGATGGGAACTGGCCCTGGCACATCCACTAAATTAGTGCAAATCCAGGGGGGAATAACAGGGAGAGGGGGAATGGTCTACCTAACAAGGATATAACTATGTTTTTAACAGGATGCATCTGTCTCTGAAAACTGTTCATTTTAATCACTTACAACCCAGTATTGTTAGTCATTTATTCATGTGCCTGTCATCTCAAATGGACTAAGATCCCTGTGGAGAAGCAACCCATTTCTCTTTGGGTCCCCCTCTGTTTCTAGAAAAGCTTAGTTTTTCTCTCTGTGTTGGCACTCAAACCAAGACAAATAGCTCTTGACCTGCAATTATTCAATTTATAGTGATTCACACTTGTCAACAAGGCAATGGCATCCATGTCATTAGTTATGGCACTCTGAGGAGGCCGGGCAGAGCTGGGCTACTTCCGGGTCCCTAGGACCCCATTCTCTCCTCAGTTCAGGAGCCTGGAACTCTTCCCCATTCACTTGTTCCCCAGAGGCCTTTGGCTCCTCTCTTCTTCTACATGGCCTGTTTCCTAGAGAGACCTCAAAAAGCTTAAATTTTATGTGATTACTCTACTGCCTTACTTGATTGATACATACTTCAACTTCTACTATATACATGATTCAGGTGTATAATTTATATTTTATTAAATATAAATTTAATATTTATATTAAATTTATATTTAATATAAGGTATCAAGGCTAGGGGATGCTCGAGTTCAAATCTCATTCCTGACACCGTGTGTCCCCTGCCAAGGCATTTAAGCCCTGGGAATTTCAGGCAGCACTCCGAAACCAGAGATTATAAGAGGACTGGGGGATCTATACTGGTTGAGATGAACCAAGGGTCCTTGATTAACAGATAAATGTTTAAATATAGTAGCTGCTGTCATTCTATAAAAAACGCCTATATTGAAAGGACCATATCCCTTCAGGACAGTTGTGTTTCTTGGTTTCCATTTACAGAGCCTGCGGTCATATAAAAGTAACCATCAGAGGTGGAGGAGCCCAGGCTTTCAAGGACTGCCAACAGTCTGGATTACAGCATTAAAACTGCGCCCCAGAAGCTGGTTCTGCTGGTCACTAAAGAAAAGTAACCCTAAATTTAGCATTATGTTGTCTTAAGCATTGTTGTTGTGTGTCCAACCCTCTGGGACCCCTCATTTGGGGTTTCCTTGGCAAAGATACCAGAGTGGTTTGTCATGTTCTTCTGCAGTTCAATTTATAGATGAGGAAACTGAGGCAAACAGGGTTAAATGACTTGCCCAGGGTCATACAGCTGCTAAATCTGAGCTCAGATTTGAACTCAGGAAGATGAGTCTTCCAATTCCAAGTACATTGCTCTATCCACTGTGCTACCTGACTGCCCTACCTTTACTAAATCTGAAGCTGACTAATCTGTAAAAAAAAAAAAAAAAAAAAAATCCAGAGGATTTTATTATGGCCAGTTTGGGACTCTGAGGACAACTTATGAAACACAATTCCCCACTTCTTAGTTCTAGATTCGGAGTGTAAGGATGGGAGTTTACATTCTAGCTCTGTCACTGTGTGACCTTGGGTAGGTTCCTCAGACTGTCTCACTTCATTTGTAAAATCAAAGGGCTGATTGGTCTAATTAACTTCTGGGGGAGGGAGGCGTGTTTCTTGTCTCAGATCGTGTGTGTGTGTGTGTGTGTGTGTGTGTGTGTGTGTGTGTGTGTGTGTGTGTGTGAGAGAGAGAGACAGAGAGACAGAGAGACAGAGACAGAGAGAGACAGAGAGACAGAGAGAGACAGAGAGACAGAGAGAGAGACAGAGAGAGGGAAAGAGGGGGGGGAAAACAACAAGAAATCACAAAGTTTTTTTTAAAAAAGTATCAGTAACCTTTTTTGAAAAAGAAATTAATCAACTCCCTACCTTCTCCCTCACTAACCCCCTTTCTCCTAAGAATCTAGCCAGAAAGACAATGTGAAGCTTTAAATTGAAACATGAAATCCTAATTTGTTGACTATGTGGGTTGACTGTTTTTGTGTCTACAAGCTGTGTAAAAGGTAATCAATGAGACCAAAATTACCAGCCAAAGGGCAATGAGCATGTATGTCTACACATATATCCATTTAGCACAGAATGAATTATATTTACTGTTAAAGTCTACCATCTGTTATAGGCAATGACTGTAGCCAGTCTTTTTAACTATTAGTAAAATATCTAATCTAAGTTTGAATGTATCAGTTTTGTGATTATTCTTGGGAAAATGCCTTTAATAACTCAAGACTTGGTTTTGTGAACCAAAGAACTGGGCAAGACTATAAGTAACATATTTGAAAAGGGCTTTTCAGCTAATTAGCCATTACAAAATATTTTGAAATGTTAACTGCAAGATAACACTGGTTGCATTTCCATCATATTTAAAGGACAACTGAGACTTCTTTCTTTTAACTAATTTAACATTTATAGATCTAGCTTCTCCAGATCTGTACCCAAACAGCAGCTTATTTCAAATTTGCTGACTTCAAATTCTATTAAGGCACACTTCTACTAAAATTCCCATTAACCTTTTCCTTCTGAACAAAAAAGTGCTAGATTAATATTCTTGCTACAATATCCTGAAGTGACTTTTGACTCAAAGCCTTTGTTTTTATTTTTTGAGGCCTCTTAATGAGCAATTATCTACTTTAAACAGCTCCCTTTCATTATGAGTTATTTATGAATGATCCCCAAAGTAGAAGGAAGTCTTAGTAATGAAAACAATCTTCTTTCTCAAGTCTAGTTTTAATAATTCACAAATCCACCCAAAACCTCCTTGCTGGTGGCAAGAGGTTAAAGAAGGGAAAAAAATCCAACAGAAAAGTGGTTTTCTTTATTAAATTCATCCAAAGATAATACTTCTATAGACATCTCCTAATTAACAATTCCACAAAATTATACATATTTCTTGGAGCATTCTATTTTATAGCCAAACCCCAGACGCTGAGAATTTTGTAATGAATGATTCTTCTGTGTAGGAAGCGAAGGCTTCCCTTTTGGTAGAGTATAAGGACATTTGAAATGAAAACTAGTATAGCGTATGCATGTTGTAGCTGAATAAAGATTTGTTGAATGAATGAATCATTGAGTTAGTTCCATAACCACGGGCAAGTAATCTAATGTCTCTGGCTATCTGGCCCTTACAGTCTCCTTATTTGTTTAGACAAATGGAATTGAATCAGATGCTCTTTAAAATCCCTTAAAGCTCTAACTTTTGATTTCATGAAAACTGATATCTACAAAGTCCTAAACAACTTTGCAGTGAAGTTTAGAAAATCCATAAAAAAAAAACTTCTCGTTAGTTTAATGCTTAGGGGATATCCCGCCCACCTTCCCTTCCAATCCAATAGGAGGATGGCCTATTGTACACAGAGAACTTAGAAAGGAGATTCTGAAAGGGAACGGTAATGAATCACTGAACATTAAGGATGTTAGGACCTTAGAGATGATTTCTTTATCTGTAACAGGAGAGAACTGTATTAAGAGATGTGGAGAGGTTAAAGAACTTGCTCTGAGTCATGCAGCCAGTTAATGGCAGAGTTGGGCCTGCAAATCCAACCCCAGTCTTCATTGGACTAGAGATGAACTCTTGAGCCCAAGTACTGAAGGAGCCTTCTGAACTGTTTAGGGCTCTTCTCACGGTACTTTTAACTGCCTGAATTCCACTAGTAAAAAGAGAGAATGTGTCTTTATTCATCAACCTCTATATCCCCCATGGCACTTATCCCAGTACCTTGCAGACAGCAGACTTTCAAAGACTTTCAAACAAGGAAATGAAAGAGCAGGAAAAGAGAAGGAAGAGAAGGAAAGATAGGTTAGCATGAAAGTAGGTCTTCAAATATGTAAAAAAAAAAAAAAATCAGTCATCTCAACAAAAAGTCCTAACCTATTATATTAGGAAAGAAAGGGCCTTTAATAATAATAATATACTGATAATTTAACTCGGAAGAAAATGTTACAGTTGATTCAATTTCAGGGCACCCTACTTTCTGGCCCAACAGAAACATGCTTTCTATATCACTAGAAAGCTTATGTAATTCGTTATCAGAAAAACTGCTTTAGGCCTAGAAAATTGTGTTTTCATTCCCTTTTACTTCACTCAGGAAAATCCTAACTAGATATTGCCTGATCTCTAGAAGTACTAACCTGATTCTACATCTTAAGAAATTTATTTTTATTGAGAGGTTGAAAGATCAATGGAATATCAATATCCCAGGTTTTTAAGCCTCCTTTCCCATTATCTTCATTAGGAAGGGTAAAAATTAAAATTAGTCTTCTTTATGATTCCTGTAGTGTTAATCTTACTTGTCCTGTTAGAATGGCCAAGAGACAGTCGGAGGGGCTACGAGGTGGTAGTTGTCAGAACTGTAAGGAAGAAAGGCATTTGTGTGTGGGAGGGTGTCAAGGTGTGTGCGTGTGTGTGTGCGCGTGTGTGTGTGTGTGTGTGTGCGCGCGTGTGAGTGTGAGAGAAAGAGAGAGAGAGAGAAAGAGAGAGAGAACAAGTTACCAAATTATGGAAGAGAAATACAATTTTAAAATGATTTTAAAATGCTATGCAATTTTCAAATGACATTTAACTTTTAACAACACTGATTCCTTTCTCAGCAAAGAAACTAGCTTGCAAGAATCATGAATTAAATTAAGAAGTGCTACCATATGGCATGATTCCTTCCAGTATTTCATCTCTAGAAAGGCACACTAGGTGACCTCCTCCCATGTCCATGATCTTCCCAGCTGTGGCCTTGCATAGCCCAAAGGATCTCCACCACCCACTGGTGATTTGAAAGCACTTTTCCTAGTCCTTCCTCTGAAACTGTGAGCTATGGCTCTGGTGCCAATGACTAATGCAAACAGTGATACCCAAGAGGAGCTTCCAGGGAAGGCAGTACAGTATATACGGGACACTGGATGGTATAGACTTAGACTGTTTTTTCAGTTTAAATAGTTCACATGTGAGACTGAACATAAATAATGGGGAAAAGTTGTAACTTCCAATTCCCTAACTTAGGCTATCTCCATTTGGGCTGGAAGACTGTATTTATAGAGTTGTGGAAAAGGGCAGGTTTTACAGTATTTTTCTACTTCCTCTGGGCGGCTTCAGGGCTGGGTAAGAGCTACTCATAAAATAAAGAACTTCTAATTGTCACTTCAGACTAGGTTCTACTCTGACTGAAAATTTGTATCATTCTGACACAAATGAGAGCGGAATAAAGTAGTAAAATTTCCAAATTAAGTTTTGGCAACTTCTTTGCAAAAACTATTTTATGCCTGTAATAGAGTGTTAATTGACTAACTGCTCAGGAAAGAGAACTGGACTTGGAATCAGAGGAACTGGGTTCAAATCTTAGTTCTGCTGTGACACTAAAAAAAGTCACTTCACCTCCTGAGACTCATTTCCTATGAAGAGGTTGGATGAGATCACCTCTTAAGGTCCTTTCTAGCTCTCCAAGTCAATGTTTCAATGCTTGCAGTTACACTAGGCTTAAAAGTCATACTTCTAAGGGTGGCTAGGTGGCACAGTGAATAGAGCACGGCCCTGGAGTCAGGAGGACCTGAGTTCACATCCAACTTCAGACACTTAAAACTTATTAGCTGTGTGACCCTGGTCAAGTCAGTTAAACCCCAATTGCCCTGCATGCCCCCCTCCAAAAAAAAAAGTCATACTTCTTATATTCCTCTGGACCCATTCTCTTCCATTCAAACTTTGATGCGCTTTTGTATGATCTCTAAGCATATAAAACTTGCAAGCAGGTTACTTACAGAATGCTCATGAAAGACACTATTGCTGCTGAATCATTTTTCAGTTGTGTCCCACTCTTTGTGACCCCATCTGAGGTTTTCCTGGCAAAGATACTGTTGTGGTTTGCCATTTCCTTCTCTGGCTTGTTTCACAGATGAGGAAACTGAGGCAAACAGGGCTAAGTGCCTTGCCCAGGGTCACACAGCTAAACTAGTAAAACAAGTTTTCCTGATTCTAGGCCTGGCACCCCATGCACCATCCACCTAGCTGCCCTATGAAAGATGTACCGAAGCTGTAATAACAGTGTTGAATCAATCCAAAGAGAATATATGAGAGCAGAGGGAAAGATGCTGTCTGAAGACCTTAATGTCTTCTCTGCAGAGGGCAAGCCCTACCAGTTGAGTGGAAGACGGATTCTTATATCCCTTAGAGAGTATGCAGAAATACTGAGGTAATTGGAGAATAAGTGGGAAGAACACTGAACCTGGAGACACGGACCCGAGTTCAAATCTCAGTTTTGCAACTTGCTAGTTTTATGAACTTGGGGTAAAGTCTCCGGGTCACTTCAATAACATGTGAAAAATGAAGGAGATGCGGTAGACGGTGTCTGAGGTCCCTTCTGACACTCAATTTAAGATGAGACAGTTTGGAAACAAATTTTATCCAGAATTATGAGAAACCAGGACCAGAAAAACCATGTAAGGACTATAGTTTTCAGACCAGAATTTAGCAGAACACACTTGATAGGAGGGTCCACACAGATGTTCCCCCCAACCCCAATGTGACTTGCCCTTGAAAGGGGTTCCTTAAAAAAGTGCTCATTTTTTTAGTTTTGTTCTATACAACATGACTAATGTGAAAATGTTTAATGAGAAAGTACATGTAGAGCCTATATTGGATTGCACGCTATCTTGGGGAAGGAGGTAGAGAAAATTTAAAACTTATTGAAGTGAACACTAAAAACTAAAAATAAATGAATTGATTTGTTAAAAAAAAAAAAGTTCTCATTTTATAGTGCTGTTTGGTGCAGCTAACAAGTCTGGGTAAAGACACTTATTTTTCAAACAAGACTGAAAGAGCTATGCCAGAATGAAAACATATGGGAAATGCCAATGCTATCTGAGCATCCTCTTTGTTCATGTAGAAGCAGAATTTGGGGAGTGTAGGAAGGGAAGAGGGGTTTCTCTCTTGTTTTGGAAAGGGTGATGCCCTCTTTTCCTCCTTTTGTCTTTTTCTGGCCAGGAAGGGAAGCCCAGAAGGCATTTCACTCCTTGTCCCAACCAGTGGTACAATGAAAGGCCTAGAGATTCTTACTTTTTTCCCCCTACCTGACCAGGTGCTCCAAAGTATTCCACTAAGAAAGACTCAAAGAGATACTGGGAAAGCTCCCTTTGTTGCTTTATTCCATCTTACTGGAGATACTTTCACTGCAAACTGAGCCTGCCTCCATTGCTAAATGCTTTAAACACAATGCTTTGTTGGTGTGTTTCCTCTTCTTATGAATCTTAGCTCAATTCATCTACATTCTGTAAGTCTTCTCTACCTGACTATGGTGTATTTGAAATTTACTATTAGAAGTTGTTAGAAGATGAATTTCTAAGGCAAAGGAGTTATCTTTTGGAGCCAATTCTCCTTTTAATGAACACTGATTATGATCATGTGTGTTTGAATTTCCTATGCTGAATACATTTACATGGCTGTTCTCCTAAAGGGGGAGCTGTTGAGTTGTATCTGTCAAGATGCACTATTGTCAAATCTGATAATACTATTAGATTATATGCCCACCCACCTAATCCCACCCCAAGGTACAACTCCATGAGGATATAGTCAAACCATATGAAAAAGATTTCTAAGACATTCTGCACTCTCTATTCCCATAAGTTACAAACAACACTGCTCAGGTACTTTCCAAGGGGGGATCACTTTATTCTGGGAAATCATAGCTTTCCCTTGCATTCAAGATTTTATTTTACCTCATTTATAGAAGAAGGAGAAGGAGAAGAAGATGAAGGTGGTGACTGCTTGAGGCTTTCGATGTAGCCAATCTGAGCCAAAATATCCCCCTTAAAATAAAAAGTGCTCCGTGAATAAAAATTAAACGCACACCATCGCTTTCAGCAGGAAAGAGCAAATTCGTGGCAAGGAGGGCCAAAGGGGATGACTCCAGCATGCATTTGTCCACAAACATGCAAGAAAAACTAGCTTACTTCCAACGTACCGGCACAATATTATTTTTAAAAATCTGTAGCCTCACACCACAATGCAGTTATAGAAGCTTCCAAAACAAGATAAACAGCAGAGGAAAGAGCAAGCTACATGCATGTGATACAAACTGCTCTGAAGGAAGAAACGAAGCTATACCGATAGCGCATCAGATCAGGGGAAACAGTATGTTAGCATGGCAAGCATACTTGCTCTATATGGCTATGAACGCGGTGTATGAAAACGTAGATTCCCATTAAAATGGGACACAACTCACTTTTTTCTAAGGACTCTTTCTTTGCTTTAAAGAATTATCATACGTGTCTTTAAATGTCAAGGCCCTCTTGAACACTTAAATATGATGCAATTTATTTAATTAACTGAAGCAACTCCAACCTGATTTCTTTAAACAACGGGCTAGTACAAAAAAAAAATGTGGCAAATAGGTAAAAGGACAGACATCCACACTGATGATGATGATGACGACCATTTCCTATCCAAGGTGAAAGAAGTCACTATATATATATAGCAAGTGGCCTAGATGCAGCCTCAGACCACAGATACTAGATCTCCCTGCCAAGTGGAAAGATACAGCAGCCAAGAGCAATACTGGATTAGAGCATAATTTAATTTGTAAGCTCTTACCCAGGGAGATGCTACAGGATTATGAGTGAGAGGCAGCAGAGGGAAATGATTTATGAGGCATGGTAGGGAAGGGCGCTAGATCTGGATCTGCAGACCCCGGTTCCAATTCTGACTCTGTTGTTTACTTACTACCTATATGACTACTTTACATCCCTATCTTTTCATTTGTAAAATTAAGGGGCTGGATCAGAGCTTCACAAGTCCTTCCTAATAAAGAAATCTAGGATGATAAAATCCAGATAAATAAAAACAAAGTCGTATGTATGTATTTGTATGTACATGCTCCTCCATTCACTTATCCACATGGCCTCCTAACAGAACGAAAGGAATGTAAGCTCCCTGAAGGCAGAACTGTTTCTTTTCTGGTCTTTGTATTGACAGTCCCACTGCTGGACCACTTGCCTCCATTAAATTGCTCAGATACCTTAAGAATCTGGCCTGTTGTCAATACAAGCAATGTTTTAAGAAACCTTGTCTCTGACTGAAAGAAGGCTTGGGTCGAATTCATTTGAGGCAGGACCCACGTCAGCTGCCCTTGACTTTCAGGGCTCCCAGCACCCCTAGACTGCAACAGGATCATACTGGATTGAAGGAAGGTAGGTGCTCTCAGAGGTATAAATTAAGAGGCACTGCATATTGCATTCTAAGTAGGGGGGAAGGTAAGGAAAAGGTGAAAGGAGCAGCAAACGTGCTGAAATTGGGGAATAACATTTAGGTCAAAGTGTGGAGAGGAATAAAATGAAATACTCTAAGTCTGGAAAGGTAGATGGGGACAAAATGATAGAGGATTCTGAACTTCTGACTGAGGAGTTTGTATTTTTATTTTATCAAAGAGCAATAGAAAGCCATTGACTTATTTTAAGAATGTTAATTTGGCAGTTGTGTGGAAGACTGATTGGAGAGTGGACAGACTGAGATCAGGAGGCTATTACCATAACCATTGGCGAGAAACGATGAGAGAGGGAACTGGGGTGTTGACTGTGTGAATGGACAAAAGGAAAAAAAATGCAAAGAGATGTTGCAAAGGTAGAGTAGGGGGAAAAAAAGACAGAGGAGAGCATCATGGATGATTCCAAGGTTTACTGATAGGATGACGACTCCCCTGAACAAGAAGGAGTCAGTGTATGGGAAGAAGACAGGGTCAAAAGCTGCAGGAAGTTTGAGTGGAATGATGCCTGAGAAAAAGTCACTAGATTTAGAAGTTTCCTTCCTTGGAAGATCAGTTCACCTTGTACCTGTACGGAGCAGTTTCAGTGGAGTAGTGGGGTTGAAGAGTAGAGAACTTCGTGTGAAGACCGAAATCCTCCAGAAGGACAACAGAGTTCAATGATCAAATGATTCCATGTTCAAAAATTTAATTCACAATTTTTTTTTCAGAGTTACATCAGTTGGGCAAAATGAGGGTCAGGCATAGAGTATGCTGGCCTTTTGAAGAGAATTACTTAAAAAAAAAAGCCAGCCACTTATAAGCTTTTAATGAGTCTTAAAATATTTTTAAAAGTATATTTTAGTATTATTTTTGGCATTTCTTTGTTGGGAAGTTGGGGGTGAAGGAGCTGCTCTGGCAAAGGTAATGAGGAATTTGCTTTTTTGTTACAGTACCTGGGGAACATGGAGGCTATAAATGCTAGATTTTAAGAGCTTTTTCTTGTACACGAGTACTGACCTGACTAGAAGGTTTAAAAGCCAGAGGCTTGCCAATTCAAAACTGAAATGGGCTTAGTTATTCCTCCACCCCCATTCCCACTTATAATTATAGAAAATGTTAACACCCTTCAGGTAAAACTAGAATTGCATAGGCTAAAAACAGAACCGTCAACAACAATAATAAAACATTCCTAGGCATGAACTTCCTCGTTTGATCTTTTTGACCTTTGGGTCAAATTACTTTGACCTCTTTTGTGAAATAAAGGAAGAAAAGGTGGAAACTTGCTGAAGATGTTTGGGGGTTGACAATGTCTGATAATGTTAACATTATTAGACAAGCACATTATGAGTTGAGGAACAGGATGTAAGTCTCCAAGAAGGATGGAAGGACAGGAAGGAGGAGAAGATATTTTTGGACTGTTTTCAGAAGCATCTGTATTGACTGCTTAGACTTGGGCTTGTTTTGTTCTTTACAGATTTGTCCTTCGCTGAATTTTAGAAGCTGACTCTTCCTATGAAAGCGCAGGGGGCTGGTCATATAGGCCCTCTGACATGCGCCAACATGCACCATTTCTGAACTGGGCTGGTTATCCTACTTAGAAAACCTAGTGTCCTCCCCTTGGGAGGACATATTATTAATTTTTTTCAATAACTCTTTTATTGATCAATAACTTTTTTCACATCACCTATATTACTTCATTCTTCCTGTCTCCTCCCATAAGGCCACCACTTATATATAAAAAAGAAGAAGAAGAAAGTTCAGCAAAACCAACCAACATCTGGTAGCCTTGCCAAGAAAGGGTGTAGCAAACAGATGTGAAACTTCCTTGTGATGGAGCCAACTTTAAAAATATATACACACAAGAGCGGCAATAAAAGCCCCCAAACTTTCCTTGCATTTGCACCCATCCCTTCTATCCCTACAAGAGCCTTTCAGCAAAGGCCTGGCATATTGGCAGCTGGTACCTCTAAACGGTGGACAAAATGGAGTGAGTGATTCATCTAAATGGGAGCAAAATCTCCAGGCCACAAAGCTCTTCAGAGATGGTGTGGCCTCTGATTTCCAGATTATTCCTAGCTTCAACTCTGCACAATATTTCACTTTTTGAAATAAACTCATAACATTCTTTCCTACAATCAGGGAATCTCACAGCTAAAAGACAAGACCTTAAGATTTTTTTAAAATAAATTTTCATGGATGATGTCTTTTGCTATTTCTTCACCTACATCTCCCATTAACCATATGTCCTTTCCCTAAGTATGTTTTGGGGGAAGGGTGGTCATGTGTGGGCATACATAAAAATAACAGCTCATTTTATCCAGTGCCTTTGCAGTTTCCTCACAAGAACTGATGCAAACAGGGCGAATAACATTATTTTTGTTTTATAGACGAGGAAACTGAGAGGGAAAGAGATTGAACAATCTACTCATGATCATACAATAAGTAGCCAAATTGGAAATTCAGCCCAAACTTTGGTGCTCAGAGCCAATACACTGCCTAAAAGACAAAATGTTAACACTTTGCATGGAAGAAAAATAGCAAAGTAATTGCAGCAAATACTGTGGAAATTATGATCACTTAAAAATGTTTTTTTTTGTTTCGTTTATAAGAGGAAATAATTGCTAGTCTAGCTGCATATCACAGCCTGGGTAACACATGGTTTTCAATCCCAACCCCAAAGTCACTGGGTACACCAGCGGTGGGGAGCCTGCGCCCACATGCAGGCCTCAGGTCCTCGAGTGCAGCCATTTAGGACCTCAAAGGCCACATCTGGCCTTGAGACTGCAGGTTCTCCATCCCTGGGTTATACCAATCTCTTCCAAATGGCTATAAATTTAATTTTAGGGTTTGTTCCAAAACAGAGATACGAGAAGGTATTTCCCTCTTCCTTTGCAGAGGGGGACTATAAGCACTGAAAGGAGCATATAAAGCCAGATTTTTCCAATGGATTGTGTAGTTTTGACAAACTGTTCCCCAACCCCCTCTTTTTTCCTCCTTCTAATAAAAGGCAGTGGTTCTCAACCTTCCTAATGCCGTGACCCTTTAATACAGGTCCTCATGTTGTGGTGACCCCCAACCATAAAATGATTTTCATTGCTACTTCTTAACTGTAATTTTGCTACTGTTATGAATTTATCTGATATGCAGGATATATTTTCATTGTTACAAACTGAACATAACCCACAGGTTGAGAACCGCTGTAATATGGGATGGATCTTGGAGGGGGAGGAATGAGTTGGAAATATGGGTGATGCAAAGAAAAAGATGCCAGAATTTATTTTTATATAATTCTTATTGGTATCTTTTGTTTTTACATTGCCTATATTTCACCATGTATCTTTCTCTGTCCCAGAGAATCTCATATATATTATACATATATATAGATTTTTCCAAAAGAGAAAAAAGAAAAATAGCAACACCAATAAACACATTGAAAAAAAATTTAACATATGCATTTTGTCCACACTGCAAAAGAGAGGTGTCTTCTCATTTCTTTATGATTCTGCAATATTTATTTGCAATTATTTTGTATGTGTTCTATTTACATCGACAAAGGAATTATGCATTTTTTTCTTGGCTCTGTTTACTATTATTTTGCCTAATTTCACCTAATTTTTTCCTTGATTTTCTGTATTTATCATGTTCATAATTTCTTATAGCACAATAATATTCTATAACACTCATGTACCACAATTTAGCCATTCCCCAATTAATGGCTATCTATCTTGTTTCTAATTCTTTGCTCTCACAAAAAGTATTGCTATGAATACTTTGAAGCCTTTGTTTTTATCTATGACCTTCTTGGGATATATGTTTAGCAGTGGAATCTCCTGGTCAAAAAGGTACAGAGATGGGGTGGCTAGGTAGCGCAGTGAATAGAGCACCAGCCCTGGAGTCAGGAGGACCCGAGTTCAAATGTGGCATCAGACACTTGACATACTAACTAGCCGTGTGACTTGGGCAAGGCACTTAACCCCAATTGCCCTCTCCCACCCCCCAAAAAGTATAGAGAATGTGTGCATTCTATTTGCATAATTCCAAATTGTTTTCCAGAATGGTGGTACTAATTTATAGCCTCACCAATATTATGTATTAATGTGCCTGTCTTTTCACAACCCTTCTAACACTAGCTAGTCCCATCTTTTGTCATCTTTGCTGATTTGCTGGGGATGAGATGAAGTCTTAGAGTTGTTCTGACTTGTACTTTTCTTATTAGTAGTAATCTGAAGCATTCTTGTACAGCTGCTGATAGTTTGCTTTGAAAAATTAATTATGGGGGAATAGTTTTGGTTTTATATATGTCCGTTAGTTCTCTATACACGTTAAACGACAAACTCTTACCTAATAAATTTGATACTAAGATTTTATTTTTCATTTGATGAATTCCCTTCGTATCCTAGATCCATTACTTTTGTTCATGCAACTGCTTTTCAAACTCCTGTAATCAAAATTATTCTGCCTTTTGTAATTGCTTCTATCCCTTATATGGTTAAGAATTAAATCTCCAACTCATAGCTGTGAAATGTAATATGACAGGCTTCTCTTCTAATTTTTTATGCTATGACCTTTAACAGTCAAGTTTCATATCCACTTTGATTTATTCTGTAAGATTGTATAAGATGTCAATCTAAGCTAATTTCAGTTAGACTGCTTTCTAGTTTCTCAGAAGTTTTGATTAAACAAGGAGGAAGGCACTGAGAAATATTGATAATGTAAAGAAAAAAATCAATTAAAATTGTATTAAAAAAAAACATGTCGATGGAGCCAAGATGGTGGCGTAGAAGCAGCAAGGTTCCACAGCTCCCACATAGCCACCTCAAATACCCATAAAATAGGATTCTAAACAAATTTTAGGGCTCCAAAACTCACAAAAAATACAGAAAAACATATTTCCTGCTGAAGGCAGCTCGGCAGGAAGGACTCACAGCAGTGCTTGGAGCCAAAACCAGTCCAGCCTGAAACTGTGGCTTGGCCCCAGGTGGCCAGGACAAGCCTCAGTTGAAGCCTTCAGGAGAGTGGATCAGCGGCAGCTGTAGCAGTTTCCAGAATTATCAAGTCATAAGAAACAAGGACTAAGTGAAAAGTCAATGGAACTCAGCTAAGTCTGGGGGAGAAAAGGAATCCCACCAAACTGCCTCCAGGGCAAGGAAACAGCAGAAGCAGAACGCCCCACACCAAAAGCTTCCAAGAAACACGAAGGCTGCCTACAAGCCATAGAGGAGCTTAAGAAGGATTCTGAAAACCAAATAAGAGAAGTGGAAGAAAAACTGGGAAGAGAAATGAGAATGATGCAAGAAAATCATGAAAAGAGAATCAACAACCTGATTGAAGAAAATAACACCTTGAAAAACAGATTAACTCAAATGGCAAAAGAGGCCCAAAAAGCCAATGAGGAGAAGAATGCCTTAAAAAGTCTAATTTGCCAGATGGAAAATGAATCTCAAAAACATTCTGAAGAGAATAATTCCTTCAGAATTAGAGTGGAGCAAATGGAAGCAAATGACTTTACGAAAAATCAAAAACAACACATCGTCCAATTTATTTTACAATGCAATACTGGTCTTAATCATTAACTAGATGCATTATTAATAAAGATAAGAATTTTACTGCTTTTTCTCAGAGCTATGAAGCAAGAAAGATATCAACCTGAAACAATTTTATTGCACCCCTGTAAATAACAATCAGTCCAAAGCCTAGTAATTACAGAGTACCTGTAGTATACTATACCACAACTACATATCTATGCATTTTAACAGCTCTTACATACAAACACAATATATGAGCTTTGTACTATCATATACTTATAACTCAAAAAGAGGTGAAATTGATGAAATCTCAACTCTATTACGAATTAAGCTACAAGATCTTTTATTAATAGAGAAAACCCTTCAGCTTAGAAGATCCCTGACGAGTTTTGAATAATACATTAGTGGGCTGAGCAAATCAGGTCTGGTATCGGCTATGAAACTCCCGGGTGCCCTTAAAAGTGAGATTTATCTCCAACCAAGAAAAAAAGTAAAAGATGGATTAATAACAGGCACTTAGTAGGTCCTATATAAATGCATATTCCCTTCCTTTTCCCCTGATGCAGTTAGGTGGCACCCTGAACAGAGTACTGCAGAGTCAGGAAGATCAGAGTGTGAATACCAGCTGCGTGTCCCTGACTAAGTCACTTGAGCTTTATGCTTAAAACTGTTTTGGGGACTTTTGGCACAGCCTGTATTTAATTCTAGAGGCAATACGCTGAGTGTAAAAAGCAAAGAAGGGACCTGGTTGGGCCTATTATTTTGGAAAATCACTGCTTGTATCTGTATTGAGGATGGATTTGGGTAGAGAGAGAGATGTGAGTCTGGAAGACCCATTAGGGGCTATTGCAGTAGTCTGGTCAATAAGTGATTAAGGTCTGAACTAGAGTGAGGCCCATGTCAACAGTGAGAAGGGAAGTGAATGGATATAAGAGATTAGGGACGGAAAGTCAGGAAGTCTTTGCATCTGACACGATATATGGGGAGGAAGGATGGGGCTAACATTGATAGCAAAATAGTAAAGAACAGGGTAGGGTTTGCAGCCTATAGGTCAAATAGGCAGCTGGTGAAGTGGGACTAAAGCTCAGGAGAAAGACTGGAGGCTGGACATAAAGAGCTGACAGTCATCAACACAGAAATATCATTACTAATAATAGCTAGTATTTATGATTTACAAAGTGTTTAAAAAATATTACCAGGGGCAGCTAGATGACACAGTGGATAGGATACTGGTTCTGAGGCCTGAGGACCTGAGTTCAAATCCAGCCCCAGACACGGACTAGCTGTATGACCTTGGGCAAGTCACTTAACCCCAAGTGCCTGTTTTTAAAAAAAAAACCCTGAAAACAAAAATACCTAATTTTATCCATACAACAATCCTAGAAAGTAGGTGCTATTATTATTCCCATTCTACAGAGGAGGAAACCAGGGTAGACAGTGGAAAAGTGATTTGATTATATGGCTAATAATTCTAACTCAGGATTTGAATTTAGGTCTTCCTGGCTCCAGGACTAGTACTCTATCTACCCTGTCACCTAGCTGGTAATTAAACCCAAGTGAGTTGATGAGGCCACTGATAAGACAATGAGAGAAGAGATGAGGGTTCAGGAAAGAGCTTTGGGTCTACCCACAGTTAAGGGGTAAGATAAAGAAAGAAGCAGATCCAGCAGAGGACTTGGAAGGAAGGGTCCCAGAGATGCGCTGTGAACACAACACTGCGTCTCCCCTCTCCTTGTCTTTGCACCGGCCAGTCCCCATGCCTGCAACACTCTTCTCCCTTACCTCCACACCTGTTTTAATGGCTTCCTTCAAGACCAGGATCCAGTCCCACCATCTGCAGGAGGCCTCTCCTGTCCCCTCTCAGGTCGCCTCCCATCTACTCTTTATCTCTCTTATATGCACATAGTGTCTCCCACATCAGAAGTCCTCAATATTCTTGTTGATTGATTGACTAGGTATGCTGGGGATACAAACAGGAAGAATGAAACAAATTCTATTTCTCAAAGGGCTTGTATTTTTAACAGGAGAACCACTAAGTGAATATGTAAGTATGAAGAGAATAAATATAAGGTATTTATCAATGTTTATATATATGTAAACCAATATATCTATCTATACAATTGTATCGATATTGATCAACAAATGGAGAGCTGCTCAAAACAAGAGTGACTATCCTCAGGACCCTAGTACCTAAAATGCAGGTACTCTGCAACTCAACATTCCTCTGAGCCCATTCAGCTAGGCGGCACAGCAGAAAGTTGTTCCTGTGTTTTCATCCAGGGGTGGGGGGGAGGGATAGGAGGGTAAGAGGGCAGATCTTGGCTGAATAAAACAAAACAAATTTTTTTTAAAGAAAACAAAATATAAATGGATTTTAAAAAATCTTAGTAAGTACAGAATCTAGCCCTACTTATTCTATTTATTTTTAAAGCCAAGTTAGGATGGGTTCTTACAGACAGGAATTATTTGGATAACTTTAAAAGTGAAGCTAGATTGTAATAAAAATGGTATAAACTGGGGCAGTAGGTGACACAGTGGATAGAATGGATAGAGCCTGGAGTTAGGAACACCTGAGTTCAAATCTGGCCTCAGACTAGCTGTGTGATCCTGTCACTTAACCCCATTTACCTTCCAAAATAAAATAACGCAGAATGATATAAATCTGTAACAGGGCATATCAACCTTGCTCGCTGAACATCTTAAGAATATGCTAAATCCTGTGACAACTCAGATTTTGTGGGTGCCCAACCACCTCAACTGCAGGTAGTTATGCAAAATAAGGGGGGAAAAATCAGTAATCATCATACTTTTACGTAACAGTAGCCCTGGAAGCTTATTAATTTTGATGCAAAAACATCATAAGCAGATTATCATTTGTTTGTACAAACGGACTAAGATGCCATGACAATCAGTGAAAAGCAATGTGGTCACCAGACAAAAGTATTTGCAGATCCAATACTTGATTGCAAGCCACCATGGGAGGTGGGGGTGGGGGGTGAGGAGAGGGAAGAGGAGAAAATCTGAAACTCAAGGGATTGTGGAACTGAATCTTGTAAACTAAAAGTAAACAAACAAATTAATAAAGACAAAAAATAAAAATAAAAAAAAAAAAGAAAGAAAAGCAAGGTGGCCTCAGAGATCTGTCCCTGGAAGGGCCTTTATGGGTATACACACTGCTAAGAATGGGGCTGTGTGTAATGCAGATGCTGAATACCCCTTTATCCTAACAATTTTAATGCTAGAAATTTCTACCTTCTTTTCATCACATCTTTCTAGCGGAACAGAAAAACAACAAAACAAGATTGAGTATGACTAGCCTTCACTTCGAAAGGCAGTAAAGATCAACAGAGTTCTCATAAACAGCTCTCTGTCGCACAAACAACAAAGCATGGGGAGTTGGTATTGATAGACTTATCTGCTTGGAATGCAAAAGCTAAACTCAAAGTAAGCTTACATTTCTTATGAATAGCTGGGCCCAAGGGAACTACCAAAAAAACCCACCCAAACCCCCAAACCAAACCAAACAAACTGCATATAAATCCCCAGAGGGTCAAATGAAGAACAAAAAATTTTCTTTTTCAGAAATAGCGTAGCACAGGCCATCTCTATAAGTAGAGCTATTAAGTCTACAGGTTTTGAAAGAATCTTAGAATCGGAAACCTTAAGAGAGGATATTTTTTTGTGTGGCTATGTTAATATTAGCAATATTAGCATTTCCCTCATAAAAGGGGAATTTGTTTGATAAACAGATTAAGGAAGTAGACAGTTTTCTTCTAAAGAATGCTATTTTTTTCCCTTTAAAAAATTTTTTTTTGCCTCTAGCAACTTTTATGGGTGAACCTAGGAGGAAGGAGAAGACTATGATTTCCATTTTGGTCAAATTATTTTACAGCAAATGTAGTTACAGAGGAAGATCCCATACAACAAAGATTTTTAAGCTCAATTAATGGCCTGATTTCTGCAACCCATATTTGGGAGCAAAACCAGCAGAACAACAGAACAGTCCAATTTCTTGGGAATGGCCAAACAAAACAAATGACTTTTTTATGTGCTGAATAACTTGTGTTGGTAAAGGGTTAAACTAGCCATATGAGAAATCTCATAATCCTATATGTCAGATTAGAAGCATTTTACAGACAGGAATTCCAGTTCAGAAATGGCACATCTATACTTACTGATCTTCAGAGAGGTTCAAAATAAGTAAGTTTTGATGCCAATAAATGGAAAAACAAATATATTTCTCACTACTCTTAGAAGGGGAAATATGAGATGAAAAGGATGTGAATTCCATCTTTCTCTTGCTCAGTAGAAAGAGGCAGAAACTATCTCAGGCCAATCTGAATGGCCTTCCAAGAAATGACTGTATACTTATCATGCTGAAACTTAATGCTTATGGGCCTATAGCAACTCCTCTCTAAAATATTTCTTCAATCATATATCTCAGGAGTCCCTCTAAAGGAGCAATTTCTTTCTTTCTTCCTTTTTTCCTTCCTGCCTTCCTTCTTTGTTATTATGCTCTTTCTTTAAGATTGTGCTCAACATCCTTTTTAAGTATGAGCCAGTCATCCAGTTTTTAAAAACTGCATTGAAGAAGGGGGGCGGAGCTAAGATGGCGGTATAAAAGTGGCGAAGTTCTGCAGCTCCCACACAGCCACCCTGAATACCCATAAAATGACTCCAAACAAATTCTAGGGCTCTCAAACTCACAAAAATACAGAAAACACATCCCTTGCTGAAAGCAGCTTGGCAGCAGGGGCTCATCGTGGCAGGCTGGGAGCCAAGCCAGCCCAGCCTGAAACTGCGGCAAGGCCCCAGGGCAGTCGGGAGGAGCTGAGCCTCCCAAGCTATAGTGGGACTGCTGTTTTAGGGTTGGGGTAGGGGAAAGACGGGGAGAAAATTCGTAATTCAAAAATCTCATGAAAATGAATGATGTAAACAAGAAAACAAAAAAAAATTACTAATAAAAATAAAAACAAAAAAAAAACTGTATTGAAGAACTGAAGGGGAGGAAAGAGAAGGGAAAATGGCCAGAATAAATAATATTAATTCATGTTTTTCTTTATCTCTCAAAAATATTTAACTAACTGGTCAACATAATCCATTGGAATGGTATATATCTCCAGTGCACTTAGGAACATACAAAGTCTCATTAGGTCATAAGTGGTTAAAACTTTCCTAAGTTGTTAAAAGCTATGCTTCTTAAGACTAACGCCACTTATTCACAGACAATTAAGAGAATGTAAAAGGTCTTTAATCTCTACTATACCCAGAAAAATTGAGATCTCTATTCTGAATCTATACAGGTACAAAGACTGTTGTTACAGACCCCTCAAAGAGGTCATAAAATGCATAGAAGAATTAATAAAATTGGGCATATCAACAATTACAAAACCCGTCTCCCTGGTTAAGTGGGTTTTAGGAATCGGAAGGGATGAGTCAGTAAAGCGAGGCTGGTGTTTTCTTTCTTTCTTTAAAAAAAAAATAATCTGACACTATATTCAATTACTCCACACCTGGGGACTCTCTAGTACCTGCAAAGGAGCAGGGGGAGGTTTCCGCTCACATCTCTTCCTGGAAGAGGCCGAGCTGATTCTGTATAATTTCACCACATTCAGTCCTCATCATTTTGTGGTGGTTGTTCTTTCTGTTTACACTGTTGTACTTATTGTACATTTCGATTTGGCTCTGTTTCCTTCATTTTATATCAGCTGATGTCTCTCCACTCTTCTCTGTATTGATCACACCTATCGCTTCTTAGAGCACATAATGTTCCAGCATATTCATGTACCACAACTTGTTTAGACATTCTCCAATAAAAGTAGATTGCATTTCCAGCTCCTTGTCACCACAAGATGTGCTGATTTAACTATTTTAGTGTATACGGGGCTTCTGCTTTTGGACAATGACCTTCCTAAAATCTGTCTACACAGTTTCTCTATAAAACATGGATACGGCCCTCAGTTCTGTGTGGTTTCCTCCTGAGCTTCTGGGTTAACTGTGGCAGAATGAAAGAACAGTGGACAAAACAGGCTAAGAAACATGGTTTTCTGACCACGTGCAAATGCTAAACAGCTAATAGTATTTTGAAAGGAAGAACCTTGATCAGTGACCAACAAATGGGCGTGTTACTTGTCTTCCAGTCATGCTTGACTCTTTGTGACCCTGTGGACTGGGACCATACTATCCACGGGGTTTTCTTAGAAAAGACACTGGAGTGGGAACGATTGCCATTTCTTTCTTCAGTGGATTATGGCAAAAAGAAGTTAAGTGATTTGCTCAAGGTCACACGGCTAGTAACTATCTGAGGTTGGATTTGGATTCAGGTCTTCCTGACTCCAAGCCCAGAATTCTAGCCACTGAGGCATCTAGCTGTCTTTATACTGCTGAAGGAACTGAATAATATCAATTATGACTTTTCTTACTATAAATGAAACCAGAAAACAAGAGGCAGTTTAAGCTAAATAGAAGGGGGCAGATGAAAGGAATCATTCTTATTCAGCAGCCAAAAGCAACAAAAAACAGCATCTCATAAGAAAGGTAATTGTATACTGCAGTTATATTTTATAAGCAATATAATATATATTATATACATAATACATAACATAACATATAATTATATTATAATATAATAAAATAATATATAAGATATGTATTATATATACTATATAATTTATAAAATAATATATAATTTATAAAATAAAATAAATATAAACATATAATTATATAATATTATATATAATATAAACATATAATATATAATATTTAAAGGTAATTTTATATTCATGATAAGCATTTCCAAGAAAACCACTAGTGTAAACAATTACAGCTCATTCCTCAAAATCTGGTGCAAAGGATAAGAAAATAGAAATAAATTTTATGAAAAACTAGATAAGACCCTTTCCATGAAATTAACACACACACAGTTCAACGTTTGGTGACTCTGGTGCAAAGGTGGGCATAGGAAAGAAAAATAAAAACTCTTAGAAAAGGTGGTTTAGGAGTAAGAAACAAAAAGAGGGCAAAAAGGTATATGCAGAATGTAAAGAAGCCTCATACCTATTCAAGCATATATGCTTATATACCTCATTCCTATGTACTTGAATACTTTTTATATTGAAAGCTGACAGGTACCCAACAGGATGAACACCAAATACTATCACTAAAAAATAAGATTGATTATATCGTGGCAAAAGGATTGAATTCTAATGGGCAAATTATTTCTGAATCAGATATTTGTGTATAGTCATACTATTAGAGCCAAAACCAAAATCAACATCAAAGAAAAATAAAAATGAGACGTGGTAGCGAGTGAAGTGACTCTCACCTGATCTAAACAAGCTGACAGAAAAGAGGGAAGAGATCCAAGATTGGATCTTGACTACACAAACCATTACCATTTCCTAAGTAAGTTTATTTAACCAATGTAAACCGCTACAACAAAGAGACCTGAAGAGCTCAGAAACCATCTGAAACAGTAAAAATTGATCTCCTTGTCAAGGGGGAAGATATAACAGCCAGCGATAATGCCAATATATATTAGAAAGCTCTCTCAGATAGAACAGATTATGGATGGATTACGGCCGGTATTTACTCATAAAACAGTGAGGGTACATTATAGAATGAGATAATGTTTCCTAAAAGCTTGTCAAGGGACACAACTAAGAACAGTTGCTCCAATACATTTAAGGATGAAAGGAGGAAGAGGACAACAGATAAAAAGATGGAAAAGATCTGTATGCGTTTTTATAGCAAACTTTTCACGATCTAGGATGGCAGAGATACCTATACATATGAATTCTAATAACTGAGTTAATGAGCACTGTGTAGCTGCTTAGTAAATGCTCACTGAATTACTTGAGGAAGCAAAAATGTCACTACAAAAAACCAGGTTGGAGACAGCAGCTATCCTAGATCAAGTATATCAAAAGGAGGTCCATGCTGCCACATCTTTATAGTCACACAACTGACTAAAAGGCTACATATCATTGTTCTTATGTTTCTGATGACATAAAAGCATTCGACACAGTAGAATAAAATGATTCTTTAAAGTCTTTGCTCCAATGAAGAACTGCCCAAGCACATGTCAAAACCATTCACAATTCCTTGAAAGATGTAACTCAGTTCAATGACTATCCAAATATACACATCAAGGAAGGCATAAAACCACTGTGAAATGTTGCGAAAGATATTTTCCACTGTCATTCAGAACATTCAATTCAAGATTCCCTATATTTGTGGGGATTTTGACCGTTTTTGTGTCATGGATCCCCCATTTTTTTCATGGACCCCCTTTGACAGTATGATGAAGCCTATAGACGCCTCAGAATGATGTTTTTTAAATGCACAGGACTACAAAAGAAACCAATTATACTGAAACAAAGATGTAATTCCTTCCTTCTCCCCCACCCCTATCCAAGTTCACCAACCAACCTCTCCTGAAATATGCTTCTTACAACTCTACAAGTCTCAGGATGGAAGGAGATACCTACATTCAGAGAAAGATCTAGAAAGAACAGAGTTTAAATGGAAACTGAAGCAATCTACATGCTATCACTCTTTTCCATGTTTGGTTTTGTTTCCTTTTTCCTATTGTCCACTCCATTGGTTACAACCCTTCTATACAACCAGCCTAATGTCCGATGTGAAAGTATTTGCAGATCCTATACTTGACTGCATGCTGCCATGGGTGGGCGCGGAGAGCGAGGGGAGAAAACCTGAAACTCAAAGGACTCTGGAACTGAATCTTGTAAACTAAAAGTAAATAAACAAATCAATTTTAAAAAATGCTTCTTACCCCTTTAGAACTAAGGTCAAAGCTCATCTCTTCCCAAATGTCAGCTCTGGATTACTCCTACCTTCTGACTTCTCTAGAGTCACACAACCATGCTGAATGGGCACATTATAAATTTGTGTTAACCAACTTCAACTGGGTTCTAAATGCAGCTAGGCAGTCCTTTGATTTCTAAGTGATTTTCTATCACAACATCCACAGAAACTATTCCAAACTTTTCTTTCCTCCTGAAGGCTCTATTTTTTGTGACACTACTCTTTTTCTCCTGGTCCTTCTCTTCCCTGTTCGACCATTCCTTCTAAGTCTCTTTTGCTGACTCCTCATTCATATCACTCCCCCTAACTGTGGGTGCTCCCCAAGGTTCTGACTCGGCCACTTTATCTTCTCTCTTTAGGTAAACTCATTGGCTCTTGTGGGTTGAATTATATAACCTCTCCTATAGATGCCTACATAGCCAGTCCCAGGCACTCCTCAGAGCTTCATTTCCACATCACTGAATGCCTACTGGACATTTCAAATTAGGTATCTTGGAGACATAAGTAAACATGTAAAATCTTAACTCATTATCCTTTGTTTAAATTCCTATCCTCTTCTAAACTCCTCTGTTTCTGCCGAAGGCACTACCGTTCATCCAGTCTCCCAAGTCCATAACCACAGCATCATCCTTGACTCCTCACTGTCTCTCAATTCATCTTTCCAACTGGTAGTCAAATGTCGCCATTTCTGAAAATCTCACATATCCATCCCTTACCTCTACTCAGATTGCTACCACCTGAATTCAAGGCCTCATCACCTGTCCTCTAAGGTTACTGCAACAGCCTAACTGGTCTCCTGCCATAAGTCCCTCCTCACTTGAGTCCATCCTATACACTGCTGCCAAAGCAATTTTCCTTAATGCAGATCTGATGATGTCAATCCCCTGCTTAAACTCCAAAGGTTCCCTATCATCTTGAGAATAAAATATAACTTCTGTTTAGCTTATAAAGCATCTTTATAACCTGGCCCTAAACTTTCTTTACAGTCTCAATAGACATTACTCCTCCTCCCAACCACGGTGATCCAAACAAATAAGGCTTTTTCCCCTCTCCCTATTCCTCAAACACCACACCAAATTACATTTCCAATCACTGTGCCTTTGTCCTAGCCATCCCTCCTACCTGGAACATACTCTCTCCTCAACTATGCTTTAGAGTCTCCCTTTCTTTCTTGAAGACACAATTTAAGCACCATCTTCTATACAAAGCCTTTCCAGATCTCTCCAATTGCCCTCCCGATTGAAGAGAAGTAGCATACAAGTTTTCATCAGAGAGATGTGATTGGAAAAGGAGAGAACCATACACAGGGGAAGAGTTACAGGAGCACAAAAACAGGGGGATGAGAAAAGGCGGATGGGTCGCAATATGTATGTACCCTCAGATGTAGTACCCATTTCATCAGATCACAGATCCAATGAAGAAACTTAGAAATTTGGCTAGATTAATAGACTTAAAAAAACAACAAACCACCACTCTGTACTAGCCCTCTTAAAATTATTCTGTTTTAAAAAAAAGTTTCTGAATTCCTTAAAATTTTATCATCTACCCACTGAAGTTCAGTACTATCCTCAACTTATTGATAGCAAACAGTTCTGACATTTCACTGCTTGTTAATCTGTCTTTTCAATCTAATCAGGGATATAAAGATAATTAAAAGGGGATCTAATTTAATCTATTTAGTCTCACCTCAAAAGAGATAGAGATACAGTATAGGAGTAAAAGTCAGAATCCTTCATGGCTCTGACTATTCATGCCCAACTGAATAATCTAAATCAGAAAAGATGCCTCGAGTATTAAAATAAACGAAACACTACAGCCTCCTGCTTCTAAGAGTTTGGATAATTATACTCACTCACACAGACAGTCCACCAGAATATCTCATCACATCATACATTTCTACTGAGATGTTCCTTCAAAGTACCAGAAATACTGTTTTCAAAATGGTCACACAAGCACTCTTCCTGTCTCCAAATATTTATCTGGTCAGCTCACTTCTCTCCAATCAAAGTCTACAAATGAAACCTATACAACACAGCTGAGTAAAAAAATTACTATCTCCCTAATACTTTCAGGGCATAAGAAATACATTAGGGGTAAAAGGGTTGCAACAGGAGCATCATGACTACAGTTACAGCCCACTAATAGGGGGGCCCTTTTCCATACTCTATCACCCTCTGTGGACAGAGCTTGGGACTAGAGTTAGGAAAATTTCACTTCAAATCCAGTTTCAAATACTAACTAGCTGAGCGACCCCGGGGCAAATCACTTAACCTCTGTCTGCATCAGCTTCCCCATCCAGAAAACAAGGAAAACAGCACCTATCTCTTAGGCTTACTGCAAAGACCAAATGAAATGGTACTTGTAAAACATCGAACAAACCTTAAAGAGTGATATAATTGCAAGCTATTAACTATTATTATTGTAATTATAAAAGGACAAATGAAAAAATAAGATGACTGTGAACCTTGAAAGCAATATTTTTAGGGGAAAAAAGTAAAAAGAAAACAAGTGATACTTCACATAATACTTAATAAGCACAAGAATTTGAAATCACAGAAAACAGTAAAGCTGAAAAGGCTTTCATAGATCATTTAGTTCAATTTCCTCCCTTCACAGAGTAGAAAACTGAGGATTAGAAAGATTCTGTGATTTTCCAAGGTCACAAGTCTACTCTAGCCAGAAATGGAAACCTGGTCAAATGAACTGACTGCAGTTTTTTTTTTATTTTAAAATTATAATAAAAAAATAAATATTTTTAATTGATGCTTTATACTTTTTACGCTATTCTCATTTTCTAACCCAATACTCTTTCTATTATGAAGTGCTAAAAATAGAGGTTTAAGAAACTTTTGGAAAGTGCACCGATGACCACCTCATAACTGATTATTAAAGAAAACCCAGGGAAATTTTAAAGTATATCCTCAATTTTTGGAGCAGTTTTTAAAAAGTTAAACAAGTCTTACATACATTTATAAAAATAGGACAAAATTCCTCCAATATTTTTAACATAATCCTAGGTGACAGGATAGTAGTAAAATGAAACCAGCTGACTCAATTTTCTTAGCATGACTTGCAGCTCACATTGTATAACTATCTGGAAGGCTAAACTAAAATTCACTTAAACCAGTCAAAGGTCAAGTGC
>CM053593.1:316131570-316147883 GCA_028646575.1 Pseudocheirus occidentalis | reverse complement strand
AAATTAGGGAACATTCTCAGAGCCACTTAAGCCTATCAAAGGGTCTAGGGACAGGAAAGATCTTCAGATTTTCATTACATTAGTCCCAAGATCTTTCATGCCCATTACATAGTCAACTTAAATCTGAATTAGCATTAACATCTCTTAAGTACAACATAATCCCCACAAAATAGAGACATCACATTGGCAAGATACACAACATAGCAAGTCATTACCAGCAATCCAAAACAAAAATGTCCAAATAAAGTTCTCATGGGGGCAGAGGGTGTCCTTCCCCCCCATACTGCCCTTGCAGGCTTCCTCCCGGCACTCTCAGGTGCCAGCTTTAATGAACCAAGTCCCAGTCTTAACACTGCTCCAGCCCCTACTTCCAAGCGCTGAGGGGTGACTGGGCAACAAAACCAAGATAACATCTCAGGGTGGGGTATTTGGGGGTCCATAGCACTTTACCCCACCCACCATAGACACAACTCCATCCTCCCCCTGGGTCCCAAACAGTGGGGCACAGCAGGAAAACACATTCAGCGCTCCTGCTTTGGTGCACAGTCCTTATCTGAATTCCAAACTCATGGGTTCCTCTTCCTCCCACAGGAGGCAGCCACTCCTGGCTTTTGTCCCAGTCTGGATGCAGGCAGCTCACAGTTCCCGCTATCACCTCAGTGAAGTCGACATGCAGGCAGCTCTCTGTTCAGGTTCCATGGCTCCACAGAGTCACAGCTATCACAACTGGGAAACAAACTATTATCCCAGCCCAATGTAATGGTAATGGAATGTGGAGATGCCCCTGAATTGACTTGGCTTTTGGGTTGTGTTAAGACCCAGAGCTTGTGAATCCCACTTGTGGGATGGACTTGTTGACATGAAGAGAGGGGGCTGAACTGAAAGGAGCCATGAATGGAAAGGAAGGCTCAAACCCAGAGAAGGCTAGAAGAAGAAGTACTTCAGGGGAAAGCAGTATCCAGTGTCACTGAGCCTGAGTTGCTGAGAGAGACTGCTAAGAGTCCATTGGAGCTGCCCAGGACTTTTGAGGACTGCCACCTGGAGCTGCTGAGAACTGAGGAGGCATGGCTGTGATGCCGGTATTTTGTCTGTCTGTTTTGAAGTTGTTTTTCCAGATTCACCTGAAGGTGGACAGTGCTGCTGTTGTAGATGTCCTGGAACCTGGCTGTTGGTGCAGAAGCCCTGAAGAAGGATTTTCTTGTATGTTCACAGAAATGCTGGAAGGGGGCCTTGCTGATACTTTCTGGGGTTCTGTTACTGTTCTACAGGCAGAGAGTGACTTGATGAAGACACAGGCTATGGCTTTGTTGAGCCTTGTCTCCCCAGGAACTGAGATTGCTGAGGGCTTGCCTCAGTGAAAATGAAAGAAAGGCCTTTCCTTGGCCTTTCAATGCAGAGATGTTATCTTGACCTTGTTATGGCTTAAGGGTGGATGGCCTTTTGTGCTCTCCTGCTCCCTTTTGAGAAAGTACTTAGTGTTAATGGATGATATTGTAATTATTTTGAGTCCAGGTGTGGGAAACCTTTGGCCTTTTTGTGATGATTGGAAACTGATCTCCATTTGACCCGTTTGAGAAGAGACTTTGACTAAAAGCATGTACCGGCTAGGGGTGGAGTAGTACCTGGACTGAATGAAGAACTTACTTGTGAAATGTATGAGTTATACTGTGTTTTTACTTTCTCTGTTCTGTGAATATTGGCTGAATAAATGGAGTTTGCTATGCTGGTTATCTGAACCTTGGAAGCTGCCTTTGCTTGGCATTACAGAAATAAATATGAACAACAGAAATTCTTCATGCCTTTGGTCTTTCTGTATGGATGAACCAGATGTACTCCTTTGAGTGATTATCTATCTCCTGCAGGAGGCTTAGCAATGTGTTAGAGATTAACGTAATCAATTCAATATCATCTACAAAGTGGAACATCAAGAGGACTTCATCATCCACAGAGAATTCCTCCTTGGTCTAGACTCTCTAAAACTAGAAGGGGGATTCTATGGCAGGATGGCAGCTAGACGGTGAAATGGATAGCAGACTCATCTTTCTGAGTTCAAATCTTGTTTCAGACACTTGCTAGCTGTGTGACCCTGGGCAAGTCACCTAATCCTGTTTGCCTTAGTTTCCTCATCTGTAAAAATGAGCTGGAAAAGAAAATGGCAAACTATTCCAGTATCTTTGCCAAGAAAACCCCAAACTGCACCACCAAGAGTCAGACACAACTGAAAAACAGTATTCATAGGAAGATACAATCAAAGTCATGAACAGAAAGTCATTTCTCTGAAAGCTCATCAAAGTAATCAGGTAAACCTGATTAATTCCACGAATAAATATTTTATATTTTTCTCCAGGTGTCTTAAACTCTGACTTTATTCATTTAATCACTCTGAGGAATAATTTCCCACCAGCTGTACTTCTTGAACTGAACTCCAACAAGATCATGCTCCCAGGACACCTTGTCACCAAGAAACTCTTCATCCTGCAAGATTGCATCAGCTTGGGTACTCATGTCTTATCACTACCCTCAGTATCCTCTGACCCCTCTGACTGGAGGGCTGGAAAGCAAGGCAGAAGACTCCTCCCAAAGCCTCCATTTAAAGAGGGTTCCCTGCCCTGCCAACTTTTCAGTTCCTGCTAGCTGCACTCCTTGGACTGAAGTTAGACGTTTAAGAACTAGCTTTCTTAAAAAAGTATATGCAGCAGCCACTTTTATGATTAATCCGCTGCATTAACATTTTCACGTCTAGACAATCTACAAAACTCCACCAATCCCTCAGCGTCCAGGCTACCTTTTACACCCCTTCCTCTTCAGCTACCTTTTGTGTATTATCTTCCATCATTAAATTATAAGCTCCTTGAGAGCAGGTGTAACTCCAGTCCCAAAGTCAATTTGTATCGAACTTGCCCCTCATTTGTGGAGATCAATACATGAGGGAGAGCTCTCACTACCTAGGGGACTGTATTTTCTTTTCTTTTTTTGAATTCCCAGTGCTAGCATAGTGACTGGCACATAGTGGGCACTTAAAGCTGCTGCCTCACTGACTGATGTGTCCTACTGGAGGAAATATATACATGAATGTGATCACAAACCCCTTGATATATTCTTTCTCTTCTACTTCATAATTCTTATCAACAATGCCCTATTTTGTATTCTTTTAAAATTTTAATTTATTTTTAACTAATTTAATTTGTTAAATATATATTAATTTAAATAATTGAATTAATTAAATAGACTAAAACAAGCATTTTCATAATATAGTATGTTTTTAAAAGATGATTACATATGAAACTACAAATCTGTTAAATACAACTTACTATTCCTTTTAATTATTTAATAGAGTTTCCATGTAAATTTCTTTTTATCTTTCTTTTTTTATAAATGCAACTAAATTTTCTGGATAGTGCTGTGTGCCCAAATTCACAGTAGCTGCTTTACTAGGGGCTGACTGAACAAGATTTGAATCTGTAAAGCTCTTCAGGATCACTATGCAATAATCTCTGGAGATAATCCACCTGCAAATATGCCATCATTAAATCCATTTTCACGATGAATCAGCCTGGCTAATCACTCCTGCAAGGAAAACCATGGATACCTGTTGGTGGTCTGGTTAGAGAAAAGCATTAGTGTCTGATAAATCCCTTTAGCTCTTCTCTTCAGAGAGCTTCTTTGGCAAATAAGGAATAAGGTTATATCTGAAGAAGCAAAGGGCAGTCTCTTAAGAAGCAGGAGGATCAGGCTAGGATTAAAAATGATCCTTGGCATAAAGAGAACCAGCCGTAAACAGGGGTGTGCTTGTAAATGTATAAGAAATGGCTCTCAAAAAAAATTGCATGTAGAAGTCACTTTTAAGATTAATTTGCATCATTGATATTTTCTCCCATCACTTTCTCAAGTCTAAACAATCAACAAAACAATAAACTAAGTCTTGATTCTTAGCATTTGTGATTTCTGAGGTACAAATGCTCACACTGAAAATTTAATAATTTGTTCTCAGAACTGCTATGAGCTGCCTCTAGCATACCCGCAGTCATAAGGGCTTCTTCTCGTTAGGGAGAAAGTGTCCCTGCACTCTTCAATAGGGGACTAAGACTGCAGCAACCATATTTCCATCTTATCTACACCCCTAATAAAAGAGACTTCCCATATAATACCTCCTTGTCCAATGCAGTCAATCAATCACACAAGAAAGTGATTTTTCCCTTGGGCAGAGTGTTTTCTACTAAGTGTGGTATAATAAAGAGTATGTTAGACCTGGGTTGGAATTCCATCTCTAATCTTTACTAGCATGGTTGCCATGGATATGTCACATCAGTTCTCTGAACTTTGGCGTCCTTATCTATAAAAACAGGGATCATAAATATTGATGAAATTGTTTATAAGCCCCTTCTAACTCTTCAAATATCCTATGTAAATGTTAGTTAATATTATTACTGAAATGGCTCATTCTAGGGTCATTAATGACTTTCTATTTCCAAGAGGCAGCATGGTATAGTGGATTGGTACTGGACTTGCAACCAGAAAGTACTGGATTCAAATCCTACCTCAGATATTTATTGACTATGTGATCTTGGACAAGTCATTAAACTCTGTGCTTCACCTATAAAATGAGGGGATTGGACTAAATGGCTTTTTTTTTTTTTTTTTTTTTTTGCTTTTTGGAGGGCAGTTGGGGTTAAGTGATTTGCCCAAGGTCACACGGCTAGTTTTTTTGTGTGTGTGTGTTAAGTGGCTGAGGCCGAATTTGAACTCAGGTACTCCTGACTCCAGAGCTGGTGCTCTATTCACTGTGCCACCTAGCCACCCCGATTAAATGGCTTTTAAAGTCCATTCTAATTCCATCTTTATGCTTCTAAATGCAATTTTCTTCTCTCAGCTCTTACCATCATGGATCTGGTCTCTGTGCCCTTACTCTCCCTTTCAAATGCATTCTTCACATTGCTACCAATGTGAAGGTAATGCATAGGTTCTATGAGCTTATTCTCCATAAACTCAAACTCCTAAATATTCAGAAGCTCCCTATTACACACTCTATACTTCAGTCAAATTGGACTCTAATCAACATCCTCCGCGTCTAGAATGGTCTGTCTTCATATCTCCACCTGTGGAGATTCTTCCTTTCTTTCTAAACTAAACTCAGGTGACATTCCTCAAAGTCTTTCCCAGATCCTTCCCAGAGAGAGAGGTCGGTACTCCTTGGAATCTCATGCCTCTCTGGCTGACTCCTCCTAGCCAATTATCTTATTCTAATGTGTTCCATTTATCTGTATACGCATCTTATCATCTGAATAGACTGCAAGCTTCTTGGGGCAGGGAATGAATCATTTTCTATTTTTGTAACTCCCACACCTGCCTTACATATAATAGGTGACTGATCAACGTTGGTTGAATTAAGCTCCTTGACTAAACAGGTGATCCTTGTAAAAGAAGTCAGTGCTAAAGACTACCAGTGCTTTTGTGTGTGTGTGACAGCAAAAATTAGAAACACAACAGATGCTTATTAATTGGAGAATGGTTAAACAAAACCATGTCATAAGAATGAGGGGAATATTGTCATTGTTTAGTTATTTCAGTCCTGTCTGACTCTTCATGACCCCATTTGGGGTTTTCTTGGCAGAGTTACTAGAGTGGTTTGCCATTTCCTTCTCCAGCTCATTTTACAAATGAGGAAACCGAGGCAAACAGAGTTAAGTGACTTTCCCAGGGTCAAACAGCAAGTAAGTGTCTAAGGCTGGATCTGAAGTCAGGTTTTTCTATACTCAAGGTTAGGCATTTTATCCACTGCACCACATCGCTGCCAAACAGCTACAGAAACACCTAATGTGATAAATACAAAGAAGACTAAAAGACTTACATGAACAGACTGAAAGTAAGCAAAGTCAAGAACATAATATACATGATAACAACAATGTAAATAGTACAACTACTATAAAATAATCACAAATGAATATGGCAAAATTATAAAGAACAAGACTGACCCCCCCAAAAAAAAGACACATAAGAAGACATCTCTCTACTTTGCAAAGCTGGGGGGAGGGGTCCATGAGTATAAAACATTGTATATGTATATATGTAATATATATAATATATATATTTTGCTGAATTGTTTTCTTCTTTTGCCTTTAAAAATATCATAATAGACTGCTTCCAGGAGGTAAGAAGGGGAGGGACACAAGGACAAATCTAACCAATATAAAAACTAAATATATAAATTTAAAAAATTTTTAATAGTACCAATGTTGTATTATCCACCATCATCACTATACCTTTTTTTTATTCCTTGTTTATGAATTCATGAGGCAGCTTTTAAAAAAATATATGTTTTTCTTTTTAAAGTTATACACCAGATCTAAAACAACTCCTAAAGACTCAATGGAAAATACTATCCACGTCTAGAAAAAGAACTATGGAGTCTGAATACAGATTGTACTATTTGTTCTCTTTTTTGTGTTTTTTGTTTCTTGAGTCTCATGGTTCCTGCCATTGGTTCTAATTCTTCTTTACAACATGACTAATGTGAAAATGTTTAATATGAATGTATATGTAGGGCCTATACCAGACTGCACTGTCTTGGGGTGGGGAGAGGAGAGAAGGGCAGAAAATTTGGAACTCAAAATCTTACGGAAGTGAATGTTGCAAACTAAAAAAAATAATTAATATTAAAAAAAATAAAAGTTAAATATCAATTCAGGCCTTAAATAACAATATATGACAATAACATAAAAGATGTTCTGAGCCAATTTGTTTAAAGTGCCAATTAAATGAGCTACCTTTGGAGCTTCCAACCATACCCCCAGGATGTTGAGGCAGAGCCATGGGCATTGCCTTCTCAGAAATGTAGCCTAGGGAAAAGAAAGAAGACATGTAGCCTAGACTAAGTCTGAATGGCTTTGTCATCACAGACTCACTTGGCCTGGACAAAAGCAACAGACAACAGGAAAGGTACCAAATGTAGTTAAGGTGCACAGGATATCTGAGAGGGAGGGAAAACACAGACACAGGACTCTGATTCCCAAGCTGCCTTCCCTCCCATGAGCATAGCAGGAGAGACACCCCCACATTAGGGATGACTTACAGGCAACCCAAACATAGCAGTCATTACTCTTCCCAAATCCCAGAGGCGTATGTGAGTCTGAATCTGGCTCTGCAATATAATCAACTCTACCAAAAGGTACCATGGTTTCATCCAGCCTAATTATCCACTGCAGCAGCCACAGCTCTTCCTCCTCCTTAAATCTCTCTATAACAACCCCCACCCCAACTACAATGTTTACTTTAGTCACAGGGCTGACAGCATGCTACTGATACTGAGTGCTATGAGTTCAGAGAATGAAGAGAACCTTAGGTACTAATGGCCTCAAAACAGAGCTCCTGATGGCTGAACAAATTAGAATATGTTAATGTAATGGAATACAATTGTGCCGTAAGAAAATTATAAAGGGAACAGTTTCAGAGAATCCTGGGAAGACTTCTATGGACTGATAGAGAGGGAAGTATGAAGAAACATGAAAACAATGTATACAATAATACTGCTGTAAAAACAAACAACTTCATAACCTTTAAGAATTTTGATAAATGCAGTGACTAACGATAATTCCATAGGACCAAAGATGAAAGATGCTACTCACTTCTTGACAAGAGAGGTGATAGACTCAGAGTACAGAATGAAACATATATGCTTTGGAAATGATCCATTCAGAAATTTTTTTCTTTTTTTTTTAAATTGATTTGTGTATTTACTTTTAGTTTACAAGATTCAGTTCCACAATCCCTTGAGTTTCAAATTTTCTCCCTTCCCTCCCCGCTCCCCTGGCATGGCGTCATGCAATCAAGTGTAGGATCTGCAAATACTTTCACATTGGACGTTAGTCTGGTTGTACAGAAGGGTTGTAACTGAAGGAATGAACATTGGGAAAGAGGAAACAAAAACAAACATGGAAAAGAAAGTTTGCTTCAGTCTCCATTTACACTCTGTTCTTTCTGGATCTTTCTCTGAATGTAGATATCTCCTTCCCTCCTGAGACTTTCAGAGGTGTCTTGTAACCTTGCATTGCTGAGAAGAGTCCAGTTTATCAAAGATGGTTATCACACATACTTTGTGTCTGTCATTGTGTACAAATTTCTCCTGGTCCTGCTCTTCTCACTTAGTGTCAGTTTGTACAAGCCTCTCAAGGTAAATATGAAGTCCATCTGCTCCTCATTTCTTATAGCACAGTAATGAGGAGTTTTTTTTCTTGCTTATGCATATTTGTTATGAGAGGTTTTTTTTTTCTTTTTTTCAATGGTGGGGATTGGGGGATGATTTTTATTTCACTAAAAATATAAAATTTCATTTAAAAATAACTTAAAATATAAAAAAAGATCTCGTGAAGAATCAGTTTTTTGCTTTAAAGGATAGGTAGGATTTATAAGCGGAGAAAAAAGAACCATTTTCTAGAAGACTAGGCAAACATGTTGGGAGAAGGAATAGCTATTTATGGTATATTTAGAAGAAAACATGGTAGACCAACTTGACAGGAACCAAGGATTCACACAAAGATAATGGAGTTGGAGAAGGAAATAAATATTTATATAGAACATGCCAGGGACTTTACAAATACAATCTTGTTTTATTCTCATAATAACCTTGGTAAGATAGGTACTGTTCTTATTCCCATTTTACAGTTAAGCATACTAAAGTTAAGTGATTTACCCCGGGTAAATGGTAGGGTATAAAGATTGCTAGGAAGTCTCTGAGGCTGGATTTGAACTGAAGTCTTCCTGACTCCAGGTCCAGTGGTCTACCTATTCTGCCACCTAGATGATGAGATATGTTGGCACCATTATGGGAATAATGTTGAACATTAGGATAAGGAGTCTGGACATTTCTCATGCTAGAGACATTTTCAACATAGTTATTTTTCAGACAAGCCACTGTTTCTGCAGAAGTCAGAATTCAAATATTTTGGCTAGGTTGGTGTACAGGAAAATTCTCTTGCTAGAAATTAGAAAATTGTTTTGTCCCAATTTTTTAGATTTATCCAGTGTGTCATTACCTTGACAATCTGATTTTAAATAGAATAAAAATGAGTCCAAGTGACTTAAATCAACCAGTTCTAACTTGACTCTTTTAAAACAGACAGACAAAAAGATATGCAGTTTATCTCATATTTTTAAAAAGGATAACATTGTCATTTTTGACCTGCCAGGCTCCTGCTATAAACCAAAGAAAGACTTTCTTTATGAATATAGAAAAAACACCATTGATCACACACAGCACTTTTTATCTCTGCCTACTTGGTGCTAAATCATCAAATGGGATAATAAGTGTTAGGAGCTTAGCCCAGTGTCTGGCACACAGTAGGAGCTTAATAAATGCTTGTTCCCTTCCTTGCATCACAATCCTCCATTCTTCAAGCAAAATGACACATAAGCAATGTGAGCAAGTTGATGGCTTTCCTGTTTGAAGGAGTACCCAGAGTTAATATCTTCTTCATCAGCCCACCACAAACTGAAAATTCCTGCCTCCAAGTCATCCTCTTGAGTTCAAATATTAAGGGTTTTGTTAAAATGCAAATGTTTTACATGGAAGCCTATATTTTGGGTATAGAGAATTAGAGGAACTTCCTTGGACTCCAATCTTAGTGTTGCTGGCCCCTGATCCAGTGGCTAGAGAAATGAATCATGAGTCAAGTTAGAACATCCCCCACATCCAATCAATTACCAGCTCCTACTGATTCTAACTCCAAACCATCTGTTACAGCTGTCTCCTTAGGGGCAACCAGGTGGTGAAGTGAATAGAGTACTGGCTCTGGAGTCAGGAGGACTTGAGTTTAAATGCTCAGACACTTAACACTAGCTGTGTGGCCTTGGGCAAGTCACTTAACCCCAATTGCCTTGCCACCAAAAACAAAACAAAAACCAAGTGCCTACTACCTGTAGAAATAGACGTACATGCTTTCTCACCATATATACAAAACCACTATCCTGGTCAGGACCCTCATATTTCAATAGCCTCTTAATTGGTCTTCCAGCTTTCAGTATTTCCCTCCTCCAATCCATCCTTTACTGAGCTGCACAAATAATATGAATGGATCAGTTCATGTCACTCCATACTCTAAAACCTCCTTTTTATGCTAGCATTTAAGGTCCATTATAGCCAGACCATTACCCCCCTTGACAACTCTATTTCTTTTTTTTTTAAGGGGAAAAGGCAAGGCAACTTCTATTCCATGTTACTCCTTTCTTTCCCACACTGTTACTGTCAAATTGTACTACTATTTCCCAAACCATCACTCTGTTTATTCATACAGGAATGTATCTCCCTCATCTCCACTTTCAGGATTTTTCTGTTTTTCAAGGAGGAAGGGAAATAAACATTTCTGTAACACCTAACAGATCCCACACTTTCCCCAAATATCAGCTCATTTGATTTTCACAACCAAAGTAAGTGTTTATTACCTCCATTTTCCACTTGAGGACACTGATACAAACAGAGGCAGAAGTGACTTGTCCACAGCCAGTCACAGAGCCCGTGAGTGTCAGGGGCCAGATTGGAGTTTAAGCCTGACTTCAGATACTTTGCTACTAGCTCAGTTCTGATGTCTCTGCCTCCTATATTAAATCGTGCTTTAACATTTACTAATTATATGACCCCGGACAAGTTCCTCACCTGTATTGTTATTGCGAGAATAAAAAAGAAATGATGTTGCACATAAAGTATTTTTACTAACCTTGGAGGACTACATAAATAGAAGATATTGTTACTGGGGGAAAACGCAACATGTATTCCAATGGAACTGAGATTTCATTAGAATTGTTCCTTCTAATGATGTAATTCCCAGTTTACACATGCTTACCTGTCCTGTACTGCTCTTGTCCAGAACCTCCCACAAGTTTGCCACAGGGGTGGGGGCCCCCCAACACGTTACTCCCAGGTCTTTCTTGCTTCCTCTTGGTATCTCCAGGTGACCGCTGGAGCCCTCTGGCTGTCCACTTGCCACCCCTCATCCTTGTCACTTGACCAGTACATCTTCTCTTCCTTTTATCCATTGTCCTGATTGACAGATACCAGGTAATGGGAAGGGGTGGGGGAAAGAGTACTGAGGAAATCTGGGAAGATTTCATAGAGGAGGCAAACCTTAAGGATTCTGAGAGGTACGTGAAAGTCAATTTGAACACATGAATGAATGGAAAAAAGTATTTATAATGCACTTTTTATATGGCAGCCACCATGCTAAGCACTAAAGATCCTAATATAAGCTAACAAGGCAGTCCCTGCTCTCAAGGAGCATATATTCTAACAGTAAAGATAACACATAAAGTGAATCCAGAAGGCAGTGGGGGAAGATGCTGACAGAGAGATGTTTGGAAAGAGCCAGGAAGAATCATGGTGGCCAGAGTCCAAGAAAGACAAAGTATCAGAGCCTTGGTTCTCAGAGGCAGCATCTAAGTTCTGGTGACTACAAGTCTACCAAGTAATTAATTTAACAGTAGAGTCACCAGAGGTACAAAATTCCATGTGGTTGTGGCAGCATAGAATACAGCGTGTCGATACATACTGTTGTACAACCCAAAACACATTACAGAGTCTTTTATCCTTTTGTTTCAGAAAATGCCACAGAGCACAACCTATTCTGGAGAACACAAATTTGAAAATGGTACATTATATATAAAAAGTATTTTCCAGTCTTCGAAAGTTTGAGGGTTGCTACTGTGATCACATATAACTACTTCACTCCTACGAAGTAATGATTAGGAAAAAAAGAAGAAGGAATGCATTACTGCAAGAGACCATTCCAGGTGCCCCTCACTGACCAATTAGTGACCTGCCTCTGAGATGACCAACTTACCTTAAATATATCTTGTATGGACACCAAAGCTTCCATGTGGTCTCCTTCTCCCATCAGACTGTGAGCTCCTTGAATATGGGGATTGCTGATGGTTTTTTTTTTTTTTTTTGTATTCCCAGCCCTTAGCTCATTGCTTGGCATATAGCTAGCTACTAGTGAATAAAAGTTTGCTGATTAACTGATTATAGGTAGGGTTCACTTTAAGTAAATAGTAGCAAATATACTGGCTTTTAAAAATTTAAGTTAAATGCAGTATAGTAATTTTCGTAATAATAATCAGTGAAATTCCAGTAATAGATTTGGCATAAGAAAGCCTTAATTCTAATAAGCTCTGCCAGTTACTTGGGGACTGGACAAGTCATTAAACTTCTCTGGGGCCTGTGTAAAATGAAGAAAATCAATCCATCAACAAGCTACTCCATGCCAGACATTGTTCTAGGCCCGGGAGAGTACAAAGATAAAAGTGAAACAGTGCCTCCCCTCAAGGAGTTTACATTCTATAGGAGGAGGGAGTTAGAGAGATGGAGAGACAGAGACCCAGAGACAATTATCTACAAAATATATGTACAATAAATACAACATAATTTTGAGGGGGCAGGCATTAACAGTTGAGGGGTGATGAGAATAATTAAACCAGATGACCTCTAAAGGTTCTGTCAATTCCAAATCTATGACCCAATTAAAAAAATTAACATATAACCTTTCCATGATAAACACAAAAAGACCCAGACCTTAGAATACCAAATGAGCTATTTCTTAAACTTATCTTTCCTGTCTAAGAAAATAATATGCTGACAATATTGTTCAGTTTAAGTCATTCCTCTATTAATAAAATTACACATTTGAAAGAGAAAAAAAGTTTCATTTTTCAAAACAATGAAACATAGGCAACCTTTTATTTCTACCTTAGGCTCTTATTTCATAAATTTCATGTGTTAAGCTCTCCCAGAAAACTGAGCTATTGTAAAGTCAACAGTTCAATGATTTTTCAGGGGTCAGGAAAATGATCCAAGCATCTTGACCTTCTAAAGCCCTTGCCATCAACTCATATTCCATAACTAACATAACAGTAGGTCATAAAAAGTAAAGGGGGAATTGTACTCCCTTAGTGCTTAAGAGATCTGGACCCATTAGAATCCCATTACTTACCACTGCATTTAAAGCCAGTTCTCCTGGAGTCAGGAAGATTCATCTTCTTGAGTTCACATCTGGCCTCACACTAGCTGTGTGACCCTGGGCAAGTCACTTAACCCTGCTTGCCTCAGTTTCCTCATTTGTAAAATGAGCTGGAGAAAGAAATGGCAAACCACTCCAGTGTCCTTGCCAAGAAAACTCCAAATGGGGTCATAGAGTCCAACAAGATTGAAAAATAACGGAATAACCAAACTGAATGTTTACTATTCCTTGCTATTAGATTTGATTCCAGGTCCATCTGAATACAGGTCCAACCCTAATTTATCCATTGTATGAACTCTACATGGAACCCTTACCAAGAAGAAACTACCTATGTGGAGCAAAAGACCCTGCTTGATTGATTAAAAACCCAGCCTAAGCAGACATAAAAATAATAAACACTAGGATTTGTATAAAATTTTAAGATTTGCAAAGCGTTGACATGTTATCTCACCTGAGCCTCACGATAACCCTTTCAGGGAGTATGAAGTAGGTACTGATATTATCCCTATATTGCAAGTAAGGAAATTGAGCTAGAGGAGGTGAAATGACTTGTCCAAGGTTACCTGTTTACTAAGTGTCTGAAGCAGAATTGGAACTTAGGTTTTCTTAACTCTTAAATTTGACATTCTATCCACTATCCCACCTAGCTGCCTATTTATAAGGCATGTTCCTCATTGAGGATCCTTATGGGTTGGAAAAGTAAATATGTAAACCCGTATCTAAACAAGTCTATATCTATCTGTACTCAAGGGGTACATAATTCATCATTTCTCTTCCTGGTTAAGAGTGTGATTTCCTTGAGAGCGGAGATGGTGTTTTTATATTTCTTTTTATCCTCAGCACATACCGAGCCTGGCACAGAGAAAGTGCTTAATAAATGCCTGTGGATGGATCGCAGGAAAAGGGGAGGGCACAATACACGTTTGTTTACTTGACTGCTGACCAGGGCAGAGGCTGCAGATCACAAATTTGATTTTAGGTTTGATCAGTGGCTGCCGGCTGGGGCGGGGCGGTAACTGGTCAATTTCCCGGCTCCCTTCCAGTACCGGCTGACATTCCACCCTTTACTAGAAGCCTGTCCTGAGTGCCTGTTGTTGAACTTACCTATGGGAATGAGAGCTTATGGGGGAGGGGTCCTCTTTTTGTGTTCAGCACTGAGCCAGATGCATAGGTGGCACTTAATAGATGTTTATTAATTTTAAATTATAATTTAATAAATTAATAATTAATTTCCCTACTAGAAGGTAAGCTTCTTGAGGGCAGGGACGGAGCTTTTGCCCCCCTTGGTGCTCAGCACAGTGCCAACACTTCGGTTTTTAATAAATGTTATTAATTTCCCTATTAGAAGGTGAACTCCCTGAGGGCAGGACAGAGCTTTTGCCTCACGATACCCAGCACACAGTAGGCGCTCCGCAAACGCTCGTGGCCGGGCTATGGAGGAGCGAAGCGCTCGCCCGATGCTTGCGGACTCGCGGGGCCAGGGCTACAGGACACCAGTGGGCCGGACGAGCACCAAGCTAGCTCCCGCAGGCAGAGCAGGAACAAAGCGTGCAGAGCGTCCGGGGGAGGGAGAGGAGGAGGAGGAAGGAGGAAGGATCGCCGCGGTCGAGCTGCGGTCTGGAAGAAGAGGGAGGAGAAGGAGGAATAGGAGGGGGGCGGGCCGAGGACTGAGGGCAGGGAAGGAAAAGAGAGGAAGAAGTTTTAAAGCAGCAGCAGCGGCGGCTGCGAGGGCGGCTCGGCAGCAGCGGGGCGCGCACGGCGGCAGAGCCAGGACTCGCGGGGAGCCTGCTGGGAGCGCGCGGGCCGGAGCCGGGCTCGCTCGCTCGGTGCCATGCATTAAATGAAGCGGCCGCCGGGCTCCTGGGGGGTGAGTTAGCGCCGCCGAAGCGCTCCGGCCACGGGAGGCGGAGACAGCGGGAGCAGCAGCAGCGGCCGCCGCAGGCACGGACTAAGCAGCAGCCGCGGCCGCCCCCGGAGCGCCGCGGCCCAGCCCCAGCGGCCCCCTCCGGGAGCCGGCCTCGGCCAAGTCCAGCCCGGGAGCGGTCAGAGCGGCCGGGTTAGTCCCGGGCCGGAGGATCCGCCCTCCAGCCATGGCGACCAAGGTGAGGCGGGGCCGCGCGACCCGAGCCGGGCCGGGCAGACGGACCGAACTCTGGTCAGACCCCGCGAGGGGTAGCGAGGGGGAGGGGAAGGAAGGGAGGGAGGGAAAAAGGGAGGAAGGGGCTAGGGCGGCTTCCCCCAGCCGGGAGCCACGCTGACACCCCTTCCCCCCCCCCACATACACCCCTCCACAAGGGGCCGTCTACCAGGGGTCGGGGTCCGGGCGAAGGTGGAGTCCAAGGCCGCCCCTTTCTAGAGGAGGGACTGGAAGAGTTGCGCCCCCTCCCCAAGGTGGGGAAGAAGGCCTGGCGTGTCCCCTCCCCCTCCGAAAAGTTTTCACCTGAGTGTTAGTTTCCACTCCACCCTCGAAGGGAAGAGGAAGGGAAGAGGGGGGAGGGAGGAAGGTTAAAGTCCTCGGGAGTCAGGAAGAAGCGTCCTCCCCTTCCTCGGGGGTTTCATTCTCGGGGGCGCACAGGACCACTCCCACCTTCCCCACCGTTCCCGCAGCCCCCCCCAACGGAGAATAAAGTCGGGGTTCCCCGGCCCCTCTAACAGCCGCTCGTCGCGGGCACCCCCCCCCAGACGAATGTCCCAGAAATGTTGGCTCTTGGGGCTGAGGCTTAAAAAGTTTGCTGCCTACAGAGAGAGGAAAAACTAAAATTAAACGCTACGCGAGTCGGCTCCTGCGCGTCGCTACGCTTTCCCCCTCCCGTCTTGCCACATTTTTTCGGTGCCACGGGTAAAATGCAAGGGAAAGGACTGTTTTCTTTGGCGCGTGTGTACATTTACATTGTGTTGTGAGCTACGCTGGAAGAAGTCCTAGGACCTAATTAGTCGGTGGAAGTTTGACTCACAAATGTACTTTTCCAAAAAGGGCTGCTTGTCACAGTGATGTTATGTTGGTGATCTTAGGAGACGGCTTTTGCAATCGGGGTTATGTAATCAGCTCTGTTTGGTCCCTTCCCTTACCTGGCTACTTATCTTATTTAAAATAGGCGCAGGTAAACCATTTGTCATTGACCGGTCCACTTAGGCGCCAGTGATAGATAATGTGTTTGATAAAGCTTGGAGCATGGATTCCTCCGGTAGGGTTTTTTTTCTTTTTTCTTTTGAGTTTTTCTAGTGGTCACTATATACTTTTGTAGCTTTTGGCTTTTTTTTTTTGCATTAGTAATAAAAAGAAAAACGAGAATTTTGGTAATATTTAGAAAA